>OX608073.1:179207618-179807618 GCA_951509635.1 Eupeodes luniger | reverse complement strand
AGGGCTGTGTCCGAACGGGACCGAACTGATAGGGTGAAGCAGGAGAACCAGTTTTGGTGGCTTCAATCGGCACTTGATAGTGAGTAGTCGGGATGGGGTTTTAAGCCTTGGCCGGCTTACATACTTGTTTTATAGTTTTAGGGTTTAGTTTTAAGTAGAATAGGCATGGTGGCACAAAAAAAAAAAAAAAAAACATACAAAAAAAAAAATACAAAAAATACAAAAAAATACAAAAAAAAATATAAAAAATTAAAAAAAACATGGAATAATAAAAAAAAATATACAAAAAAAAGACAAAATATGAAAAACAAAAAACGTTAGATAGTTAGATTTGCTGCTGTGGTTGTTCTAGTTTTAAGTAGTTTATAGGTAGAATAGGTAGTTTAAGTTAGTTTAAGTTTTATTTTAAGGACCTTATTTTAAGTAGTTTTAAGTAAAAATAAAAAAGGATATTGATATTAGTTTTTTTAAATTTTCTAATGAATACAAAAATAAATAACATTGAATTGAAGATAAATAGATCTTAGGGCCGAAAGGCATTAGCATTAAGTATTATTGTTTAACTTAGAGTGTCCGTATGGGACCAGTAAGTTAGTTGTAAGTTATGGTTAATTAGGCTAGTTTTATGAATTTTTGTCTAGCTTTAAGATAGATTTAAGATGGAATAAATAAAAATGAATTTAAAAAAAAAAAAAAAGTGGCGTCCGAAGATAGCTCCAAGGGTCGTGGGTTCGAGTCCCGGGCGGAGTCGACAAAAAATATCATCGCTTTTTTTCATAACAGGGAAATAGTCGATTTTATTAACTGGGAAGAAAGAAGAATGGAGAAGGAGAAGAAAGCAGGGGTATCGAAAGATACCTCTGCTGATATATCGGGTGATGCGAAATTACTGCCAGCAGCGGTACCGCGAGTCACCGTAAATCCATCTAAGCGGGCAGCTTTGAAAAAAAAGCTGCCAAAACAAAGTAATAAAGTGACGTCATCAGAGAGTGAAATCTCTGAGGGTGACGACTCTGAACCCTCCGAGTACATCTCTGATGGAGGAGAAGGGCAGTATAGGTCTCCGAAGAATAGATCGGAGCCAGAGCCGTCAAAAGAAAAGGCATTGGAGGTGGAGTTGCACCTCCAAACCGAGGCAAAGCTAATGAAGGCCATCCAAAACAAACAGGCCGAAATCAGCCAACACGAAGAAAGACTAAAAAAAACTCAAGGAGGATATTGAGCCGCTCCTCAGCCAACTAAAGCTGAAGCAAGAGGCGCGCCGCCAACAAGAGGCAGCTCAAAGGCAACAGCAACAAAAACAACTGCAGCAAAAACAACAGCAGCGAAAACAACCACAATCCAAGCCCGCTTCCAAAAACACAGGAGCGGAGCAAAAGAAAAAGACGCCATCAGCAGTGACAGGCCCAATGTCTGAGGGCCCATCGACTTCGGCTAATTCTAAGCAACAGCAACAACCAAGACAGCAGGAACAGCAGAAACAGCAGCAGCAGCAGAAGCAGCAACAGCAACACCAGAAACAACCACAGACAAAAAGGGAAAAAATACCTCCAATAAGGACACACAGAGTTGACCTGGACGACATAAAACAGGTATGTAAGTCGGCCACTAAGGGCAAATTTCTAATCAAAATTTTAAACGAAAAAGAAAAGAATTATTCGGTCCAGTGTTTCTCACTGGCCGAATACAAGCTAGTAAAAGGGTTACTAAAAGAGGCCACAGCTGAGTTCTTCAGCTACACGCCTAAGAGCGAAAAATTTAAGACGGTCCTACTAAAGGGCATAAGTTCCTGCACGGAACCGGAGGCGCTCTTAGCTGAGCTCCGTGAAAATGCCAATGATGATCTCGATTTTATCGGGGTCAAGCCTTTCACTACGGTGAAGTCCAGGCGAGGGGGTTACAGGCTGCCAATGTTCCTCGTAACATTGGGTGAATTCAAAAATGCAAGTAGTTGCACAAGCTATGCCGAAAAAATTCATGCAATGCATTTATGAACGGAAAAACTACTGCAAGAATGCGGCAGATATACAATATCAAAAACCAGTTCATAAATGTCACCAAAGAAGGCGCCTATAAAAAAAGAATGACAGATATAATACATTTTTTTCTTTGAGTTACGAGGGTTTTGGTTTTTTAGTGTCTTAACAAAATTCTTTCAAAATGTCCAATAAAAATGTTTAATTAGGACTTATTCCAAATGTTTTGAATGGAACAAATTCATTCATTCATTGATTCCTATGAAGTATAAATATTATATTTCAACTTTTTAATAACAAATCATTTTATTTTTGCCAACATTTTTATAAATATTCAATTATTTTACCTACTCATCTTGTTCTGACATTTTCCTGCAGAGCGGCAACAGAAATAAAATGACTGCAGGTTTGATCGCATTTCAGCTGTAAGACTGTTTTTTTGAACAGAGTTACCGACTGCAGTAATGCAGTGTATTTACATTTATGAACGCAAATCTTGCATTACTGCTGCATTATTACAATAATGAACTCAACCATTATCGCCCCAAAGCAGTTTTGAGAGTCTGAGGGAAATCAAATGCCTCCACTATCAAGCCATACACTGGGAGACATTAAAAAGGCACGACGACATTTTACAATGTACGAAGTGCCAGAGGTTCAGCCATGCCGGAGCCAACTGCAATATGCAGTTGCGCTGCGTCAGGTGCTCCGAAACCCACATCGAAGGAGAATGCAAGCTGGGGAATGAGCGGGTTGAGGATTGAACCCAGCTCAAGTGTGTCCTTTGTGGAAACCAAGGGCACCCGGCTAGCTATAGGGGTTGCCCTAGGGTCCAACAAATGAAACAGAAACAGGCCAGTCAAAAAGCCGAAGGAAGTCGAACAGTTCGCAGGCTCCAACACAAAAATTCGTGGATCCCAAATTCTCTTACGCCCAAATGGTGTCAGGGAATGGGAATACGAGACAGGCTCCATCAACGGTTGCCCCAAAGGCCTCTGTGCCTAAGGCACCAGAGGTGCAGCCTGACATTGTAGCTTTGTTGTTGAGCATTCAAGGTCAACTAACAGGGCTGCAAAGTCAGATAAAGAAGCAAGGCAAAAGGGTAGATCATCTCTACTCTTTGTTGCCTGGCCTGGCGCGATTTAGACCATAATGGGCGCGCTGCCGGAGACGCGCCCAAAAGTCCTAGCTGTGAATGTAAATTCACAGATTAGGATTGAACGAGGAGCCAATATGTTCCAATTGTTGAAAGACTACAGTCCCGATGTGTTTATGGCTAGCGAAACCAAGCTAAACCACAAACACAAATTGACTCATAAAAATTACAATATCGTAAGAAGAGACCGGCCCGACTCCACTCAAGGGGGCGGCGGTGTCGCTCTCTTTATACGAAAAGGCATTATTTATTTATTTATTTATTTCTTTATTATCAAGTAAATAAATTACTAATGACAATAATTTTTGTATAAAGCCTAGCTACCAGGGACTATCAGCTAGATACATAAAAAAAAAACTTAAGAGTACAAAAAATATAATATATACAAATACATAGGTTAAGGGTGTAATAAATTTGCAAATAATAATAAACTAATGATAACATTATTTAGTGAATAATTAATCATAATAGTTTGGATAATAAATAGATAAACTTAAATTAGATGTTCAATTTTTAATAATTTTAGTATTTTAAAAACAGTTTTTATATTTATTTCGGTTGGATTTTTTAGTAAATCGACAAATGAACAGCTTTTAAGAGTTTTTGATGTCTGGTTTAACTTCTGGCATAACAATAGATGATCGAATGTAAGGATAGAATGTGTACCACAGAGATGGCAAGCTGGTGGTGAAGATCTAGTGAAAAGATGACTGTGCGTGAGATTTGTATGACCCATGCGGAGACGGAGAAATGATCTCATCATAACCTTAGGGCAGTTTGGCGGATAGAGCATCTGTTTAGAAAGTGGGTTTATTCTGGAGTAGTGATGAACGTAATCCTTCCAGACGTCAATTTTTTTTTTTGTGCCAGTTTTTATGAATTAAAGCTTTTAAATCTTTGTTGTTGTGGAGATAAAATGAAATTAGTGGTTCTTTGCTTGCCGCTTTAGCAGCCATATCGGCTGCCTCGTTACCATTAATTCCTACGTGACCAGGTATCCACATAATTTTCAGTTTAGTGGAATTTTTTATCAAGGAATCTCGGATATAATCTATGATTGGGGTTTTGTTGTTTACGTTTTTGATGGCGTAAATTGTAGATAAACTGTCAGTGCAGATTATCGTTTTTTTAAAAAGATTAATTTTTGTAGCTTGGAATACAGCTAGAGCTTCAGCCGAAAACACCGAACAAAATTGTGGCAACAATCCTTTGCTGAGGAGATTTTTATTTTCGTCTACTATAGCGAATGTAGTAAAATCATCGGTTTTTGAGCCATCGGTGAATACAAGGTTCCAATTTTCGTTTTTATATTTGTTTACTATATCCTTGTACAATGCTTGGTATGTTTGGTTATTTGTGGAGTTTTTAGGCATCTTGTTCAGTTCCGTGTTAAATGTTGAATCTGAAATTAACCAAGGTGGATAAGTTGTAGCTTTATGGGTTCGAATATCAAGTGAGATATCCCAAGATCGAGCAATGCTTATTGCATTATATATTGTAGATTGAATTTTTGGTATCCTTTTCCGAGATAGAGTTTGTTTGGCATCGATAGAAACAGGCGATTTAGGTGAGAATATCAGTTTCGGGATTAGAAGAGAGGTTAAATAGTCAAATCTTTCCTCAATTGAAGGGAGGCCAGCTTCTGCTAACATGTTCTTAATTGGGGTAGTCCTAAATGCTTTTAGGCAACATCGAATAGCTGAGTGATACTGGGGTTTTATTAATTGGAGTGTATTGTTTGCGCATTTTCCGTAGATGACAAGGCCGTAGTCGATTTTGGATAAGATAACAGATTTGATGACTCTGATAACTGCATTCATATGTGAAAAACTTTTGTTTGAAGATAAATATTTTACTATATTTAATCTGGTAACTAGGCTTTTTTTAAGCATTAAACAGTGATTCTTAAAACTAAATTTATTATCAAATATTATACCTAAAATTTTAAGAACGTCAACATTATTTATAATTGTGTTATTGAAAGAAAGTGGTATTATTTTCGGACAATTTGTTTTTTTACAAATGTGTAGAATTTTGGTTTTATCAAAGGAAATGGAAGATCCAGAAAGCTTAGACCATTCGTTAATCTCTGAAAGAACATTTGAAAACGTGTTATTTACATGTGAAATTTCTTTTGATTTTGACATAATAATCAAGTCATCGGCGTACAGGAAATGACGAAGGCTGCTAAACCTTGTTAGAATTTCACTTAGTTCGTTAAAAGCTATTATGAATATAGTGACAGAGAGTGGAGATCCTTGTGGGATACCATTCTCTGTGCCTTTTATAGATGAATAAACATTGTTTACTTTAATGCGAAATTTTCTATTTGTTAGGAAAGCAGTTATGTACTTTAACATTTTTGTACCGATTTGCCAATCTATAAGTTTTTTTATAATAATATGTATTCCAATCCTATCAAAAGCCTTCTCAACGTCAATTGATAGTATTGAAATATGATTTTTAGTAGAGAGAGCGGAGGTTATGAAATCGTCAACATGCAACAAAGCGTCTGTTGTTGATCGACCGTGCTTAAATGCAACTTGGTTAATATCTGTAAGATTGTTCTTTTCTAGATACCATAGAAGTCGTTTTGAGACAATTTTTTCTAGTACCTTACCAACGCAAGGTAATAAAGATATCGGGCGGAAACTGTTTATTTCATTTATTGGTTTTCCAGGTTTTTGGATGGGAACAATGCTCGCGGTCTTCCATGTTTGTGGAATAACTCCTTTGTCAAAAACTTGGTTGAAAAGTGAAATTAAACGCAATTTAAGTAAATGAGGTGAGTTTTTTAGCATAGGGTATTGTCATCGAGTCTTATTTTTAAAAATAAATCTTTCGAATGGCAACATTCTAATTTGTCATGTCAAGTATATTTGTCTCCCTTTCGAACGAAAGAGAAAAACAATTATAAAAATTGGGCGCGCATGATCTCTTCTCTAAAATTTTAAGGTTATATTTAAAAAGACGAATTTTAGTTTAGTTGCTAATAGCAAGTTTAAAATTAAAGTTAAAATCGCGTGACCAATTGTAAGTTTTGTTTTTTTTTGTTAAGAAATATTTCTAATATTATATATTTTTTTTAGAAAATAAAATCGAATCAAATAAAATACATTTGAGTTGTTCTTCGATATTTATACTTGGCCAGAGATTCAAGATTTTTGTGCTTGCAGCAACATTATTTTATTTTAATTGCTATTATACAACCGATATTCTGTGGAAAAGATCACCACTACAGTTTTTCCTAGCCATTTGATACGGAGAAAATGGTTCACAGTTGCAGTTTGTCCAGTTGTCGTCTACCAGATGATGACTCTATGGTATCTTGTGAGAAGTGTAAGCGCTGGTGGCATTACAGCTGCCACGAATTTGATCCCAGCAAGTACGACACAATAACTCCCTGGTTTTGTGAAGAGGAAGATTGTGTTCTACGAGAAGAGGGTGAAGTTTCAGGTGTGTTCCCAGGTCGCAGAGGTTCTTTGCCAACAGCCGCTTCCACAATAGATGAGGTCGAAGATGATATGAATTTTATCATAGAAGCTGCTGCAGTGGCGCAAGCCGCTGTAGCTCATCGAGACAAAGAACTTTCGGAGTTGCGTGCTGAACTTGCGGAGACCAAGTTGAAGTTGTCAAAGGTCACTATCAATGATCACGTAGATTCTAACTCCATCAGCGTTCCGAAATCGAATTTAAATGCTTCAAAAACGACCAAGTTAGAAATAATTAAAAAGATCCAGGCTAATCATCAGGCACTTTTGAACAGCACGATTGGACACTTCCAGTCTACTCCGT
Source organism: Eupeodes luniger (assembly GCA_951509635.1). Classification (NCBI taxonomy): domain Eukaryota; kingdom Metazoa; phylum Arthropoda; class Insecta; order Diptera; family Syrphidae; genus Eupeodes; species Eupeodes luniger. The sequence goes on along the minus strand of OX608073.1, from coordinate 179,800,691 downwards.
TACGACAAACTTTCGCCAAGAAACCAGACCAGCCTACACCACCGTTGCAAGAAACATCCGATCAGCATACAAGGGCAAGTGATACTTTTTCTCGAGACCAAGATATGGCAAATCTCCTTACTATATTAAATCGCAACAATGTGCAGGAGCTGCCGAATTTCTCAGGTGATAATAAAAGAGAGTGGCCTTACTTTGAAGAGGTTTTCAGATGTACCACGATCGAGGGGAGATTTAGCTCTAAAGAAAATGTTGCACGTTTGCGTAAGGCATTAAAGGGAGAGGCCTATCAACTTGTAAGTGACCGTCTCAAATACTCATCTGATGCTGATGCGATAATGGATTCACTCCGCACCATGTTTGGACGCTATGACGTCTTGGTTCACGACTTGACTTCGGATTTATTAAATCTCCCGAAGCTCACTTCGAAGTGTGATCCCAAGATTCGTTTATGGGCAGTAAAGCTCAACGGATTTGTCGCAGATGTCAAAGCGATGAACAGAGAAGAAGACCTTACAAATGGATATGTTCTCACTAACCTAGCTTCTAGGTTAGGTGCAGGGCTTTACCAAGAATGGCAAAAGAGAAAATCAGTTTTATCAAGAGTTAACTTTCAACATTTTGCTGAGTTTCTGACGGAAAAGGTTCTTGATTTACCTCCTGATCTGTTGAAACCTGGTGGAACTTCAGAGCAAAAGAAATCACAGTCAGCTGTTATCACGAAATCTTCTCGAGTTCTCTTACATCAACCTGTTTCCTCATCTGTGTCAACCAGCCCATGTTGTAAGTGTCACAAACAACATTCTTTGCTTCAGTGCGAAGAATTTTTAGCTTTGACCCCAGATCAGAGGCAGAAATTTGCTAAAGAGAACTTTGTCTGTTTCACATGCCTTGACCCATCGAAACACCAGTGGAAAGCATGTGGGAAAAAAAGATCGTGTGGTACTGACGGTTGCAACCGACGTCACCACCCGCTGCTGCACATGACATCAAGTGGCAGCAACTTCGAGTTAAATTCAGCTGCAGTTCCGTTCAATCCACAACCTCATTTCCACTCATCCCATGTTGGAACCGATGTCTCAATCATGTTCAAGATAGTCCCAATAAGGATTTATGGTAATGGAGACTTGTTTGCGGATACTTACGCTTTTCTGGATGATGGATCATCATTGTCGATGATTGAGCAGGATCTTTTTGTTGAACTTGGGCTGGATGGACATCCCGAACAACTAACGTTGCAGTGGACGAAAGGGGTGTCTCGGATCGAAGATTCAATACGTACTTCTTTGTCTGTGTCTGGCATTAAGAGTCGTAAGCGGTATGTTTTAGAGAATGTTTACACCATCAAGGATCTAGGACTTGCTAGTCAGTCTATTGATGTTGCCCGTTTACAAAGCAAATATCCCCATCTTCGAGGTCTCCCACTTTCTGATCTGGTGGATGCTCGTCCAAAAATATTGCTTGGCTTGGATCAAGCAAAATTCTTACTAGGCCATGGTCAGCGCCATGGCAAGGATGAAGAACCTCACGCCTTGAAGACTCTCTTAGGCTGGATCGTGTACGGCAAATCAGTTCCATCGATGACTATGTCTAGTTTGAATCCGGTTTCGAAACCATCTATGAACCTCATGTTCCACCATGCTATTAGGGAGGAAGTTGACCTTCATAATCTTGTTCAGCTCCATTTCACCACCGAGGAGTTTGGTGTCATGCCTCCAAAGGGTGAATTGCGAAGTCGAGAAGTCAGTCGTTCCTTCGATATAATGGAACGGTCTTTAAAATTGGTAGACCGGCAATATGAGATCGGCCTTTTGTGGGACTCTGATGACGTAAAATTGCCTGACAGTTACGATATGGCTTTTAAACGTCTTGTTGGATTGGAGAAGTCCTTAAGGAAGAAGCCTCACCTACTGGAATGGCAAAACAATTATTTTCGTGATTTGATCTCTAAGGGTTATGCTAGAATAGCCTCGAAGGAAGACCTGGAGAAGGATTGGCCTCGGGTTTGGTACGCGCCAACCTTTATAATTGTAAATCCAAATAAGTTTCCACCAAAACCCAGATGTGTGGCAGATGTGGCTGCAAAAGTCAATGGTATATCGTTAAATACCCACTTGATGAAAGGCCCAGACAACCTAGTCCCATTACATGCTGGCCTTTTCAAATTCAGGGAACGGCAAGTAGCTGTAAACGCCGATGTTCGTGAGATGTTCCACAGAATCCGAATCAAGTCTGAAGACCAGCAGTGCCAACGCATTCTATGGCGGGAAGGAGACACCTCTAGGCAACCGACTGTTTACATCATGGAGGTCATGATGTTTGGCCCTAGATGTTCTCCAACATGCGCGCAGTATGTTAAAAATCACCATGCCAACCTTTTCAAACTTGAGTGCCCAGAAGCCGTTGATGGATTGACTAAACGCACGTACGTTGATGACTATTTTAATAGCCATAACTCAGTTGAAGACGCTATTTCTGTTACGAGAGATGCCATTCGTATTTGCCACACTATGAATTTTGATCTCGTGGGCATACAATCAAATAGTCGTGGCCTTTTGGACCAGATGCCGAAGGGTTATGTCAATTCTAAGTTGGTAAGCATTGATCCTAACGAAAGCGATAGTTTTGTTTCTAAAGTTCTAGGTATGTTTTGGCATCCATCCACTGATCACTTCTCATACAAACTTTCGGATGAGGATACAATGAAAGAAATGTTAGCCGAGGATGCTGTTATTTCAAAACGACAGATGCTTAAGACCATAATGAAAATTTTCGATCCTCTGGGTATTGTGTCATTGTTCATCATCCGTGGACGCATTATACTTCAAGAAGTATGGAGAGAAGGGTATGATTGGGACGAGCCAGTGTCACCTCATTTGCGAAGCTTGTGGTTGAGCTTTATAAATGATCTAAAGCAAATCGAAAATATCAGAATTCCTCGACGCTACGTAATGTGGAACCCTGACGATTGTAAAGTAAGTCTCATAGTTTTCGTCGATGCGTCAGAAAAGGCTTTTGCAGCAGTGGCCTACTTTCGTTTTGTTCGCAATGATGAAGTAGAAGTTGCACAGGTTATGGCGAAGGCCAAAGTTGCACCTGTAAAACAATTATCGATACCTCGTTTGGAGTTACAGGCTGCTGTGCTGGGTGTTCGATTGGCAGCCACCATTCAGGAGTCACATACCATTAGAATTGACGAGTTGTTGTTTTTATCTGATTCGAAGACTGTGCTTGCATGGATCAACTGCACCAGTAAATTACCCTCCTTCGTTGCATCTCGAGTAGGTGAAATTCTAGAGTCTACTTCTTCGCGTCAGTGGTTTCATATCGGCTCCAAAGATAACGTAGCCGATGATGGCACAAAACGATTCGAGGCGTCAATGGGAGATCAAAATACAAGATGGTTCCAAGGTCCAGATTTCCTAAAACTGTCATTCAAGGAATGGCCCATCACACCTTGCATAACTGCGTCAAATTCTGTGAGAAATAACAGTAAAGCTGCCTTATTATTGCTCCACGTTTATAATCGAAAAAGTTACTATGGTGCATATAATTTGTTATCCGCCAGATTTCAAGCCAGATGGTCTTCCTCCGTCAGAGTCATTGCCTTTTTGCTACGGTTCAAACGCATCCTTCAGAGAAAGAAAACCGATAGAGAAGTTTTTGTTACGCCAAGTGAGTTTCGTCAAGCTGAAGACTAGTTATTTAGGAAGATCCAAGAAGAGTCTTTCTCGAGTGACATCACATTTCTTAGGTCAAGTGGTAAGGTCAGCTCGTCGAGCTCTACCCTGAGTTTGTCGCCGTTCCTTGACGAGGATGGTACATTACGACTTAGTTCGAGGGCTCAAAAAGCAAATTCTTCGTATTCATCCCGAAATCCAGCAATACTACCTAGCAGACATCCACTGGTCAACTTGTTCATCGATTATCATCATCAAAAGAATTGTCATATGGGAACTGCCACTGTTATTTCTGACATTCGTGAAAGCGCCTGGATAATCAGCATTCGAGGAGCCGTTGAGAGAGTGCGAAAGGCATGTTTTATGTGCAAACGTCTCAAGGCAAAAGCGGTTGTGCCGTTAATGGGGCAGCTTCCCAAAGCTCGCTTAGCGTTTGACTCCAGACCCTTTACTCATGTTGGAGTAGATTGTTTCGGCCCTTTGTTGGTAAAATTTGGTCGAGGTACTGTAAAACGCTACGGCATGATTTTCACCTGCCTTACATTCAGAGCAGTGCAGATAGTTATTGAATGACCTAAGTTTGGACCAATGTACTATGGCTGTTAGACGTTTCATTATTAACCGCGTTGTCACCAGATGTTTTTATAGTGACAACGGTCTTAACTTTGTGGGTACAAAAAATTTATTGGATAAGGATGCTAAAGAGATGGAAGTCTCTCTCTGTGAATATTCGTCAAGGCAGGAGGGTGTTTTATGGCGCTTTATCCCGGCCTATTCTCCATGGATGGGAGGGGCTTGGGAACGTCTTATCCAGTCTATCAAAAGGAGCATCAATTTCGTCCTTAAAGGTCTCGTTCCTAGAGAAGACGTTTTGCGGAACGCCCTCATGGAGGCTCAGGGCCAGATAAACCGACGCCCGCTAACACACATTCCGGTTGATCCTGAAGACCCGAAACCTCTTACTCCGAACTCTATGCTCTTCGGGGAAGATGATCGAGACGTTACGGCCCCTGGAATATTCTCGGAAGCAGATTTTTGCAGCAAACTTTATAGTCGCCGATGCCAACACTTGATGGCTCAGCTAATAAGGCGCTGGTACCGCGAATATCTGCCTGTTATCACCAGACGGTCAAAGTGGTTTAAAGACACGAAACCGGTTCAGATGGGAGACATCGTAATCGTAATCGAACCCAACGAAATACGTTCAGCCTGGCATTTAGGTCGTGTCATTGAGATTTATCCGGGACCAGATGGAGTTGCACGAATGGCTGACGTAAAACTATCTAACGGAGTTATAAAATCTAAGCGATCTATTGGGAGACTCGCTGTGTTGGACTTGGAGTCTTCATCCTAGGACCTAGTTCTCAGACGGGCCCCGGAATGTCATCGAGTCTTATTTTTAAAAATAAATCTTTCGAATGGCAACATTCTAATTTGTCATGTCAAGTATATTTGTCTCCCTTTCGAACGAAAGAGAAAAACAATTATAAAAATTGGGCGCGCATGATCTCTTCTCTAAAATTTTAAGGTTATATTTAAAAAGACGAATTTTAGTTTAGTTGCTAATAGCAAGTTTAAAATTAAAGTTAAAATCGCGTGACCAATTGTAAGTTTTGTTTTTTTTTGTTAAGAAATATTTCTAATATTATATATTTTTTTTAGAAAATAAAATCGAATCAAATAAAATACATTTGAGTTGTTCTTCGATATTTATACTTGGCCAGAGATTCAAGATTTTTGTGCTTGCAGCAACAGGTATGATATTCTATCGAAACCAGGTGTTTTACCTTTTGCTGAGGCAAGAACACTTTCGAGCTCAAGAATATTTATTGGAAGTTCTATAGATCGAGCAGAGGACGATAATCTGTAGGTTGGGAGAGAGTTACTAACAGAAGCGTATTTGGCATTAATAAATTCAATTGGGAAATTTGAGTCTTCGGAATAAGAAGCCCATGTATTTGCAAAGTAGTTAGCTATATCGAGAGGTGAAGTAAGGGTTGTAGTTTCAGTATTCATAGAAATTAAAGAATGGGTAGTGAAGTTGCCAGTGAGAGATCTTATGCCTAACCAAAGTTGTTTTGTTGGAGTTTGAGGGTTGATGTTGGATGTAAATTTTTCATAAGATTGTTTTTTAGATATTTTGGCTGCCTTACGAAATGTTGCGTTAGATTTACGATAAGCTATAAGATTACCTTGGCTTGGAGATTTTTTGAAGTTTTGCCAGGCTTTTTGTTTGATCTGTCGGAGATTTTTTATTTCTTCATTGAACCAAGGTAAATTCCTTTTTGGGCAGGGATGAGATTGAGGAATAGCTGCATTAGCAGCACTTCTGATACATTTAGTGATAATTGCTGCTTCCTGATTGATATTTAAAGATGGTGAGGTAGATATTAAACGATCATTAATTTTAGTTTGAAAGATAGGCCAGTCAGCTCTGTCAGTCTGATACTTTGAAATGCTTTTTTGTATATTGTTTCTAGATCCAAGATTAATAGTGGTAACAATCGGATAATGGTCACTGCCATGTAAATCATTAAGTACTTGCCAAGTGGAGATGGGATAAAGCTGGGGGGACATAAGAGAGAGGTCGACATGTGTAAACGAGCCGTGAGTGGAAAAGTGGGTGGGGGAGCCATCATTTAATATGGCAAGGTTTGAGGTGGACAGAAAATTTTCAACGATTTTTCCTCTTGAATTGGTTATTGGAGATCCCCATATGGGACTCCAAGAATTAAAGTCGCCTGTTAACAGCACAGGAGTCTGAATGCTATTGGTAATAGCTTCTATATCATTTGCGGAAAAACTTTGATCTGGAGGAATATATAAAGATAGAATGGTAATCTACTTGTTAGTTCAATTTCAACTGCAATAGTAGAAATTGGTGAATTAATTTGGATATATTTGTGAGGAATGGAATTATGGACTAAAAGCCCAGTGCCTTGCTTGGCTGATGAATTTATTGGGAGATTGTGGAAAAATGAAGAATAATGTTTTGGTGGGTGTGAGTTAGAATTGCTATGTAAATGAGTTTCTTGTAAAGAGATGATTGAAGGTTTGAGATCATTTATTAATAACTGCAGTTCGTGAAAGTTATTAAAATAACCGTTTAGGTTCCATTGCAAAACCTTGAGCATAACTGTCATACGAAAAATCATTAAAAACAATATAATTAAATATTGGGATAAGATTTGAACTGCAGAAAAATCATTTGTCAGCGTCGGCCTCCATCGGTGGACGAAAACAACACACTTAACTGTCCAAAACTCCAACACAAGATCGAAAGTAGCATGAGAGACAATTGGTGCAATCAATTAATGATAGCTCCACTCATCCCTCAGGCCCCGAACCTGTTATGAAACATAATAGGACAGCAGAGTGAAATTCTCACCACCGATGGAGGCGTTGGGCTGACAAAGGCAAGTTTAGTTACGTATCGTCATCTACATTCATATCGGGAAAAGAGAAGCTTTGTTGTTCAGAGAACATTTGAGATGTGTTGGTTTGTTGTTGAGAGATAATTTGAGAAGAAGAGTTGTTTTGTTGTTGAGAGATAATTTCAGAAGAAATGTTGTTTAGTTGTTGGGAAATTGTGATTGAAGAGTTTGGATTATTTATGTTAATTTCGTTAATATTAGCTTGTAAAGGGGGGTTTGAAGGGGGAATACATTGAACAGTTGGATTATTTGCGTTTGATAGAATTGTTTGGCGTGAAGGAATAGGAGGTAGTAGGGAGGAGGGGGTGGATTGAGGTTGGGGTTTGTGATTTTCGTTTGTAATTTGATTATTTTTTTGTTTTTCTTTTCGATATTATTATTTTTTTGTTGGTAATTATTTTTTTCTGAGCTAATGTTATTTTCCGTTAGGAGGGTAGACTTGTTATCTATGTTATAATTTTGTTTGGGTGGGTTTAGTGTGTTTGCTGTTAAGGAATTTGGATTTACTGTTTGTTTAGTGACGTCAGCGAATGAACCGGTTGATATTTTGGGTTGTATAGGATTGGTCTCCCTATGTAAGCGTTTTGCTTCTGAAATTGTACATTTATTTCTAGTTTGAATAGTTAATATTTCTTTCATTTGTACGTATTTGGGGCATGTTTTATCAGAGGAGCGATGTGGCTCACTGCAGTTTGCACACATGGTGCGGTTACAAGGTTCAGGGACGTGAGGAGGTAGGCTACACGTTTCACAAATTGGGTTAGCGGAACATTTTTTAGTTGTGTGTCCCAAAAGTTGGCAGTTTCTGCACCTCATGGGATTAGGGATATATTCACTAACCTTGGCATTGTACCAGCCAATTAAAACGGTTTCAGGTGGTTGGAAACGGTCAAACGTAAATAACATTAATCCTGTCGGCTTTTGTTTACCTTCTTGTAATTTTGTAAATTTATATATTTCGGTAACTCCTTGTGTTTTCATCTCCGACACAATTTCAGTTTCTTCGACATTAATTAACCATGGAGCGTAGACTATTCCCTTGGAGGAATTAAGTCGCTCGTGGAGGGATACAGTGACAGGGCAGAGGTTGGAGAGGTTGGTAACAGCTAAGAATCTGTCCGCAACTGTTTGATCTTTTGTTAAAATGAGGAGCCTACCATCCCGTAATTGGGATATACTTTCGTATTTTGTGCTGATTGCATCGATAGCTTTACTTAGCAAGAAAACACTCACTGAAGACAAAGGTTTATCTGGGTTCTGGGGGGCTATGAGGATAAATCGGGGGTTATTTTTAGGTATGGTGATTTTTTTAATAGCAGGAAAGTCAACGAAAGAGGAATGTCCAGTTTTAGATTTTTTCGGTAGAGGTTCGGGAGGGGGATCGACGATTAGGCCGTCGAACATGTTCCCGGGCCTTAATTTTGGCCCTGGGGCCATGCTTTTAGAGGTTAGGATTCACTACACTCGCGAGGTGTAACACACGCGCAACGGGAGTAGGAGAAAAAAGCACAGAGGAGAAAAGGTATGGGAAATAAATAGAAAAAAGAGAGCGTAGGAGTACGCAAGGGAACACAAGAGAAAACAAGCCAATAAACGAGATGTTTGCTGCTTGAAAGCTAGTCGGAGACTGACGAAAAGGCATTAATTATAAGGTCATATACAACAATGAATTGCGAAAGCTCAAGACGCTAGAAGTTTGCGTTGTATGCATCTCTCTCACTCAAGGGAAGCGGATGTATATGATTGCGGCTTATGCGGCTGGAGCTCCGCAGGTTACTTACTTTGCTTCAGAACTCGAGATTCTTTTTAGGGAACTGAAACTGAGCTTGGAAGAAAACTATTTCATCTTGGCCGGTGATTTGAACGCAAAACATGGAGATTGGGGAAATCAACATAGTAATCCCAGAGGTAACCATCTTTTTAATTTGATGAATCTTTACAGCGTTGAATATGGCGTCGACCTGCTGGCTACTGAAAAGCCATCGTATCCAAGAACCGGCTCCTTTCTGGATCTTTTGCTGTACGACACAAGACTGACAGTTACAGACAAAGTGGGTAATCACCCTCGAAACTGATTACAGACAGTTGAGTACGACAGTGATCACTGCGGACTGGCTGCTGTAATCCAGATACCGAACGAACGCGTGGAGTTGGAGGAATACGTTGCAACGCATTCTTACAATTACAGTAAGATGCGCTGGCCTCGTTTCACCAACGCCCTAGCGAGAGAACTTCGTTCGAGTGACATAGCCCCAACAAACAACAGAAACCTGACAAATACAGAAATTGACCAACATTTACAACAGATGGACGAAACAATAAAACGAACAATGGAACGGACAATACCAAAGTACAAAGAACGGGACCAAATGGACGCTTACAGAAACGCGACTATTGACGCGCTACGTAGGCACAAGAATGGCTTACTGACAAGACTCAAAAACTTGTACAGACGACTTACAGACCCACACGACTTGGAGGTTAGGACACTCAAGTCGTCAATAAAAAATGTCAATCTGTTGATTAAGGAGAACTACAGGTTATTAACAAGTATTGGGACCGTAAGATCCGGTCAGTTAATTCCAGTGATCCTAGTATGTTCCCTAAAATCAACAAGATATTCAGGAAAAAGAACGACAATGACCTTCCGTGTCTGAAACTTCCAAGAACTGAAGAGAACAGAGACGTACTCATGACAGCGCAAATAGATCCAGAAGAAGCCATCTTTGACGATGACTTTTATATAATTGAAGATCCGAAGGAAAAAGTGGAGGCGGTGGGAGTGTACAAGGTGGGAGTGTACAAGGTGAATGTTAGCATTCGCCCCAACCACGACCTGGAAAACAGAGCCCTACTTAATCACTTTTACCTTCGAAATGATATAACACAATGGCGATCTGAGAACCGCGGTTTTATGCGGTTCGATGACGATTCCTTGGCAAATGCCATAATCGCCGAGCAAACGGGACCAAGTCCCTTGTTAGTGACGAAGGTTGAGCTTCAGCTCATCTTCAACTCAATAAAAAATAAAAAGTCAGCAGGTGTCGATGGTATATCCAACGTTGTACCAAGACATTTACCGATGGAGGCAATTGACATTTACACCACACTCTTCAATAATGCACTGAATAATGCATATTATCCAGTGCATTGGAAGACCGCTGTGGTTCATCCTCTCCCGAAAAAGGGAAAGGACAACTCCAACCCGTCAAATCTTCGGTCGATAAGTCTTCTTCCAAGTATCAGCAAAGTTTTCGAAAAGATCATCAATAGGGCTCTGACTAAGTGGGCTGCGGACAACAAAATAATTCCGGATAAACAGTTCGGGTTCAAGGCGGGTCATGACACAATTCATGCTGCGTCTAAACTAGTTTCTAATATCCAATGGAATAAAACAAAACAACAATGCACAGGTGCTGTTCTGGTTGATTTGGAAAAGGCCTTTGACACCGTATGGATAGAGGGTCTTTACCTAAAACTGAGGAGGCTTGGCATTAGCAAGCCATTGTTGAATATACTTTATGATTTGCTTAACGGTAGAAAGTTTGCTGTCAAAAGTGGCAATGTAACTTCTACCACAACATTCTTAATTAAAAATGGTCTTCAACAGGGAGCGGTGAATTCGCCGATTCTCTTCAGCATTTACACCAGCGATCTGATAGGTAGTCTTACAAAGGCAATTGCGTACGCCGACGATCTAATTGCGTACAGAACGGCCCGAAAGGTTGAGGTTATTAGAATTCTTTTGCAGCGTGATTTCGACAAGATTCAGCGATATTGCGACGACTGGAAACTGAAAATAAATGTCCAGAAGTCGGAGACAATTCTGTTCCGGACTCCGTTGGCTAGGGCCACGAGGGATACGTGCAAGAATTGGCGCAAGATGGTTATCGTTGATCTTCACGGGCAGCCATTGGCGAGCAAAAGTGTAGTGAAGTACCTCGGTATCTGGTTAGATCAGTATTTATATTTCGACAGACATATAAATGCTGCTCTGACCAGGGCCAGAGGAGCCTTCCCTCTGACGAAACGGCTGTTTTTTAGCAGTCGGCTTGACCCCAGAGTGAAGGTAATTTGCTACATGGCCCTCATACGGCCGATGATCGTTAATGGTTGTCCTGTGTGGTTTAACGTTGCCCCTTCCCAGATGGAGAAGTTTCGGGTGTTCGAGCGGCAGTGTTTACGACGCTGTACCGGCTTATATCGAACAGCCGAATCTTCTTACGTGCATTACTATTCCAACGAGGTCCTATACAAGGGGGCTTGAATCAACAGAATTGACAATTTCGTGATAAAACTCGTTCGGGGTCACATTGCAAGAGCTATGTCTTCGACCAACAATTTAATTTTCGGGGCGTTTTATCCGAACGACGAGTATTTTGAAAGTGCACGCTTGAGCGGCTTCATTCCACCAGAGGCATTCCTCTATTTAGATAGATGCGGTCTGATACAGGATAGATTGGCAGTTCCGCTAATCTACCACGTCAGACGAAGAACCGTGGATAGGCGACTCCTGTACAATCGGGACGTCATGGCACAAGGCGGAGCAGAGCTCCTTCGGTTTAGTAGGGCTGTGTCCGAACGGGACCGAACTGATAGGGTGAAGCAGGAGAACCAGTTTTGGTGGCTTCAATCGGCACTTGATAGTGAGTAGTCGGGATGGGGTTTTAAGCCTTGGCCGGCTTACATACTTGTTTTATAGTTTTAGGGTTTAGTTTTAAGTAGAATAGGCATGGTGGCACAAAAAAAATACAAAAAAAATATGCACAAAAAATACAGAAAAAAAAATACAAAAAAAAATATGCACAAAAAATACAGAAAAAAAAATACAAAAACAAAAAAAAAATACAAAAAATACAAAAAAGAAAATACAAAAAATACAAAAAAAAAATTATAAAGACATTAAAAACAAGACAACAAAATATGAAAAACAAAAAACGTTAGATAGTTAGATTTGCTGCTGTGGTTGTTCTAGTTTTAAGTAGTTTATAGGTAGAATAGGTAGTTTTAGTTAGCTTTAAGTTTTACATTAAGGACCTTATTTTAAGTAGTGTTTAAGTAAAAATAAAAAAGGATATTGATATTAGTTTTTTTGATATTTTCTAATGAATACAAAAATAAACAAAATGAATTAAAGTTAAATAGATCTTAGGGCCGAAAGGCATTAGCATTAAGTATTATTGTTTAACTTAGAGTGTCCGTATGGGACCAGTAAGTTAGTTGTAAGTTATGGTTAATTTAGGCTAGTTTTATGAATTTTTGTCTAGCTTTAAGATAGTCTTAAGCTAGGTCGCTTGTTCAAGCCCAGCTCGGGCAAAAGTTCTTCAAAAATTAAATTGAACATAAAAGCGATTGAGCACCACTAAAGGAGTCTAATGATCGGGTTGGTCCCCGTGAAATAGCTATGTATAACTCCAGCCTATGAACTTGGTGGTAGCGCACACAAGTTGTTGTTGTTTCATTCTAAATTTTCAATTGTAAATTCGGCAAGCAGCTGCCTAAACTGCGAGTATAAAAATTTCATACAAAAACCTCCTCAGAATTGTTAAAAATCTTGACCAGTGTCAACTCTTTCGCCTCATCTCCCTCCTCATGCGAATCCAATCGAAATCGTTGGCTTATGAAAAAGAGAGGAGATAATAGAAAGAACCTGAATAAAACAACAACAATTACTTGTGTGTGCTTAGAAAAATGCTAATCGGTTCAGTATAGTTCGATAGAACGAAAAAACCTGTAATTGGCTTGCAACTTTCATGTGGGTGAGGTGGCGTAGTGCGTAGTGCACTAGCTCCTCACACGCTATGTCGCTTGTTCAAGCCCAGCTCGGGCAAAAGTTCTTCAAAAATTAAATTGAACATAAAAGCGATTGAGCACCACTAAAGGAGTCTGATGATCGGGTTGGTCCCCGTGAAATAGCTATAACTCCAGCCTATGAACTTGGTGGTAGCACACACAAGTTGTTGTTGTTTCATTCTAAATTTTCAATTGTAAATTCGGCAAGCAGCTGCCTCAACTGCGAGTATAAAAATTTCATGCAAAAACCTCATTAGAAAATTATAATTATTTAAGAAAAGTTACAATAAAATTTGGTTAGCATTGTTTGGATATGCTGACCATCATTGGGCATCAGCGATGAAAGAAGCTGCCAGTCGATAATCTGATTGCTAAACAGTTGGTGGAAGAACCAGGAGCTAGGAGCTAGCATTTTGTTAATAGTATTCGACGACGCACGTTTGAAAAAGAAAAATAATCATACAAAATATGTAAACATTTTAAAAATTTGTTTAATTTAATTTTGAATTGAGCGGTGGCGTTAAAAATTTCTATCTGGCAGTTCCCTTTATATTTATAACCACTTATATTATATAACTTCTTTATATTCAAACTTTTGGTGCTCACTTTAGGCTTTAAAGAAATTTCAATAAATTTACGCTTGCCTTTTTTTATAACAGAATACCGAACAACATACCATTCATCAATGATAAACCAGTAATTCTCGCATTTCAACGAACAGCCATTAGTTTACCCTTAAGCTCAATTTCACGTCAGGAATCAATTTTGATATTCAAAACAAAACCAAAGTGCTGCACACATATCCCCTCTTAAATTATTACAAATTATTGAAAAAGAAATTGTATGTATTTAAGTACTTGTTTAAAGAAAAAGTAATTTTAAAAAAATTTAAAAAAGCTACAGGACTTTTGAATGTGAAAAACCTTTCATACATCAATGGCTAGTATTCACTGCCCTGATTTTTATTGAAAATAATATTCATACATCAATTGCCTAATTTCACTACACAAAGTTAATTGTGCACCTTGTTATTAAAATTTGGCTAGCTCACTTTTTTTTCATTTCAGCTGCATATATTGAGCATACATTATGATCATGAAGAAAATTAAGAAACATAGTACATTAAAAATTAAAGTCTAGATCATATGAACTTACTTGGATATTGCCAAAATGTTGGCGTGGGCCTGTTTGAGTTATGTATACTTCTGATGTCTTCATTATTTGTACCAGGAATCAAATCAGTCCCAGCAAAATAAATATTGCCACAGCCTGCTGTCGTCACTCCACCTTTATAGTAATATTATCGAACGAATTAGTACTTTCTCTTTGATACTCATTTTGTTTAGAATAAGATGTATTTAGGTACCTATGTCTGCAACACGAATCCCAAAATAATTAATATCTCTGGGAGGTTGTTGTACAGGTGATGAATCTTGAGTCCTTTTTTTTGTTACTGCTAATCCAACAGACATTAAATTATCTAATAGAATAAGTGAACTTGTATCCTTTAAGTATCAAGTAAAAGAATATTAATCATACTTGCGGTCATTTGTGAAAGGGATTTATCACTATCAGATATTATCGGCGACGAAGATTCAATTTTAACCAAAGTTGTGGTCATAGATGACATTGATTTAGAATTATGATTTGTAAGAAGATTGTTTGAGGTCGTTACTTCAGACACTTGGCAAGGCTCCCGCTTGATCTCCATAAAAGTGAGGCTCGAAGAAGAATTTAAATGGTGATGGTTGATACTTGGTAGATTTTTTTGTTGGATACCAATGAACGAATGATTTTCAATAGACGAGGCTGTTGAATTGTAGTTAAACCCATGCAAAGGCGATTCCGAAGGTACAAACAAAGCCGTTGATGATAGAACAGATTCTGCCGTCTTATCGCAACTATTTAATATGTTTGGTGAGGAATTAAAAGTTGCCATAACTTTTAATGTTTTATGTTGGCTGTGCAAATTAATATTATACAAATTTAACCTTATAAAACTTGAACTATGTTTGATAGCTGATTGTTGGCTTTTCCAGCTATTTGAAAATAATTTTAAATACCGACATTTATGTAATACAACGCAATTGAATATTTGTCTAAACAATTTTTAAACTAGCCAAGTATTACCAAAAGAAAATGATTTGATCATTAAAAGAATTCCTCTTGTAAACACTTACACAGCATGAATACAGATCTTTAAATGTTTATATATTGCTTGAACAAGTGAAAGGTATTCTCAGACTTCGCATACCATTTATTATTGCTCCAAGGATAAGGAACTTACATTAATTAGAATAAAAATTGGATGTGAACTCTATGAGCACAGACATAACTTTAAAATAACTTGTTTTCTATTTTGTAAACATTAGATACTTTCAAGATTATTTACAGTTCAATTAAAACAAAATTTTATTTTAAAAATTACAAATGTCATTTCGTAAATAGAGAATGCAAATCAAAGATTATAAATACAAAGATAGGGAAACTATGTAAGTTCTTAGAAGTCAAAAGGGAAATGAAGTTTGTCGCACTTAAGTGCAGTGTACGTGCACGTGATTTAGAACACACATAAGCAAATTAAATTTTTTAAATATGCGTTATTGGTAAGAGGGGCAGATACTAACCAGCTCTATATGTCAAACAAAAAAAAGTAAGTAACTGGACAGATATTATTTTTAAGATTTCACTATTCATCCTCCCATAGTGCCTGTCTACACGCGTTGTGCCCACAACAAAAACACTCCATTACCAAGACCGGAATCTTTCGTACGTTTCACTCCCCAAAACCCGTTTGTTTACATTGTTGTATTTGTAATTTTGACAATTAGTCCATGAATAGATGTGAGCACAAACAAAAAAAAACGATGCCGTGGGCTAGCGGTACTTTGCACAGCAAAAACAAAATGGGGCGGTTAATAAGTTTTTTTCAGGTTTTTCTTTTTACTTTTTTTCGATGAAAAAGTCAGTTTTAAGCTTTAATTTTGCAGGCATTTTGTGGATAGTGAACCATTGTACCTTTTTGTCTTGAAAAAAGCATGTTCAACATCAGTTTATTATAATTAATTCACTAATTTACAGTAATCACTACGAAATTCTTTAAATTTCATAATAAACCTTGGATTTTTGTATCAAAGATGCGTTCGAAGAACCATAAATTTATAAATTTAAGGGTGCGAGTGCAATTTTTGTATTTGGTCGCCAAAAAAATGCTCTAAACTTACTTAACCAGTTGCAGTGCATGGTGCGTTCGCAAATAATTTAAGTAAACAAAATAAAGCACTAATAAATCATTAAATAATTTGTATTTGGTCAATTTTATTTTATTTAATATACATTTACAACATTTATTTGGATGGAAATTAAAAAGCTATACAAATCTTCCAATTTAAGACCATGTCAGCACTTCAGATTCTGTTGGTTAGGATTGTTTAGTTTTTGAACGAGGCCATGAAACATTCAAAATGAAGCATTTAGATGGGGCTGATTACTATAATGAAGCGTTTTGATGGGCCGAAACACTAAATGTGAGAATGTGTTTGGTTTTTTGTATCATTTCACGCACACTTTCTCACATTTAGTGCTTTCTAGCTTGTAGGCAAACCGAAATGTCAGTCTGAGATTCCGGTCTTGGTAATGGAGTGTTTTTGGCCCACAACGTTGTGACGAGAGTTTGGGGCAAGAGAGGAGCTGAGTACAGGGACGAGATGCTCATGACAGAAATTGAATTTCCTGCTTGGGCAGTACAGTTCCTTTCTCATTTTATTTCGAATTTATCATTATTTTCTGTTCGTCGATGCGAAAGGTATATGTACTTGCTTTGCTCTTCGGCTTGGCACATATTGTATACACGGTTACCACGTTGGTCATCTGTGACCAAATTTGGTCATTATTTTTTCACTTGGTCAAATGGTCATTTTTTATTCCATTTGGTCATATTTTTTGGAAACGACAAAAGATGTTCGACGATTTGAGTAACGAAAACGATCTTTTAACATACTCACATGGCTAAACAGGAATAACTGTTAAACTCATTTAAGCAACTTTGTGTAAATAATAACTTTATTAAAAATATAAACTCTTGATCTAAATTGGACTTAGGGAACAGAGAGAATTATCTACGCATTACACAAGCCGTAAAAATTCTCGAAATCGAAATTATTGTAAAAACTTATATACTTTGATCTAATGTTAAAACGCTTTGTTTTTATATTTCGTCATCTTTATTTCGGTTAATCTAATTTAATTAAATATGTTAGGGATTTTGTCAGTTTATTTGTACGTAATTAAAAAATAAATGTCGTGTGCGTAATAAGGAAAATATGTTAAACAAAATGTGATTATGTTGGTCGTTTTTACCTACAAGTGGTAATTATTATTTTCAAATTTGGACACAAACTTTTTTTTCAAGTGGAAACCGTAATGCATGTCGGTCGGCAGTATCACCGGCTTAAAATTTCAAACACAAATGTTTCAAGTTTGTCGTTCCATAACACAAAATGGAAAAGAAGTCATGACTAGTCACAACATATGTAGACACATAGTGTTGTGAGCACAACCATAGAGAAAATATATTATCTAGAGTCCCGACTTAATGGGTTTGCTCTCTTTCGGCCTACAAACTAAATTGAGCAAATTTTGCCCATTAGCATAAGCATGTGTTAGTTGTCCCGTGCATTTCTTATGGGAAAATCCAGATTCTATGTAGTTGTTATGGGCTTTTGGGGCTCAGTATGCACAGTTAGGGGGAAAACAATGTGAGGTGAACTCAGCCGTTCAAAAAAGAGATCCGTTGAATTCAAAAATTGAAAAATTGTTGCAATATTTTAAGAAAAATGAATTTTGCAACTTCTTTTTAGTGAAAACTGTGCTAAAAATAATATTTGACTGCTTTTAGCAAACAAATTCTATGATTTTTATGAAAAGTTTCGCTAAAAACAAAAAAAATCATGCAGAAAGTATAGGCGCACCATAGAACTGCAATGCGAAAGTGGCCTAGTTTGAGTTTAACCCAGTTTTGACAGATTAACAGCGAGGTGAGTATTTTGACAATTCTACGAAAATGAAAACAAAAAATGTAATGTTTTTGATTGCGATCAACAAGAGTCAAGAAGTCTAGACTGCCACTGCAGACAATAATTCAGAATTAATCAGAATTCAATTTTTTTAAAATACTTTTTAATCTTTTGTTGAAGCGTTTTTTCTCTCTTTACAGGTAAGTTGGTTATTAAATATATCTTAACATAATCATGCTTTTTTATAGATTTATACAAATTATGTTTCCGTTCTGGCCAATTAGTAGGTATAGGAAAAAAGTTTCGAGTTTTAGTTGGGTTGTGCACTGGCAGTGGGTAGAGTGGTGTTTTGTGAGCCACAGTAGCTGCTTCGTCGGCATATTCGTTTCCTTGAATTCCTGTGTGACCAGGGGTCCACATTCCTTTTAGTTTTGTTGGTGAATGAATGAGAATGTCTCTAATTTGTTGTTATAATGTATTTTCCCTTTCTTTTTTAGAGAAGTCTTGGCTGCTTCCAATATAGCATGAGCCTCTGCGTTGAAAATAGAAGCTTGTTCGCATAGTAGACCCGTGCTAATAAGCAATCAATTCTCTTAGACAACAGCGAATGAGACGCTTTCGTTTATTTTTGACCCGCCGGTGAAAATAAAAGACCGTGCTTTTGATTTTAGTTCGCTGGAGATGTCATTGTGGATAGCACGGTAGTATCTGTTGTCAGTAATACCTTTTCTATTGAAGTTAAGGTCTAGGATAAAAGAAGACTTTGATTGTCCTAGGTGGATGCAAGGCCTTATATTTGGAGAATTGTCTCAATGGAAGTTTCAATTAAGTTGCAACTTCCACAATTGTTGATTATGCGGATGCTATTCTTTTAGGAATAGGCCGGCGAATTGCAGACTTGAAACAGTTTTCAGTTATAGATCCGGATAAGAACGAAAGTATAACAAAGCATTTTCCTCTTGTTATTATAATGTGTTCTTCGAGTGGGGGCAGTCCTGCTTCTGCTAGTATGTTTTAATTAAGGTTGTCGGAAAATCGTTGATACTCCTTGCTGCATGATGATACATCGGTTTGATGATTTTTAGTGCGGACTTAGGACAGCTTCCGTATATACAAAGCCCATAACCAATTTTACTAAGTAAAAGGGCTCGGACAACGTTACATAATGTATTATTATGTGCAATACTTTTCATACATGTTAAATAACTTATTATATTTCCTCTGTCAGCCAGGCTCTTTTTAAGATTAATTATGTGATCATTCCATTTATAATTTTTATTAAAAGTAAGTCCTAGAATATTTAGTTTATCAACCGAGTTAATTATAATTATAATATTATCTATATTTAGTGTTAGTGTGTAGTGAGAACAAGTTAATTTTCGGCAAATATGCAATATTTTGCATTTTTGAAGTGAAAGTCTTGCACCTTGTATTCGACCATACAAGAATTTCATTTATCAGATTAGTGAGCATTTCTTTAGTTTTGTCTAGATCATTGCATTTACTCAAGACATAGAGGTCATCTGCATAGATGCAATGGTCTAGAAGTTTATGTCTACAATTATTGATATTTCTTGAAAGGAAATAAGAAACAGGACCACTGATAGCGGGGAGCCTTTAGGAATCCCGTTGTGTAGCTTATATGTTGAAGAGTAGCAGTTGTTAGTTTTTACACAGAATCTTCGGTTAGTTAAAAATGATTTTACATATTGCATTATTTTAGGACCTAGCCTCCAAGAGTGTAGCTTGTTCAGAACAAGATACATCCCAATTTTATCAAAAGCTTTCTCGAAGTCAATTGACAGGATTGAAACATGATTCCGGGATGATAGAGCATTTGTTGTATAGTTATCAATATGTAAAAGTGCATCGATGCAACTCTTTTCTGGTTTGAAACCAACTTGATTGGGGCTAATTAGATTTTTTCTTTGTGTAAACCATTGAAGACGCTTCGTGATTATTTTTTCCATGATTTTAGAAATACATGGGATAAGAGAAATTGGACGGTAGCCGCTAATGGAGGCTATGTCGTTTTTAGGTTTCGGAATCGGAATGCCAACTCGGAGGTATAACTCCAGTTGAAAAAATATTGTTATATAACTTCAGTAGCCTACATTTTATTTCAAGGGGTAGGTTTTTTAGCATCGGGTAAGACACTCTATCCCGACTTGGGGTTTTGCCTTTGAGCAGCTTTCAAGTTCTTTAAGTTCAATACGGTTTTCGATATATAGAGCCGAGGTGTCAGATGTGGGTATTTTCATGTTTTTATTGATGCAAACATTTTTTTCTACACAATAACTGACGGGAAAATTAATATTACTTGAGTCTTCAAACCAAATATTAGCAAATTAATAACAAATGTCAAATGGATTGGAGATGAGGCCTGGGGTGACACTATACATCTTATTATTTTCGAAAAAAAATTTCCTGTTAAACATCGGATGTTGCTCCATATTTTTGTGGTAGTTGAATTTCTATTTATTGATAAAGCAATTGCATTTAAATTTTTGGCTTTGCTGATTTTAACTTGACGTCAAAAAGCTGCATTTGCTTTTGTATAACTAATTAAATTTAATTGATTATGGTTTTTTTTAACGTTTTCCAAGTATTTACATCTCCTGTTAGTAAAACAGGGGTGTTTATATGACACAGAATATCTATAAGGTCATTTTTGTTAAAATGTTGATCACGGTAAATAGTAACGATCGTTGATTTAATAGCAGATTGTATTTCTATAGTAAGGACTAGTAAATTAGAGTTAATTGCTATTAGTTTGTGGGGAATGTTATTTTTTATAAAAACAGGAATACCCTGTTTATTCGTAACGTTTGTTGGAAAATTATGAAAGTATCCTATATACGATTTTGGAACAACATGAGTATATTGGAAAGAGCAGTGCATTTCTTGCAAAGAAATAATACTAGGCCTAGGGCCACTATACATAACGCATTAAAATAAAATACGAAATAATATTGTTTATTACTTTTGAGAAATAGTATAATGGGTAATTAATTAATGGTATTATGTATATATTATTATTTCATCAAAAAGAAATACATATTTATATTTATTTTATTTGGCCAAATTAAATACACAACTAGTGAAAATAATTATTAATATTTTCTTTTTTTTAGAATATTCTACACCATGGACATGGAAGTTGATGACATATGTAAGTATTAATGACTTAAGACCAAAGTATTTAATAGTAATTTTATTTTTTGTCTAAACTTTTTGTTTTTAATTTCAATACGAAAATGTAATAATTAATTCGATTTGTGGAATTAAAATTAATCAAAGCATTTATTTGTTTTTGTTTTAGTTACAAAAAAATGGAACATAAGCTGTCAACCTGAGCTGCCCATCCACGCCAGCCAAGCACCATCTTCTACACCGAAGAAAGCATGTGTCCTAAAATGCAGTAATTTTCAATTTCTGCATAGATGCCCGCAGGACGATGCAAGGTAAATATTTATTTATAATTGAGTGTTATATTATGTGACCAATTATTTTTTATTATATTTTTAATTAGTTTAAGTAGGCTTTTTTGGTCAATTTGTTTTTTAATGCAAATAAAACAAGTTTACTTCATCTTTTCCCAACGTTTCGTCGCTATCCACGACTTCTTCAGGGGTTTTATCTAGATTTTTTTATTTGTATTTATTTAATAATTTAACATTCGGATAATTTTATTTATAATGGAAAACTTACTGATTGAATGAATTTGTTGAATTTACATATAGTTTAATTAGAAACAAAACAAAATAAATTAACACTAAAATAATTTAACATAAAAAAGACTTATTACTTTACGGAACAAACAAAAATTATCACAGTAGTGTTTCAGGTACTTGTTGAACTGCCAAAGCATAGCTTACGATCGTATTATCTCTATCCTCTTGTGTATTCATTGTTTTGGTAACTTTTTGTTGAATTCGTAGACTCTCAAGAGTAAATCTCGCGTTCATTCTCTTTTCCTTGTCCAGTACTCTTACATCGTCAAAGTTGGCTCCATAGAGAAATATATTATCTAGAGTCCCGACTTAATGGGTTTGCTCTCTTTCGGCCTACAAACTAAATTGAGCAAATTTTGCCCATTAGCATAAGCATGTGTTAGTTGTCCCGTGCATTTCTTATGGGAAAATGCAGATTCTATGTAGTTGTTACGGGCTTTTAAGAGAGTTACCTCAAATAAAATTTGAGGGTGTTTTAGGCAAGACGGGTACCAGTCGGGACTCTAGATAATATATTTCCTCTATGGTTGGCTCTGTGTCCGCTGTCAAGTATATGTTGTGAGAGACCCGTTGATTGTTTCCCTTTTTTAATGTCTGCTTTATGCTCTGTCATTCTTATACCTAGCAGTCTTTTTGTTGTTCCAATATATACCAAATTGCACGCTTCCCCCTCTTTTCCATCGCAGCTGATTTCATAGACGACATTGTATTGCTGTTCTTTGTCTACTGGAGCTTTGGTGTTGGTGAACATTGATCTCAGTGTTGCGTTGGATTTATGTGCATATGTATACGATGCACTCTTTTGTTTGATGGTATGGTGTAAGCTCTTGCTGTCAGTTAAGTTTGGTACATATCTCATGCTGAAGTATTTAGTGTTGCCGTCGTTTTTGTTTTTGATTGTTTTATTATTTGTTAAGTTGGATTTTTGAATTTTCTTATTAAGTAAATTGTTGATTAGGAAATTTGGAAAATTGTTCATGTCGAGTATAGTTTTGATTGTTTTTATGTTATTTATTTTAAATTGTTCATCGCTGATGTCTAGGACTTTGTTAATGAAATTAGTAGCTGTATTGATTTTTTGTTGAAAAGGTTGTGTTGAAAAGTAATTAATCATTCTTCCGGAAGCTGTGGGTTTCGAATACCAATTGAAAACAATTTTTCCCTCTATCCGATGAAGTCTTACATCTAAATATGGTATGCTGTTATTTTGTTCCATTTCTATTGTGAATTGTATTTTATTGTGATAATTGTTAAGTGTATTTAATATTGTTTCTTTGTCTCGATCTTTTATTATTGCAAAAATATCATCGACATATTTTGATATGTGTTTGATATTTATGTTTTTATCTTTTAAGATATTAGTTGAATTATCAAGAAGGTCATCAAGAATGATATCTGCTATTGTAGGAGATAGAGGATTCCCCATGGGCATTCCAAATGTTTGAATATAAAGTTTGTCATCATATTTGAAGTAGTTATTTTCTTTAAGACAAAATTCCAACATTCGTAAAAACTGTTTTTTCGGTATTCTTGTGAATTTTTCTATTGTACAATACAATACAATTTTTCTATTTGAAGTAGTTATTTTCTTTAAGACAAAATTCCAACATTCGTAAAAACTGTTTTTTCGGTATTCTTGTGAATTTTTCTATTGTATTGTATTGTACAATAGAAAAATTGTATTGTATTGTACAATAGAAAAATTCACAAGAATACCGAAAAAACAGTTTTTACGAATGTTGGAATTTTGTCTTAAAGAAAATAACTACTTCAAATAGAAAAATTGTATTGTATTGTACAATAGAAAAATTCACAAGAATACCGAAAAAACAGTTTTTACGAATGTTGGAATTTTGTCTTAAAGAAAATAACTACTTCAAATATGATGACAAACTTTATATTCAAACATTTGGAATGCCCATGGGGAATCCTCTATCTCCTACAATAGCAGATATCATTCTTGATGACCTTCTTGATAATTCAACTAATATCTTAAAAGATAAAAACATAAATATCAAACACATATCAAAATATGTCGATGATATTTTTGCAATAATAAAAGATCGAGACAAAGAAACAATATTAAATACACTTAACAATTATCACAATAAAATACAATTCACAATAGAAATGGAACAAAATAACAGCATACCATATTTAGATGTAAGACTTCATCGGATAGAGGGAAAAATTGTTTTCAATTGGTATTCGAAACCCACAGCTTCCGGAAGAATGATTAATTACTTTTCAACACAACCTTTTCAACAAAAAATCAATACAGCTACTAATTTCATTAACAAAGTCCTAGACATCAGCGATGAACAATTTAAAATAAATAACATAAAAACAATCAAAACTATACTCGACATGAACAATTTTCCAAATTTCCTAATCAACAATTTACTTAATAAGAAAATTCAAAAATCCAACTTAACAAATAATAAAACAATCAAAAACAAAAACGACGGCAACACTAAATACTTCAGCATGAGATATGTACCAAACTTAACTGACAGCAAGAGCTTACACCATACCATCAAACAAAAGAGTGCATCGTATACATATGCACATAAATCCAACGCAACACTGAGATCAATGTTCACCAACACCAAAGCTCCAGTAGACAAAGAACAGCAATACAATGTCGTCTATGAAATCAGCTGCGATGGAAAAGAGGGGGAAGCGTGCAATTTGGTATATATTGGAACAACAAAAAGACTGCTAGGTATAAGAATGACAGAGCATAAAGCAGACATTAAAAAAGGAAAACAATCAACGGGTCTCTCACAACATATACTTGACAGCGGACACAGAGCCAACTTTGACGATGTAAGAGTACTGGACAAGGTAAAGAGAATGAACGCGAGATTTACTCTTGAGAGTCTACGAATTCAACAAAAAGTTACCAAAACAATGAATACACAAGAGGATAGAGATAATACGATCGTAAGCTATGCTTTGGCAGTTCAACAAGTACCTGAAACACTACTGTGATAATTTTTGTTTGTTCCGTAAAGTAATAAGTCTTTTTTATGTTAAATTATTTTAGTGTTAATTTATTTTGTTTTGTTTCTAATTAAACTATATGTAAATTCAACAAATTCATTCAATCAGTAAGTTTTCCATTATAAATAAAATTATCCGAATGTTAAATTATTAAATAAATACAAATAAAAAAATCTAGATAAAACCCCTGAAGAAGTCGTGGATAGCGACGAAACGTTGGGAAAAGATGAAGTAAACTTGTTTTATTTGCATTAAAAAACAAATTGACCAAAAAAGTTTATTTATAATATTATTGCCTTAATATTTTTGTTACAAAAAAACTTATTTTTTATAACTTTTTTTTTTCATAAATCGGCCTTGCGAATTTCGTTTGCATATACAGTTTTCGTGGTTAGCTGAGCCTTTTCTTTCACTTGGTAGACGGTAAATGATATTAAAATAAGTCTTAGTTATAGTAAAATGAAATGAAAAAAAAAAGTTAACATTAAGTCTTTTTTTAATTTTAATTCACTAAATCGTCTCGTTAGTTTTAATTAAAAACTTAAACGATTTAAATGTATTTTAATATAAGAAATAAATAAAAAAAAGAATAATCTCTTAATCTTTAAGACATATTAGATAAGTAACTTTAAATTAATTAAAACTTTTAAGGAGTAGTCGTAAGCCATAATTAATAGTATAATTAAATAATTTTAATAAATAAGACAATAAATCCGGTTTAAATAACATTTCGATTTTATTAATATATATTTTTTTAATATAAATTGATAAATACAATTTTGTATTGCAAAAATATAGAATCTTAATTTGTAATCACTATTTTCTTAACCCTTTACCGTATGAATTATTTCCAACAAAGGAAAAAAATTTAATAGGCTTTCAATTGCTTAATTAGATCATTATAAGACATGTTTAGTGAAAAAAATTAAAAAAAGTTAATTTGTTTAAACTTTTGGGAGAGAAGCCAAATTTGGCTTCGTATGCATTAAAGGTTTTACAACCTTTACATTTCCGTTAAGAAAATGTTTGTAAGAACACAAATAAAAATTAAGGGATTTCAATAAAAAAATAAATTTATTGAGCTCAATGAAGTTTAGAAAAACAATTTCTTTTTTCATTGTAACATAAATGAGATTTACATTTCGGGCAATAGGTAAAAGAGCGGTAGGAGCAATCGATTTGGCAAATTTGTCTGTTTTTTCTAATTTGTGGGAAATGACCCACATTGTCGAAACGAATTGAAAGTAGAGGATAGTCTTGATTCCTTTCAGGACGCTTTTTCTATGGTGTTGTTCCTCCCCCCTGGTGTTGTTCTGGCCCCCTTTTCAGGATCGGTGGCAGAAGAAGTTGGAGTTGCAGGAGATCCAAGTCGAGAAACACTTTGGGGACGTCCACGGAGTTTTAATACTTCCTTTTCAGGTTTGCATAAATGCTCGACTATTTCAAGTTTGAAATTAAACAAAGGTTGGTGAAATTCATGTTGACGACGCCATAGAATCTACGCATTCACTATGCATAAATCTATCATGTGAAAAAATACTCGCTTGTACCACTTCTTCGATCGTAAGTGTATTCGATATAATCCCAGCATCGAATCAAGAAGGTCCACTCCACCCATGTACTTGTTGTGAACATCAACAGCTTGCGGAGCAGGTAGAATTTTATATGCCTTATCTTTTCGTGAATAATGACGTTTCTCTGTTACTGGATTCATTCTCACATATGGTGACATCAGAGTAACCATTTTGTTATCGGTATAGGACACTAAACTTAGCTGAACTCCATCAACAGTTGCCACTTTTTCGATCATGCTTCCTTCATCAATTTATTTTTCGGGATTCTCGAGTTCGGTACGCCGCAGCCGTTGAGCTTCACGGTTCCCAATGGCAAAATACCATTTTGGGCTATTATACCAGTTATCAAAAAATAATTTGTGGTTGATATTTTTTGCCACAGTAGATGTTAATCTGGTGACGACATTTCCACTAACTCCCAGATCTGGAGTGCCATCAGGAAATTAATTGCTCTGGTGTCCAGCAAACAAATCGAAATCGTAGCTAAATCCAGAAATTCCACTCAGAACTTGGTTCTTACATCCCCATTTATGTGGCTTGTCTGGATTGTACCTACTGCTTCAGTTCATGGCGACATTTTGTTGGTATAGTTTGTTTATCAAGGGCGAGAAACTCTTCTTTATTTTCTCCAAAAGTGGCCTTATCTTGAACAATTTGTCGTGTCCTTCTTGCCCAAGTGGAATTAAATTATCATTGTCTCATGTCATTGTTTTGTAAATGATCGGTTGTCCTACAGTTTTATTCCAGTAATGCCTTGAAGATGGAAGTCGGCAACAGGACATAAACGTTACCATTCCGATGAATTGCTCTATTTCATCTTTTGTGATACTGACCGTATTGTTTATATTATCCTGGAATGCTTTTTTATTTGATTCGTCCGTTATTTGGTTAGTTACCTTATCAGTAAACAGGAATTTAAAAAATTCTGATTGGGGTATTTAGGGCCTTTACTGATTCTGGTAGCTCAGCCTATCCCCCAAAATATGAAGTTTTCCTTGATGTACGCAGGAATATGTCCCTTTCTCCATGAAATTTGATTTTTTTGATTTTGTTTTGTTTACCCTGGATTCGACTTCATCGTCTGAATCTATGTCGGTTTCTTCCACCACAACGTCGTTGTCTTCTTTGTTTTCGAATTGCATCTCAGTCTCTACTTCCATATCCGAGTCACCTGCCAATTCATCATCACTTTGCACTCCATCTCCAGGACTAAGATTCACAAAATCGGATCTTCCGTAAAAACGACGAGTTTTCATTTCTTCAGTTAAAGAACAATTAAATACATTTATTTTACTTTAATTAACAATTATTGTAGGTAAAAGTGAAAAACAAGTAAAAGCTAAAAAAATGTATACATTGAAAACCCTTTACTGCATACGAAGCCAAATATGGCTTGACAACATTTACCCCCAAAACTGACAGAATAAAATAGCAGAGAAATATGGAGGGTTAGGCTCAATCTGGCACAGCTGAAGAAATCTCAAAGGGTCTGCAATCAACATTTTTCATTCGAAAATAGAAAGCGTTTGCCTTTATGGGCTGTGCCAGATTCTGTTGCCCAAGATTGTTCTGCTGCTGTCCCGGAAGAAATTTTTGGTGTCGAAAATATTGGATGCAATACCGTATCCTTTGGCACTCAAGATTTTTCAACGCAGACATGTTCTGCGTTAAGAAACAACACTCCGAAAAAGGTAAACTTGAGGAAAAAAAATTTAGAGCTGAAACAAAAAATTGTAGAAATGCAAGTAGAGCATGAAAAAACAATCCGCTCTAAAGATTGTGAGAATTTGTCCCTGAAAATAGAAATAGAAAAATTAAAGGAAAAAGTCAAGTTTTTGCGTTTAGATTCAGAAAATTTGCCAGTAGATATAAGAATAATAGTAGATAATAGTGTTAGAAATTTTGATAGGCCTCCTCAGGGACGTAGGTATAGTACAGAGTTAAAAATGCTGGCGCTTTCAATTCTTTTCATTTCTCCTGTTGCACATAGGTTCTTAAAGCCGTTGTTGGATCTTCCATCCGAAACAACTCTTAGAGATTTTATTTCAACCTGGCCTAAAACTCCACGTAATATAGATTTTAACGTCAAAAGCTTAGTGCTTAAAATGAGTGAGAGTCAGCTTCCAAATATTTACAAATATTGTTCCATTTCAGCTGACGAAATGTCCCTAAAAACTCATTTTGACTACAATAGGAAAAGTGATTTAGTTGTAGGCTTAGAAGATTTTGACGATGACGAATCGCGTTCAGCCTTCCCAGCAAGTAGTGTTTTAGTTATTATGGTCCAAGGTATAGCAAAGAGATGGAAACATCCTCTTGCGTATTACTTTGTTAGGAATAGTTGTCCTCCTTCCGTTTTAAAAAAAACTTTTGTTCAAAGCTATCACTGCGTTGCAAGACAATAATTTATGTCCCGTGCAATTTGTTTGCGACCAGGGATCGAACTTCAGAGGCTTGGCGAGGGTGCTAGACATCAGCCCCGAAAAGCCGTATTTTGAAGTCAACAGTTCCAAGATATTCTTTTTTTATGATGTCCCGCATATACTAAAGAGTGCTCGAAACTGTCTTCTACAAAATGATATAATTTTTGCAGAGCAGGAGAGAGCATCATGGAACGATATAATCTATTTGTACGATGTCGACTGTGCAAATGAATACCAATTATGTCCCAGGTTGACTCAAGACCATATAAGGCCAAATAGTTTGCAAAAAATAAAAGTTCGTCTTGCAACGCAGGTTTTTAGCAATACTGTTCATGCTGCGTTTAAAACCCTTTCAAAATTTAGTCATGTTACTAAAACTAGTCTTCACACATCAGAATTTATTTTATTTTTCGGAGATCTTTTTGACCTCTTTAATTCTTCCAAAAAAACAGCGCAACAAGAGAAGCAGGCAGGATTTATAGGTAGTGACAAACAAAAAGAATTTCTGAGGTTTGCCGATTCTCTTCTTAAATCCATTCGCGTAATTAGCAATGATTTAGGTGGCAAAGATGTGACGAATAAGTTTTCCTTTATAAAAGGCTGGATTCTTAATATTCAATCCCTTCGCTCACTTTGGGAACATCTTAACCTCATCCGGTTTTGAGTTTTTACTCACTCGGCATTTGAATCAGGATTGTTTGGAAAATTTTTTCGGTAAGATTAGGTGCGCTAACGGAAATAATTCCCGACCTAGTTGTCAAGATTTCCAAAGCGCTTTTCAGAAAATTTGGGGTATTCAATACCTTCAAATTGTTAGAAGGGGCAATTGCAGTGTAGAATAGGATAGTAGTTTTAACGATATATTTAGTTCAAATAAAAATTTAAGAGGAGATATAGATTGGTTGCATTATGAGCAAGATGATGATCCAGATAGCATTTCGAGGATTGTGTTATCTAACGACATAAGTGGAGATGAGTTCATTAATGAAAACAGCTTTGTTTATGTTTGTGGCTGGCTATATCGAAAATGCTTTCAAAATCATACTTGCCCATATGAATTACCAATAGTTTCAGAGTCCGTCCAGTCCGATAGTTTGTATTTTTTGTCTAAAAAACAATTCCATAACCAGAACCTCGTTGCTCCACCCCCCGAGTTTGTGGAATACATAAGACATCTGGACAATGTGTTTGTAGAACATTTTTCCACGTTGTGTCATATGAAAGGAGTTGCAGAATACTTTTTTCAAGCTCTTCAGTTTGATCCCCATTATTCTTGCTGCGAAAACTTTGACCCAAATTTTGTTCTTAGATTTTTTATTAGAGTAAGAATTCACTTTGTTGTTAGACTAATAAATTTAAGAATTAAAGAACCTAATTTCAGGAACAAAATGCTCACAATTATGCATTTGTAGTTTTTTTTTTCGACCTGTGATATATTAGATATTAAGTAGTTTTTTATTTATTTATTTATTTTATTGTTTTTATAACCTTTTAATTATAGTATTTATAAAAAGTATTAATATTTTTTTCTCCAAGCATGGTGCAATAGGCCTACCGGGGAAACCGAACACCTTATCAAAAAATCGGTTAACGCACTGAAAAGCATACCTCATGGGTAGTGTGGAAATGCTAATTTTGTTTTATAACTAGAACCTCATTATTATTATTATTATTGAATATTTATTATCATTTCTGTTATAATATATTATGTATAATTATAAAAAATAAATGTACACATTATGAATTGAAAAGAAAAAATATTTATTTTCAAGAGAGGCATCTAACGATTAACTAAGCAAAGTAAGTTTGAAATTGAATGGACTACATAAATGGCAAGTATTGAATAACGTACATAAACAATCATTAAGATTCTTCAGACAAATATATTTACAATATGCATACAGGGTAGTATCATCTAAATTATGGAAACTTAATGAGCGAGGATTCACATGATGTTTGCGCAGTAAAATTTGCTTCAGCCAACTCTGTTCTTCCCTCATTTCATATTCAAAACTTTAAGACCAATGTGCACAGGTATATTTTCTTAAATCCTTCCCTATTTTCCTGACGCTCGCACTGTGTTTTAACAAAACATAAAGGGTTTTAATAACCCCTTCAAAGCCTGTAAGTTATTAAAAAAAGCTTTGAAACATAGCGAATAACTAATGAAATATCAGCTTTTATGTTATTTAATTTTATTGTATCCTTCAATGATCGAAAACGTTAATTTCTTATTAATGTTCCCTTAAATATCAAAACTAATTTTATTATAGGTTTGTGACATACTCGAAACATACATATACGACTTTAAGAGGCTATCCAAATTCATGAAACTCTCTTAAACTTTAAAGACACGTGCCAAAACTTTCGACACATAGCAACATCAGTCTTGCCCAGTCGATCTTTGAAAATTACATTCCAAAACGATTCGCAAATCTCTCAAGATACCGCGCAACCGTTTTTAATAACATTCGAAATCATCTTCATTAATCCGGTAATACGATAAAAATCTTTAAAAAAAAGCAAAAAAGTTTATATTTTAATTTCCATTACTTACGCTCCATCACCAATATCTATTGAATTAGATGCATCCGTCAGCAAGCAACTTTTTATATCATTCTTTTGCTTTAAAACTTTGAACTTGCAAAACGGTAGAAATGAATACAACACTCATATTTTGTATGTTTATTTTATTAAAAGAACAAAACAATTAAAAGAACAAAACAAAATAAATTATACAAATTATGACAGTCAATCAAAATGTTTTTTGATATATTTCATATAATGATAGAACCCTCAAAACAATTTCACTTGATTTTCAATTTAGATTCAGATTTAATTTCCCTCAATTTGGGAATCTAGTTACATTTACATACATTTTAAAACCTATAATCTATAATGGCATTGAATTTTAAAAACAAAAATTATACTCAATTACATACAATTTTGAAAAATTACAACTTCATTTAAAAACTAGGTATACGCCACGACAAATTTTTACTAATTATGGATGAGATTCTAAGCATATCGTCGTATCAACTGAACAGCAGAAGTGAAATCGACTTCTAAGCTTCGTTTTGATTTGTAGCTGAAAAAAAAAACACATCAATTAGTGCTTTTAAGTTTTGTTGTTAATGTGAAACTTACTTTGAAGTAGCCTTGCGATCATGAGAATTCTGGTCAGTAAAATTGTCACAAATTGATGTGTTATAATTTTACCATTTCTGGAATAAGGTAAGTTGATGCATTGAATGAAAATATGTGGCTTCTTAAGTCGTTTGGGTTCACATTCATTTACGAGGCAAATCCCAATCGGACATTTTCACTACGTGAAGGTTGCCGGCTCGCGACCATTTGCGCATCAACTCTTGGAACATCATTAGAGCAGTTTTTAGGGGCATTCTTGTGTCGATTGCAGTTAGTTCTAAACAGAAGCTTTGGTGATTTGGTGATTCAATAGGAATTATGAATTCGTTGAATTCAGCTTTTATTTCGTCAGTCTAAGTTTCTTAAAATTGCAGGGAATTCTAAAATAGTACATACAAACTGCTGAGATTATTTTATATTTAATTTATTTATAATTAATTTTTTAAGAAGGCTTACCAATGATTTCCGACTCCCGTAATTAAGGAGGTTCTATATTGTCCCAACAAGTTCCTTCTAAACCGGAATTCGTATCAGCTACTTATTCTATGCAGGCGGTGTCAGCCTCAGTGGCAGCGGGAAGCCCTAAAGAATCATATAACTTTAAATATTCCTGTTTGGATCACTCAAAAGTTAATTAACTAACCTGAATTGCCTGACTACTCTGCAGTTGCTGATACTGCTGTTGATTCGTTCCAAAAAAGATTATTTTCTAGATATAGATATAAATCTAGGCTTCAATTTGACCAAATTTTACAACTTTCGATGTGTTTTTGAGTTTCTTTCTTTTCGGGCATGTTAGTGACTGTATTCACATAAGTATATTGCACCAAGAAACCAAGAGTAACATCATCGCCTGGTTTGAGTATTTCTTCAGGTGTAAAGTTCAATTTGAACTTTCTCTATAAAAAAAAATTGGAGAAACAACATAGAATAGGAATTTCTAATTAGAATTTTCTGTTTTTTACTTTGATTCCTCTCGTTGAACTAGAACTTCTTCTTCGAATTCCTTTGAATCGTCACGTTAATTTAGGACAAAGGAAGAATCCAACATCTCTAGAATGACGTTGGTGGGACTTTTAACACAAGGTGGTTCCTCGGTCAGTTATGTCTGTCTCGATAGACTCGTGTTCAATGATGAAGTCGATGTGTCTGCAGCACGGTCGTCTTTTATTCGAAGTCGATCTATCGCCGTTCCTCTTCCTTGGTTGACAGCTCCATAATGGTTGTGGTCATATCGAGCATAGTTGGGTTAGTTATCTTGAGGATCGATTGAGTGGACATGCCAGACTTCAGTGGCTTTTCACAACGCACAAGCAGAACGTCGGGCACATGATAGTTAGCGATATTTGATCGATCCTGAATGGTACTCCGGCTTGATGGCATTGTGTTCGCATTGTCGACAACGAAGAGGTTGTTCACACTGAATTGTTGTGACGGTAAGGAATTTAAATTTCATTATATAAGGAAATCTCAAAAGGAAGTTGACTTACTGTTTTTGATGTTGATTTTCTGTGTGAAAATCGATGGATTCAACTCGCCGACATCGTCAGTAGCTGCCGAGGGACTGATATGAATCTGTTTGGCCTTTGGGGGATTCTTGTCGGGCCAGCCCATTTGCCTCCGAATGATTGCCACCGTTAAGCCAGTGCGATCCTTAGGAGCAAAATGAATGGATTAGTTTTAGAATTAATATTTGAATTCACTTAATTTACTGTCAAGGTTGGACATTTTTTGGTGTCTTCCTGCGATTGTATTCTTGTTTTTCTTGCTTCTCTTGCAGAACTACCGACTGGTAGTACTCTTTACACCTAGAAGATGAAGATTAAGCGAGTTGACTACGATATGAATGATTCGATTCGTACTTACACAATTGTTCTCCGCGCGCTGTTGCGTCGTTTTTTTTGAGCCGCTTGCATTTTATTTCTTGGCAGCTGATGAATAGGACGAGTTGGCAGTTGCTGCTATAATGTCGTTCCAGCACCAACACTCAGCTGCTGGGAGAAGGGCGTTAGCGGTCGACTATTGCACGGCAAAACTTCCACTTGCATCATTGACTTGGTGGTGTTGTTGCTGCTGGTTTTGTTGCATTGAATGCGTTTGACTATTGGTAGAGATGGTGACACTTCCACCGTCAACGCCTGCGGGAGCTATGCCGTTGAGATATACATACCAACACAATGGACAGAGAAATATAATATATAAAAACCTGCCTGCAAATCAGCGCCTTGTTTGCATTGTCTTCCAGATTTCTTTAGGGAAATTGCTTCCTGCATTATGGTATGTTATTGGCAGCATCTAAAATGAAAACACAGACTATAAAATGAATCGATTATTGTTGCACCTCCTTCACTGCAATTTGACTTACTTTTTATTTAATGAAGTGGACTTGTATATACTTTCTTCATTATGAGGAATTTTGGTCTGAAAAATATCAAATTATATTAAATATCAAAACAATTAACAAAAACTTACTCTTCAAATCCGAAATCCATTGTTTTGTTTTGCAAAATTGATTGTCATTTTTGACAGGTCACAAAAATTCCATAAGTTTCTATTTTAGCCCAATCCTTCATTTTGGTTTTTTTTTCCCCACTCACATGTATTCACCGATAGTGAATTTGAGAGAGTTTACCTCGAATTTGAGAGAGTTGACCTCGAATAAATTTTGAGGGTGTTTCAGGTAGGACGGGTACCAGTCGGGACTCTAGATAATATATTTCCTCTATGAGCACAACGTTGTGGGAATTATATTTATCCGTCGGAAATAAAAAAGGTTAATTCAAAAAAATATATTTTTAAATATTAACTTTATTTTCTATTCAACAAGATGGAATATTTAAATTGTTTTACATGCCTAGTTCTTACGTACTACTCTGTAACTACTGGAAACTCCTTCCGTGTTGCATCTATTTATATCGTTTTGGTTCCTTTATGTTTGTGTTGGTTAATTACTTTTTGTATCTTTTATGTTTGTGTTGGTTAATTACTTTTTGTATCTTTATCTTATTTTGTTATTTGGTTGGTCATAAAATATCTGTTATGTTCTATTTTTATTGTTATCTTGTTTTGTTATTATTATCTTTATTATTTTATTATTATTATTATTTCCTCTTATTTCCTGCTTGAGGTACAGTTGAGTGTTTATAACTCCCCCCATCGCTCAAAATGAATCGTCTCGATTCATCAATTTGTTTCTGAAGCAAGGCAAGTCCTTTTCTTGTTGTGGAGCCGTTGGTACGATTATATGTTGCATCGGTATATCGTTGTTGATTTTGATTTCTTTTTTCTTACAAAATAAGGTTAATATAATAATAATTACAATGATTATACTTATAGTACTTATTGCAATAACTGACTCGGATTTTGTTATATTTAAGTAACTTAATGTGTCAATATTCTCAAACTTAATAAATCTGAAAGACATGATTTTTCGTAATTTATTTTGCAAAAATATAAATTTATTTCTTGTTTACAATCCTTAATATTGTAGAATGATTTATTGCATTTTGCTATATTCTTATCAATTATTATTTTTTCTTTATTTTGTTCGATTGCTCTTGTTTCAAATATTTTACAATTTTTATAAATGAATGGGTATTTTATTAATATTATTATGACATCTTTAGTTTGAACAATCTTGAAATCACTAACATCTAAAAGATCGGATATTGAAATAGTTCCATGTTCATTATTTGTTATTTTTTGAATATCTTTTTTATTTAATATGATTGGGTTTGAAACTTTAGCTTTGCTTAAAGCAATAGTTTGAATAAGGTTTTGTAACTCTAGTATTATTAATTTGTTTCTTTCTTGTAATCTTTTTGTTTTTAATGTATTTTTTTCAGTATTTAAAACTTTAGTAATTTCTTGGATAGCTTGAAAGATCTGTGAATTGGTAGTTGCTTGTTTATTATTATTATAAATTAATTCATTTAATTTGTTTTCTACTAGTAAATGATCATCATGGTCAGGTACTCCTGATATCCAACTAAGTATTGTTCCTATAGTATTGATTGCTCTTTTGGACCTGGTAATTCTAACTTCATCTATTAGTGTCCTCATTAAGGATATTTCTGACATTATTTCTGCGTTTTCGTCTAAATTTAAGGTGGTAAAATCATACTTCAAGTTTTCTACGTTTGATTCTTTTTCTAAGTCCGCTATGATTTCATTAATATACGTAATGTTTGTCATGTGGAATAACGTTCCATATTCTTTATAAACTGCTGTATTACCATTTTCTATAAGTAAATATTCACTCCTAGAATAATCTATTACCTCTGATCTTATTAAAATAATATTTCTTATGGTAATAAAAATAATAATATGTTTTATGAAGTCCATTTTCTGCAAGGAATAAAAATTTATGATTTAATATTATATTTATGTATTTTACCTTTGTTAGTTAATATTTGATCTTTTTATCATCTAATACTTTGGTACGATTAAACCTCTTTTTTAATTTATTTCTTTCAGTGCCGTGGTTTTTCACATAAACTATTTCGTTTTTCTTAAACTCTCTACTTTCACGATTTTCATTATGCGTATTTAACATTTTTAATTGTTTTTCTTTCAAAATCTCCCTAAGATTGTGATTTACCTTGTTGAATAACACTTCCTGGGGTTTTAGGCCTGTTACAAAGTGAACCGTTTCGTTATATTTATGTGCTGCTTCTAGCACTGCCTGCTTATCATCTATTATGTTGTATTCTGCTTTAATACAGCGTGTTATTTCGATTAATGTACTATGAGTACGTTCTACTTGTCCGTTTGTCGTAGAATGACTAACTGGTACAAAATATATTTCAATTTTCTTTCTTTCTAAAGTATTTTTAAAGAACACGGATTTGAAAACGGATTCGTTATCGCATATAACGTTTTTCGCATAAGGAAATATATTTAAAATTTTTAATAATTCGAGTTCGATACCAATTTTAGATTCAAGAGGATGTACGACTAAGAACTTTGAATAACTATCTACGACTGTAAGGTATATTTCCTTGCTTGCATAAAAAATATCTATATGTAGCTGTTCACCTTCTTTTTCTGGTATGGGTGTAGTACCTATAGGAAATTTTATTGGTTTCCGATCGTATTTGTTTTCGTTGCAAACAACACAGGTATTTGTATATGAAGAAATTTGTTTCTTCATGTTTGGCCAGTAGTATATTGTCTTTATTTGATTATAGTTTTCAAGAGTTCCTCTGTGTGCTCTTTTGTGTGTATCAGTGATTATGTTCAACTGGTCTTCTTTGTTCGGTATATCCTGTGCATATATTTTAGATCGTAAAAATTTATTACTGAATGTTTCGAGAAGTTTACTTTTAACTTCGTATAGATCTTCATCTGAAGCATAGATACATACTGTACCTGGAACTATATATTTTTTAAATAGAGTGATGACTTGATCAGTGTTTGTATATGTTATTGTATACCTCTTTAATTTATTAAAACATGTCTCGATATTTTCTGAACTTATATTGCCTTTATTTAATATTATCTGTTGCTTAAAACAATTAACAGGCAAGGATGTCGTCTCTATTTGTATGTTATCACTGCTTCCAGCGGAATGAATAGTTTGACTTGAATTTGTTATTATATTTAGGTTTTGTCGGCTTAGTGCATCCGCGACAACGTTATCTTTACCTGGTTTGTATATAATTTTCGGTGCATATTCTTCAATTATAGCATGCCAGCGCTTCATTTTAATATTTGGGTTTCTTTTTGATACTGAGTACGTAAGTGGTTGATGATCAGTATGTATTTCTAGGTCTGAAACTCCGTACAAATAATTCCTTAAATTCTTTAAGGCATATACTATTGCGAAAAGTTCTTTTTCGTTTGTTGCATAACTTTTCTCTGTTTTATTCAGCGTTTTCGAAATGAAAATAATTGGTTTGTCGTCTTGTGACAATACCCCTCCGATTGCATCATTACTGGCATCAGTAGTTAATATAAATTTTTTCTTAAAATCTGGTTGTGTCAACTTTACATTTTCGACTAAATATTCTTTTAGTTTATTAAATGCTTTTCTACCCTCATTTCCAATGTTTATATTACATTTTTTACTCTGTTTTTTTGATATCTTCCCATTTTCACCATTTAAATGAATTGTTAAGGGTTTAGTTATCTGAGCATAGTTTTGTATAAATTTACGATAATATCCTGTCATTCCTAAGAAGCTTCTTAATTGTCTAAGAGTTTCTGGTTCTGGATATTCTTTAATTGTGGTAATTTTCTTGGGATCGGTAGTAATTATATTCTCACTGATAACATATCCCAAATATTCCACCTATGTTTGATAGAATTTAGATTTTTCTAATGATATTTTCATATTTGCTTCTTTCAATATTTTTATTATTTCATTCAGGTGTTGAGTATGTTCTTCGATATTTTTTGCAAAAAACTATAATGTCGTCAATGTATCCATGACAGAATTTTCCGATGTATGGCTTAAGAATATCATCCATAGCTCTTTGGAATATAGAAGGTGCGTTCTTTAGACCAAAAGGCAAGCGTATATATTCGTATTTACCATTATTAACGGAAAATGAAGTCTTTTGAATATCAGATTCTTTCATTAATATCTGATGAAATCCACTTTCTAAATCTATCGTTGAAAAGTATTTAGATTTTCCCAAATTGCTTAAAATAACATTTGTGTCTGGGATTGGATATTTGTCACTTATTGTGTGTTCATTGAGTTTCTTAAAGTCGATGACTAACCTGCCCTTAGGTGTTCCATCTTCGTTGAACCCTTTTTTGGTACTACCCACACTGGACTTGAATATGGACTTTTACTTGGCCTAATTATATTATCTTTTAGCAGTTTACTTATTTCCTTGTTTATAAATTCTGAAGCACTTAATGGGTATGGATACTGTTTTGTCCATATTGGTGATTCTATATTAGTTTTTATTTCTGCCACCACATCTGTACGGAATGGCAATGTAATATTTATTTTGGAATGTATTTTTCCGATAACGGAACGAACTTGTTTATTCAGAATATCAACGTTTTGATCTGATGGCACTTTTTCGATTACTTGGTTATTAAGGCGTGGTTCGAGACTGTAAATAGAACGTGAGTCAGTCGTACTTGATGACTCTAAGGTAACTTTAATTTTATTTCCTGTTTGTGTTATATTACTTTCCCATGGCAATGGTTCGCCATCCATGAACATCCTTTCTGCTTTATTATTGTATATCAATAAATTTCTTTCTAAATTTAAATTTATATTTGCATTTCGCAAAAGATTGTAACCTATCAAGCAATCTGCTTCTAGGTTCTCAATTTCGTAAAATCGAACCATTCTATCAAAAATATATATGTCATAATAATATTTAATAATTGTAAACCCATTCACGGTTTTTACTCTTTTATTAATGTCCAACGTTTTCTTATCACTAAATATTTTTGGAGACGTGTAACAAGATGTTGCTCCAGTATCTATTAATATTTTTAACCATTTGTTATTTATTCTTCTGTATATGTGGGGTAATCCCACGTTCCGTCTAAGAAATGATTCTCTTGAATGTTCTTTATTCTTACTTTGTTTGGTGGTTGGGAGCTTAATTGAACACTTTGTTCTCTTTCTCTTTTAATATTATCATTTTGATTATTATTCTGACTGAAATTTCTATTAAAATTCCTATTTTGATTAAATTGATTATAAGTATTCCTAAATGAATTATTCTTATTATTATGTACCTGTCTAAACCTTTGCATTTCCTGTGGAGTTACTTTTCTATAAGCTGAAGATCCTAATTCCATTGGTTCTGGACTTTGGTGGCTAGCCCTATTTGTTTGTTGATAACTATTTTGGGGTTTTTGTTGGTATCTTAATGTATTACCGTATGTTTCGTTTCTTATATTATCTCTTTGATTGTATTGATTCAGAAATTTACTTCTTGTTTTGTTGCTTTCTAACTCTTGAGCCTGGGCTAGTGCATTGGGCAAATCTTCAGGTTTCATACTAAATACCGTATCAGACATTGGCTGATGAAGACCATTTATAAATGCTATTAATGCATTTTTTCTATATGATTCATTGAATTTCTCAGTGGTTTCACTATAAGTACCATATGTCATTTTAACTTTATTTATTATTAATGTCAATTTTTCCGTAACTTCATTATAAAATTCTATTAACGTTTTTCTGCCCTGTGTTATCATACTTAATTCATGATTTAAAACGTGTATTGGTCTTTTATCCGCGTAGGCGAAGTCTAATCTACTTAAAATTGCCTCAAGGTTAAGTACCGTACCATGACTGGTAAGAACTGAATTCGCATGACCAACTATTTTGTTTCTCATTATGCTTAAAGCAGCAAAATATCGTCTACTACCAGGAGTGTAGAGACTCATACTATTTTGACAAGCTTCTCGCCAACTCACATATCCCTCATTGCTACCTTCGAAAGTTGGTAAACTTTTAATAATGTCAAGACTTTCATTGTCTAGTATTTGTGGATCTATCGTTTGTTTTTTATGGTCTATTACATTATTTGGAACTGTTAAACTTTCTAATTTGTTTGTTAATTCATCTATTTGATTCTGCAAATGAGTAGTAGCCTGTTCAATAGCTAATTCGATTATTTGTTTTATATCTATAGTTGTTGACATTTTAACAATTTTTGTTTCACTTCTTAAAAATAATTTCTTACGATAATTTACCAATAATTTTCTCTGCTTCTTAGAATGCTGTTTTCCAATCTGTTGCTGGATACTGGCTTTATAGAGCGAACGGGAATCACTTTGCTGGTTTTTTCCTTTTAGTTCACAATTGATTACACTTTCAGGATACTTTGTTTTTCTCCTATTTATAAACAAATTTGGCTGATAGCTTCAATTTTACTTTGAAAGTTTTTTTTTTAATTTGTATTTACAAGTACTTATGTAAATTTTACTATTTTATTCACTTTCACTTTTTACGTTAATAATGAGCTATCCCGGTTGAGCCCCCAATTATATTTATCCGTCGGAAATAAAAAAGGTTAATTCAAAGAAATATATTTTTAAAAATTAACTTTATTTTCTATTCAACAAGATGGAATATTTAAATAGTTTTACATGCATAGTTCTTACGTACTACTCTGTAACTACTGGAAACTCCTTCCGTGTTGCATCTATTTATATCGTTTTGGTTCCTTTATGTTTGTGTTGGTTAATTACTTTTTGTATCTTTTATGTTTGTGTTGGTTAATTACTTTTTGTATCTTTATCTTATTTTGTTATTTGGTTGGTCATAAAATATCTGTTATGTTCTATTTTTATTGTTATCTTGTTTTGTTATTATTATCTTTATTATTTTATTATTATTATTATTTCCTCTTATTTCCTGCTTGAGGTACAGTTGAGTGTTTATAGCTTTGGCACAACGCGTATAGACAGGATAGGAATCAAAATTGCTTTCCATGTGTTTTCATCGTTTTGGAATTGTGCGATAGAGAATACTTAAGACATGGAATCATAAAAATTCTGTTCTCAGATTTTTGAAAGCAAAAGTGAGAAATTGTGTTTATATACTGCTTGCTATTAAACGTTGAATCAACTCATGAGTCGTGCAAAAAACAGTATGCATATATGTGTGTTATTACACTCAGACGTTTTTGGAAAGACGCAAATAAGAGCGAAATAGAAAGTAGGTGAAATAAAAATACTTTAAAAAGTCTCAACCCGCAGAGTTCTGGGTTCAGGATTGTCTTGGATGGTTTTTGACGTTTCTTTTTCTTGCCTTTCTTTGTTTCTTAGTGTTGCTTTATTATTCTTTCTATTCAATTCAATTCAATTTCTTTATTGTAAACAATACACTAAGACAATGTCTTTTATAGTATTTGTACTTTGGTTGAACAATTAAAGTGCTGTTTGATTCTATATACAATAAGATAATACTTAGGCTGCTAAAAATATTTTTTTTTTTTTTATTTTATATATACTTTAATTTAATAATACATATAAGACTTTTCCTCTCTTCTTCTTTCCTATTTCCCCCTTAACATCCTAGTTGTTCGAAAAATGTTTAAAAACCTCGGTCTTGAAACTTACTGCATCCGGTATCCTCTTAATGCTAACCGGCAAAGAGTTAAAAAGGCGAATGCTGTGAACGAAGAACAACCGTGAGGAATTTAGATATCTAAAGGTTGGAATAACTAGATTATTTCTTCTTGACGATGTACAGAACTCAATTTTTTCATAAAGGTACTCAGGTGTTTTTGTGTGAATAATTCTGTGGAGAAAGATACAATTACGGAAATTTACGTATTCGACCATAGTGCACTTAAGAATTTTTTTGCTGAAAGCAGAGATATGGTCATATCGGCGAATACCATAAACGTAGCGAGTCATGTCATTAAGCGCCACACGTAGTTTGTGTTCAGATAAAGAATCCAATTTCGGATACACGACTTCAGAAAAGGAAATGATTGGTACGAGTAGAGTTCTCATAAGACGAAGTTTTGTTCCTTGAGGAGTAAAAGAATTAGATACCCATAGTTTTCTTAAAGTTCCGTAAATACGTGCAATGACATAATTTATATGGTCTCTGCAAGAGAGATCCCTAGAGATTTTGAATCCAAGACTGGTCACAGAATCTACAAAACTAACATGGGCACTATTCAAAGTAATCGAAGGTAGATCTCTATGGTTGTATGTCTTCTTAGAAATTAGTAGGGCTTGACTTTTATTGGGATTGAGCACTAGACCATTTTCCTTAGCACAGTTAGAAATTCTCTCAAGATCTTCATTAACGCGAAAGACAAGATCCTCTATTAAACCAATTCTACGTGATAGATAAATTTGTATATCATCTGCATACAGATGAAAAGAGACGTGCTCACAAACCGAAGGCAAGTCGTTGATAAAGGCACAAAACAAAATTGGCCCCAGAATAGAGCCTTGTGGCACGCCCATCTTCAAGTACGTATGTGCTGAAAAATTGTTCCCAACACATACACGCTGAGTTCTGTTACACAAATAACTACCAATGAGACGAACAGCTGAATTCGAAAAACCAAAGTAGTGCTCAAGTTTTTGACAAAGAACTCGATGATCAACTTTGTCAAAAGCCTTCGAGAAGTCCAGTACTGAGATATTGTCTTTATCGTATTCGAGTCTTATATCCTCTAAGATCTTTACCATTGCTGTAGAGCAGGAATGGTTAGCTCTAAATCCAGATTGGTATGGAGAC
Organism: Eupeodes luniger; assembly: GCA_951509635.1. NCBI lineage: Eukaryota > Metazoa > Arthropoda > Insecta > Diptera > Syrphidae > Eupeodes > Eupeodes luniger. The sequence goes on along the minus strand of OX608073.1, from coordinate 179,757,700 downwards.
AGCAATCTTTTGGACGTAAAATGGTCAATAATTTGTTTAGTAAGGATTTTTTCGAGAACTTTGGACATGCAAGGTAAAATGCTTACTGGCCGGTAGTCGGCGAGTTCGGAAGGTGTGGGCTTTTTCGGAACAGGAGTTATCCTGGCTGCTTTCCACGCAATAGGAAACGTAGAAGTGACAATACAGTGATTAAAAACATGAGTGAGAGCGTTAATCAAGCAGGGTAGGACAAGTTTCAAAAATCTTAGCGGAATACCGTCTTCGCCTATAGCTTCGGACCTCAAGGATTTAAAAGTGCGTATAATTTCGTCTTCATTTACCGTCTCAAAGCAAAAATCGTTAACTCCATCATAAAGTAAGCCAGCCTTGGGCTCAAAGCTAGTAGCTAATTGATTTGTTTAAGTAAACTGATTGTTGAGGTCATTAGGATCAAGTTCACACTTAGAAATTGGCTTTTTACCAATACCAATGTCACGAAGATTTTTCCATAGCTGTTTAGAAGAAAGATTTGTATTGAGTTTCGAGGCGAAAAAGTTACGTTTGGCGCAACGGGTAATGAGAGTTGCTTGATTACGAAAGTAGCAGTATTGTCGCCAAGTTGTAGGATTTGGAGAAAGCCGCCACTTGAGGTAGTATTTTCTGCGACTTTTAATCGCATTCTTTACTTCAAAGTTGTACCATGGACATTTCTCGTTTTGAATTCTTACCGTTTTTATAGGAACATGCGTTTCGAACAATCTCTTCACATGGTTGTAAATGAAGTTTAGTTTGTTATCTACATGCACTAAATTGTAACAATCACTCCAGGCCACGCTGCTGGCATCAATATTAAAAGCTTCTACATCGAGGGCTTTAAAATTTCTAAAAGTAAATGTGGAAGGAACTTGGGAATGAGAGAAATCAATACCATAAGTTATTATTATTATTATTTGAAGCTTTATTTGCCAATTTTGAAGTTTTACAAATGTGTTCTTAAATTAATAGAAGTAGGTAATACTTATTCACTAATTTATGTTAATAATTAAAATCTACTTATTTTGAATATTTAGATTTAAATAAAATACATTTTTCAATTTATATATTTTTAAGTTTTAATTAATTTGTTCTTATATTCGTTTTATTTCGATTATTTTCTATCCGGCATAAGCCTCCCCCATTGTTGTCCATATAGCTCTGTTTTTGGCATCATTATACCAGTTGTTGTTGTATTCGTTCAAATCGTCAACCCATCTCTTTTTCGGACGCCCTCTTGGTCTTCTCTCGTCAAATAAAGTCCATTTAGTTATGATTTTCGTCCATCTCTGATCTTCTGTTCTGGATATATGTCCTGCCCAGCTCCATTTCAATTGTTTCGTTCGCTGTATTACGTCAACTATGTTTGTTCTTCTTCTTATTTCTTCGTTGCTTATTCTTTGTACTTGTCTTATATTCAAAAGTTTTCTTTCAATTTTTACCTGGCAGATTCTCAGTTTTTCTTGTTGATTTGAAGTTAGTCCTATGGTTTGCAGCCCGTACGTCAAAACAGGTAGAATTGTCGAATCGATTACGTATTTTCTTGTGTCACTGCTTATGTTCGATTTTAATATTTCGTTCAAACTCCAGTATTGTTTCCATCCATTTGTTATTCTTCTATTAACTTCTTTATCTTCTTGTTTTTCAAACGATTTTATTTGTCCCAAGTACACGTAGTCCTCAACATAGTCTATTTTATCATCTTCTAGGAATATGTCTTCTTTTATGTGGTTGGTCATTATTTTTGTTTTTGTCAAGTTTAAACATAGTCCATCTTTTTTGCAGGCCGCTGAGAGTTGATTCAACATTGTCTGTATCTGTGTAGGTGAGTTCGACAGTAGAACAACATCATCTGCGAACCTTAAGTTATTTAGGTATTCTCCCCAGACTTGAATGCCATACCTGTTTCTCCATTTCAGTCTTTCGAAGATGTCCTCCAGGACAGCGGAGAATAATGGCGGCGACATAGGATCACCCTGTCTTACTCCTCTTTTAAGATGGAATTCCCTTCCAAGCTTGTCGGTTTTTACCTTGGCGGTGTTATTTTTGTATATATTTCTAAACGTCTTGATAAGGGTGGGATGAATGTTTTGATTACTTAGTGCCGTCCATATACTGCTGTGTTCCACGGTGTCAAAAGCTTTTGTGAAGTCAATAAAACAAAGGTAAAGTGGTTTTTTGTATTCGTTATGTTTTTCGATGAGCTGGTTTATTGTCTGAAGATGGTCAGTGGTTGAGAAGCCTTCTCTAAATCCTGCTTGCTCTCTTGGTTGTTTGTCGTTAAGTGCTTCTTTGGTTCTATTATATACTGTCTTCGAGAAAAGCTTGTAAATTGTAGAAATCAGGCTTATCGGTCTATAATTATTTATGTTATCCTTGTCTCCTTTCTTATGTAGCAGTATTATTTTACTTTGTTGCCATTGTTTGGGAATCAGTTGGGTTGTCAAAATTGCGTTGAAGATTTTTGTTAGGATTGGTGTCAGAGAGTCTTTTCCATATTTCAGCATTTCGGCTTCAATTTCGTCACAACCTGCACTTCTTTCGGCTTTTAAACTGTCTATAGCTGATGATACGTCAGTTTCATTGAGGAGAAATATAGTGTCATTCTCTGAGCTGTCAAATGAAATGTCCGAATCAGTGTCAAAAGCTATGTCTTTGGTTGATTTGAACAATGATTCAAAGAAACTTGTTGCTGTTTCGTTAATATCTTTTCTTTTTGTCATATTATTATTTCTTTGTTTCAGTGAGACTATCCATTCTTTTTCACTATTAATGAAGTTTTTTGTTTTTTTGATCGATTTGGTGTTCTTAAGAATCTCTTTGATTTTTGTTTCGTTATATTTTTGAACATCGTCTTTAGCTTTATTCTTTATAGTTTTCCTGATATTTCTTAGTTCTTCCTTGTCATTTTCTGTCGGATTCATCTTATGTGTCAGAATTTCTCTCTGGTTGATAAGTGCTTTGGTTTCAAGTGAAAGCTTGTCTATTTGTTTGGGTTTTGGTTTCATCAATTCGTTTTTTGCTGTGGTTTTTATAATATGCTCAAGCTGGTTGTATATGTTCAGGAGATCGTCATCCAAGTTCATCAAGTTTATGGCTTCTTCTATTTTTCTTGTCAAAGATTCATTATAGGATGTGATGGATGAAGAAGAGATGGAGTTGGGAAAGAATAATTTTTGGTGGTTTCTTCTTAATGTGCTGTGGTCAATTTTTATTTTCATTCTTACCATTCTATGGTCGCTTTCAAATTTTAAGTTATTTATTACAGATACATCTGTCACTGTTGTTATTTTATTTGTAAGAGCGAGGTCATATTCGTTTTTATGTTGTCCATCAGGTGTTATCCATGTCCATTTATTTTTATCTTTTTTCTTAAAAAAGGAGTTTCCAAAAACTAGGTTCATTTCTTGCATCCACGTCATAAGCCTATTCCCACGCATATTTCTTTGTCCATATCCAAAAGGTCCAAATAGCTGCTGTTCTCCATCTTCCATTGTCCCGAGTTTTGCATTAAAATCGCCTATTACATACATAACCTCTGTCTTTGTTTCTTTGAAGGCATTCTCTAAATTCTCGTAAAAGTATTCAATTTCTTCGTCAGATGCATTCATTGTTGGTGCATAAACTTGGATTATGGTCATTTTTGTATTTTGTATGTCAAGACTTATTGAGCAAATTCTCTCGTTAAATAGTTTGATGTCAAGAATATGTTTCTTCAAATGTTGTTTTACAAGAAATCCAACTCCATAAAGTCCTTTAGTTTGTCCAATATAACAGAATATGCCGTTGTCAGATTCAATTATTTTCTGTCCAAACAATCTAGTTTCGCATAGTCCTATTATATCCCAGTTTATGTTTTTTATTGCAAGTTTCAATTCCTCTTGTCGTTCTTCTGTCATTAACGTTCTAACGTTAAATGTACAGATGTTAAGAGTATTGTTTTTATTTGATGATATATTATTTGTCAGTGGTTTCGGTGACTGATTTGAGGGGTTTGAGCCTACATTTCTCACGGTGGCTAGCCGGCTTGAGAAAGGATTAATTTCAAGTTTGCTTTTCGTTTTGTTGCCATTATAATTACATGTCGGATTGCTATTCAATTGTTGCTACTTATTGGCATGTTGTTGTTGTGGTTGTTGTTGTATGGTTTGTTCGTTTTGAGTTGTTTTGAAAAATTGGTCAATTCGATTTTTTGGAGGTGTGTTGTCTGTGTATTGAGTTTCAAATCTTTTTTGTTTTTTGTTGTTAAGCTGTTGCTCCGAACGTCGAAAATCATTTTGTGGCAAGATGTTTTTAATTGACCTTTTGTAAGAGTTTGAAGGAGCAGCTATGTTTCTATTGTCAGTTTGTTGTCGTCTTTCAAGATTTTGCTTCGTTTGCTTGTCTTTGTTAATATCTTCCTTTATTCGGTCATCTTTTATATAAATAATTGCATCTTTAAAATCTTTTAATTTTGATTTATTCTTCATAATCATTTCTTTCTTGATTTGTGTTGTAAAACCAACTAGCAGTGGTCTCGTGTTTCCTCCCTTCTTTCCTATTCTCCTAACAAAGTCAATTTCGTTTATGTTAGTTTCGATTTCCATTATTTCATTGAAGAATTTCAAAACATAATCTTGCAAAGATGAGTTGTCTGTCTCCGTTTCTTCAATATTGTAGACTACAACGTTCTTCCTCTTCAGAGTTCTTTCTATATGTCTGATTTTTCCCTCTAATACATTTTGTTTGTTCTCTATTTCATCTTGTTTGTCTGATATTTTGTCTAGTTTAGATTGTAGTTTAGTTGTTTCTTCTTTAATTTGTGAAGTTAGATCAACTCTTAAGTTTTGTATAGCTCCAAGAATAGAGTCTAATTTCTTTTCAGTTTCATTGTCCATGGTTAAAGCAGGCGTTAATTTCTGTTGTTTATCGTTTTCTAATGCTTACTTGTAAGAAAACTTTTCTTATGTCCTGATAACCTGAACGATCAAGTGTCAAGTTGTGAGATGTCAAGTTAATGTCAAATGAGAAGTGATTTGTTTTGATTTGTTTGGCTCGTGTTAAATTTGTGTTTAATATTTGGTATTGTTTTCAAATTATTTAATTCAAATTATTATATTGTTAATTTGGCAATTAAATTAATTAACTCCTTCAAGTTTGAGTTATTTAAAGTTGTTAAGATGTCAATAAAAGACCAAGAAGTTAAATTGAAAGTGATTGAACTCACCAGTGCAGTGTTCAACATGCAGCAGCGGGACTCTTTCTTCCGGTTGGGGAAAAAGTTTGATGGCTCCTAACGAAGTATATAAAGGAATCCGTAGCTCCTTTGTTAGATCTTTATAAATTCTTTATTTTTCAAACAAATTTTCAGAGCTTTTTAATTCTCAAAGACACAAAATTCCCCACTTTTCCGAATACCAAACAACTCATTAAACAACTTATCACGTTTTTATAATTATTCGGGGCTTAATTTCCAAATTCTAGGCCTAAAAAACCTTAAGCTATTCCAGACACTTGTTTCTTCTTCTTCAGTTATTTGCTCGTTTTTTGTATTCGAATCAGAGATTTCTACTATAATGAATTCTATGCTATTATTATCTGACCTGGATAATATTTTACATTTTAGACTCGATCTACAATAAATTGCAACACCACCGCCCGTTGTAGAAGTGACCCTATCATTCCGTATTAGGGTGTAGTTACTTAAATTACGAATGTGGTCAGGAATTTCAGGATCAAACCAGGTCTCACTGACACAAATAACATCTACTTTTGTACCATCGAAAACAGTTTTTATGTAGTCAAATTTTTGATCATTCAAACTTCTAGCATTAAAATGGCATACCTTAAAACCAGACCTCGCTTTAGATAAATAATTCAACACTAGTTGTGCGGATCTGAACTCAGCATTGCCATATACAGCATCATAAAACTGTGACATTAAATTTTAAAATAACATTTAGAGTAAACAGAAAGCACCAAACAAGAGAACAGTAGCAGCAAATAACAACCGAAGTAGGGAAATTCCCGGAAATAAACAATAAATAAATGGAAAACTGAATAAGAAGAAAAGAAGAAAAGTTTACACAATAGATAAAAAATAAGTAATTATATAATACAATAATGAAAATATGTAGTAAATATGCAATTAAAGAAAAAAATACAAGTGTAAATATAAATAACAAGTGGGAGCACTGGTAGGCTCTCTTTATAAAGTGCATGTTTTTATTTGTTTTGATCGTTGTTCATAATAATATTAGCTGGGCTATGATTCAAGGTCAGAGATGTTGTTGCTTAGTCGTGCTGAGGCGATTTCATTTAGTTCAGGTAAACTTCTGATGCAGATCGCTCCCTCGTTTTTGCTAATCAAAATATTTACTAGTCCACGCATCGTGAAGGCAGCATAAATAAGACGTTTTCTTTTCATGTCAATTGCGGTGCGTAGAATCTCTCGGTTCTCAGTCGTTAAGCTTTCGTGTATGAAAATTGGTGTGTCTGAGTTTAGATTCGGGTCGATATCATTAAGACTTAAGTTCCGGGAAGACAATTTTCGAAAATCAGAAAGTGCTTTTATGGTTTTAATTTTGTCGGTTGCACTAAGGAATTTAATTATTATGACGGAGTTGGTTTTTACTTTTGATCTGAATATTGCAGAAATATGCGGAGGTTGGTAATTAATGTAATGACAAATTAAGTTGAAAGTGTTTTTAAGTTGTTCATTCGGAGTGTACGGTATGCCTATTAAGATAGCATCAGCTGCAATGTTATTGATCGCGATTGTTTGGAGTTGTAGTTTTAAGCTGCCTATTTCTGTATGTATGTGCTCAGTTTCGTTGTCATCTATTGAAGCAAGTTGGAGACGGTCAACATTTGATGCGGTGTTGTTTACTTTCTCTCGAATCTCAACTATTTCTGTGCAGTTATTCTCGAGTTGTTTTACCCGCTCTTCCAAGTTTATAAGATCGCGAGATAATTTGTCAATTTTGTTGGACATATTATTTGTTTCAATGTTATCCATTCGACTGGTTAAATTCAATTCAAGAGTGGATAATCTACCCAGTATGGACTCACCTTGTTCTTTTAATTTTAAAAGAAGTTCAGTTTGAGAAGGCAAGTTTGGCTGATCAAGAAGAGAGTCAGTGACGACATTCACATCATTTACTGGGATGACAACAGCAGGAGCAGAAGCAGCAGAAACGGCGGAGGCGACGGTGATTGAATTTGCAGAGGGAGAAGAGCAAATAGTGACCTCACCAGGAGGTTTATTGGTGGTATTGGTGGACTTTTGTGCGGGAGAATTTATTTTATTTATTTATTTATTTATCAAAAAATAACTTACAAAAATAAATTTATAAAATTATTTATATTGAAGACATCAGGGCGGCAAGACCATAGATGTCGTATTTAATTTTTTTTTTTAAGTAAAAAATTACTAATTTATGAAAAAATTAACATCGAAAAAAATATGATGTAATGTTATGTTATTTATTTACAAAAAAAAAATTAACTAATATTAAAGTTCAAATATCTTTAAATTTGTTGTGTAGGGTTGTTATTGATTTTATGCGTTGATAAGTGTTAATGTCAGATGGGTTTAGTATTTCGCCCATCTGTTTCTGCTTGTCTTCCAATGTGTTGGTATTTTTGATTAGGCGAGAAATCGGACATTCTGCAAAAATATGCCAAATTGAGAGAACTTCTTTACAATTTTCGCACTCCTCTGGGGGATCGTTTGTGAAGAAATGGCGACTCGTAAACAAAGTTTTTCCAACTCTGATCCGAAATAGTGAAATACATTCTTCTCTGGTTAGGTTTTTGTTGTATGGAGTTCTGAGGTGTGTTGGGTGGTGTTTTCGAAGAAAATTCTCCTCTTTTAGCCAAGAGCTTTTGAGTTCTTCTTGCTCATTAGCCATAAACATTTTACGGATAAGCTGAGATATAGGTGGCAGTTCTTTTAAATACGGATGGTTAGTGGCTGCTTTTGCTGCAGTATCTGCTAGCTCGTTTCCTCTTATACCAGCGTGGCCAGGTATCCAAGCTAGGGTTATGTTAGTTTTGTCATAGAGGATGCTTCGGATGTAATTAAGAGTGGAGCAGTTATTAGTTGCACTTTTGATTCCGGAAAGGATACTTAAGCTGTCAGTGAGTATCAATGTCCTTTCTGCCCAGGTTTTTGCCACGGACAGTGCTTTCATTATTGCTGTTAGTTCTGCTAGATAGCTGCCAGCCGCGTCTGGAAGGAGACCTTGAAAAGTGATAATTTCTTCGTGGTTCGCTTTGAGCTCGATGACTGCGTATGTTGAGGTTTTATCCCTATAGGATCCATCTGTGTACAAAATTCTCACTGGTTTGATGTTTTCGATCAGCTCACGGTGAAGCATAAGAAAGTGTTCATTTGGAGTGTTTTCTTTCTTGTGACTAGAGATGCTGGTGTCGATTGGCAGTAAGTGTCTTTTCCATGGAGGGGGGGACGAATAGTTGAACTTCAAAGACGTTTCTAAAGGCATACTTCCATTAGCCGAGATAAGGCTTAATATTTTGCTAAGGGAAGATATTGAATTCTTCCTGTTTTGTTTTGGTCTGTGTTGAACTTCTTGTGAAGTAGAATAAAGAGGGTGATTAATGTCTGTAAGTGCTTTACTTATTAAATTAATTGCTCTTTTTTGTCCTAGCCTATTAATTGTTTTATAGCCAGCTTCTATTCTGAGAGCTTCAATTGGAGTTGTTTTGAGTGCTCCTGTAGCAGTTCGGTAGCACTCATTTATGGCTATATCGATGCTTTCCAGGTTCTTTTTAGTGGTCCACATGAAAAGAGTGAGTCCATGCTGGAGCGTTCCTTCAACTAAGGTTTTGGCTATTTTTAGGGCCGTTTCTAGATGTGGACCTTTCCGGCGGGAACATATCATTCTCAGAGCATTGTTTCGTTTCTTAAGTTGGTTGATGGTGTTTTTTACATGGAGATCCCATTTCAGATTACTATTGAAAGTAACACCAAGGACTCTGAGTTCTTTTTTGATGTTGACTGTGGAGTTACGAATCGTAAGAGGAGTAATTGAACATTTTTTTTTCCGACAAAGGTGAAGCGCTTCTGTTTTGCTAGGTGGAACTTTCGCACCGGTTTCCTGTGTCCAAGCATAGATTATAGAATCTGCAGATTTCAAAATTTCGTTTACATTTGATGGATCACCAGAGGCTACCATGAAGATATTGTCTACATATAGACCGACAAAATCTAGACCGTGTTTTGGTAGTGTAAGCTCTCTAATGAGTGCATCAATATAAGCATTATATAGATACACAGACAAGGGAGATCCTTGTGGAGTTCCGTTTTCCAGTTTTAGCTTTTTTGAAGTAAAGCCGTTGACATCAACACAAAAGGTTCTTCCGGATAAAAATGATATTATAACCTTTAAAATTTGCTTAGGGACTCCCCATTTGTGTAATTGTTCGATGATAGGAAATGTGGTAACGCGGTCAAAAGCTTTCTCGAGGTCAGATGACATGACTACGCTGTGCTTACAAGATGAGAGGTTATCTGATTTATGTTCCATCAGGTGGATTAAGGATTGAACTCCTCTGTTCGGTCTAAAAGCATGTTGTTCATTACTTACAGTTTCTTCCATAAACCAGCCTATTCTACGTCCAATAATTTTTTCAAAAATTTTTGAGAGAACAGGGAGAAGAGATATCGGTCGATACCCTTCTATGTGGTGATAATTATGGGAGCTCTTGGGAATCGGCTTGAGTATAGCTTTCTTCCAATCGTGAGGAAAGATACCAGTCCGAAGAATGTTGCTATATAACGCGCAGATTCGGTTTTTAAGGTTATCGGCAGCTGATTTAACCATATTATATGTGATTTTATCATCTCCAGGGGTAGTTCCGTTAAGCGTTCGTAATGTCGAGTCAAACTCTATTCTGGAAATATCATCTGCGAGGTGTGAGTACAAGTTTTCTTGAAGAGGGAGGTCATTTAAGTTAAATGTCAGTTTCTTCCTAATAACGTTGTCCGGAAAAGTTTTATTTTCACTATAGCTTGCCCATGTTTTTGAGAACGTATTGGCTAGTTTTTCTGGATCGTTTTCTAATGAGCCATCTAGAAAAATATATGGAAAGTTTTGAACTGAATTGGATGATCGCAAAGATTTTATTCTATTCCATAGTGTTTTCTAGTCTAAAGCCGGATCCATGGTGTTCACGAAGTTTTCCCACGATGATCTTTTTGCTTTAATAGATTCAAATTTAACTTTGGCACAAGCCTTCCTATATGCTATACAATTAACGGATGTGGGGTATCTACGCGCATTTTTCCAGGCTACATTTTTTGTTTTGACTAAAGTCTGAATATATGAATTAAACCATACTGGATTTTTTTAGGAGTGTCTTGTTTTTGTCTAGTTGTTGGCATTGATTTCGAAGCTGCACTTCTTAAAATTTTTTTGATTTTGGCTGCTTCTTGGTTGGTGTTGTTGGATGTAGGGTTAGTTGCGCATAATGAATGTGTTGAGGAGACAAAAAGGTTCCAGTTAGCCTGACTTTCTTTGAATCTTACAGATCGTTTATTCAACAGTTTTCTTTCTTGGGTACGTATCATTATTGGAATATGGTCTCTATTTTCCGCATAAGGAAGTACCTCCCATTGAAGAAGTGGAGCTAAATCTTCAGATGCAAATGTTACATCAACAGCAGAGAAGGTGTTTCTTGTATTCAATAGAGTAGGTGAACCATCGTTTAAAACAACCAGGCCTTTATCATTTGCAAAATTTTCAAAAAGAGTACCTAACCTGTTAGTTGTGTTAGAGCCCCAAATTGTGTTTTTGGCATTTAAATCTCCTAAGATCAAATGATGATTGTTTTTATCACTTCGGATGTCATCAAGAATTTCACTTGTAATGTAAACATCGTGCTCTCTATAAATATTTGTTATCTTAATTGGTATTTTTGCTGGAATTTCTATTGAATGGTAGAGAAGATTTGTAGATGAAATGGTGTGGGAGGTGACAGGTATACTAGTTTTAACTAAGAACCCTACGCCTGATTTCGAGTAGTCATAGCCTTTATTATGATGAAGTGGTTTATAGTTTTTAATTTTAAACATGTATGAATTTGATGCAATGAGGTGTGTTTCCTGTAGTGCTATGATGTGTGGATTGTATTTTGCGATTAATCGTTCTAGAGTATGTTTGTTATTAGTATATCCTTGGATGTTCCATTGGAGGATAATGAAATCATTATCCAGCAGAGTCATTATTGTTTTTTAAAGTTTTTAGTTGAGTGAGTATAGTTTGTTGAGTTAGTTTGGTTGGTGAGTGAGAGTGAGTTGTATGTATTTTCTTTTGCAGAAGTAGAGTTAGTATGCGAGTTATCGGAGTCAGAAATATCACACATTTCTGTGTCAGATATCGATGACAGATGTGTTTCTTCTGTAGGAGTATTGTGTGTGTAATTTTTGGATTGTGTAGGAATGGGAGTGATGAGAGATTTGTCAACTGAGCTCAGCTCTTCCATAAGAGAGTGATGCTGCAGGTTTGAGGATTGAGTTGTGGGTTCATTGTTGATTTTGGTTTCGATGGGAGAGAGCTTAGATTGTGTTTGATTTTGGTTATGATTTAAATCGAGAGTGGTTTTGATTGTAGTTCGTGGTGATGTTATTGAGGTAGGAGCGGAATTTGAAGATTGAAGAATGTTTGAGAGAATTTTCTCATTTTCAATTCTCTTTTTTATTATCTCTGCCATTAGAGGCTTCGAACTATTTCTTTTTTTAGGTGGTGGTAGCTGATGAAGATTAGGATTATCATTATAAATTTGCCAAGCGTCGCGAACAGTGCAACGACGATCCGCTTTGATTTTGTTGACGGACTTGTACCTGAGGAAGGCAGGGCAGGAGGGATCATATGAAGTGTGATTTTCATCGTTGCAATTAATGCAGAAAATACGAACACATTTGTCATGAGGTGGAGGGAGACAGCAATCTTTGCAAATCACCGAATTTGTGCATCGGTTTTTAGTGTGGCCAAGCTTTTGACAACTGACACAACGCATTGGATTTTGTATATATTCCTCGACCTTGCAGTTCAACCAACCTATTTTTACTTCATTTGGACGGCGAATTTGATCGAACGTGAGGATAGCTGCTCCGGTTGCAACTAATAAATCATTTTCTTTTTTAATCATTTTTCGGACCTCGATAACCTTGAATTTTTTTAGTTCTTCGAGTAATTCCTCTTCGGTTATATTTTTGATGTGAATGGAATAAATTCTACCCTGAAACAGAATTAAGGCTAACGTGATTTGTCACTTTGACTGGGATTGAGTCGATAAGTTTACATTTAATGAATTTATCAGCTGTTGCAACATTAAGTACTTTTAGTAGCAAGTCACCTGACCTCATTGACTTAACCTCCAATATGTCTTTGGAAATGTGCTCTAATCCGCGATTGATTCGAATAGGATTGTAGGTAGATAATTTACGCAATTGATCGCCTTCTTTTTCTAAACCAGTGATGACGATGTATCGAGGCACATTATCATCGTTTTGAATTACCGGTAGATTAGGGAAATCATCACCATTATATTTTCTTTTGTGTTTTTTATTCCGGTTTAAAATTACCTCTGCTTCGAGGATTTTAAACCGGTTATGATTGGGGGGATCCGTCCCCCCGTCCATAATAGAAATTTATGTGTGAGATTTATTAAATATTTACTTTTCTTGAAAATTTATAATTCACTCACCGCAGATGGTAATAAATTGAGTGGACAAAATAATTAAGAGTCTTTAAGAGTAAATCACAGCTCACACAGTATAAACTCACGTCTGTTCACGGCGTTTGCCAGCTTAGGACTCAATATATTTAATTTTGTTTTTTGTAATTTTTGTAATTAGTTATGAAAAACACTTTTTATTCAAATATTTTTTTGAGTCAACAAAAAACACTGTTTTCAGATATATCTCGCACGTATTTTAAAACTCAAAAAGCACAGTTGGGGTTATTAAAATCTTAGGCAGCAAATTATTTGACGCCTGTTCTCTACCACATTGTTACCGAGTAAACAAGAAATATTCCGCCGGACAAATTCAAGTGGAGCAAAGACTTTATAACCGAAGGAATGATTGAAAGAGTCTAGCTTGGTAGTTTAAGCTTTGGAATGTTTAACCCATTGAAACAAAGTGATAGCCAACTTTTCTGCCCCTCAAAATTGTATTTTTTTATGTCGTTTTCAATGAACGACAAAAGCAGGTTAAAAGTTTCTTCAATAATCCTTATATAATATAAAAACGATGGTCTATCATTTGATTTTAGTTCTTTTGTCAAGAAAATGAACGATTCTCTCCAGATTTCAATCCAATTCCCTTTTTTCTTTTGCTTGGGAATTTTCAAAGCATCCTCACAAATGTCTAACACATCTAACATTATTCGGAATTATTATCCGTATTCATGAAATCATGATATCAATTATCATTGCTGTAGTAAAAAGAGTAATTTTCTTTAATTATTTTCACACTGACTTTGTGGATGAGAACAAAAAATGAAAGAGAAGTGTCAAAAACACGCAACCGAAAAGCATCCTAGTGTAATAATGCGAGATTGATGGGATGGGTGTTCAAAAGAAAATATGCGAAACACGCAGCATACAGAAAGTCTGAGTGTAATAAACAAAAACACTCCATTACCAAGACCGGAATCTTTCGTACGTTTCACTCTCCAAAACCCGTTTGTTTACATTGTTGTATTTGTAATTTTGACATTACGTCCATTTTGAAATGTGAAATCCAACAACAATTCGATGCGGTGTATTTACTTGTTTTGACAGAAATTTTTTTTATTAAATTGCTGTGGTGAGAATTTTAGATTTGATTTTAGCTGTCACATGACAAAATGAATTCCAATGTTTGCATTTTTAAACATTTTTGATAGGAAAATACGAACATTCGAACTCACTTGGACGTGTTCTTATAAGTTTTTTGATTTTTACTAAAAAGTGTGAATGCAACGTTCTTACTCACACTTCAAGGATTCCAGGAAGGTATAAACCATTCCTGTAGGTACATTATTGTACCAAGGACACGACCAAATGAATTCTAATGTTTGCATTTTTAAACATTTTTGATAGGAAAATACAAACATTGAAACTCACTTGGACGTGTTCTTATAAGTTTTTTAGATTTTTACTAAAAAGTGTGAATGCAACGTTCTTACTCACATTTCAAGGATTCTAGGAAGGTATAAAACATTCCTGTAGGTACATTACTGTACCAAGGACAAGTCCAAATGAATTCCAATGTGTGCATTTTTGAACATTTTTGATAGGAAAATACGAACATTGGAACTCACTTGGACGTGTTCTTATAAGTTTTTTTGATTTGTACTAAAAAGTGTGAATGCAACGTTCTTACTCACACTTCAAGGATTCCAGGAAGGTATAAACCATTCCTGTAGGTACATTATTAAACCAAGGACACTACCAAATGAATTCCAATGTTCGTATTTTCCTATCAAAAATGCGAACATTTGAATTCATTTGGACGTGTCCTTGATACAATAATGAACCTATAGGAATGGTTTGTACCTTCCTGGAATCCTTGAAGTGTGAGTAAGAACTTTGCATTCACACTTTTTAGTAAAAATTAAAAAAACTTATAAGAACACGTCCAAGTAAGTTCTAATGTTTGTATTTTCCTATCAAAAATGTATAAGCATTTTTTCATTAAAAAAATATAACACAACCAAGCGTTGGAACCAAAAGTATTATTTTTGTTTGTTTAACTTAAGAAATAGCACCTGACAAGGAATTAAAATCAAAGTAAATGTGGAAATGCTTAAAAACTATTGCACTTAATTATTATTATTAGATTATGGAATGTATCCGTTTTAAAAGTTCCATATCCAATTTTCAACGTCTAGAGAATGTATGGATGTATGGCATAACGTCCTTTGGATAATTCGTTAAATTCTGTACCATTTGTGCGTAAGCCAAGCGTTTTCAATCTGCAAACGATACAAACAAAGTTAAAAAGAGAAACTTAAGCGATGATATCCCTGCGACTTTACCTGATTGGCAATTACACAAATGACGATGTAAGCCCAAGTGCTACTGCCTGGAATAACCCCAGAGATAGCCACGTACATAGCAACTTCGAAGAACATATGAGGCGACGAAACGAACTCAAAGAATCCACCTTCACCTTGTGGCATGAGGTGTTTGTCGGTGATTGTTTTGCCAGCGGCATCCTTACGCAGATTGACTAAAATCATGTTGGACTTCTATTGCTGTGACCAGCTGAAGTGGAAGCTGAAGCAGCAAATGTACTGCATGAAGGTGATTTTCTGGATTGAGAATGACGATGGTTTTGTTCCTGAAACGATTAAATATCTTTTACCCAAATGAACTTGCGACAAAGTGTTGTGAATCACAAACCCCTTACGAATCCCTCGGTATTGGCCAATACCGCTGTTATGCATCCAAAATAATGAAAGTATCTAACGATGTAGTGTGACAAATTGATTTTACTCTTGGGCGAGAAGATTTGTATGAAATTTGTTTTCCTATCAAAAAAGTTTAAAAATGCAGACATTGGAATTTTTGCTGACGTTTTCAAACTTACCCCGAAGAAATAAACAGTTATGTTATGTGTGATGTTGAGGTGATGTCACACTTTTATTATTTATTTTTATTTGAAAAACTAAACTTATAGTGAAATTGTTAAAACTTGGTCATTGTTTTGTAATTATCAAAACACTTTTATGAAATAGTCATAGTTTTTAAATTCGAAAAAAAAAGAATTATTATAACAATCAAAAAAGATACTTTTGGAACGTTTAATTTTACCTAGATCAGAACTCTTTATATTGCATTCAAAATTAAAAAAAAAAACAATGTTTTACATTTTTGCTAATATATTTCACGTTTTCTTTACATAATACAACAAATGCCTTTTTTAGACAATTATAGTTTTTATTGAATTGAAAAGTGTATTATACGTAGTACATACTTTTAAATATAGTGAAGTTAAAAATTAACAATTTCTTGCCACTTTCAATCACAGAGCCTTCTAGTAAAAGTTTCTTTTGCATTTATGTAAATAAGATGGATTTAAGAAAAAAATAATTTATCCCGGGTATACCTTAATCCATATTCGATTATTACTATTAAAATAAGACTACGGAAATACTCAAGGAAAGAAAAAATAATTCAATTACAATATAATTTTTTGGTAATTTTCTCAAGAACTAGAAGACTAGAAGAATTCATCTAGTTTTCAGTTTTTGATCAAAAACAAATATGAACAATGAATTCTAAAAACAATAGTAGATAATCTTAAAGTTTTAAAAATTACACTTTAAACCTTTTTTTACCTTTTTTTGTCCAAATTTTGAGTTTAAAACAATTTTTTACAAAAACTATGCAAATTAACACAAGTTTGTTCCATTAGTAATTAGCAAATATGAACCAAAATATAATAATTAGCATTAATCATGATCGTCTCGATCATAAAATATGATATTAAATATTTTGTTACATTACAATATAATCACGTAGGACCATGTTGTTTTCCTAATAAGTGATTCATGTATAAGAAACCATAAGTTCTTTGTTTAACCATATTTGATGTCAGTTTACAGCAAAAATGTTTTTCGATGTAAGTCTTAAGTTCGCATCTGAGATGATCGGATTAATAAATATTTTTTAAAAATATAATATCTCAACAGACTATTTTGATTTGCGTAGTTTTGACTTGATTTAAAAACAAGCTAATAGACAAAAGTGTTGGCTTTAAAATAATGTATTAAACTTAGTTGTAAGTATTACCATTATTTAACGTACATATTTTTTTAAATTGCCCCTACCTCCTAAACGGAGGGAAATAGACCTCCTCCCTTAGTAAAAAATGCTTTTTTTTTTAACTGTTCTATACAAGTCCGTCATCAAACTTTGTCGCATGACTTATCGTATTCTTCCCAAAAAATGCAATAGCTAATATCGCCCGCCGTAGCCACTAGGTGCTTCCCCTAAAGAATTTCTCATCACTCTACTTTATTTTCGTGGTGAATTTACTTTAGCGGGTGGTGAATTGATGTTAGCCGTGATGAATTGATGCTAGAAATAAGGGTGCGTGAGAATTGACGTTTCAGCTTGAAGGCAAACCAGAATGACATATTGGTTTCCGGTCTTTATATGGTGTGTCTATGGTAATAACGCACTATTTAAGAGTAATTGGAGTCGTGACGAAAGACACTCCATATAAAATCTAGAAACCAATCTGTCATTCTGATTCGGTACGTGACTACTAATCACTGCTAGCATAGTGCCTGTCTACATGCGTTGTGCCCACAACGTTGTGCTTACAACACTATGTGTTTACATGTGTTGTGGCTACTCATGACCCCTTTTCCATTTTGTGTTGTGGAACTACAAACTTGAAACATTTGTGTTTGAAATTTTGAGCCGGTGATACTACCGACCGACAAGCATGGATATACTAACAATATGTGCAAAGCAAAACAAGTATACCTTTCGCATCGACGAACAGAAAATAATGAAAAATTCGGAACGAAATGAGAAAGGAACTGTACTGCCCAAGCAGAAAATTCAATTTTTGTCATGAGCATCCCGTCCCTTTACTCAGCTCCTCGCTTGTCTACAAACTCTCGTCACAACGTTGTGGGCACAACGAGTGTAGACATAGAGAAATATATCTACCAAGAGAACCGACTTATGGGGTTTGCTCTCTTTCGACCTACAAGCTCTACTGAGCACATTTTGCCCGTTAGAATAGGCATATGTTAGTTGTCCCTTGCATTTCTTATGGAAAAATCCAGATTCTATGTAGTTGTTATGGGCTTTTGGTGAATTGTGCACAATTGGGGGGAAAACAATGTGAGGTGAACTCAGCCGTTCAAAAAAAAGATCCGTTGAATTCAAAAATTGAAAAATGAATGCAATATTTTGAGAAAAATGAATTGTGCAACTTCTTTTCAGTGAAAACTGTGCTAAAAATAATATTTGCCTGCTTTTGGCATAGAAATTCTGTGATTTTTATGAAAAGTTTCGCTAAAAACAGAAAAAATCATGCAAACAGTATAGGCGCACCCTATAACTGCAATGCGAACGTGACCCAATTTGAGTTGGTCCCAGTTACGACAGATTAACAACGAGGTGAGTATTTTGACAGCGAAAAGGAAAACAAAACAAACAAAATGTAATGAATATTTTTCTTTCGAATGCAGATTTTGCATTTATAGAATCGTCATCAAAGGAGAGTCACGTTTATCGGCCTCGAACTCATCGGATTCATTGGGTGATAATAATTTGCAGACAAATTCAGTAGCATCAATCCCAGAACCACCAAAACTCTCGAAATCTGGATTGGTTAAATCGGCAGCATCTATCAAGTCATCAATCAAGTAGTATCGCGGTCGTCGCGCATAAGTCCACGATAAAGTTTAGGAAGCTTGAATCATGATGAGTATGTCCTAGATTAGAAGCCGAAGAGGGAGCACAGAGGCACAGGATAAAATCGACCTCGAAGATGCAAAGAAGAAAAAGAAAGACGATGAAAATTCCGATGGCTGTTCTTAGATGATTCTGAAAATAACAACTTCTACTTTAAGAACAGAGCTACACCACCAGAAGTAAGTTCATTTAAAATCCAAAACGAATTTGAATTAATTTATTTACCCATTTAAAGGTTGTTTCACAATATCCAAGACATCAGAATTATCAAGAAACAATAAGTCTGATTTCACCTCCTGCAGAACACCACTGCATGATTTAGATCCTTATGGCCGCAGTGCTAGATAAAAAGGACTGCCAGCACATAGGATCCCTCATCATAAGGACAAGAAAGGAGTGCTTCCAACACGTAAAGTGATTGTACAAAGAGTTAAACTCCCAGGCCGGGGGGATGAATATAATTATCCTTTGATGCATTCCAAGTTCCCTGGTGGTTGTGCTCTTTCGAATAGTGAGACAAGCGGTAAAAATCGCCGTGACAGACGTAGCTGTAGCAGTAATGCATCGTATACCAGTTCAACAAGTTTAAAATCAGGTTCAAGTTCTGAATCAAGTCGATCTCCACGTCCAGAGCACAGACGTCGCTATAATAGCAGTTCACACAAAATTCCACCACCGATAACACCATAGAGGAAATATATTATCTAGAGTCCCGACCGGTACCCGTCCTACCTGAAACACCCTCAATTTTATTCGGGGTGAACTCTCTCAAATTCCGTATCGGTGAATACATGTGAGTAGTGGAAAAAAGGCAAAATGTCAGATTGAATTCTTGTCAAAAATGACAGTTCCACAATTTCGATTTCAAAAACAAAACATTCAATTTGAGATTCTACAAGTAAGTTTTTGTAAATAATTTTGTTTTGTCTAAACATTTAACAGAATTTATTTCTTTTCAGATCAAAAACCTTAACGATTAAGAGCTACAAGTGCATTTAATTGAAAAAACGATAGACCAGGAACCAGAAGAAAACAATGAGACTTACTCTACTCGGAGCTCAAGTAGGTACGTTTAAAAAAAGAATCTCGTAAACAAAAGAATATTTATGTTGCTTTGTTTCAGCTATGGATTGCTCCAATAATATACTTTACTACCAACTCAGTCAAGAATACTTTATTAGCATCTACTTAGTGTTTTCATTTCAGGTGCTGCCGATTACAAACCATGATACAGAAAGCAACTTCTCTCAAGAAATTTGGAAGGTTTGCTCAAAACAAGGGTGCTAGTCCCTAGGTGAATTTATTTTATATTATATTTCTCTTAATATCTATTGAAAATGAGTATTCAATCTGCGCAAGTGGATGAACCGAAAAAGAATAATAATACCAAACCGATTTTATTATTAAATACAAATATAACTTTATTAATATAAAAAAGGAAACGTAGTAAAAGTTTAGAATACTGAAAATGAAGTTCGTGTGATGCGACGCGCTGAAATCAGAAGAATGAAAATGAAATATTAATGACAGTATATGTCAGATGCCAAAATGGGTTTAGGCTTGTTCAGCTTGCTGTCGTTGATTGTATCAGAGTGACACGGAACGATAAAGTAGAACTCCAATAATATCAATGTTTTTAACCACAGACTTTGGCCGTTATTTGTAAATAGTTATTCGAAGTCTGTTGAAGTAAACTACATATTTCTACACTCAATTGCTGCGGTATCATGATCGGTAAGATCTGCCTCAGTGGCTATGGTGGGCGCAGGCGTTGACGATAGAGGTGTCAACGTCTCTGCCAATAGTAAGATTCATGGAATGCAACAACACCACCAGCATCACGAATTCAATTCCGAATTAGCGAACATCCTCAGCTACAGCTATGTCATCAACTTCAATTCAATGGTGCAAGGGAAAGCTTTGACCAAAGACCATATAACAAGTAAAGATGTCGCACGTAGAACAAAAATCTGTGCCTGCTTTTTTCCACCATCCCTTTTTTACAATGGGTCCAAAACATGAGTCTAGGAATTTGAATGTATAGAAACATTTCAAATGTTGTGGGTGCACACTGTACGAAAAAGAGCGTTGCTATTTATACTGAAAAGTTAGAGGGAGAAACAAGGTATTTCATGTTTATGAGTAGAAAAAACAAAAACAAAACGTATGTCTTTTCAATGGGTCCAAAACATGTTGCAAGATTTGTAATAAATTTATGAAGCAGAAGAGAGAAAAAATATTTGTTTGTCCTATTTGTACAAGCAAGCTAGGTTGATGATCGAGTTAAAAGAAAGAAGGGTGAGTTGATGTCCTTCACGTGTATGTGTATTTATATTGTCTTAGGGATTTTTTTTTTGTTGGCTGCGTAAATGCAAACCAGTTTTATTTATTTTTTTTCTTGAAAGATAAAACAACCTTGAAAAGTGAGTTTTGATAATGTTCGTAAATAATGAGTTGTGGTAGTTTCAATATTGGGCTTTGCTTTGCTTTTGTTTTGTTTTGTTTTTACTTCTTGGGGTTGGTTGTGATTTGAAAATCGTATTCATTCACATGTTTAAATGTAGGTCAAAAAAAGATTGAATTTTTGATGTGAGGATTTATTTATGCGTATGTTAAGTATGTTAGGTAAATTTTTGATCTCTTAGTAAGGTCTTTTATTTTTCCTTTTTTTTTTTGGTTCGTTATCGTTACTATTGAAGTCGGTAATGGATCAATTAAATGAGGAGTACAGGTGATGCGTACATTTCATTTTATTTCGTTGATCGAGTACAAATAGGGGTGAGTTGGCGTCTACCTCAACCTTACCATACAGTATACACCTGTAATAATATGTGCGTGTGAGATGATTTTTTTGTTGTAAGCGTTAGCTTTTTTTTCCTTAAAATATTATGAAAAATGTTAAAAGTGAGCTTAGAAGGTAATTGAATGTACCTTCATATCGAACATATGTTTTATACTTTTTGTTACTCGTAGGGCTTTAATTTGTTTTCATTTATATCTATAGGTCAATTTACGAACAAAATTTGTAAATTTTTTTTCACAAAACTTTATTTCAAGATTTAATAGGTAGGTAAGTTAGTGTAGGTTAGGTACCACCTATATCAAGGCAAAGTACTTTTTTCACTCTTTACCATTAGTTGATGAAAGATTTTCTAATTTCTAATAACGTAATGTATGAACATATGTAGCGAATTCAATCCTTTATGATTTTAGCTTTATCAATCGAAGGTTTTTTAAATTTTCTTTTAAACCACAAGCAGTGTTTTCTCAGTAAAACATGTGTCATGAACTCGAGAGCTTTTACTCTGTGATGGTAGCACACACTTTCCCTTTCAAACCAGGACACATTTTCTTCTCTTTTATTGTTTATGCACTTTTCAACTATTTTTTCTTTTATTGTATCCATATTTTTTTCGTAATCGAAAACTTGCCTAAATATTAATATGTGTATCCTGCACACATTAAAAAATTCATCTGTCGGAGCAAACAAATTTCCAAAATCCGAATTTTTTAAATAGTTTTTGGCAAAAATAAACATCTCACTGCCACAAGTTAATACTTCATCCTTTTTTCGACATCCTTGTAAACATTCTTCGCAACCTAAATTTGAAAATACTTTGAATGCAACATATCCAACGAAGTATCTCATTGAAGTTACTTCAGTGGATACGTATGACCCGGACCCGATCTCGTCCAGCATTAAGTCGTTTTCCATTGTTTCGTAAATAGCTTCAATGTAATTATCATCAAATTTTTCATTGAGTTGAACATCTTTTTCAATTACAACTTCTTCGTTGTGAAATTCTGAGTTATTGTCTGCTTCAGTCATTAATGATGTGAGCGATATCATTTGTTCTTCATCGTTCGAACAGTTTGCGAATTTTGAAAAACAGTACAAGTTCGTGGTCATTATTTTTGAAATCAAGAAATTTAATTCATGCACGGATGGATTCTTCGTATTTCCACCTTTTGCACGTATTTGTGAAAACAAATTTTCAATGATGTCTTGATTTAACAGTAGTAGTAACTAGAGGGTTCTGGATCACCGGCATCACCGGCATCACCGGCATCACACGTAAAAACGTAAAACTCACGTTAAAACGTAAAATTCACGTTCACGTTAAAACGCAAAAAACGTAAAATTCACGTTAAAACGTAAAATTCACGTTAACGTTAAATAACAAAAAACGTAAAATTCACGTTAAAACGTAAAATTCACGTTAACGTTAAATAGCAAAAAACGTAAAATTCACGTTAAAACGTAAAATTCACGGTCACGTTAAAACGCAAAAACGTAAAAAAAACGTAAAATTCACGTTAAAACGCAAAAAAAACGTAAAATTCACGTTAAAACGCAAAAAAAAAACGTAAAATTCACGTTAAAACGCAAAAAAAACGTAAAATTCACGTTAAAACGTAAAATTCACGTTTACGTTAAAACGCAAAAAAAACGTAAAATTCACTTTAAAACGTAAAATTCACGTTCACGTTAAAACGCAAAAAACGTAAAATTCACGTTCACGTTAAAACGCAAAAAACGTAAAATTCACGTTCACGTTAAAACGCAAAAACGTAAAATTCACGTTCTGAACGTAAAAATCACCATAGGAAACTGAGCAATATCATGAACAGAACATGATGTTTAAGAGTTAAGTTTTTTCAGAAAAGATGGTCCATATGAGTAAAGAGAGAAAAGGATCGTTAAGTAAAAAGACATGTTAATTTTTTTTATTTTCTAATTAAATTTTAAGGCCACTGCCACAAGATCAGTTTTACATTTCATTTTCAAGTTCTATTCGATAATGACCCCAAGCTAGTGTATTTATATTATTGCTACATATAAATATTTTGTCATCAGAACAACTTAAACTTAATTTGTTTATACATTCGGTGTATATAGTATGGTGTTTAGATCTAAAGTTCAACATTTTACTATAGAAGTTTTGTTTGTGTAGCAAACAGTCTCTGTAATTTTGTAAAGACATTTTTTTTACAGCTGCTGATTTAACACCCTTAGACTTTTTTATTAGTGCTGAATCTTCTATGTCTATACTATACATTTTAGGTCTTAATCCTATAAATTCTTTCATTATGCTACCATTATTTTCATCCTTCATAAATCCCAACTTTTTCACATTGAGCTGGGCAATACCGTAGGGGTTCTGGGGTGGATAGTCTGAAGTATCAAATTTATCTATTATATCATTTCTTATATCATTGTAAAAATCATCTGTTCTTATTTTATAAATAAATGAATCGGTATCCATGTAGGCCAGATGTAGGTTGTCAGTAAATTTAGGTTTCATGTATGCATAATGAAAGTCGTACATTTTATACTTTGAAATCTCCAAAACACAAAAACCTAAGTATATAGGCTTATTATATACACTGTGAATTCGTTTCAACTGAATAGCAGCCATGGTTTCCGAAAATTCTAATCTTTTCGTTTGTCTACATTTTCCATAGTTTTACCGAATACAGCATTATTGCAAAGTTTACGCTGATCCTTTTCAAACTTTGTGGTGGCTTTTTTTCTTAGTTCATTATTTAAATCAATATATTTTTTCAGCCATTGAGATTGTTTGAATTGCATCACTCTATGAATTTTCTTAAGCACCAAACCATTATCAAGGCATTGAATTAATGTTTTGTAATGAATTATATAATTAACTTTATTATTCAAATCAGCAATTAATTTCTTATTGGATTTACCAGACAATGAAATGTTTGAAGGACAGAATGGAAGATCATTGTGATTATCATGTATTTCTAAGGGATACTCGAGATCTACTTCTAAAACATAACCAATGTTTATATTTGAAATTAACCAACCTTTAATCTCATCTAAATTAGTTGGAAGTTCAACCCATTTAAAGTCTGAATGTGGGAGGTAATCAGACATAGCCCAACCGTATAGGTTATTAGCATCCAAGTACATTAAATAATCAGATGGTTTACTTGAATCATAATCAACCATATATTTATTATTTGCTTTACAATGTCGCAAGCTACATTGTGTTAAACCTCCTCTTATACCCTTAGCGAAAATGTTATACATGTTAATGTCTGTCAAAAGTTCAAGCTTAACACCTGTTTCTTTCAACATAGCATCTCACGAAAAACCTGGCAATGTATAATAGTGACAGGGGTCTAGACCATAAATTGTTCTTGAATCAATTCTAAATTTTTCAAAAATGTCTGATAAAATTAAGACGTCTGTAATTAAATAGTGTTCAAGATATTCTCTTGATAAAATTTTAAAATCTTTTTTTTCATCAAGAGTTTTTGCTATCTTATCTATACTTGAAGGTAAAAATCTAAATGAGTCTAAGAACCGTAATTCTAGAAACTCGCTCTGCTCACTATTTATTAAAAGTTTTGTTGATATGGATATATATTTCTCTTTGTTGAGAGGAATAATATTGATAAACCCTTTAATATTACCCAGCTCTTTTATAAATAAGTGAGAATCATAACCGGTCAAATTATGGAAAAAAATTGAATGCGCTGCTCCTCTGAATTTACCAGTCAAGTGATCATGATCTCGTACTTTTACGTTGCCCCATACTGCCTTCTTGCAAATATGACATCTTGTTGCCTGCTGAAATTTGATTTCATCCTGGGGTGTCATGTTAATTGGGATCTTCCTACTCAAATGATGTTGATGAATATGTTTATAGTCTTCAATCAAGTTCGTAACAAAAACTCGTGCACAGTCTTCACCTAGAGTAAACAAAAAAATTTTATATTACAGCGCTCATAATTTTCATATAGCATAAGAGATAAATCCTTTAAAACAAATTTACTTACCGGTGTATTTGAACAATTTATTTAGAGATGGATCAAATGAGCATTTGATAAAGTATGAAACAGCAATCGGGATATGTTTTTTAATCGATGTAGTCGATGATTTTGAGGGTTCAGGTTGGCAGTTATCAATATTCACCAGCATACATTCAAAATCTGCATAGATGGTAAATGGCACTTCGAGTGACCTCGATTGATGCTCAAACTGTAGTATATTATTTGTCTCATTTGGTAGGGTTGTCACAATTTTGTTGCATTCAGTTTCATGCTTCTCAAATCCTTTATCCGTGTTGAATGTCAGCAGACATGAATTACATATTCTAATTGATCGTTTACCATGATTTATTTGAGCTTCTATTAATCTGGACATATTTTTTATCCACACATAGTGATTGTTTTCGCCTTCTTGTATAAGTAACAAGTTTATGTGTAGGTCTCTCTTATGGTTAGAATTATAATATGGACCTACAACTCAATAGTTTTCTCCAGTTCCATTTTTTTCTACTCCGAATACATTTACACTTATTGCAGGGTTTAAAGTTTCAAAAATCGAAATATCTTTAAGTTTCAAAGGGAAAACTAAATTTGTAAAGTTAACTAGAGTTCCATTCATTAAACTTATCACTCCGTTTTGAATGTTTTCAATCAGATAATTACTAGCTCTATTCGAATTGTCATCTATGGGGGAAAGAGCTGATATAACTGCCCATTTGAAACAGAATTTATCATTATTTTGCACATTAACACAGGCTTTTTTCAATTCAATACTTCTCGGTAGTTTTAAGTAACTTGAACCTCTTAAGGGCTTATATTCGTTAATATTGACTTCAATATGTTTTATACAAAATAGCGTCCATCCAGAATCTTTATCCTCAAACTCTATACTTTTAGTCTCAATGATCTTACTCATATTTTCAAGTATATCTTCCAAGTTATCATATTGAAGAGCTATCTGCATTGGACATTTGAAAGATTTTATGCTTATCTCAGTTTTTTCTGATTCTTCATACACTGTCATATATTTTATAAACTCTGCAAAGAGCTCAATGCTGAATTTTACACTTCCTTTTGTTTCAAACGATTTTCCAATTAGTTGTATAATATCAGTCTTACAACTTTTCAAAAATACATTAATGTCTATAACCCCCTCATCGGTATTTTCTAATGAGTACGTTTCCACTTTACCTTCAAAACAATGCCTTATTCTGTTAAACCGTGTATTAATAACTGGAACTCTACTTTTTCTCTTATGATCATTGGTTCTACTGTGATGTGTCCATTCAGAAGTACTCACGTCTATCTCACAAGTAATGCATCTACGTTTTTTCGGTGCGTTTGACGAAGATGGAGGGTCATCATTATCAAGAAGTTTTCTTTTATTATTAGACTTTTCGATTTCATTATTAATTGTCAGATTATCGGAGGGTTTGTTCATATGCTTCTTACGGAAGTGTTCCTTCATTGAATCCGTTCGCGTATATGTTTTTTCACATTGAGGACATTTTATCTTATTACCATGTACAGCTTTAATATGCCTGTTAAGAGTACCCATTTGTATAAACTTGCTACTGCATACGTTACAAACAAAATTCGCCATTGTATTATATTAACTTCACAGTTTATACCGATTGCAAAACACACACTTTTTGGATAACTTTTCTTAGATATGAATATTCTACAAATATCTTTAATAAAATTGAAAAACTGATATGGAGAGCAATGTTCTCTACTCACGATATGGAATAAGACTGTTCATTAGTTAGCATAACATTTATACTTTTATATTACGAAAGAAATACGAATTCAATCAAGTCATCCTCATACTATCTATAAAACAAAACATAAGTCCTACCGAGAGATTTTTTTTTGTTTCATAGTTCTACGATTGAGATACTCTATAAAATAAAAACTAGGGGTTGAACTCTGAGTCATTTCATATGTAAGTAATACCTTACCACACACTTAGCATGTTTCAACATGAAAATTGTAAAAAATGTTTGTATGGGGGAGGGGTGAAAGGAACATTCTCATCCTATGAAAATTGGAAAAAAAAAAATGTTTGTGTGGGGGGGGATTAACTATCATCGTTCTCACTCTGAAATATCCCTATCATTCAAACCAATGGTATGTGCGTGTGTGTAAGAAGATTGAGTGGGGATACTTCTATAAATAAGAAATTATTTGGTGATAATTTCATCCCGAACCAAGGTACCTGAGTGCCATGGATATCCCCGAGAAATTGACAACGGACAACGCTGAAGCAGTTTCCTTTTATGCTGACCTGGAGTCAGCATATCAACGCGGCTAGATGCCGCAACCCAACCCAAACCAAACCAACCAACAATAGGACAACCAGGACTGAACACCCTGAGATGAACCACGCCATGGAATACAATTTAAGCCAGTTATAATTAAGTATATTAATATGTTAAATTAAGTCAATGTAGTTTTTTAGGCCGATTTTGTGTCAAATTACCTGTATTGTTAAGTGTTAAATAATTTTAGGAATAAGTAACATTGTATATATATTTTTGGTTCAATAAAATAATAATGTAAAAAAAAAAAAAAAAAAAAAAAAAAAATGATAATCAGAATAGTCGATTTCAAGAAGCTACACAATCAACATAATTCCTAATATTATACATAATGATTAATCCCGATGAAGCAGAATACTCCGTTTTTACTCTGGATGATTTCGCTGCTTTTGAAGCAAATTCACTAACCCTAGCCAGTGGATTCAAGCCAACAAAGAAGCTATCGGAGTTGGAAATGGGTCTAAAATATACCATTTATACCTTGCGAAAGGTTACGACACGGTGGGGTGATAGAATCGTAGCGGATCTGGGCGAATATACGGTAAGATACAATTTTTCTCGTTATGCTTCCTTTATATAAAATACTTTAAAATTATTTTTTTTTCTTATCTATAGGTCTTTTTACCGATAAGATACTCAAAGCTGTCCACAGAAAGCATATTACTAATTGGAGGAGGCTCTTATGCGTTAGAGAAAACATATCAACGTGGATCAACATTTGAGCTGAAATTTACAAAAATATAAATAATTTTATGTTAATATAATTTATAAGCATATATATGTATATATACGTATAAGAAAAAGAGTCAAAATTAAAATTTTTAAAAATCAAATTTATTTCTTTTATCGATCCAAGAGTTATGTTCTGGTGGGAATCCCAACCATTTTACAAAAACTTTATTTCCTCTCGTTTGTAGAACTTTTTCAACTAGATATACATCGCCACAATCAGTTTTCAGCAGTTCTAGTTCATAAAAGCCTCCTTGAATAGGTCTTCCTTGAAAGTCTTCGAGAAGATATGTTATAGGTTTTGTTGCTTGGACTTTTCTTATTTTAAAAACCTCAGTAGTCCAGTTGGGTGTATAACCTTTTTCGAATATATGTTTATACTTGCTAATTCTTACGTTATCTCCAACTATGAATTTCCTTTTACTAAACACTTCTTTCTTATTTTTGAAAAGTGATAACATTGACTTTGAATTTTTCTTGTTTACATCTGCAGGTTTACATTCAATGGTTCGGTGGTAAGAATGATTATAATCATAAAGCAATTTCTTATAAATATCTATCCACTTATAGCTTCCATTGAAACTAAATTCTTTCCACATTCTTTCCTTATAGGTTCTATTAAATCTTTCAATAATTGAAGCCTTCAATGAGCTGAATGTAGAATAGTGATTAATTTTATGTTTTTCCATCAAACTCTTGAAGTTTGTATTGAAAAATTCCTTTCCATCATCAGTCTGCAAGTTCTTTGGAATCCTAGAAGAATTAGTAAATATTTCATTCATTCCTTTTGAAATAGTAGTGCATTTTTTGTTTTTCATTGGGACAACCCAAGCAAATTTTGAAAAAGCATCAATAACTGTCATCAAATAATTAAATCCATTGTTTTGGTTGCTGTAAGGTATCATTTCAACCAGATCTGCTTGCCACAAGTCATCATACCCCTTTATGATAACATTACGACGTTTGAAATTTCGCCGAGTAGGCTTATGTAACTCTTCAACAACCTTTCGCTTACTCATATTTAAAAAGAGTGACTTCATATATGTAAATAAAACAAAATCTTTTATATATTTTTATAAATGTATGTATGCTTTTATTTCAATCTTTTATATAATAACATCAATTTCTTAATTCTAACCAAACGGTTTTCTAGCATATAGCAGGCGCAAGTATCGGGTCCTAGCTCACATTGATTGGATGCCCAGCAGCAATTGGAGTAATGATGTCCGTGAATAGTTTCAGTGTAATGTACATTATCGAATCTTTTAAGCATGGAAATACAAGTTAAGATCTCTTCATAATGCTCATCCAATACATTCTTGCGATGAGTTTTTAAAAAATCAAAAATGTTTTTAATTATAACTTTTGAGTCCATTTTTATAGTTGTTGTTGGTTTAAGTGTTGAATGCTTACTAACAATTTTTTACTTTTTGTAAGATGAATTAGCGTAAAATGAAAAATATTTTGTATTTTATTTTAATCTATGGGTGTAAAGGGCACATTAGGAAACAGCGTTTTCATAAAATGTTCAACTTTATTTTTTATTTACTCGTCAACATACTTTTCCTCTGTGGAGTCTTTAAGTTTTTGGGGAATTAATT
Source organism: Eupeodes luniger (assembly GCA_951509635.1). Lineage (NCBI taxonomy): Eukaryota > Metazoa > Arthropoda > Insecta > Diptera > Syrphidae > Eupeodes > Eupeodes luniger. Next base: position 179,727,804 of record OX608073.1, on the reverse strand, counting down.
GTGATGCCATGTTTTCTTGTTCCATACTTTTTATTGTTTCCTTTATCGTAGAGTCTATGTGGTTTTTTAGCATATGAATTTCCTTAGTAAAAGTGGATAAAACTTCCATTAAAGAAGAATTTATGTGGTTTATAATGCTTGATTCTTTAAGACTTATTTGATCATCAACATATCCTTTACATACGGCTTGATGGGGATATTCAGGATTACTTCCAACATTGTTTAAATATTTACTTTCTATATCAAAATCACCAGAGGGTAAGAGTTTAAATCCCAATCCTGGAGGACCCACAATACCTTTGGTTTTTGGAGTAGGTTTGAAGTTCCTACCGAACTTGTCGACGTTCATTGTTCAAATGTTTAGTTTTCTTTTTTGTATGATACTAATATATAATATTTGATTCCTTTAATTCTTCAATTATGGAAGTGATTTCATTCTGATGGTTATCGTTACCAGCATTTTTAGATGCTATCAAAAGTCGTAGTCTATCTACGAGTTCATTTGGATCATTCCAGTATACATATTCAATATCTTTGTTTGTGTATTTCATTTCAGTAATACTAGAATAAGATTTTCCTATTTTTGCATTATCATTTTTAAGTCCAGCTACAATAGCCTTTATTATTTGTGTATATTTCACACCTCTGTTACTCTTAATTCGAGAAGAACTATCATGATTCATTCTGTATGCATTAGTTTTTTGGAGGATTTTCGAATATTGTTCTAAGTCATCCTTAGTATATTTTTGCTTACAAGGATTTTTCTTTAACACCAATTCAATGAGACCCGGAGTTCGAGTAAAAATTTCATCATCAATGATAATATTCTTATCATTCATTTTAAAGCTACATTTTCCTATTTTTACAGATTGAGTGTTTGCATCAAAATAGGGTCCATAGGCCGTATCACGATTCGACTCTGACAATAGTTTTTGTTGATTGAAGGACGATGATTTATTAGGACTATCAAAATTTTTTGGTGTACTGAATAAAAAAGTATTATCTGGGCTATTCAATTCTAATGAAGATGATTCTGCTCGCTCATGGTCCTCCTCATCCTTTTCATTAAAAGATTTGAAATGTAGCTTACGACGTTTCGGTGTTTTAATATTATCCTCTTGTTGTGATTCTTCTTTTTTAATATTTCCAACCAATTTTTTCAACGGCTCAACGATGGGTTTGAAAGTGTTTTCCGACTCAGTTTCTCGCATCATTTTACCAGTTTTTAGTTGAAAATATTTTTTTTTTAGCACATTTCGCGTTTTTATTAGATCATTTAACACACTTTCATCCATTTTTTATAGTATAAAATATGAGACAATATTTAAATATTTATTTTATAATGATTATATGATGGGCTAGTACCTCCAAACAGTGTTGCTGATGTAATGTGTTGCTTTCAAATGATAAATGTATATTTATAGTATTGCAATTTCGTGAAAACTGTTTTTATATCGACCTTTTTCAATGGTGCTTTCCTTGTCTATAACCAGAAAACCGAAATTATCAGCCCAACACTGAGAACATAATTCTTTAAACTGATTAAATGTCATATCAGAGTTTATGTGATCTTTGTAAACATGCATCAAATTCAATTCATCTTGTTTGAAAAGAATAATAAAATTAGCATTGTCTCTAATTAAATGTTTTGATATATGGGTATAGGACTGACATAAGTAAATACTATCAACTCCATTATGACGACCCATGCAAAAATAATCTCTTATGTTATTTTGTTTCTGGCATGCAACATCATCGAATATAAATATTGAATTATTTTTAGCGTCTGATGGAGGCATTATCTCGGAATTATTTGAGAATTCATTGTATTCCATTCCTTTCACGGATGTAATCAGCTTTTTGAGATATATATATTTTGGTTGATGTAAGGATTTAGAATAAATATAAATATTTTCAAACTTTAATCCATTCGGGTCGAGAAGAATACTAAGCATAACATTTGTTTTTCCACAGTTTGATGGTCCAACGATAATTCCTCGAATACTGTTTGGGAATAATGAACCATGTTTTTTTTTTATTTTGACTTTGGAATCAAAGTTTTTTACTTTAATAACTTCTGACTGCTTTACGAAGCGCATAATGCCGACTGATAGCTTTTACAATAAAACATAGCATTTTTATATGATTATATTCATATATGTTTCAACCTCCAAGTAGGAAGGTAGACAAATTATAATATGATTGAGCACAACGTTCGAAATCATGCTCATAATAAAAGAAAATCAATTGAAGGAAAAGGGCTTTTGAATACGGTTATAGACAAATTACCATTTGAGCTACATCTTCCTTCATATAATTATTGTGGCCCCGGAACTAAATTGGAAAAACGATTACGTAGAGGAGATAAAGGGATTAATCAACTGGATGAGGCTTGCCGTTTGCATGATATTGCATATTCTAAGAGTAGCTCTGTCTCAGATCGACACGTTGCTGATAAAATTCTAACTGAGCAAGCGTGGAAACGATTTAAAGCAAACGATACCTCAACCTCTGAAAAGTTAAGTGGCCTCCTTGTAACCAACATGATGAAGGCTAAAACAAAGTTCGGTATGGGTAATAAAGAGAATAAAAAAACACAATTAAAAGAACTAAGAAGACAAATTCAAAAAAGGTTTGCAAACGGAACATGTTTAAAAAGGCCATAACTGAAGCAAGAAATGCTATTAAAAGTAATATCAATTGTTGTGGTACAACATCTATGGCAAATATTGCTCTGAAAGCTGCAAAAAATGTTTTTAAAAATAAAAAAAAACAAAATATACAAACTCCAAGAATAATCCCACTTCCAAAGAGAGGTGGTTTTCTTCCATTTCTAGCTCCTATTCTAGCTGGTTTATCTGCTGTTGGATCTTTAACAGGTGGAGTTGCAGGAGTTGCAAAAGCACTCAATGACGTTCAAGTTGCTAAAAGAGCCTTTGAAGAAAACAGGCGACATAATAAGGCTATGGAGGCAGTCGCTATTCAAGGGAATGGGTTATACTTGAAACCATATAAAAATGGTCTTGGTTTATTTCTAAACACATCTAATACAAAAAACTGATTGATTTGCTGCCTAAGAGACCCTTAAATAATCATGATATTCTACGGTTTGGAAAGAAACATCTCAAGCACTTTAGAGGAGTTTTTATGCTAAACTCATTACCAAAAACCTCTATGGATCAAGAGTGTGGCGTTATAAATTTGGATAGTGAAGCTGGTATGGGTACTCATTGGGTAGCATATATTAGAAATAAAAAATATAATATTATAAAGTATTTTGATAGTTTTGGTAATTTAAGACCACCAACTGGAGTAATAGACTATCTTGGGAATCAAATAAATTATAATTATATTCGAGAACAAGATTTTGATACATTTATATGTGGACATTTATGCTTAAGATTTTTATTAGACCAATGTTGTAATGTTTTCAAAAGTTTAAATAAAAAATGAATAAAACCATGTGAACACATCAAAACTGTCTCATTTTTCTTTTAACCAGGATGTCGCTAACATTAACATTAAGTGGTAATGAATCAAGTCTCAATGCAGAATATTTTCCACCAATTGTACTGAAATCTAATTATGTTTGCGGGCTTATAGATTTTCAAACATATAACTCTATACCAAATGTAGATGAGTTTAATAATTTAATACATGTGGGCGATAAAGTTATCTCGCTTCCTATTGGTTCATATGAGATAGAAGATATAAATAATTTAATACAAACAAAACTTAATGATATTAACAAAAAAAAAAAAATTTAAAAAAAAAAGTGAATTTAAAATCAAGGCTAATATAAACACTCTAAAATGTGAAATTTTTAGCTCGGAAGATATTGACTTCTCTAAACCGAATTCAATTGGATCTCTTTTAGGATTTAGTAAGAAGCTGCTGAAGGCAAATAGGCAATATGAATCAGATCTCTTCGTCGATATAAATAGAGTTAATGCCATACGCATTGAATGTAATATTATAGATGGAACGTATATTAACAATCAACCTGCTCATATTTTACATGAATTTGCTGTTAAAGTGAGTCCAGGCTATAAAATCATTGAAGTTCCGAAAAATGTCATTTATTTACCCGTGAACGTCAGACGAATAACATCGTTGTGTTTAAAGTTTATAGATCAAGACGGAAAAGTTATAAATTTTAGAGGAGAGACATTAACGACTCGATTACATTTACAACCGCAGCCATGATTGTATATGAAAATATAATTACCACAATCCCATATAAAAACAACGCCGAAAATAATTCATTATTCAATCAAGCTTCGAACTCAGCCACGGTAACACATAATCTTACAAAACATAATCAGGATTTTGTACTCTCATTGGGGTATATCATAAAATATTGAAAATCAAAAACAAAATATAACAATATGTTGAACATTTTCCAAGAGCCCGAAATCTATGAAAGTGTTTCTAAATATGAATATCATACTTACTCACCATATCAAAACAATTTTCAAAAAAATGACATCGTTCAGATTTGCATACAACATCAAAATCATAATGTTCTTCCTTCGGAAAGTTTTCTATATGTTGAAGGGTCACTATCGAGGACAGATGGAACAGAAATAGTCAGCACAAGTCTTGTAAACAATGCAATGGCTTTTCTCTTCGACGAAATACATTATGAGCTGAATGGAAAGGAAATTGATTACAATCGAAATGTGGGGATTACAACAACAATCAAAAACTATTTATCGTTGACAAAAAATGAGAGTGATATGCTTTTAAATGCTTCATGGTCTCCTGATTCAGTTATTTATTTGAATCCATTTCATTTTAACTACTGCATTCCATTGAATAAGCTTTTGGGTTTTGCCGAAGATTATAAAAAAATTATTCCCAATGCTCGTCATGATCTAATTCTCACTCGTTCTAGGATGGATGAAAACGCTATAATCTCCCCAACTGATGAAAATGTACAAGTAAAACTACATAAGGTACAGTGGAGAGTACCACACGTGACTTTATCAGATTCGATGAAATTAAATCTATATAAATCTATAAATGCAAATAGTTTTATGAAAATTGCTTTCCGAAACTGGAGTCTCTATGAGTATCCCATGTTATCAAGCTCTGACCATCACATCTGGAACGTTAAAACAACAACGCAAATAGAAAAACCTCGATACATTATATTTGCACTACAAACTGGGAAAAATAAAAATCTAGCTGCTGATCCTACAACGTTTGACCATTGTGATTTAACAGACTTAAAAGTGTATCTAAACTCTGATGTCTATCCTCATGAAGATCTTAATATTTCTTTCGAAAGAAATAGATATAGCTTGTTCTACAAAATGTATACGGATTTTCAAAGAACTTACTACAATAAAACCAACACTGAACCTTTGATTTCTTGGGGTCTATTTAAATCCCGTGCTCCAATTTTTGTTATAGACTGTAGACATCAAAATGAGACTTTGAAAACAGGACCTACCGATATACGCTTGGAGATGAAAACATCAAAAAACATTCCTGCAAATACCTCAGCTTATTGCCTCATGCTTCATGATCGGATTATTGAATACAATCCACTTGATCAAGTTGTTAACAGAATTTTCTAAGGATTATTATTATATTGTAATTTATCAATGTAAACCTAAAAATAAAACGAGAAAATATATAAATAAAATATAGTATTATTAAAAAAAAAAAAGAAGCATGTGTTATTATTCAAGATTTGCTCATTACATCTAATTTACATCCCCACTTCAAAATAATATAGGAATATCATAACATTTGTATGTTTATTCATTTGCTATTAAGGGTAGGAAAGTATGTCGCGTCTAGAATTCAAACAAATTTGATTAGAAAATAACCCGTCCTGTTCGCTTTGTATGGGTTAGGTACAGGATGAAACATGAATGAAGGAGAATTTTGTCCTAAGTGCAATAAGTAATAAAAAAGCAATTATGTATGCATTTTTCATTTTGTCGCGTCTAGAATTCAAACAAATTTGATAAGAAAAATATAAACCCAAAACGTCTTTTGTTAACGCGATTTCAAACGTACAACGTACGTTTATTACGTTTTACGTTTATGTATATGAACAAGAACACTTTAGTTTTGGTTTTTTTCTTTTGAGTATTGTTTGCATTAGAACGATGATTATCCTCGAAAATTTATTGTTTTTTTTGTAGGTTCTATTAATATTTGGGTTCTAACTAAAAGGTTTCAAACACACAAAGAACCATTAAGTTAAAGATTAGAAGGATAACGATCCTCGAAAATTTAATTTTTTTCTAGGGCCCATTAAGATTGTGTATAAAATAAAACTAAAAGGCTTCAAACACACAAAGTCTCATAAGTTAAAGATAAGAAGGATGGTGATCCTCGAAATTTTATATATTTTACTAGGATCCAGATGCCGGTGACGCCGGTGATGCCGGTGATGCCGGTGATGCCGGTGATGCCGGTGATGCCGGTGATCCAGAACCCTCTACTTACTACTACTTTTAACCTCTTGGTTAAAACAAAATCAATACCTTCATTTTCATTAAACATTTGTTCAGCCATCATCAATATGGCTCTTAAAGTTTGTTCCAATCCTGCAAACCAATATACTTTCGTTTTTTTCACGAGTCTTATATTTTTAACATATTCTATAAAGTCTTCAATATAGTTATATACGAGATTTTTCATTTTTAAAGCAGATTTATATGCATTCCTGTCATATAGGCTTCCGCTGTTCATGCAATCAAATATTCTGTCAATTTTTTTGAAACATTTAGCTGTTGATTGAACAACTACTTTATCGTTTTCAACAAAATTGCCTGTTTCCACTGCCGTTAACAAAGCTGCTGATGTTGTCCTGCTGAAAACTTGAACATCGTAAACGACACGCATTTTGTCGAAAGATGACGGATCAATATGCTTTTGAGTGAGTTTTGGGCACATTTTCGTGGTGCTGTTCTTTTCAAGATCATTCAGCTTTCTTACTGAAGTGAAACTTACTATTCCATCAGGTGTAACCAGATCTGAGTTCAATAAGGTATTTCTCATACTTTTTATAATATGGGGAATATCGTAGAACGAAAAAATGTGCTGCTCCTTGAACATAAAGTAAGGTTTTTCTTTTGTTACTCCTAATATCCCCAAACATTTCCTGTTATTTGGTCCCTGGTCACAAATAATAGCTTTCACATTCAAAGCCAAGTTACTTGCTATTTCAAGATTTTTTAATAAGATTTTACTTAAGTTTTCACCTGAAATATTTGTTTCACTAACAAAGTAGTTCAAAATGCATTTCCAGTTAGATAGCAATCCCCGTACCATAAAAACACAAACTTGTTTCCCAATATTGTTGGTACGAACAAAACCTGTATCTTCTAAGCCATCAATTATATCAACTGCAGAATTGTAAGTAAGATCTCTTCTTATAGCAATCTCATCGAAAACAATAACACATATACGACTTTGTACACTCATTTCATTGAATTTTCGCAAAAGTTCTTGATGAGCAGAATTTTTGAATCCTGGCTGCATATTTTTAACAGGATCCCATCTATGCAGACTTGATACATGCGGAAAATTGAGGTCCAAACCATCTCTTAAAAATATATAAGCCGATTGACTTCTGTAGAAAATATTCTGGGCTAAGACTTTTTGCTCTTCATTCCATTTTCCGTTTCAATTTGGCAATTTGGAGAGAAAAATGTGGCATTTCTTCGCGTGATTCTTCGAAAAAGTTTTACATTTGCAGTCTTCATTTCACAGAGGATTGCATTGGTAAAAAAATTTTGAAGAAAGGATCTGTACCCACATTGCTTTTACCAACACAATCTTTGATTTCGCCTGAACAAGTTGGGGAGGTGGATGATGATTTCTTTACGAATGATTTAGTTCTTCTTAGAACTCCGCCTCCGCAAGTTCCAAGGGTGGATAATGATTTCATTGTGAATGAATTAGTTCTTTTAAGAACTCCGTCTCAGCTAGTTGAAAGGGTGGATGATGATTTCGATCAGAATGACTTTGTCCTTTTAAGGACTCCACCTTTTCAACTAGTGCAAGCGGATGATGATTTCACTCTGAATGAATTGGCTCTTTTAAGAACCCCACCTGGGAATAGAAATTATGTAAACTCACCGGAATTAGTAGAAGGGTTATGTAGTTCTTGCTTAAAAAACATAAAGAATGTTCACTTTTATATGAGGAAAAGCGAAGTATTTTCAAAAAAATGTAATTTCTTACAAAGAAAGGTTAATTCTCTTAAAGCGGAATTGAAAGCTTTAGAAATGCAGAGAAAAAGAGTAGGAATAAAAACTTCAAAAAACAACAAAAAACAAATCCAAATTCGTTTTAGAGGAGATACAGAAATTAGAAGTATCTGCCAACGCAAAAACTTTATGTAGCATGTTATTAAACAAAAAAAGAAACGGAAAATGGAATGAAGAGCAAAAAGTCTTAGCCCAGAATATTTTCTACAGAAGTCAATCGGCTTATATATTTTTAAGAGATGGTTTGGACCTCAATTTTCCGCATGTATCAAGTCTGCATAGATGGGATCCTGTTAAAAATATGCAGCCAGGATTCAAAAATTCTGCTCATCAAGAACTTTTGCGAAAATTCAATGAAATGAGTGTACAAAGTCGTATATGTGTTATTGTTTTCGATGAGATTGCTATAAGAAGAGATCTTACTTACAATTCTGCAGTTGATATAATTGATGGCTTAGAAGATACAGGTTTTGTTCGTACCAACAATATTGGGAAACAAGTTTGTGTTTTTATGGTACGGGGATTGCTATCTAACTGGAAATGCATTTTGAACTACTTTGTTAGTGAAACAAATATTTCAGGTGAAAACTTAAGTAAAATCTTATTAAAAAATCTTGAAATAGCAAGTAACTTGGCTTTGAATGTGAAAGCTATTATTTGTGACCAGGGACCAAATAACAGGAAATGTTTGGGGATATTAGGAGTAACAAAAGAAAAACCTTACTTTATGTTCAAGGAGCAGCACATTTTTTCGTTCTACGATATTCCCCATATTATAAAAAGTATGAGAAATACCTTATTGAACTCAGATCTGGTTACACCTGATGGAATAGTAAGTTTCACTTCAGTAAGAAAGCTGAATGATCTTGAAAAGAACAGCACCACGAAAATGTGCCCAAAACTCACTCAAAAGCATATTGATCCGTCATCTTTCGACAAAATGCGTGTCGTTTACGCTGTTCAAGTTTTCAGCAGGACAACATCAGCAGCTTTGTTAACGGCAGTGGAAACAGGCAATTCTGTTGAAAACGATAAAGTAGTTGTTCAATCAACAGCCAAATGTTTCAAAAAAATTGACAGAATATTTGATTGCATGAACAGCGGAAGCCTATATGACAGGAATGCATATAAATCTGCTTTAAAAAGGAAAAATCTCGTATATAACTATATTGAAGACTTTATAGAATATGTTAAAAATATAAGACTCGTGAAAAAAACGAAAGTATATTGGTTTGCAGGATTGGAACAAACTTTAAGAGCCACATTGATGATGGCTGAACAAATGTTTAATGAAAATGAAGGTATTGATTTTGTTTTAACCAAGAGGTTAAATCAAGACATCATTGAAAATTTGTTTTCACAAATACGTGCAAAAGGTGGAAATACGAAGAATCCATCCGTGCATGAATTAAATTTCTTGATTTCAAAAATAATGACCACGAACTTGTACTGTTTTTCAAAATTCGCAAACTGTTCGAACGATGAAGAACAAATGATATCGCTCACATCATTAATGACTGAAGCAGACAATAACTCAGAATTTCACAACGAAGAAGTTGTAATTGAAAAAGATGTTCAACTTAATGAAAAATTTGATGATAATTACATTGAAGCTATTTACGAAACAATGGAAAACGACTTAATGCTGGACGAGATCGGGTCCGGGTCATACGTATCTACTGAAGTAACTTCAATGAGATACTTCGTTGGATATGTTGCATTCAAAGTATTTTCAAATTAAGGCTGCGAAGAATGTTTACAAGGATGTCGAAAAAAGGATGAAGTATTAACTTGTGGCAGTGAGATGTTTATTTTTGCCAAAAACTATTTAAAAAATTCGGATTTTGGAAATTTGTTTGCTCCGACAGATGAATTTTTTAATGTGTGCAGGATACACATATTAATATTTAGGCAAGTTTTCGATTACGAAAAAAATATGGATACAATAAAAGAAAAAATAGTTGAAAAGTGCATAAACAATAAAAGAGAAGAAAATGTGTCCTGGTTTGAAAGGGAAAGTGTGTGCTACCATCACAGAGTAAAAGCTCTCGAGTTCATGACACATGTTTTACTGAGAAAACACTGCTTGTGGTTTACAAGAAAATTTAAAAAACCTTCGATTGATAAAGCTAAAATCATAAAGGATTGAATTCGCTACATATGTTCATACATTACGTTATTAGAAATTAGAAAATCTTTCATCAACTAATGGTAAAGAGTGAAAAAAGTACTTTGCCTTGATATAGGTGGTACCTAACCTACACTAACTTACCAGTAGTATAAATAGGTAACTCCTGCGTCCTGATGGCATGCATGCATGCATGCATGCATGCCTGCTGGTATGATTTCCATACAAATGCATGCATTCCTTTGACCCAGTTGTTACATAGGTTTTTTTCGTACTAAATGTTGCATATTTGTCGTAAAAGCATTGCATACTTTGCCCCTGAACTATGTTTTTTGTACTAAAATAGCATATTTGTTGCTTAAGCCTTCGTGAACTATGTTTTTTTTGTACTAAAATAGCATATTTGTTGCTTAAGCATTGCATACTTTAGCACTGAACCACTGAATGAGTGCGGTTTTAGGTTCTGGTTTTTCGTTGTGGGTTCTTACGTATGCTTAGCCAAAACATTGAATACCGAACAATGTTTTTTTTTTTGGGTTTTGGTATATGAGAGCGAACGAAACCAAGACACTTAATCTAGTAAGAACAAAGCAAGTTAGTTGGATATTTATGTCCATTGTTTTCCATACAAATTTCTTCCCTATGATGAGCGAATAAAGTCAGCCTTAGTAAAAAGAAGTGAAACAGTTTGTTTTTTTGTATGTTTGAATTTTATTTTTTCAATAGTACCAATAAAATAGAGTCTAATACATTTTTTTTTTTTTTGTTTTTTGTCAAGTTAAATAAGTAACATCTTTTTTTTGTTTTTTTCAAATAAATAAGTGAATTACATTTTTATTACGAAATTAAATGCAAAATTAAAAATTGAATACATATACAAATTTTACAGTTTTTTGGAATTTTTATTAAAGGACAATTACATTCATATTATTATTATTATTAAAATAAAAACAAAATTATAACTACCTAATACAAAATTAAAAATTAAATACATATACAAATTTTACAGTTTTTTTGAATTTTTTTTATTAAATGACAATTACATTCATATATTATTATTAAAATAAAAACAAAATTATAACTACCTATTTATAATCTTTTTTTTTATTTTTCAAGTTAAATAAATTTCATCTTTTTTTTTTTTCAAATAAATAACTAAATTGAATTTTATTTTTTCAAAACAAATTAAATAGGTGCATCATTATTACTAAAATAAATACAAAATTAAAAAATTAAATGCATATACAAATTTTACAGGATTTTTTTTTCAAAGTAAGGGATCATTGTCATTGGGAATATTTTTATGTCCCCAGGCAAGCGTGCTGATGTTATCTGCACATAAATATCTTTTTGTGTCCTTAAAACTTAATGCAAGTTTGTTAAGATTTTCAGTATAAATAGTATGTAACTTGCTTCTAAAAGTTAGCATACTTTCATACTTGTCAACCTTATCAAACAGACACCTCTTGTAATCCTCTATTCTTAGTCGCTTTGTCACAGATCTTTTGACTCCTTTCGCTTTTTGTACGGATTTAGAATTTTGTACAGTAAACGAGTACATTTTCGCTCTTAAGCCAACAAATTCCAACATTTTATTGCCACAGGTTTCGTCTTTGAACATACCTAAGACTTTTTTATTTAACCTGGGAATATTATGCTGGTTGTTGGGATCAAAGTCAGATGTATCGAATCTCGCTGGTATATCATCCAAAATATCTGAATAAAAATCTTCGGAATTAATGGTGTAGATAAATGAATCTGTGTCCATATAATTCAGAAGTACATTTTCATTATATTTTGGCTTGATATAATCGTAGTGGAAATCGTACATGAGAAACTTTGACAACTCAAGAACGACAAATCCTAAGTATATTGGTTTGTTTAGAGTTATGTTGCACTTTTTCAATTGTACAGCTAGTAATGGGTTGATATTATCATCTTCATCATTTTCATTGACAAACTGCAATGAACTGTGAAAATTTGGTTTAGCTATTAATGCTCTAGCACCCAATGATTTCCTCCTGTTTTCCCACCGTGTCACAATTCGAACATCAGTTCGTTTCTCAACATTTTCCATCGTTTTACCATAAATGCAAAGATTCATGTGCTTGTAAAACTTTTTTTGGCATTCATTTTTGCTTTGTTGCCTTTTAATCGTGTTGATGGAAATGTATTTTTCAAGCCAATTTGACTGTTTGAATTTCATGACCCGGTGGACTTTCTTTAAAATCAAACCATGTTTCAGTGATTGTTTCAACGTATCAATATGAATAACATAATTGAGTTTGGGAAGGAAGCTAGCCACCAACTTTTTTGATTTAGATCCCGGTGTAGATATGTTTTCCGGACAAAACGGTAAATCATTATGAAGATCATGTAGAGTATCAGGATACTCTAAATCAACTTCCAAAACATAACCCACATCCGAAACAATGAGATTATTTATAAAATCTATTGAAAAATTAAGAGGATCCTCCCATTCAAAACCTCCACAAGGTAGTTTTTGTGACATTGCCCAGCCATATAAATTATTGGCATCTAAATATATCAAATAAGAAGACGGCTTTTGAGAATCATAGGTTTCAATGAATTTATTATTCGCTTTAGAATACCTACGACTGCATTGTGTCAGTCCCCCTCTTATACCTTTTTGGAAGAAGTTATACTTCTCAATATCGGTTAAGAGCTCCAATTCTACCTTGGTAATCTTTAACATTGCATCCCAGGATAAACCAGGAGCAGTGTAATAGTGAGAAGGATCCAGTTGATATGCATGCATGCAAACTTTTCTGAAGTTCTCGAAAATGTCTGCTAGCAGTACAACATCACTTTTAAGATAAATTTTTAAATAATCTTCCATTGTTTTGCAATGAAAATGGGTCCAAACGTCAAGTGCCAACTGATAATCCTCCACAGAGCATTCTTCATTAGTTAATTTATTGAAAAACTTTGCTCTCTGAGGAAGGCATGTCACATTTAGTTTATGCCATGAATCAATATACTCATAAGGAAAAACTCCTTTTCTCTTCACAAGGTCTAAACTTTGCTGTGTTTGAAAACACTTGCTTGTGATGTTGTAATCACTTGGCAAAAGATTTTTAGTTAAACTATCAATACTTTCGCTCAAAAAGCGAAAAGAGTCTAAAAACCTAAGTTCAATGGTATTTTTCTCATCTATAGCAATACGCTTTGAAATAGAGACATATTTCTCTTTATTCAAAGCTATTACTTTTATTTCACCATCGATTTCTCGAAGTGATTTAAAAAATAGATGGGAATCATAACCAGACAAGTTATGTAAAAAAATAGGGAAATACCTAGGTAGCCTAAATTTAAGATTACACTCATTATGTGCTGCACCACGATAATTACCCGTTAAGTGACAATGATCCCTCACTTTTAGTTCTCCAGCGTTGATTCTGGTTCGGCAAATCACACATATCACTGCTAGGCTGAAGTATCTTCTCTGGTCTTCGCTTAGGGGCTTCATTGGAGTTACCGTTTTGATATGTTTGTGAAACTTGTCCACAGTGTCCTTCACCAAATTTCTGACAAATTCGCTGGCACAATTTTCACCTGTTAAATAAAAATAAAAATAAAAATAAGAAAATTAGTAAAAAATAAATTTAAAAAAAAATAATAAATAAATATATAAAAACAAAAATAAACATTGAGTGTTATTTACCTACGAATGTCCGCATCAAATCTTCACTTTCATCAAAATCGCATTTCATGTAATATGAAAATGCACACGGCACATGCTCCTGCATGATGGTAGTAGATGATTTTGCAGGATCTGGAAGACACGTATCACTAGGTTTCAATATGCACTCAAAATCCGCATATGTAACAAAAGGAACCTTCATTTGCTTTTCGTAACTTTTGTATTTGATGATGTTGCTGTCCTCAGCAGGCATTGTGGTGACAATTTTTTTGCACTCTTGGGTATGGATTGCAAAAGTTGATTCGCTGTAAAAATGCTGCAAACAACTATTGCAGAACAATAACTCCCTCCTCGAACTATCCAGAACTTCACTTCTTATGAGTTTGCTCATATTTTTAACCCATGCATAATGTGAATTGTCTCCATTTGTTAATAAGAGAAGATTAACATGTTTATTCTTCTCATCTCTCGTCAGGTAATACGGTCCTTCTATATGTGGTTCCGTTCCATTTTCTCCATCGGAATATCCAAAAACATTAATGCTTATAATGTTCTTGTCTTCAAAATTCTTTAATTCAGGAAGTTCTAAGGGAAAACTTAGCCCTGTGAAGTCCAGTATTATATCGTCGAGGGCAATTATATCACTGGAAATGTCAGTAACCTGATAGTATGATTGGGGACGTTTACTATTTTCAACAGGTCTATGTACTGCTGATATAATTGCCCACTTAAAACAATAAACATCATTGTTTTGCACGTTTATAACTGCTTTTTTGTTTGCTATAAACGAAGGCAGTGCTATATACCTTGATCCTTTCAGTGGCTGGTACTTATTTATATTAAGCTCTATTGACTTAATTTGGATGAGAGACCATCCACTGTTTTTCTCCTGAAACTCTTCAATTTTTTTCAATACTATATCCTTCATTTCCTTAAGCAAGGGCTTGATTTCTTGTTCAAGAAATACAGCTCTCATCTCAGTATTCATGGATTTCATATCAATTAACAACTCATCATCACCACAAATTTTTACAAACTCTGCGAAAAGTTCAATGTTGAATTTAATTGACTTATGCTCGCAAAGCTTCTCAAAAATTATTTCGTGAAGTAACGCACTAACATTATCAAAAAATATTTTAGGATCCAGTTCACCCTCATCTTTATTTTTGATAGAGAATGATGATATCCTATTTTTGAAAATGGTCCTAATTTCATACACATTCTCCCTGTATATAATTTGAACTTTTTCCTTGTGAGAGTCCTTGCGAAGATGATGAACCCATTTACTTTTGAGTACGTCTTCTTTGCATTTGGATGAGAGACCATCCACTGTTTTTCTCCTGAAACTCTTCAATTTTTTTCAATACTATATCCTTCATTTCCTTAAGCAAGGGCTTGATTTCTTGTTCAAGAAATACAGCTCTCATCTCAGTATTCATGGATTTCATATCAATTAACAACTCATCATCACCACAAATTTTTACAAACTCTGCGAAAAGTTCAATGTTGAATTTAATTGACTTATGCTCGCAAAGCTTCTCAAAAATTATTTCGTGAAGTAACGCACTAACATTATCAAAAAATATTTTAGGATCCAGTTCACCCTCATCTTTATTTTTGATAGAGAATGATGATATCCTATTTTTGAAAATGGTCCTAATTTCATACACATTCTCCCTGTATATAATTTGAACTTTTTCCTTGTGAGAGTCCTTGCGAAGATGATGAACCCATTTACTTTTGAGTACGTCTTCTTTGCAAAATTCACAAGGAACTATGTTTGCGGTATTTTTCTTTGTCACATTTGGGGTGGTGGTGGTAGTTTGCAACATTGATGTCCTTGAAGTTGATGGTTGGTCATCCTCATAATTAAAGGCTGGACGCTGCATTTGCTGCTGTTGTGGCTGAAATTGTTGTTGTAGTTGCTGTTGTAGTTGCTGAATTTGCTTCTGCATTTTTTCTATGAGTTTTTGCTGTTGTAGCATAAGATTTTGTTGTTGATGTTGTTGTTGTTGTTGTTGTTGTTGTTGTTGTTGTTGTTGTTGTTGTTGTTGTTGTTGTTGTTGTTGTTGTTGCTGTTGTTGTTGTTGTTGTGGTTGCTGTTGTTGCTCATTTTGCTGTCTCCTAGCACATTGCACCAAATGCAACTTTTGAATTGATGGGGTTTCAAAATTAACGCCACAAAGGAGACAAGTTCCCGAAATGTTCAAGTGTTGTGTTTTTATGTGGCGATTTAGCACACTGACACTCGAAAACATTTTCTTGCAAAACGCACATGATTTGAATTTATTCATATTGCTAGCCATTATATTATTAAACCTCCTTTTTTTTGTTTAACAACTTTAATTTTAAATTTATATAAATGTAAACAGATAGGTATATTAAACTTACTACTTTTACTTTTTTTGTTGACGATTTATTTGTATTCTTATTGCACTTGCTTTTGTTTTTTTCACTTCCTTTTTTTTTTTTTTGTTCAAGCACTTCCCACTTCAAAAAAGGATTTGTAAACAGGTATAACAGGTATAGAAACACTACACTTTTTGTTTTTATTGTATAATTTCAAACGAAATCAAAACTTTAATTTTACGAATATATAGAAATAAATGAGCGTATGGTTCTGAATGTAAAAACTGAATGGATAGTTTCAAACTCTTTTGTTTCCTTTTATATTCTCGTACCGCTGTCCAATGTGGAAAATCAGTACAGTTTTTCTTTTCCTAGCAATGTTGGTTACCTTTTTTTATTTTTATTGTTTCATAGAAAAATTAACCTGTCTTCATACAATTATCTACCCTTGTTTGAAAAACAAACGTATATATCTTTCAACTTAATGGTTCTTTATTTTTTGTATGTTCAAAACCTTTAGTTTTATGTCATATACCGAAGCCATCTTAATGGATTCTAGTAAAAAAATATATAAAATTTCGAGGATCACCATCCTTCTTATCTTTAATTTATGAGTCTTTGTGTGTTTGAGATATTTTAGTTTTATACACAATCTTAATGGGTCCCAGAAAAAAAATAAATTTTCGAGGATCATTATCCTTCTAATCTTTAACCTAATGGTTCTTTGTGTGTTTGAAACCTTTTAGTTAGAACCCAAATATTAATGGAACCTACAAAAAAAACAATAAATTTTCGAGTGTTCTTGTTCATACATAAACGTAAAACGTAATAAACGTACGTTGTACGTTTTTGAAATCGCGTTAACAAAAGACGTTTTGGGTTTATATTTTTTTTTTTTTTATCAAATTTGTTTGAATCCTAGACGCGACAAAATGAAAATGCATATAGCTATAATTGCTTTTTTATTACTTATTGTAGTTTATTATTCATTACATAAACGTAAAACGTAATAAACGTAAGTTGTACGTTTGAAATCGCGTTAACAAGAGACGTTTTGGGTTTATATTTTTCTTATCAAATTTGTTTAAATCCTAGACGCGACAAAATGAAAATGCATACATAATTGCTTTTTTATTACTTATTGCACTTAGGACAAAAATCTCCTTCATTCATGTTTCATCCTGTACCTAACCCATACAAAGCGAACAGGACGGGGTTCACATAAGAAGAATCCCAAGATAAAAATAAAAATGCAGTTAATGTAAACGGACAACCAATTTCAATGCGCCGCCAAGAAATTGAATTTTGGAGATTCAATTAGCTTTGGAATCGATGGATACAATTTCGATATGGAATTATGTCCATCTTATATCCTAAAGAATTGTACTTAAGGATATAAAAGTCTTTCATCACTATATAGCACGCCTGAGTACGTGAGATCCGCAGGTTACAAGGAAAAAAAAATAAAAAAAAAAAGAATGTAAAAATTAAATAGGTATCTATTATATACAATGTTTGACGGGAATGAACATGAAAAAAAAACTAAAATGTATATGTGTTAAGCTATACTTTTGAGAAAGTTGGGTGGGAATTTTTCTATAAAAGGAAAATTTTATAATATTGATGAGCACAGTTGATTGTCAGAAGCTAAACTGAACAATACAAAAATGCATTTCGAAGAGACGGAATATTCAATTTTTACTGTAGATGACTTTGCAGTAAGAGAAATCAATTCGATTAATGAAAATAGTAATTTCAAACCAACCAGGAAGCTTGCAGAGTTGCATATGAATATTAAGTATGATATTATAGCATTACAAAAAGTTAATACTAAGTGGGGTGAACGTATCGTAGCAGATCTTGGCGAGTATAGAGTAAGTATAAATTTCATTTTTATTATTTTCTTTTTAATGAATTGCATATTATTTTTACAGGTTTTTCTACCTCAAAGATATTCAGACCTTTCAACAAGCAGTATATCAACTATTGGAGGAGGTGGTTATGCTGTACAAATAATCCGTCAACGTGGATCAACTTATGAGCTGAAATTCATGAAAAAATGAAATAATATATTTGTTTTTTTTTACGTAAATTTATATCGATTTTTTTTTTTTTTGTTTTTTATAATTTCACTCAGTTAATTGTAAAATACATTACCAATTTCAAATATAATAAAAACTATTAAGTAAAAATAAAATTCTGTTGATATTTGTATAATCCTTTTTTCATGTAATTTTATAGAATTTCGTTTTTATCGATCCAGGAGTTGTGTTCATCAGAGAATCCCAACCATTTCACAAACACTCTTTTGCCTTTAGTTTGTAATACTTTTTCCACAAGGAATACATCTGAACATTTAGTTTTCATTAGTTCAGCTTCATAAAACCCCCCTTGTAATGGATTTCCTTGGTAGTCTTCGAGAAGATATGTGTTCGGTTTTGTTTTTTGGACTTTTCGTATTTTAAAAACCTCAGTAGTCCAGTTGGGTGTATAACCTTTTTCGAATGCATGTTTATTCTTGCTGATTCTTATTTTGTCTTCTTTTTTTTATGAGGGTAGAAAATTTAAAAACTGATTAGATTCGTGATGCATATACAAAACAAGTTATTGTTTTTCTTTGTATTGTATATGCGTGCAAGGAGTAGGTATATACATATGTAGATATGAACCAATATAAGGGTTCGATACTTAGAAATGGTTAGTTAGTTTACGGGCGACCACAGAAACGTTTACTACGAAAAAGAACGAAAATGGAAAATGACAACAATGATGAAAACTATACTAAATACCAGGGCATTGAGGAACCAGATGTGTTTTGTCCAAGTCTAAACCAGGAAAGATTTTATTACGGGCCAACTCAAAGATACAATGTGGATGCTACCCTAAGGGAATTGCTTGACGGATACAGACCAAACAATTTTGATGATGATGAAGTACCAAACTATATTGAACTTGATGAAGATTTCTTCGACGACGAGGAGTACAAAACAAGCAAGCTTCTGGATAAAGTAATACGGGCAAGGTTTCGTCCAAAAAGGGAAAAAATACCAGATCCTTTATTGGATGCAAAGCGGTATCCAGCCGGAATATATTTAAAAGGAGAGAAAAGCAGACCTAGAATATAATAAATACAAAAAAACAAAAATTATAATAGTAAACAAAGAAAAAAATAAACATACAGTTGAAAAAAAAAAAAATCTTTTATTTCTTTTATTTCTTTTGTTTTTATTTTTACAATTCTTATATTTTATAGTAATTCGTTTGTATTAATCCAGGAGTTATGTTCTGATGGAAATCCCAACCACTTAACAAAAACCTTATTTCCTCTGTTTTGTAAAACCTTTTCCACAAGAAAAATATCTCCACATTTAGTTTTCATCAGTTCTGGTTCATAGAAACTACCTTGAACAGGTTTTCCTTGATAGTCTTCAAGAAGATATGTATTTGGTTTTGTAACTTTGATTTTCCTTATTTTAAAAACCTCTGTTGTCCAGTTAGGTGTATAGCCCTTTTCAAATGCATGTTTATACTTGCTGATTCTTACTTTGTCACCGATCTTAAATTTTCGTTTACTTGTGCCTTTCTTATCACTTTTAAAAAATGGAAACAATAACTTTGAATTTTTCTTCGTTACATCTGCAGGAAAACATTTAATGGTTCTATGAAAAGAGTGATTGTAATCATTAAGTAATTTCTCAAAAATATTGATCCACTTATAGTTTCCATTAAAACTAAATTCTTTCCACATTTTTTCTTTAAAAGTTCTATTAAATCTTTCGACAATGGAAGCCTTTAATGAACTGAATGTTGAGTAATGATTAATTTTATACTTTTCCATCAAGAGTTTAAAGTTTTTATTGAAAAATTCTTTTCCATCATCTGTTTGTATATTCTTTGGAATTCTAGAAGAAGATATAAATATTTGTTCCATTCCTTTCGTAATGGTAATACCCTTTTTGTTTTTCATTGGGATGACCCATGCAAATTTCGAAAATGTATCGATAACTGTCAGTAAATAATTAAATCCTCTGTTTTGTTCACTATATGGTATCATTTCAACCAGGTCAGCTTGCCATAAGTCATCGTAGCCTTTGATGATAACATGACGACGTTTAAAGTTTTTACGTGCAGCTTTATGCAACTCCTCAACAACCTCACGCTTACTCATATTTACAAAGAGTGAATCCAACAAAATCAAAGAAAAGACTTTTATATATATATTTTTTTCTTTTATTGCAATCTATTATACAATAACATAAGTTTCTTAATTTTAATTAACCTTTTTTCCATTATGTAACAGCCACAAGTATCTGGTCCTTCTTCACATTGGTTGGATGACCAACAACAGTTTGAATAATGATGTCCATGCAATGATTCCATATATGTCGTATTTTTAAATTTACTAACCATTGAAATACAGTTAGTAAATTCTCCATAGTGTTCATCCAATATTGATTCCCCATTTGCTTTTAAAAATTCGAAAATATCTTTTATTATTTTGATAGAGTCCATTTTTGAAGTTCCTTGTTGTTTAAGTGTTGAATACTAACTAACAAACTTTATTTTATTTTATGAAAAATGAAAACTCTTTCTTCATTTTCACTTATATGTATATATATAAAATACAGATACATAAAATTAATACAAATATAACATCATTTTTTTACTTATTTTAATCTATGGGTGTAAAGGGTACATTAGGGAACAGCGTTTTCATAATATGTTCAACTTTATTTTTTATTTTCTCGTCAACATACTTTTTCTCTGTGGAGTCTTTAAGTTTTTGGGAAATTAATTGTGATGCTATGTTTTCTTGTTCCATACTTTTAATTGTTTCCTTTATAGTAGAGTCTATGTGGTTTTTTAGCATATGAATTTCCTTAGTAAAAGTGGATAAAACCTCCATTAAAGAAGAATTTATGTGGTTTATAATGCTTGATTCCTTAAGACTTATTTGATCATCAACATATCCTTTGCACACAGCTTGGTGGGGGTATTCAGGATTACTTCCAACATTGTTTAAATATCTATTATCCATATCAAAGTCACCAGATGGTAGGAGTTTAAATCCTATTCCTGGAGGACCTATGAGACCTCTGTTTTTTGGAAGTGGTTTGAAGTTCCTACCGAACTTGTCAACGTTCATTGTTTATATGTAAAGTTTTTTGTTTTGCATGATACTAATATATGATATTTGCTTCCTTCAGCTCTTCTATTATGGAAGTTATTTCATTCTGGTGGTTGTCGTTACCAGCATTTTTAGATGCTATTAAAAGTCTTAGTCTATCAACAAGTTCATTCGGATCATTCCAGTAGACGTACTCAATATTTTTATGTGTGTATTTCATTTCGGTAATATTAGAATAAGATTTTCCTATTTTTGCATCTTCGTTTTTAAGTCCTGCAACAAGTTCTTTTATTATTTGAGTATATTTAGTTCCTCTGTTACTCTTGATTCTAGAAGAACTATCATGATTAATTCTATGTGCATTAGTTTTTTTTAAGATTTTCCCATATTGTTCAAGATCATCCTTAGTATATTTTTGCTTTTTAGGATTTTTCTTTAACATCAATTCAATAAGACCAGGAGTTCGAGTGAACTTTTCATCGTCGATGATTATATCCTGTTCGTTCATTGTAAAGCTACATTTTCCTATTTTTATAGTTTGCGTATTTGCATCAAAATACGGTCCATATGCTATATCACGATTTGACTCTGATAACAGTTTTTGTTGATTGAAGGAAGATGATTTATTAGGGATAGCAAAACTTTTTGGTGTACTGAATAAAAAACTATTATCCGGACTATACAATTCTGGTGATGGTGATGCTACTTTTTCATGATATTCTTCTTCATCCTTCCGATTAAAAGATTCGAAATGTAACTTGCGTTGTTTAGGTATTTTTTTAATATTATCATCCTGTTGAGTTTCTTCTTTTTTAATATTTCCAACTAATTTTTTCAATGGTTCAACAATAGGTTTGAAAGTATTTTCCAAATCAGTTTCTCTCATCATTTTACCAGTTCTAAGTTGAAAATATTTGTTTTTGAGGACATTTTTGGTTTTTATTAGGTCATTTAACACATTCTCATCCATTTTCTAGTTTCAAACAATATTTGTTTATACTGAAGAAAAGTATTTGTTTGTTTTGTTAGGGCTACTCGTAGTTTTCCCAGACAGTGTTTCTATCGTAATGTGTTGATTTAAATGAAAAATGTATATTTATAGTATTGCAGTTTTGTGAAAACTGTTTTTGTACCGACCTTTTTCAATACTGCTCTCCTTGTCTATAACTAGAAATCCAAAATTATCAGACCAGCAATGAGAACAAAGTTCTTTAAACTTATTGAAAGTCATATCAGAGTTTATATGATCTTTGTATACATGCTTCAAATTTAATTCATCTTGTTTGAATAGAATTATAAAATTAGCATTATCTCTTATCAAATGTTTTGGTATATGGGTATAGGACTGACATAAATAAAAACTATCAACTCCGTTATGACGACCCATACAAAAATAATCTCTTATATTATTCTGTTTCTGGCATGCAACATCATCGAATATAAATATTGAATTATTTTTGGCTTCTGATGGAGGCATTACATCGGAATTATTAGAAAATTCATGGTATTCCATTCCTTTGACGGATGTTATAAGTTTCTTTAGATAAAGATATTTTGGTTGATGTAATGATTTAGAGTAAATATATATGTTTTCAAACTTCAATCCATTGGGATCAAGAAGAATGCTAAGCATTACATTTGTTTTGCCACAGTTCGATGGTCCGACAATAATTCCTCGAATACTATTTGGAAATAATGAACCATGTTTTTTTTTAATTTTAACTTTACAATCAAAATTTTTCACTTTTATAATTTCTGACTGCTTTATGAAGCGCATAATGCTGACTAACAGCTTTTACAATAAAACATACCATTTTTATATTGCTGCATTCATATACTTACCAACCTTTGACTAGGAAGGTGTGTGTAAATAATAGTATGATTGATTATAATAACCATCGAAATCAGTGCCGTAATAAAATAAAATCAATTAAAGGCAAAGGACTTTTGAATACGGTTATAGACAAACTACCATTTGAGTTACATCTTCCTTCTTATAACTATTGTGGTCCGGGGACAAAATTGGAAGAGCGCTTACGTAGAGGAGATAAAGGAATTAATCCACTGGATGAAGCTTGTCGCTTACATGATATTGCGTATTCTGAGAGCAGCTCTGTCTCAGATCGACACGTTGCTGACAAAATTCTAACGGAACAAGCGTGGAAAAGATTCAAAGCAAAGGATTCTTCAGCCTCTGAAAAGCTGAGTGGTCTCTTAGTCACCAACATGATGAAAGCAAAAACAAAATTTGGTATGGGTAATAAGACTACTAAAAACAAAACTATAAGGACTAGCAAAAAAAAGAAAAAAACTTGTAAAACAAATATTTTTAAAAAGGCAATAGCTGAAGCAAGAAACGCAATAAAAAGCAATATAAATTGTTGTGGTACAACATCAATGTCTACTATTGCTCTGAAAGCTGCAAAAAATGTTGTTAAAAATAAGAAAAAACAAAATATACAAACTCCAAGAATAATACCACTTCCAAAGAGAGGTGGTTTTCTTCCATTTCTAGCTCCTGTTTTAGCTGGTTTATCAGCTGTTGGTTCATTAGCAGGTGGAGCAACTGGTGTTGCAAAAGCCCTCAACGATGCACGTATTGCAAAAAAAACCTTTGAAGAAAATAAACGGCATAATAAGGCAATGGAAGCAGTTGCTATTCAAGGAAAGGGTTTATACTTGAAACCGTATAAAAATGGACTTGGTTTATTTCTAAATACACCGAATACAAAAAACTAATTGAAATGCTACCTAATCGTCCTTTAAACAATTTTGATATTCTAAGGTTTGGAAGGAAACATCTGAAACACTTTAGAGGAGTGTTTATGCGTGACTCATTACCGAAAACTACTAAAGATAGAGAGTGTGGGATTATAAATTTGGACAATGAAACTGGTACGGGTACTCATTGGGTAGCATATATTAGAAATAAGAAAAAAAATATTATAAAATATTTCGATAGTTTTGGAAATTTAAGACCACCAACTGAAGTAATAAGTTATCTTGGTAATCAAATAAATTATAATTATATTCAAGAACAAAATTTTGATACATTTATATGTGGTCATTTATGCTTAAAGTTTTTATTAGAACAATGTTATAATATTTTCAACTGTAATATGAAAATGAATAAAATCAATTGAATAAACTAAAACTGTGTCATTCGTCTTTCAATCAGGATGTCGTTAACATTAACACTAAGTGGAAATGAAACAAGTCTCAATGCAGAGTATTTTCCCCCAATCGTACTGAAATCTAATTATGTTTGCGGGCTTATAGATTTCCAAACATATAACTCTATACCAAATATAGACGATACTAATAATTTGCTGCATATAGGCGATAGTGTTATTTCATTTCCTATTGGTTCATATGAGATAGAAGATATAAATAATTTAATACAAAAAAAACTAAATGAATTAAATAAGAAAAATAAAAGTTCAAGAAAAAGTGAACTAAAAATCAAGGCAAATAACAACACACTGAAATGTGAAATTTTCAGTTCAGAAGACATCGACTTCACTAAACAAAACTCTATTGGAACTCTCTTAGGGTTTAGTAAAAAACGTCTGCAATCAAATGTTCTTCATGAATCAGATCTTTACGTTGACATAAACAGAGTTAATGCTATACGAATTGAATGTAATATAATAGATGGGACATATATTAATAATCAAACTGCTCACATTTTACATGAATTTGCTGTTAAGGTAAGCCCAGGGTATAAAATCATAGAAGTTCCCAGAAATGTTATTTATTTACCTGTGAACGTCAAACGAATAACATCGTTGTGTTTAAAATTCATCGATCAAGACGGAAAAGCCATAAATTTTAGAGGCGAGAAAATAACGGTTCGATTACATTTGCATCCAGAACCATGATTGTATATGAAAATATAATCAGCAGAATTCCTTATAAAAACACTGAAGAAAATAAAACATTACTCAAACAAGCTTCGAACACAGCTGTGGTAACACCTAAGCTCACAAAACATAATCAGACATTTGTACTATCATTGGGATACGTTTTAAGACCTTGAAAGTACAACGCACTTTAAAAAACAAAAAAAAAAAAATGTTGAACATTTTCCAAGACCCCGATATCAGTGAAAGTATTTTTAAATATGAATATCATACTTACTCACCATATCAAAACAATTTTGAAAAAAATGACATCGTTCAGATTTGCATACAAAATCAAAATCTTAATGTTCTTCCTTCGGAAAGTTTTCTATATGTTGAAGGGTCACTATCGAGGACGGATGGAACAGAAATAGTCAGCACAAGTCTTGTAAACAATGCAATGGCTTTTCTCTTCGACGAAATACGTTATGAGCTGAATGGAAAGGAAATTGATTACAATCGAAATGTGGGGATTACAACAACAATCAAAAACTATTTATCGTTGACAAAAAATGAGAGTGATATGCTTTTAAATGCTTCATGGTCTCCTCATTCAGTTATTTATTTCAATCCATTTCATTTTAACTACTGCATTCCATTGAATAAGCTTTTGGGTTTTGCCGAAGATTATAAAAAAATTATTCCCAATGCTCGTCATGATCTAATTCTCACTCGTTCTAGGATGGATGAAAACGCTATAATCTCCCCAACTGATGAAAATGTACAAGTAAAACTACATAAGGTACAGTGGAGAGTACCCCACGTAACCTTATCAGATTCCATGAAATTAAGTTTATATAAATCTATAAGTAAAAGCAGCTCTATGAAAATTGCTTTTCGAAACTGGGATCTTTATGAATATCCCATGCTGCCAAGTTCTGATCATCATATTTGGAATGTCAAAACAACAACACAAATAGAAAAACCTCGATACATTGTTTTTGCTTTACAAACTGGGAAAAATAAAAATTTGGCTGCTGATCCTACAACGTTTGATCATTGTAATCTAACAGACTTAAAAGTTTATTTAAACTCTGAAGTATATCCGCACGAAGACCTCAATATTTCTTTCGAAAAAAACAGATATAGCTTGTTTTATAAAATGTATGCGGATTTTCAAAAAACTTACTACAATAAAAGCAGCACCGAACCTCTTCTATCTTGGGATCTTTTTAAATCACGTGCACCAATTTTCGTCATAGACTGCAGACATCAAAATGAGACTATGAAAACAGGACCTATTGACATTCGCTTGGAGATGAGAACATCCAAAAATATTCCTCCAAACACATCAGCTTTTTGTCTAATGCTGCATGACAGAATTATTGAATATAATCCACTTGATCAAGTTGTTAACAGGATTGTTTGAAAATTAAATTTAAGTAAAATTTTTAAAAAATGTTATTATTAGCTGTAATACCTATAGAATGTTTGAAAATTTACTATGTTTACTCAAGTAACAACAAAAAAAACAAATAATGTACTTTTCAGTTACCCATTTAGAACAAATAAAAAAATATCAATAATATCCAACTAACTTGCTTTGTTCTTACTAGATTAAGTGTCTTGGTTTCGTTCGCTCTCATATACCAAAACCCAAAAAAAAAACATTGTTCGGTATTCAATGTTTTGGCTAAGCATACGTAAGAACCCACAACGAAAAACCAGAACCTAAAACCGCACTCATTCAGTGGTTCAGTGCTAAAGTATGCAATGCTTAAGCAACAAATATGCTATTTTAGTACAAAAAAAACATAGTTCACGAAGGCTTAAGCAACAAATATGCTATTTTAGTACAAAAAACATAGTTCAGGGGCAAAGTATGCAATGCTTTTACGACAAATATGCAACATTTAGTACGAAAAAAACCTATGTAACAACTGGGTCAAAGGAATGCATGCATTTGTATGGAAATCATACCAGCAGGCATGCATGCATGCATGCATGCATGCCATCAGGACGCAGGAGTTACCTATTTATACTACTCTTACCTACCTATTAAATCTTGAAATAAAGTTTTGTGAAAAAAAATTTACAAATTTGTTCGTAAATTGACCTATAGATATAAATGAAAACAAATTAAAGCCCTACGAGTAACAAAAAGTATAAAACATATGTTCGATATGAAGGTACATTCAATTACCTTCTAAGCTCACTTTTAACATTTTTCATAATATTTTAAGGAAAAAAAAGCTAACGCTTACAACAAAAAAATCATCTCACACGCACATATTATTACAGGTGTATACTGTATGGTAAGGTTGAGGTAGACGCCAACTCACCCCTATTTGTACTCGATCAACGAAATAAAATGAAATGTACGCATCACCTGTACTCCTCATTTAATTGATCCATTACCGACTTCAATAGTAACGATAACGAACCAAAAAAAAAAAAGGAAAAATAAAAGACCTTACTAAGAGATCAAAAATTTACCTAACATACTTAACATACGCATAAATAAATCCTCACATCAAAAATTCAATCTTTTTTTGACCTACATTTAAACATGTGAATGAATACGATTTTCAAATCACAACCAACCCCAAGAAGTAAAAACAAAACAAAACAAAAGCAAAGCAAAGCCCAATATTGAAACTACCACAACTCATTATTTACGAACATTATCAAAACTCACTTTTCAAGGTTGTTTTATCTTTCAAGAAAAAAAATAAATAAAACTGGTTTGCATTTACGCAGCCAACAAAAAAAAAATCCCTAAGACAATATAAATACACATACACGTGAAGGACATCAACTCACCCTTCTTTCTTTTAACTCGATCATCAACCTAGCTTGCTTGTACAAATAGGACAAACAAATATTTTTTCTCTCTTCTGCTTCATAAATTTATTACAAATCTTGCAACATGTTTTGGACCCATTGAAAAGACATACGTTTTGTTTTTGTTTTTTCTACTCATAAACATGAAATACCTTGTTTCTCCCTCTAACTTTTCAGTATAAATAGCAACGCTCTTTTTCGTACAGTGTGTACCCACAACATTTGAAATGTTTCTATACATTCAAATTCCTAGACTCATGTTTTGGACCCATTGTAAAAAAGGGATGGTGGAAAAAAGCAGGCACAGATTTTTGTTCTACGTGCGACATCTTTACTTGTTATATGGTCTTTGCTTTGACATTCAATAGTCGACCGCCTAGTTTTGGAATGACTTAAGAGCGGCGATTGCAACTGCAGAGTATGCAGGCAAATCAGGTAAGTTCATTCATTTACTTTTTAAATTCTATGGTTCTTTAGGATTTCCAACGTCCTTTGCCTATTCATCAGCTGCCAAGAAGTATGGTACAAGCCAACCAAAAAAAAACGACTCTTGCAGCTGCAACTAAAGCAACATCTTCTGGTTTAATAGAGTGCAACAGCATGTGAGGTTCAGTTGTGTAAGTACAAATCGAAACAATCATATCGTGATTAACTTGCTTAATCTTCACCTACTAGATCTAAATCGATGCTTGTAACGCCAAATATCTCACTAAAGAACGGCAGGGACACTGCTGACCGAGTCATCGGCTAATGCGGCCACTTAAGCCGACGCAGACCACGTAGATGATGAAATGAATGTCGACATTGAAGCAACCTGCTGGGAGAACACCTCCTACATATATGACGGGAATCAAAAATCATTGATAAGTCTTCTGAATAATGAAAATCTAAATCTATTTTAGAATTTTCTTATATAGACAGAAAAAATAGAAGCCGAATTGTTTCGACGAGACTTCGATTTTTAAAAAATTATAAAAACAAAATAATAATAAAAATATGAATTTTAAAAATACCAGTATTTGAATTATACAACTGGTATAACATTTGAATTTGGCGCCCTTACGCCACGTCAAACTAATTCCTATTTATAAAATATTTCCCCACTTGTATTAGTTACGCCCAGCTTATGTCAAATTCTTGCATTGAAAAATTAAACAATCTAAAACTCTAGTTAAAAAAAACTCTAGTTAGTAAACAAATCTGACACAATCTATCATTTTTTTGTTTTAATTTGTGAAATGACAAAAAATTTAAATTCTTTATTTATGATTTTTTTTTGACAATAAGAACATTGTGCTACAAGAGTGCAAAGTCAGTGTTTCCAGTAGTGGTCCAAGGAGTATCTGCTTGGCCTTCAAGCTCGCTCCAAATGGATACGCGACCAGCCCAATCTAGTCGTGGGCAAATTGGTGCTAATCCACGAAGACAACGCTCCTCCACAGCAATGGCTAATGGGACGAGTAGTGGCGGTCGTAGAAGGGGAGGACGGAAAGGTCAGGGTCGCCGACGTCAAAACGGCAACTGGGCTGCTCAGACGACCAATCGTCAAACTGGCCGTCGTGCCGAATGAAGACGATGATTGAAGCCTGCAGCCATTCAACGTGGCCGGTGTTTCGACGAGACTTCGATTTTTAAAAAATTATAAAAACAAAATAATAATAAAAATATGAATTTTAAAAATACCAGTATTTGAATTATACAACTGGTATAACATTTGAATTTGGCGCCCTTCCGGCCATATTTAATTTAAGAAAAGAAGAAGAAGAAAATGAAAGAAATAAAATCATTCCATACGAACAATTCAACCCGCACGGTCTTTTCTTTTTTTTCGCTCCTTTTTTCTCGTCGTTTTTAAACGAATTTTAAAAGTAAATTTAGATTCGAAATAAGAATCAATTTGTAAAAAATATTACAAAGTTTTTCATGGCGCCCGAGCAGGGACAAATTAAATAACTATTAAATTTTAATTTGTTTAAACATAACAAGGTGTTTTTGTGCATTTGCATATACATATATACATATATATGAATATATAGACACATATATAATAAATATAAAGTCGCGAGTGTACTTTAAATACAAGTAACTAAACTAACTATTAATCCGTGGAATCATTTGCCGTGCGCGAGTTGTAAATTTTAAGGCTTTAAGCTAAAAAGCCATAAATAAAAACAAATAAAAAACCACCACCAAAAACCAACAACGCAGCCGCAGCAGCAACAATTCAAGCCAGCAGCGAGCAGCAGCCGTCAACAGCAACATCAAATACCAAGACCAACCCTGACAAGCACCCAATGAGTTCGCCAAGGGAAGTTGAAATTCTTGAGGAAGAGGTATTTAACAAAAACTGAAAGTGTTTTAATTTTGCTATTCTGCAACATTTGTCAATTTGTGTTGTAATTAAATTATAATACCACAACTTTCAGTTTTTGTCACTTTGACATTATACATTTACATATTATATATTTTATTGGTGAACAAACAAAAACAAGTTTCGTGGTTTAAATTTCTTTTTATTTTCTTAATTGAAAGGTAATTTAATTTGATTAATCGCTTAGTATTGGAATTCAAAGTCAAAAGTTTATTCCAAATAGAATCCTTTGATCTGCCGTCGCGTAGCCGCCGTCACCGTCGTACACACTTTAGAAGTATTCAAGCACTCGTATGTGTATTTATTTGTGTTGAAACTTTAAACCAATATTCGCGAGTGATATTTGATTGATTTGTTCCGATTGTTTCTCAAATTATTGAAATTAGAATCAATGAATATCTAATATTGAAAAACAAAAAAAAACTCCGAAACTCGTGCAAATTTAGTTTGTTTACATTTGATTTGACAGTTCAGCTGTTCTGACGTTTCGTCTTTATTGAACGAAAGTTTCGTTGAGTTCTCTTTCTCTCACGATTGAATGTGTTCAGTGACACAAATAAATTTTACATAATAATTTGCGAAGTGTGTATTCAGCAACATTTTAATAAAAAAATAATTTCTTTAGTTTTCGCTTAAAATATTTTCGAGTTGTGAAAAATATTTTACTTTAAACAATTAACACATAGTTGCTTTGAATTTATTCTCGTTTTCGTGGAATTTTGTATGAAAATAAGCTAATTTTTCAGCAATTTTCTTTTTTTTTCAAATTCTATAGTGTTAATTGAATAATAGTGGATAAACTAATTTCAAAAATATTTTTCCCAAAAATTTTCGTTTAAAAAATAAAAATAAAATAAAATGGCGGGTTCAAGGAAAGAAAAACGGCAGTCATCACCAAATCAAGATGCTGAGTTAGAAACGTTAAGGCATCAACGAAATACAATTAAAAATAATATAATGCGAATTAAAAAGGGTATTGAAGAAAAAACAATGTCTTCAAATCCGATTGAGTTGGAATGTCGATTGGATCTTTTAAAATCTTATATTGACCAATTAATGGCTTGTCAGTCCAACATTGAATCAGCTGATCGAAGCGATGATTCCCGCGGTGAATTGGAAGATATTTGTGTTAGTGCCAAAGCACTTCTGCTTTCATTGGTGAATAAAAGAAATAATTCTACTGCTATTGCTGATTTTACTTTTAGCAATCCTCACCATTCACGACTTCCGAAAATGTCTTTGCCAAAGTTCAGCGGAAAATATTCCGAATATAAAAATTTTATAAGCTTATTCGAAAATTTAGTCGACAATGATCCTATGCTCCCAGATATTGAAAAATTTAATCATTTGATCTCGTGCTTATCTGGTGAAGCATTAGGAACTGTGAAAGCTTTCCAAATCACTGAACAAAATTATCCGAAAGCGTTGGCAAGTCTTAAGAAAGTTTATGACAACAATTGCCTTATATTTTTCGATAATGTATCAACACTTTTCGAATTAAAAGAAATTTCAAAGCCATCTGCTTCTGCATTGCGCAGTATGATAGATACAGTATCTGCAATTTATGATTCGCTTCTTTCACTTGGTGATGAAAAGAACATTACAAATGCGATCATAATTCATCTAGTAATGTCAAAAGTTGACTCAATTACGAGATCAAAATGGGAAGAGCAATTGGATTTCAGTACGCTTCCTTTATGGAGTGACTGTGAAACTGCTCTTAATAAACGATATCAGCATCTTTCCGCTGAAGAAGCATCTTCTTCAAAACAAAAGGTATCGGAAAGGCAATTGAAAACAAAACACGATTCAAGTCATAGCAAAAATCAAAAAGCATCATTCGCTTGTGTTAATCCACAGCCACAAAAATCCAACTCCAACTGCTTGTTTTGCAAATCGAATGATCATTTTATAACTTCATGCCAAAGCTTCGCTTCGATTCCAGTGATGCAAAGATTTGAGTTTGCGAAAAGTGTTCCTGTTTGCATCAATTACCTTCGAAAGGGACACACAGTTTCAAAATGCAAACTCAGTCGATGCTCAGTTTGCAATCGCTCGCACCACACCTTGCTGCATCAGTACCAAACAACTTTCAATAGTTCACCGGCACAAGGATCAACAAGCTTTCAAGCGATGCATGCTTCTGTTTCGGCTGATCAAGTTCTTCTTGCCACTGCAATTGTGCAAATAAAAAGCAGTTCTGGCGAATTTATTCCAGCTAGAGCCTTACTTGATTCTGGCTCCCAAGTGAATTTTATAACCGAAGAACTTTCCCAAAGGTTAAGGCTTCGAAAAGAAGAAAGGTCACTTAATTTAATTGGCATTGGAAAAGCGAACACTACCGTACATAAAAAGGTGCATGCTGTAGTAAAATCAAGGCTGAATGATCATTCGTTTTCAGCTGATTATTGGGTTATGAGTTCCATATCGTCATACCAACCGGATCATGCTATAAACATTACGAAGTGGAACATTGCTTCGAATATTCAGCTAGCTGATCCACATTTTCATAAGCCCCAAAAAATTGACTTGCTAATCGGAGCAGAACCATTTTTCGAATTGTTGTCTGTTGGTCAAATAAAACAAGGACCTCAATATCCAACCATTCAAAAAACTCTTCTTGGTTGGATAGTATCAGGAAAATGTCCTAAAGATACAAATTCAAATACCAAACAATGCAATTTGGTATGCCAGTCTGAAACATTACTAGACTTAGAAAAATTAGTACAAAAATTCTGGCTTCTTGAAGAAATTCCTGGAGACACAAAAAAGTTTCTAACGCCAGAACAACAATTATGTGAAAAACACTTTGTTGAAAATACTCAACTTTTGCCGACAGGTCGTTTTGAGGTAAAACTACCATTCAAATCACCCCCAAACTCGCTTGGACTATCATTCGAGAATGCCAAACGAAGGTTTCTCGCTCTAGAGCGAAAGTTATTTAAGGATAGCGAGCTAAGAACCATGTATATGGATTTCATGAATGAATATGTTTCGTTGGGACATATGTCTCCAACTAACAATGAAATTCCAAAAAGCCCGCACTATTTCATTCCACATCAGTGTGTTTTGCGTCCTCAAAGCACGAGCACAAAACTGCGAGTTGTGTTCGACGCTTCGAGTCGAACATCATCTCAGCTATCACTGAATGACATCTTGATGGTTGGGCCAACCATTCAAGAGGAGCTGTTCTCGACGTTGCTCCGTTTTCGTTTACATAGATATGCTATTACAGCGGACATTACGAAAATGTATCGGCAAGTTCTCGTTGCTGAAGAGCACTCGATTTACCAGCTCATAGTGTGGAGGCAGCATCCGTCCCAACCATTGCAACATTACCGTTTAAATACTGTAACGTATGGCACTTCTCCAGCGCCATTTTTAGCGATACGGTGTTTCAAAATGTTGGGCGATGCTAATGAACAATCATTCCCCACAGGGTCGAATGTGTTAAGAAGAGATTTTTACGTCGATGATCTCTTGACTGGTGCCAATGACTTTGAAACTTTAAAAACAATAAAAAACGAAACACAAGAAGTCCTTAAAAAAGGCGGGTTTCAATTGGCGAAATGGTTTTCGAACCATCCAGAGTTTTACAATATAGAGAGTACTGAAAAATCAATAAATTTCAATGATTCAGACTCTACAAAAACTCTAGGAATTTGTTGGCATCCAAAAGAAGATATGTTTAGCTTCAATTTGGATGATAATTTCCATGATCTACGAGCTACCAAAAGAAATATACTTTCAGTTTCCGCTCGTCTTTTTGATCCTCTTGGTTTGTTATGCCCCATAGTAACCAAAGCAAAAATCTTACTTCAAGAGCTTTGGATTGCAAAAATTGATTGGGATGAGTCGATTCCGTTGCGCCTTGATACAAGTTGGCAAAATTTTAAAACCAATTTATCTCAACTTGGCGAGATAAAAATTCCGAGGTTTGTCGAAACTCATTCGAACGCAGAAATACAAGTTCATGGGTTTGCCGATGCATCCATGAGAGCTTACGGTTGTTGTATTTACATCCGAAGCCAGAGCACGGCCGGTATCAAGTCGACGTTACTAACAGCAAAGTCTAAGGTGGCCCCTTTGAAAACCAAATCGCTTCCGCGATTAGAACTTTGCGCAGCGCATACTCTTGCAAAGTTATGGACAAGAGTAGAGGCAATGTTGAATCTTGACGTTAAACAAGTGGTATTTTGGACCGATTCCGAAATTACCCTGCATTGGATAAAAACACATCCAACTGCACTTGCAACCTTCGTTGCAAACCGAGTGTCCGACATCCAAGAGTGGACTCCAAAAGTATTATGGAAACATGTACCAACAAAACAAAATCCAGCAGACATTGTTTCAAGAGGCTGTAATGTAGATGAACTTAACTTATCAATCTGGTTCAACGGTCCACAGTTCTTATTGCAAGAACCGTCATCGTGGCCGGTGAATTTGCATTTTGAGTTGTCTCCAGAAGATGAAGCCCTTGAAAAGCGTAAAACAAACATGGCTCTTATAGCGGTAGAAAAACCTCGGTCAAAACTATTGCAGTACATTGAAGAAGAATCTTCATATATTGACCTAACGATTACAGTTGCATATTTAATGCGTTTTTTAAAAGGATTCAAAAATAAAGCAGAAATGTTAGAAGAATCGCCAACGGCAAAAGAACTTAATTTAGCTTTTCTAAAAATAGTAGAAATTATTCAAAATTATGAATTTCCAAATGAGATTCAGAAACTTAAAAAGAAAGTTGTATTACAAGATAGTTTACAAAAACTCAATCCCTTTATTCACGAATTCCAAGACGAAAATACTTCATTTTCGCTGATTCGTGTAGGAGGTCGCCTATTAAATGCACCAATAGAATATGATTCCAAGTTTCCTCTTTTGTTATCTAAAAATTCACCATTTGTAAAAACGTACTTAACGTACTTACATCGGAAAAATTACCATGCTGGACCTCAAGCTATGGTAGCATTGCTTCGCGAAAAGATTTGGCTAGTAAGTGCCAAAGAAGCATGCCAAAAGATTGTGCGTAAATGTATAAATTGTTTCAAATATAAGCCGAAATTGCTCACACAAATAATGGGTAATCTCCCACCGGATCGTTTGCGAGCGCAACGACCGTTTTTAGTATGTGGCGTAGATTTTTGTGGACCGGTGTATACCACTCTAAAAATTCGTGGTCGGCCACCCAATAAGACGTATATTTGTGTTTTTGTTTGTTTCGCCTCTAAAGCAGTCCATTTCGAACTTGCTTCTAATTTGTCTTCACAATGTTTTATTCTCGCCCTTAAAAGGTTTATCTCTCGCCGAGGAGTTCCGAAGACGATACACTGCGACAACGGCACAAACTTCGTGGGAGCTCAACAAATTCTGAGGGAAGTCCGAGAAGAGTTCGAAAGCGGACAGGAAGCAGTGAACAGGTACGCGGCAGAGGAGGGCTTCAGCTTCGCCTTGATACCGCCCAGGGCACCGCATTTCGGAGGCCTATGGGAAGCTGCGGTGAAGTCGGCGAAAACGCTGTTGCAACGTACCGTGGGCAACGCTCTGCTCACAACAGAAGAGCTGCAAACCGTGCTCGTCGAGGTCGAGGCGATTCTCAATTCGAGACCAATCGCTCCGCTAAGCAGCGATCCCAACGACGGCGAGGCACTTACTCCAGCACACCTGTTGATAGGCAGCACTTTACGGTCGCTCCCACCAGAAAGAGTACCGGAACAGCAAACGGGTTGCTTGAAAAGCTGGCAAACTCTATGCTGGCTCAAGCAGCAGTTCTGGCGGAAGTGGTCCAAGGAGTATCTGCTTGGCCTTCAAGCTCGCTCCAAATGGATACGCGACCAGCCCAATCTAGTCGTGGGCAAATTGGTGCTAATCCACGAAGACAACGCTCCTCCACAGCAATGGCTAATGGGACGAGTAGTGGCGGTCGTAGAAGGGGAGGACGGAAAGGTCAGGGTCGCCGACGTCAAAACGGCAACTGGGCTGCTCAGACGACCAATCGTCAAACTGGCCGTCGTGCCGAATGAAGACGATGATTGAAGCCTGCAGCCATTCAACGTGGCCGGTGTTTCGACGAGACTTCGATTTTTAAAAAATTATAAAAACAAAATAATAATAAAAATATGAATTTTAAAAATACCAGTATTTGAATTATACAACTGGTATAACATTTGAATTTGGCGCCCTTCCGGCCATATTTAATTTAAGAAAAGAAGAAGAAGAAAATGAAAGAAATAAAATCATTCCATACGAACAATTCAACCCGCACGGTCTTTTCTTTTTTTTCGCTCCTTTTTTCTCGTCGTTTTTAAACGAATTTTAAAAGTAAATTTAGATTCGAAATAAGAATCAATTTGTAAAAAATATTACAAAGTTTTTCACGAATTCCTAAATAGACAATGCTTATTGAATCACCAAAAGAACTAACTGGAATCACATAGAAGACCATCGACACAGGAACTGTCCAAATCATGTTTTAAGAATTTCCCGCAACCTTCACCTGCCGAAAATTTCCAAAAATAATACAACCGGAAATTGTGCATTGTGAAGATAAAGTTTCTCTCGTTGAGAACGGACGTGTTTCTTAAGGTGTCGTGGGGTGCACATAATTAATTCACATAAACTGTTCTATAATCGAAGAAAAAACTTTTTAAACATGAAGTGCTTTATTTGCAAAATCGAAATAAGTAAATGCGAAGCAGTTAAAGTTAAATGTTGTGACTGTGATTCAACTTTCCACGGTCATTGTGTAAATGTTCAGCTCGCTGAAATAGAGTACTTGTCTGAAAATGGCAAATTTTATCGATGTGATAAATGCCGCATGACACGCCGTCGGCTATCGCTCCAACAACAACAACCCTTTACTTCGGAGAGCAAACAACAAATCTCACATCCAATTGCGAGCCCATCGAAATCAACAACAACTACAACGTCTTCCTCTACCTCCAACCTAATACAACAAGTTCCACCTTCGAGCATATATACCACACAATGCACTGATACAACCGTTCACTCATCTTCGGTCAATGGCTCAATTACCTTACAAAAGATTTTTGATGAAATTTCAAGCTTGAAAAAAATCCATACTGATTTTCTTTGCAAAATGCAACAGCTAAAAGATGAAAACAAATCATTGCGCGCGTTGGTGACAAATCTCGAGAATAAGGTAAATTGGAGAGAGCAAAAAGAACTAGAGAATGTCATTGAAATTGTTGGTGTACCTGATCTCGATTGATCCAATGCACAAGAAAGAGCACACGCCATATTCGATAAAGCACTGAACATTTCAGTTTCTAACAATGATGTTGCTAAATACTATGTGAAGCGCATCAAGAAACAAACAAAAACAACAACATACCAGTTCTAACGCTTATGACAATATTCTATGTCTGCATCTTTCTTCACGTGAAGCCAAGCTGAGAATCATGGAAGCAAAAAAGAACGCAAGGAAAAAGCTTACTTCGAGTATTTTTAATGTAGGTAGTCAAAATAGTATTTTTATTAATGATTCATTTACAAAACATCTTTTTATATGGCAGCAAAGAAAATTAAAAACGAAAATAAATTCAAGTATTTATGGTTCCGTAACTCTCATATTTTGATGAGGAAAGCTGAAGGTAGTGAGGTTGTTGTCGTAAGATCATTTGCTGATCTTCCTACTGTCGGAAGGCAGTAGTATGATTGGCAATCTTGATCTTATGCATGATAACCTCACTACTAGAACCATTAGATGTATTTATGATAATATTTTAAAATGTAATTCGGGAAACAAATCGTTCTTTATTATTCATCAAAATATTCGCAGCCTGCGTCGAAATTTCGATTTATTGGTCGGAAATCTTGAAGCTTTTTTCAATTTACCTGAAATAATTTTTGTATCAGAGATTTGGATTTATTCTGATGAAATAGAAAATTATAACATATCTGGTTACAATTTTCACGCATGTACTAATGATACTTATTCTGGTGGTGGAGTAGGAGTTTTTGTGCGCGTAGTGTATGAATATGAAATAAAAATTTTCAATCTAAAAAGTGCAGATATTATCGAAGTGTGTTGTAACATATATGGTGAATTATTTACTTTTGTTTGCATTTATAGATTACACGCTTCATCTCCCCTCTATTTTATAAATGAAATGTCTAATTTTTTTAGTCTTAAACGATCGAAGAATCTTATTATTATAGGTGATTTAAACATAGATGCTCTAGTACGTAATTCTGTTTCTGATCTTTATAAAGCTCTCATAGCCGAAAATGGACTTACATCTTTCGTGAACGAAGTGACTAGGCCTTGTTCTGGTACGTGCCTTGACCATGTTCTTGGTCGTTTTGATAAGATTCCCTGCAATTTTATTGCTGGAATTAACCTTGAACTTAATATAACTGACCACTGTATGACAGGAATTCTCTTTGAAAGTGTAAGATGTGAAAACAATGAACGTTGTACCCAACCTCCCTTTATCAGAGTCAACTATCAACTTTTAAATAGTAGATTACTTTATGAAAATTGGAATAGCGTCATATTTGAAAGTAAAGTATCCATTGCCTATGATTTATTTCTTAAAATTTTTAAAGAACACATAAGTTTATCAACTTGTACTTCAATGCAGAACAATTCAAATAGAAGCCTCAAACCATGGGTAAACTCATCACTGATCAAAAAAATTAAACAGAAAAATAAATTAAGCAAAAAATGTCTGAAACATCCGATGAATTTAAGTCTGAAAACCAGGTATAAGAGGCTATGTAAAAAAGTAAACGAAGAAATAAGAACATCAAAATATTCGTTTTATCAATCTAAAATCCATACGGCAAAGGGCAACATCAAAAAGGAATGGGAAGTCATTAATAGTATTTTAGGTAGGAACATATCGAATAGCAACAATCCAATTGTACTAAAAAATGGTATAGTTGTTTTATCGAATCCAAAAGATGTAGCGGATGAATTTAGTTCCTTTTTTGCGTCTGTTAGGCATAGTTCTTTTTCTGAAAGTGTACATACTTTATTTGACTGTTGTTATGAGATTGTTCCTCAAGAAACCAGTTCGAACAGTTTCTTTTTTGAGCCAATTACAGGACTTGAAATACTTAAAACAATAAACTCGTAAAACAATTCAACTTCTCATGGCAAAGATGAAATATCTAACATAATGCTTAAAAAGGTTGGACCAAATTTGGTAGATATATTGACACACATTTTTAACTTAAGCATATACTCTGGAAAGTTTCCTGATGATTTAAAAAAAGGTATGATAGTTCCATTATTCAAAAAAGGTAGTAAAACAGATAAAGGAAATCATAGACCAATAACTTTGTTGTCTTCAATATCGAAATTGTTTGAGAAGGTAATTAAAACAAGAATTCTGTCTTACCTTAATAAAATAAACTTTTTAAGTCCATTCCAATTTGGATTCAGGGCTGGGCTTTCTACTGAGGATGCTCTTCTAGAATTTTGCTGCATTTTACAAGAAGGTTTAGATGCTAAGAAAAAGTGTGCTGGACTATTCGTGGATATAACTAAAGCCTTTGACATGGTGAACC
Source organism: Eupeodes luniger (assembly GCA_951509635.1). Classification (NCBI taxonomy): domain Eukaryota; kingdom Metazoa; phylum Arthropoda; class Insecta; order Diptera; family Syrphidae; genus Eupeodes; species Eupeodes luniger. The sequence goes on along the minus strand of OX608073.1, from coordinate 179,687,704 downwards.
ATAACATACATAACATACTCTTGGATAAACTGTATAAAATTGGTTTTCGTGGATTCATCTGGAAATGGCTGAAGTCTTATCTAAAAATTAGATCATACAATGTAAAAGTTGGGTGCAGCATAAATTCCTCTAAAAATTGTCTTTTGGGAGTCCCACAGGGATCCGTGCTGGGCCCAATTTTATTTTTGGTTTATATTAATTCCCTTTTTTCACTTCCTTTCCGAGGTAAAGTCAGAGCCTTTGCCGATGACCTTGGAATTGCATACTGTAGCAATAGTCCTTTGAATCTAATTTCAGATATTAACTATGATGTTCACTTGCTAAGACTTTGGTTTGGAGCAGCAAAACAAAGTTAATGTTTTTCAGCCTAACAGGTAGTATCTCTCCGGACATACCAATAATTTTTCATTCTCACGATTGCCTCAGTCATAAGTTACTTTATGGTGAATGTAATGGTCATCATACTCAATCATACCATCCCAATGTTAAATGCAGTGGAAGCTGTTTTGAAATTGAAATAGTTGAAGACTTTAAGTACCTCGGCATCTATATTGATCAAAACCTTAACTGGGATAAGCACATTGCTATTTTAAAAAACTATCTTCTATCATCCACCCGTTGTTTCTACCACCTGAAAAAACATTGCTCTTCAAATTTGTTGAAGATGGTTTATTTTGGCATTTTTCATTCCAAGTTGCAATATGGAATACCCTGTTGGGGCGGTGCATATGTCAACAAACTACAACAACTCACCGTTATTCAAAAATCAGCTATACGTAACGTTTGTAAAGCCCGTCGTTTAACACCATCAATGGAACTTTTTAGGTCTTTAAAAATTCTTCCCGTTAGACATTTATATTTTTTTAAAGTTTTAAAAGTGTTTTTTAAAAGAGCTGGATATTTGGAAAGTCCGATTTCCGACATTCGAAGTCTTAGAAGTAATTCCACCTTTATAGTAAATATCCCATATTTTCGTACGACAAGCTACAGAAACTCCAATTCCATTGCTTCCTGCAAACTTTTTAATACGCTTCCTATAGAAGTTCGTAAAATAAGAAATATTGGCGCGTTTTTGAAGGAAATAAAGTTATGGCTTCTTGCCGTTAGGTTAGGTAAGGTTAAAGTGGCTGTTGGTTTGGGACGTCCAACACACTTAGACCAAAGTATGGTCCGTTGTGATACCACATGGATCAGTTAATCAGCTTAACTCGTTGAACCAATTGGAGCTTCGAATGAAGCGTAGGAGACAGGTAATGTCTGAATTTTTTAGATCACTGGTATCATTAAAGTAGTAGTCTCCAAGGTGGATTCTACGTCTTTGTGATAAGGCAGGGCATGTGCACAGAAGATGAGAGATTGTCTCCTCTTCTTCTTCGTCCATGCAACTCCTACAAAAATCATTTGCAGGGGCTCCAAGTCGAATAGCATGCCTTCCTATTAAGCAGTGCCCAGTCAGGACACCTATAACGTAGCTAATGTGCAATCTACTCAGAGAGATTAATTGTTTTGAGCGCTTGGCGCTAAGATTAGGCCAAATTCGTTTAGTCGCTACACAGGTGGTGGTGTTATTCCACCTGAGGTTTGTTTTCTCTATGGTATCTCGCTTTAGCATGAGTTTACATGTAGCTAAGGGGATACCTATGCTAGCATTGTGAGCCAGCAGAGGTAAAGTTGTTCCGCTTTTTGCAAGTTCGTCTGCTTTGCAATTTCCTGGAATGTCTCTATGGCCCGGCACCCAGAAAAGGTGAATGTTGAACTGTGTAGCCATCTCCGTAAGAGATGATCGACAATTTAGGGCTGTTAGTGAATTTGTAGAGACAGAGTCTAAGGATTTTAACGCAGCTTGGCTATCCGAGAAGATGCGTATATCATTTGTTGATATAACGTTTTCTCTAAGCCAGGATAGGACTTCTTTTATAGCCAGGATTTCAGCTTGGAACACGCTACAATGATCGGGTAGACGAAAGGAGAGACTTAAGTTAAGTCTATCTGAGTATACGCCACCACCAACCCCATCCTCCGTTTTTGATCCGTATGTATAAAAGTTTATAGGACCATCGTTCAAAAATGATGTATTCTCCCAAGAAGACCTGGGAGGTATAGTCACTTTGAAGCTATAGTTGTTAAGCTGAGGATGGGGTATGGTGTAGTCAATATTACTATTTATAGTTCTGAACGAGTTCAAAATAGTGGTGTGGCCAATTCCATTATTGATCCACAGAGAGGAGGCCTGAAGCCGTATGGCAGTATTAGCGGCCGTTTGCTTGCTGAAAAAGTCCAGCGGTATTAGATGGAACAGAACATCTAGTGAAGCGGAGGGGGTGGAGCGAAGTGCTCCTCCCATACACAGGCAGGCTGTTCGTTGGACTTTGCTGAGTTTATCGCGATTTGTCGCTGTATCTAGCGCCGTCCACCATACCACTACTCCATAAGTAAGGATCGGTCTTATGACCGAGATGTATAGCCAGTGTGTAATGCGGGGCTGTAGGCCCCATTTATTACCAATGGCCTTTTTACAGGAGAACAGGGCTACTGTGGCCTTGTTTATTCTCTCTTGAATATTAGGTTTCCAACTTAATTTCTTATCTAAAATGAGACCCAAGTATTTGCCTTGATCAGAGAATTTAAGTGGTACACCGTTTATGAGGGGGGGGTCAATGTGTGGGACTTTGTATTTCCTTGTGAAGAGGACAAGGTCGGTTTTTTGTGGGTTAACGCCTAGTCCACACCGATTAGCCCATCTGGTGAGCTTATTTAAAGCGTTTTGTAAGAGTTCTTTCAGTATATTGGGATGTTTACCCGTTACTGCAATAGCAACATCGTCCGCATAGGCAAACACTCTGTATCCCTCTCTTTCTAGAGTAGTTAGTAATTCATTTATTACTAAATTCCAGAGGAGAGGGGATAGGACACCACCTTGTGGCGTACCTCTGCTGACACCCCTTTGTGTAGTAAAATCGCCCAGTTTTGAATTGATAATCCTGCTTATCAGCATCTGATTAATCAATTCGCTGATCGACTTATCTACCTTCAGAGATGTCAATACACGTGCAATTGCAGATGTGTCGACATTGTTAAATGCACCTTCTATGTCTAAGAAGGCAACTAAGGTGTACTCTTTATGATGGAGGGAATATTCGATTGTACGTACTATACTGTGTAGAGCCGTTTCAACTGATTTCCCTTTGTTGTAGGCATGTTGAGCCTTTGAAAGGAGGGACTTATCAATACTTGCCCTTAAGTGAATATCGATCAAACGCTCAAAAGTTTTGATAAGGAATGATGATAAGCTGATAGGTCTTAAGTCTTTAGGGTTTACATGACTGGATTTTCCTGCTTTTGGAATAAAGACAACTTTAACTTGTCTCCAAGACATCGGGATGTATGCCAAATTAAGGCAACCCTTGAAGATGTTTTCTAGGATGGGTATTAGAAAACTTGCATTTTCTTGCATTTCGGCTGGAATTACACCATCCGGACCAGCAGATTTGTATGGTTTAAAGCTGTTAATAGCCCAATTGAGTTTTTCCCTAGTGACTAGACCTTGTGGTATTGTCACCATTATTAAGTGCAATGTTATTAATAATGTTAGAGCTACCAGGAAAGTGGACGTCTAGTAGCAAGTTGAGCGATTCTTCGCTTGAATTGGTCCAGAGGCCAGTGGCGTTTTTCAAGCAACTTGGCATGATTGGATTTTTGGAGAGGATTTTGCGCAGCCTGGATGCTTCGGAGCAATCTTCAACGTTACTACAGAAGTTTCTCCAAGACGATCGTTTGGTTTTCCTCAGTTCTTTTTTATAAATCTTCAGTGATTCTTTATATGAATCCCAGTCAGACATGTCTCTAGAAGCTTTGGCTCTGTTAAAGAGTTTTCTGCATTCTTTTCGAAGTGGATCCAGCCCTGAGTTCCACCAGTGTGGCTTCTTTTTACCTCTTACTTGTATAAGAGGGCATGCAGTATCTAGAGCTTTGTTTAGGGCTAATGTTAGATTATTGACTTTGTCGTCAAGATCTTCGATGTTGGAGGGAGTATTAAAAAGTTCAGGTTTTATTAAACTATTTAACGTTCTCTTATATTTTGGCCAATTTGTTCTTTTCAGATTTCGAAAGATCGGTTGGCAAGGTGGTTCATTTATAAAGTCAAACTGGATGTATCTATGATCAGAAAAGGAGTGATCTTTAGATACCTTCCAGTTCAAAATATTATTATTAATGAATTCGGAGACAAGAGTTATATCTAAAACTTCTTGTCGATTTTTAGTAATAAAGGTTGGCTCATTACCAACGTTACTTACGAGTAGGTTAGTGTTAAGAATATAGTCGAAAAGAGACTCACCTCTGTCGTTTATATCCGTGCTACCCCATACTGTATGGTGGGCGTTAGCGTCACTACCGATGATGAGGCCGATGTTGAGCCTTTGTGCTTCAGTTATCAGTCTCTCCAGAGTATCTCCCGGGAGAGGGCCAAGATGGTCGTGGCCAAGATACGCCGACGCCAGCCAGAATGTTCCTCTGGCTGTTTCCAGACTTGCGGCGGTGGTATCTCGATCGCTGAAATTAGGGAGTCAATATACATTTAGGCTGCGTTTTACTAATATGCAATATACGGCTTCTTGCCGTAGACCACCAAGAACTAGAAACTTTGCTACGTTACACTGTCTAAAATTAAACTTACATATGTATATAACCAAATACGATTTGTTTGCTTAAACTTAACTTTAAAAGAGATTTTTTTAATTTTCAAATTTATTTTTGCTAATACTATTTTATTTTTCTAATTCACAATTTTCAATGTATAATTTATATTTAATTTTTTTTCTTCCATTATATTTTTTGTAACCCCACACAAAAATAAAATCGATGTGGCATCACCACTATTTTTTAAAAATAATTGTTGTCACTAACTATTCTTATTATACAATGTTATTGTTAAATATGTCTATGTATTCGAGCGCAATGTAATATATGAATTCATTAATAAGAATAAAGAACTTATCTATCTATCTATCTATTTATGACATGGTCCGTTTGGGATTTTGGAATTTGCCTCGCAAAAGAATGTCACAAACGACTTGCCACAATTTTTTAATCAACGGATCGAATTACCAGCGGGAGTTTTATAATTATAAACCAATCAACTTGCTTCAATTTAATTGTGCGTCCATTGACCAGAAGGCTTATGATGGCAAGACTACTTCAAAGTAAGCTTCACATAAACCACAAACTTTGAAAGCACTACCTAATTGATGTGTTTTTTTCAGCAACAAAACGAAGCGATATTGCAACGAATCCTGAAGTGAAGATGATTATAGTCGACAACATGTTTTAAATCTCATCCGTTAATAATCAAGGTTCGCAACGCAGCTAGTTTTTAAATAAATTTGTTTTTTTTTTTTTCAAAATTGTATGTAATTTAGTATAATTTTGTTTTAAATTCAACCCTAATAATGTATTTTCACTTAAAAACAATAACTGGATGTTAAAATGTAACTTCTTAGTTTTTGAGTAAATAAAAAAAGATATTAAATGTACTTTTTTCAAATAAATACTTCTTTCTGGTTTTCCCAAAAAATTTAACAAAATTAAAAACTTAGTATTTTTAATCCTATTCCTATGTTTCGGTTCATCACGTTGGTATGTATTTCTTGTGATTTTATGTGGTCAATAGCATTAGTCAGAAACTCGTTCTTTTTTTAGAGAATTAAGATATCCTGACTTCGAACCTCCCCTTCAAAATTTTCTATTACATCAGGTTTTTAAAACCGGTAAAGCATGACGTATCTCTTAACTTTAAATTGCAAGATGATTTTGAAAAGTACATATCTTTGCTTTTAGCTCCAGTTCAAATCATTTTGCTATTTCACTTAGTTTTCGTAATTTCTTATTAGTTATGAAAGACTCTTGACTTTACCTGAAGTTTTGAAAAAAACTAGATTGTAATTCTTTTGTGGTTTTAAATACTTCGTTTAATTTTTGATGCTGATTACGAATTCCAACTCCGATTTTATTTTATTTTATATTTTATTTTTGTATTTTAAATATATTACAAGAACTTGATGCTATAATCTTTAGACTACAAATTCGTTATAGGAAATAGTAAAAAATTGTAAAGGAAGAAAATATTGGAGGAAGATATTATAGATTTTGATAATCATCAAACATTTTTTTTGAAAAAAAAACTATTTCATGAAATTGATAGCATTGAAAAGCCTTTTATGTACATATGTATATAATTGCTTTCGAATTACAAACAAAATAATATATCTCAAGAGCCTAAATTGATAGAGTAATTCTGGATTCGGGTTTGAATTGAATTGAAGATGTTGACGGCATCGAAAGCAATAAATCATGAATGAAGAAAGGTATTTCAATTGAATTCCAGAGACCTACAATTTAAATTAGAAAAAGCAAAAAATAAGATAGTTCTTATTTTATTATTTATAAACACATCCTCACCAACTACATCACAGAGTTCGCAAAAAATGTAAAAGGAAGATATTCAAATGTGAATTTCTGCAAAAAAGAACATAGTGAAACAGATCAATTGGCCAATCCTCGGTGGTAGGTACTGTCTTCAAAAACTGACTGTAGATTAAATTAACTATTGTTCGAATCATGAGGAAGGACTTGCATACACTTCAATCTTTCGCCTATCCGTAGCTGGCTGAAAGAAGTGCTTTGCATTGCACAGATGGTGACACATGACGTGAATGTGCTACTGCTATCAAACACTGCAATTGATTCAAATTGTCTTTGTTCAAGTTGGCTTGGCTATGAATGACCACCAAGTAAAGAGATTCCTCTTTACTTGGTTTCATAGCGAAGCTTTTCAGTCTTCTGCGACATCGATCCCTTCGCTGTAATCGGCCCTTCTCATTCCTACAGGGTTAAAAATGAGGATATAAGCCATCAGAATAGAGCTATTTGATTGCCAGGAGCAGTCTTGTTGAGAAGTGTAATTTTAACTAAAAAACAAAACAAAGCAATATTCATAAAATTTGAGTTTAAAATTAATGTGACGAACACATTTACCTTGAATTTGTACCTCTTCGCTCCAGAATAAATATGTCGGCGTTGATGGCTTCCTACTCGAGGGATTCCACTTTTCTTGTTGCAACATTATCCTTGGTTTCTTCTTTATCTGAGGATTAAATTAAATTCATTAAATTCATTATATATTTTTATTTCAATAAATTAATATTTTTGTTTTACCTTCATTTGCATTATTGATAATGAATTTTGTTTTGTTTACATTTTCGCAGAATTGTCAAAATACTCACCTCGCTGTTAATCTGTCAAAACTGGATTTAACTCAAATTGGGCCACGTTCGCATTGCAGTTCTAGGGTGCGCCTATACTTTCAGCACGATTTTTTCTGTTCTTAACGAAATTTTTCATAAAAACCATAGAATTTGTGTGCCAAAAGCAGTCAAATATTATTTTTAGCACAGCTTTCACTAAAAAGAAGATGCAAAATTCATTTTTCTTAAAATATTGCATTCATTTTTCAATTTTTGAATTCAACGGATCTCTTTTTTGAACGGCTGAGTTCACCTCACATTGTTTTCCCCCCAATTGTGCACAATTCACCAAAAGCCAATAACAACTACATAAAATCTGGATTTTCCCATAAGAAATGCACGGGGAACTAACACATGCTTATGCTAACGGGCAAAATTCTCTCAATTTAGTTTGTAGGCCGAAAGAGAGCAAACCCATTAAGTCGGGACTCTAGATAATATTTTTCCTCTATGGATAATTAATTTAAGCACTATATTCACATGAGCACGACCAGCGACCAACGAATGAACGAATATTCGTCGATTTTGACATTTCTTCCACATGAGAGTTTTTAATTCGTCGCACAGCCGAACACCATTCACCACCGAAACCAAAACAAGAATGATTTTTTTAGGTTCGTTGCGAGTGTGGATAATGTGGAACGCGAATAAAGTTTGACAGTTCGTATCAATTACAATTTTTTTCGCGACGAATAAATTTGTTTCCTTAAATTTATTAATATAATGATATTGAAATTATATTGCTATCGTTTTGTTAAGAATTTGTGTGGAAATATGTCTTCAAACGTATATAAACTGCCATTTTGTAATTCATTCGTCGTTCGTTGGTCGCGCTCATGTGAATGCTGCTTTATACAGTCAAGGTTGGAAATTTTTTGGAGTCTTCCTGCGATTGTATTGTTGTTTTTCTTGCTTCTCTTGCAGAACTACCGACTGGTAGTACTCTTTACACCGAAGATGAACATTAAGCGAGTTGACCAATTCAATTCAATTCAATTCAATTCAATTCAATTCAATTCAATTCAATTCAATTCAATTCAATTCAATTTATTTATTTAATAACTTACACAGTAAGATACAATATCTCATTTAATATAGTGCAAGCTTCAAATGTCCAGAAATCAGAGACAATTCTGTTCCGGACTCCGTTGGCTAGGGTCACGAGGGATACGTGCAAGAATTGGCGCAATATGGTCATCGTTGATCTTCACGGGCAGCCATTAGCAAGCAAAAGTGTAGTGAAGTACCTCGGTATCTGGTTAGATCAGTATTTATATTTCGACAGACATATAAATGTTGCTCTGACCAGGGCCAGAGGAGCCTTCGCTCTGACGAAACGGCTGTTTTTTAGCAGTCGGCTTGACCCCAGAGTGAAGGTAATTTGCTACATGGCCCTCATACGGCCGATGATCGTTTATGGTTGTCCTGTGTGGTTCAACGTTGCCCCTTCCCAGATGGAGAAGTTTCGGGTGTTCGAGCGGCAGTGTTTACGACGCTGTACCGGCTTATATCGAACAGCCGAATCTTCTTACGTGCATTAGTATTCCAACGAGGTCATATACAACGGGGCTCGAATCAACAGAATTGACAATTTCGTGATAAAACAAGGCAAAAGTTGGAGCAGAGCTCCTTCGGTTCAGTAGGGCTGTGTCCGAACGGGACCGAACTGATAAGGTGAGGCAAGAGAACCAGTGGCTTCAATCGGCACTTGATAGTGGGTAGTCGGGATGGGGTTTTAAGCCTTGGCCGGCTTACATACTTGTTTTATAGTTTTAGGGTTTAGTTTTAAGTAGAATAGGCATGGTGGCACAACAAAAATAATAATAATAATAAATAAAAAAAAACATGAAATAAAGAGAAAAAAAAAGAAAAACAATGTTATGTTAGATAGTCAGATTTGCTGCTGTGGTTGTTCTAGTTTTAAGTAATTTATAGGCAGAATAGGTAGTTTAAGTTAGTTTAAATTTTATTTTAAGTAAAAATAAAAAAGTATATTGATATTAGTTTTTTTCAAATTTTCTAATTAATACAAAAATAAATAAAATTAATTGAAGTAAAATAGATCTTAGGGCCGAAAGGCATTGGCGCAAAATTTTAGACGATTTAGTACGATGTTAAATCATTTTTAGTATGATACTAGGTTAAAAAAAGGATTTTGATAATTTTAAACGAGTTTAGTATCGTACTATCTTCTTAACATTTTACTAAAGTTAAAATCAACAAATGGCTACTTTATCTTTTTAGTATCGTACTAAATCTGTATGACATATGTCATTTTTCTCAAATGTGACAAAGTGTTTTAAAATTGATAAATTGTGAAATAAAATTTATTTATAGATATAATAAAAAGTAAATTAATTTAAAATGTTTTCGGAGGAAGAAGATTTTGAAATGTTTGAGGATTCAGTGTTGTGTAGGAAAGTTAAAAGTTTTAAAACTCGAGCAAATCCTCTTGAAGAGCTGGACGATGGTGAATTTTACTCCAGGTATATTTTTGATAAAATAAAAATAAATAAAATAAATAAAAAAATAATAAGGTACATATGTTTTTTTTTGTACATTACATTACATTTCACACTACTCGGCACATAAATGTACAGAGTAGAGAACACAGCACCTTGAGCGACAAGACTATATAAGTCGATAACAACACAAGACATTAATACAAGACAGAAGGACAGAGGAGAAAGAAGAACGAACAGTTAGAAAGAACACATGACAACAGCACGCGGTAGGTTTCGAGTCGGTCCCCCATCTGACTACTAACTGCGCTCACTGATGCTTGATTTCGGTGATCGATGGGAACCGATGTTTGCTCCACAATCTGTCATTATTTAGATGTGTTCATGGTTTTTTTTTTTTAATAAAATGGGTTTAGCATGATACTAGTTAGCAAAACAATAAAAAGTGTTTAAAATTAGTGAAAAGTTAGTAGATTACTATGTATTTAGTAAATTGTTAACTAGTATCGTGCTAAGGCCTTAATAATAGGTTGTTTAAAATTTTGAGCCATTAGTATTAAGTGTATTAGTTTAACATAGAGTGTCCGTATTGGACCAGTAAGTTAGTTGTATGTTATGGTTAACCAAGCTAGTTTTATAAAATTTTGTCTAGCTTTAAGATAGGTTTAAGATTGAAGTATTAAAAATGAATTTAAAAAAAAAATGGTGGCGAAGGTCACCATACAAATATGAAACTCACGCGGCGCGTTGGTTAATTTATTTATTTTTTATATTAATTTAGTTTGGGAGGGAGGACAATAATTGGACATCTATTGTTCTTTGTTTAACAAAAAATAACACAACAAGAGACGAATGTACTACGCTCCCACGCGTGCGCTCACGGTGGAATGTAGATCGGTACTCGATAATTTGATTCAGGGTGATCCCAAAGACGATGTAATAGAGTGGACGATGCCTAGATTTTCAAAAAAAAACACAATCAACGAAAAAATTGACATTATGCGAATTTTTGTGAGAAGTCAGCTTTTTTAAATAAAATAAATTAGGTGGCGCAACAGTCCATGAAGAACCAGGGCCTAATGACTTACAACTCTCAACCATTCCTGTGTGCGAGTAATGTTGTCAGAGATGGAAGGGACCTACCGTTTATATGCCGAATCCGAACGGCTAATTTTAGAAAGCACTTTTCATGACAAGAATTACTCTTGGAGAATTTGTCAATTCCTCGCAAGAGGCAGTACCCGTGAAAAAAGTTTGGTGGCACAGGCAGGGATTGAACCCAAGACCCCTTGCATGACAGTCCAACGCACTAACCATCACGCTACGGGTACTACTTCAGCTTTTTTACTTTTTGGAATTAAGTTTGACTACAAAAATTATGGAATAGACTTAATTTTAATTACGTGGTGGGCAAAGAGCTTCAAAATAGCAAAATAGTCTTAGGGTCTGGAGAGCAATAGATTTTCTTAAATTATGTTTTTGCATTTACATTTTTAAGCTTATAAACTTTGATCTTATCTTAAAACGCTTTATATTTATGTTTTGTTACCTTTATTTGGGTTAATCTAATTTAATTATGTTTGTTAGGGATTCTGTGAGTTTATTTGTATGTAATTAAAAACTAAATGTCATCTGTATAATATGGAAAATATGTTTAAAAAAGTTACGAATTCATTAACCTGTGTTTACAAATTTTTAGGACTTGAATTTTGTTGGTTGTTCTTACCTACAGGCATAGAGGAAATATATTATGTAGAGTCCCGACCGGTACCCGTCCTACCTGAAACACCCTCAAATTTTATTCAAGGTGAACTCTCTTAAATTCGCTATCGGTGAATACATGTGATTGGTGAAAAAAAAATGGGGGATTGGGCTAAAAAAGAAACTTATGGAATTTGTGTGACCTGTCAAAAATGACAATCAAATTTGCAAAACAAAACAATAGGTTTCGGATTTTAAAAGTAAGTTTTTGTTAATTATTTTTATATTTAATATAATTTGATATTTTTCAGACCAAATGGAAGTTTTGCCATTCAATAGTCGACCGCGAACGCCCTTCTCCCAGCAGCTGAGTTTTGGTGTTGGAACGACATAACAGCAGCAACTGCCAAATCGGCCTATTCATCAGCTGCCAAGAAATAAAAAGCAAACCGCTCAAAAAAAAACGACGTAACAGCGCGCGGAGATGAATTACATAAGTACGTATCGAAACATTCATATCGTAGTCAACTCGCTTAATGTTCATCTTCTAGGTGTAAAGGGTACTACTAGTCGGTAGTTCTGCAAGAGGAGCAAGAAAAACAAGAATAAAATCGCAGGAAGACTCCAAAAAATTTTCAACCTTGACTGTAAATTAAGTGAGTTCAAATATTAAATCTAAAACGAATCCATTCATTTTGCTCCTAAGGGTCGCACTGGCTTAACGGAGGCAATCATTCGGAGGCAAATGGGCTGGCCCGACAAGAATCCCCAAAAGGCCAAACAGATTCAGATCAGTCCCTCGGCAGCTACTGACGATGTCGGCTAGTTGAACCCATCGATTTTCACACAGAAAATCAACATCAAAAACAGTAAGTCAACTTCCATTTGAGATTTCCTTCTACAATGAAAATTTATTTCTTTATGGTCACGAAAATTCAGGAACGTCATGGCCAACCTGCCGATCAACCATTCACAGTGAACAACCTCTATCCGCAACGGAATCCGGGATCGATCAAGTATCGCATTGAATTATTCGCTAACTACCATCAGGGGCCATTCCTCATAGTCAGCAGGTTTAGCGACGCTAAACCAAGAATTTTGGAATAAATCTTATTTTGTAATATGAATATTATTTGGTAATTGAATTACTAACCAACTCAACAGTCGACCATTATGTTAAAAAATTCGGTTGTAGTTACATAACTTGCAATCAAAATGACTTTTTTACAAATAATTTTCATTTCATGCAATACAACTCTCATACAATACCTAATCTATCTTGGAACATTGGGCTTTGGGCATCGCAAAAGTTTGCGCTATCAAATTTCATACATTCTACACAAACAGATAAATACACACATTCAAATAAAAGCCTGTACAAATAGATAGAAGAGTGAGCGAGGCGATAACCAAGCGAAGTATGCAGGTACATACACATTAAAGACACACAACAGAGAGGAAGACCAGGCGCGACCAAGAGTTTGATGTCTTCTCTCTTTATACTTCGTATGGACTGGACTATGGAAAGAAAGAACAACACTGACGAATCGAACATGATCGCCGAACACGGCAACTATTTACACATCTTACCTTATTCGTTTTTGAAAGCAGAAAATTGTGCGAGGTTACTTATTTATGTGAAAATGGGTTTGCTAGCGAACTTGCTTGACCTTGCTCTACAAGAATATAGTGTAGTGAGCAATGCATGTTCGTGGGTTAGCTCGGCTTTTAGCGATTGTACTGATTTTTGATGCCGATGTGTGAAGAAAATGGCAAAGGCGTTATTCAAATGTTTAATAGGAAGTAGTTTTTATTTGGAACCTTCTTTTAGGCTGAAAGAAAAGTGGTTTAAGAAAGTACATTTTAATGTCTATTATTTTGTTAGTTAAATATTAAATGTGTTATGATCAATATGTTCTTTATGTACATATACTTTATTGTAATTACAATTAATATAATTCCATACCAATTCAAACATGGTAGAGGCTAGTCGTAAGAAATTATTTTATTTGATTTTCTTTCCTTAGAACAGCTCAAATTAAAACAAGCATTTCTATTATTTATTATCTTTATTTAGTAGAAAAATAAGTTTGAAGTGTGATTTTTCAAAATGTTTATAAAGTCCATATATTTTTTCATTCAAAATTCGTTATTCTTATTAATTCTTTGAAAAAAAAACTAAATAAGAGAACATTACGACTTATGCAGCTGCATTGGATCAATTTCAATGCTTTTGCAATTAAAACAAAATAATAAAAATTGTATGAAGTATAAATTTGACTTCTAAGTCATGGAATTGCATAATTCTATGGCCAGCTAAGAATAAGGTTTTAGGCTATGAGATAAGTCGTCGTAAACAGAGTCTTCTTTGTTTGTTTAAAAATAGATACTTTTTTTTATGATCTTGGTGTAACAATAGGAACTTTATTTTGTTAGGAATTAAAATGGATTCTCCAATACTTCTCAAGCAAAGACCATAATTGAAAAATTATTAGAGAAACCATTTTCAACAATATCGTTTTCGGAGAAGCTAATAATGGGCGTCTTACAGATTTAAAATGAAAACACAAGTATAGAAACAGAGAGTATACTCGAATCTTTAGCGAAAATCAATATTCAATATATAATATTACCAATAGCTATATGTATCGAGAATAAAAAGACATTATTTAGTTGATCTTGTTTGCTTTTTTCCGGTATCTCTTTAGCATGGAGTTCCTCGGATGTGGACAATATGAACACTCTAACCACACTTCAGAGAAAACATAAGCTAAGTGCCTCCCATTTGCAATATGTAATTAAATTAGCTACCCTTGGTCAGACTAGGAAAGACGAAGCTTTAAAAGTCAAACATAACATTCCAAAAAATCGTGCGTTGTTAAAACGTCAACAGTTTTTAAAGTTTTTCAATTGCTATCCAAAATGATTTAATCAAAACTGTTTCTGACGTTTTAGGCGATCAAATTTTTGATAGAAACCGACAGACAGAGTTCTTAGCTTTGTCTGACATTCATTTAAAGTCTATTGTTACTACTTTAATAAAAAAAAAATAATGAAACCTTTGCTGCATTTATCGATGTAAGCTCAGGGCGGACTGCAGAAAATTTGAATAAAATGAATTATTATTCTTGAAAACTTAGCTTCAACTTCAACTTCAAGAAGAAAGTAGCTAACACCGAGATCATGAGCAGGAATCGCCACTGACTACCATGTGCCCGATGTTCTGCTTGTGCGTTGTGAAAAGCCACTGAAGCCTGGCACGTCCACTCAATTGACCCTCAAGCTAACTAACCCAACTATGCACGATATGACTATAACCATTATGGAACTGCCAACCGAGGAAGAGGAACGGCGGTGTTAAGAGTCCCACCAACGCCATTCTAGAGATGTTGGATTCTTCGTTTGTCCTAAATCAACGCGACAATTCAACGGAATTTGACGAAGGAGTTCAAGTTCAACGAGAGGAACCAAAGTTTATAACAGACAAATCTAATTGGAAATTCCTGTTCTATGTTGTTTCTCCATTTTTTTTTTATAGATTCATCACTTGGAAAAAGTCCAATAAAGTAACAATCAAATTGAACTTTACACCTGAAGAAGGACTCAAACAAGGCGATGATGGTACTCTTGGTTTTTTGTTGCAATATACTTATGTGAATACAGTCACAAACACGCCCGACAAGAAAGAACCTCAAAAACAGGCATTATCACCGAAAGTTTTTGTAAAAGTTGGTTAAATTGAAGCCTAGATTTATTTCTATATCTAGAAAATAATCTTTTTTGAAACGACTCAACAGCAGTACAAGCAACTGCAGAATATTCAGGCAATTCAGGTTAGTTAATTAACTTACGAGTGATCCAAACAGGAATATTTAAAATTATATGATTCTTTAGGGCTTCCAACACGCTCGGCCTATTCATCCGCTGCCAAGAAATGTAATGCAAGCCGCTAAAATTAAACCACTCTTGTAGTGCAACAGCGCGAGTTATATATTTAAGTAGAATAAAAAACGACCGTATTGTTTAGAGTGTCAAACTCAACTCAATTCTTTATTGCCAAATTAAATTAAAGAAAATTATTTTATTTACATATGTACATATCTAAAATTAATGCTTACTATGTAGGTACAATTCATATTATGAATTATAAACTTATTTATGCTGAATAATATTGATTTGACGTTGAAGTGAAGCAACGGAAGTGAGGTGTTTATTTACCTTACCATGAAAGTGGTTGCAATTTATTAATATTGTCTTGATTTATAGACTCATCACTTTTCTTGGTAGGGTCAATATACGTTACTCGAGTGAAGATCCGTGTCAGTGCGAATCGAAACATTTATATCGTGATCAACTCGCTTAATCTTCGTCTTATAGGTCTAAATCCAGGCTTATAGTGCCAAATGTCTCACTCTCTCGCTGCCACTAAAAGACTATAGGGCCATTTAGGTGGCTGAAGCAGCGGCTACTGCTGACGCTGAGGCTGACACCGCCTACATAGAAGAGGTATCTGATACGAATGCCGGTTTAGAAGCAACTTGTTGGGACAATATAGAACCTTCTAAATGACGGGAGTCGGAAATCATTGGTAAGCCAATTATTGACCAGAAGGCTCATGGCAAGCATAGAGGAAATATATTATCTAGAGTCCCGACTTAATGGGTTTGCTCTCTTTCAGCCTACAAGCTAAATTGAGAGGATTTCGTCCATAAGGATAAGCATGTGTTAGTTGTCCCGTGCATTTCTTATGGGACCATTATGAATGTAGTTGTTATGGAACTTGTGCCCATCTTGCTCAATCGCGGGGAAAAAAGTATGAGGTGAACTCAGCCGTTCAAAAAAGTGATCCGTTGATTTCAAAAATTTAAAAATTAATGCAATAAATTACGAAAAATTAATTGTGTAGCTCTTTTTCGGTTAAAACTGTGCTAAAAATAATATTTTACTGCTTTTGGCACACTAATTCTATGATTTTGATGAAAATTTTCACTGAAAGCAGAAAAAATCGTACATAAAGTATAGACGCACCCTAGAACTGCAATGCGAACATAGTCCAATTTGATTTGCTCCCAGTTATGACAGATTAACAACGAGGTGAGTATTTTGACATCGAAAATGAAAACAAAACAAAAAAAATGTAATGGATATTTTTCAAAAATATAATTGATGCAGATTTTCATTTTGTGAAGTAACCAGAAATTCCAAGAATCCGAAGATAGACTCAGACGATGAGTCACGTCCTGGAAGCTTCTATTAAGTCACCCACATAAATGAAATCCCGATCAAATAGGTCGGGTTCGGCAAGTCCCAGGCGTGTTGGGAACGAGCAGTATCCCAAGTATGAAAGTACACGCTCATCAAGAGCATCATCCAATTCAAACTCAGGTTCCTAAGAGCAGTGAAGGGAGTGGTGCTCAGATGCAGGCCTCAGTATCTCACAATTAATATATTTTACCTGCCAGACGAAAATCAGGAATTTTAAGGAACTCTAGTGTGAACAGTAATGGTTGAAGCCTAGATGACCATAGCAAAGGCTGTACATTTATTTACATTTATTAAAAGTCCTTAGCTATAATACTGTATTCTTTTTTAGTGATAAAGAATTATTTTAATCATCAAACATTACGATTCCTTGGTTTGTTAATAATGTTTATTTTTTTTAATAAAATGGAATTAATAGTAGCCGTTTTTTATTGGTAAATTTATACGCAGCGCAGCAAAATCTAACACACTAAACAACAACAAAGAAATAGTGCGGATAAATAAGGCAGCAAAAATAGTGCATATAAATAGTTCAGATAAAGTTTTGGAATGTTGGAATAGAATGACACTTCATCCAGTTCCAGAAATATTTTTTACTTAAAGGTTGGTAGGATTTTATTATTTGGGGATGCGTTCGTATTTTTCTTGTGCTCTGTTTTCACTAGAATAAAAATAAATTGGTTTGAAATATTAATCTACGATTAGACTGTCAACGTAAATATTCAATGCGTTGACTACTTGACATCACCCAAAAATCATCAATAATCACAGTGCTAGCTCTAAATTTATTGACGTGTGATGTGTGTTAGGACTCGCCCAAAACCAAAGCGAAACATTTGATGCGAAAACAAAACTTTCGTCATTGGTCGGGTTTAAAGGCTTTCCCAAACCAACGCGAAAGTGGCACATTTTTGTTATCGTTGTGAATGATTCGCCCAGATTCGCTTCGCGTCAGTTATCGCAGTGTAAGTTTATTTTGAGAAGAGAAAGTTTAATTGTGGCGCTCAATGTTTCGCGTTGATTTGTCCCCTTTCACCCAGGAAAACTGAGTTGCCAGCAACTGGGAGCTTGTAGGCAAGACGGGCTTACGGGGAAGGACAAAATCTCGCCTCACACCCTTCTTTTGGCTTTTGGTGCCTGCATACATTGGATTTTTAATGCTGGGTTTTATTATGTTCGTTGTGTACATACGATGAAGAGAAAATCAATCTGCACATCCCTATCGCACACCCTTGAAATCTATCTATCTTTCACTCTTACAATACAAAATCTTTCATGTTGAATCCAAGAATATTGTTTGCATTTGGGCTGTAATCTACCCATCTCTCTCTTTTTCACTCACACAATCTACCTGTCTCGCTGCTTGCACCTAACATTAAAAATTAAATGTGGACAGGCACTCTTATGTCATTTCAATCTTTCAATTCATACTCAACTCTATTCTGACTGGACCTGCATGTACACATTAACTTGAACTCTTATTCAACTTTACATAAAAACAATAATAGTTTTTCAACACATCCCTTGAGTACGTATTTTCAACAGCTGATCTTGACATAAGTATGATTGCACAGATACCAACTTGAAGATTTAAAATAAAAGTGCATATAATAGTGAACATATGTTTTATTCACACTTTCCATTACTGCACTTACTTTCCATTACTGCACTAGCTAATAATTTACCAATAAAATACGCCTAGTATTATGTTTTTAAATTCTATTCGGCACTCAACCTTATAATTAATGACATAATATACATATAAAGCTTTTCGAGGTTATCCAAATTCATGGAGTAGATTTTTTTCAAAAAAATTTGTGATGATTTTCCAAATCTGCATTATTTTTCTTCAATATTCCGTTTGAAATTTTTCAAAAATTCAGGTAGAGTCAAATGGAGGCATGAATCTTCTCATAACTAATGAAAAATTACGAAAATTAAGTGAAATACTAAAATGATTAAAGCTGTAGCTAAAAGGTAAAGATATTGTAATGTGTTTACACTCTTTATCTCTTTTAATATCATGTTATAGCAGAATAACATCGAGAACATTCAGCGCCCACAAGAACTTGGAAAGGGGCAAAACCTAGTGATTAAGAGGAGAACTCGCTTCGTTAAGCATCGAGCACATTCAGCGCGTACAAGAACCTAGAAGGGGCAACATCTAGTGATTAAGAGGAGAACTCGTTTCGTTAAGCAACGAGAACATTCAGCGCCTAAAAGAATCTAGTAGTTTCTCGAACCGATTTGAGGTATATAATTAGGCGCTCGGAAGCGAACCGGTTCATTATTGGTTGTGAACTGCGATAAAGTAAAGACTGTGTTTAAAAAGTAATAATTGAAAGCTTTGTATATGAAAACTATAGTACCACAGATAATAATTTTATACATCATTATCTGTTGGATTTTTATAAAAAAATTACTGAATATCGAAAACAATATTTTCTGTGAAATAAAATAAGTTTGAAGCCAATATTTTTAATTTTTGGAAAGCTATTTGAGTCGAAAGTAAGTTTTTACCAAGTTTTAGTATTGTTTTTTTTTAGGTTTTTATTTTTTGTAAAAAAAAACTGTCAATTCGATTTTTCTCAAAATTTTATCGAATGTTGAAAACAATATTTCTTATAAGTTAAAATTAGTTAGAAGCCATTATCTCAAATTTTTGAAAAGATATTTGAGCCGAAAATCAATTTTTACTAACTTTTGTTAAATTTTCTTTGAAGTTTTTATTTTTTGTAAAAAAACTGTCAATTCGATTTTTTTCAAAATTATACTGAATGTTGAAAACAATATTTCTTATAAGATAAAATAAGTTTGAAGCCTAAATCTCAAGTTTTTGAAAAGATATTTGAGTCGAAATTCAATTTTTACCAACTTTGAGTAATGTTTTTTTTTTTAGATTTTTATTTTTTATAAAAAAAACTGTCAATTAGATTTTCTCAAAATTTTATCACATGTCAAAAACATTATTCTTCGTTGCACAAAATTGTTTTGGAGATGAAATCATATTTTAGTCGTAAAATTTTCGAGGTGACAAATTTTTTTTTCAGTATTTTTGATTTATAAAAAAAACCGTTAATTGGATTTTTTTCCAAAAATATAATTATTTTGTATCACGTTACAATATATAATACAAAGCGTCATTGGTGAATGATATATTTAGGTTTAACCAAAATGTTCACCTTTTTTAAAATTGCTATGGTAAAAAAACCACCCACGCAATTTTCTTCAGAGCCCTTTCTGCATCTTTCTGCCTTATTATTTGTATAACAAAATTTATTTGAAGTCGATATCTCTTCTGGTTCTAGAGCTATGGACAACGAAAAAAACGACGCGAACGTACGGACGTACGAACATACGGACATACGGACGTACGAGCGTACGTACACACGCACGCACAGACATCTTTCTAAAAATCTTTTATTTCGACTCTAGGGACCTTGAAACGTCGAGAAATGTCAAAATTTTCAATTTGACAAATCGGACCCATTACAATAACTTCCTATGGGAAGTTTTGTTGACTCATTATGTAAGTTAACGTCACACAAACTCATTCCATTAAGGCATGGAATCTTTCATCATTCCCGCACTTTCGCTGACGCTGCGTCTGGCAGCAAACAACAGCCAGAGAAAAGCTGCATTCCAGCACGTAGCTTAGAGTAATTAAACACCACCTGTGGGAACACCTGAACATCCGCTACATGCAGCACGGGTTGGATAGTAGGTTAGATAATTTTAAGTAAAGTATTTTGTAGTCAGTTCTAAGTTGAATAGCAAATAAAGAGGTTCATCCTCCGGAAAAATATATTTTTTTAATTACAAACTTTAATTTAGTTTAATTGGCGCCCGAGCAGGGACCCGTTCTGCGTGTGTTAATAAAAGAGCCAGTGATCTTAAGTAGCCCCCGTGCTCATATAAATAAAATAACCGCGCAGATCGGTGCTCCGTTTAATAGTTAGAACTCGAACCAAAATAAAAGCGTGTGTTATAATAATAATAAAATAACCGCGCAGATCGGTGCTCCGTTTTTAGAACTTGAACCAAAATAAAAGCGTGTGTTATAATAATAATAAAATAACCGCGCAGATCAGTGTTTCTGTTAAACTCGACTGAAATCAAAGCAAGGAGTCAACGAGGGATCCACTAGTAACCTGTCATAGGTAAAAAGGAAGACATCCCATTGGCCAGCAGCATGATAGTTTGGTGTTTAATGCTCTGCATCGCACCAATCTTTGCCGATGTTAAAATGCTCGACTATTCAAATGCTCAATTAATTGCAATCGACACCGGGACTGCCAAGTTACAAGCTGGCACGTTCAAATTAATACATGTGATCGATATCAAGGAGTATCAAGAGGCGCTCAATGAATTAAGCATTATGATGTCGCAAATTAAACCTCACCCCAACTCCATACTTCCTATACTATCCAGTGACCTTATACAGATCTAGCTCCACTTAGATAGACTCATTCCCAAGATCAGAAGAAAAAAATCATTAGATTTTCTGGGCTCTGCCTGAAAATGGATCGCGGGAACTCCGGACCGTCATGACTTCAAAATCATGAAAGATAAAATAAATAATGTACTGGTGAATAATAATAAACAGAGAATTATAAATAATTTAATCAACACCAGAATAAACGAACTAAGTAACGTAACTAACAATGTTATAAAAGCTATAAAATCCAATGAGAAATTGAAACTAGAATATACGATAGAATTAAAATTCAAATTAGAAGCACTAAAAGTAGAGTTAACTAATATAGAAAACGCTATGCAATGGGCAAAAGCCGGTATAGTAAACACGTACATTTTGTCCAATTTAGAAATAAATATAATAAAAGAAATATTTAATAAAGAGAATATGCCTTACAATAATGTCATTGAAGCAATAGAGTTTTCAGAGGCCAAAATAGCCACAAATAATAAATCAATACTTTATATTTTAAGTTTGCTAACTACAGGAGAAGAAATATGTAACAAAATTCTCATAAAACCCATTAAAAAGGGAAAAACTATTGTAAAAACAGATTTTAACGAAATATTAAAATGTAAAACAAATTTATACGGAATTAGCACAAAATGCAAAACCCTTAATTCATTTGCAATATGTAAACAAGATGATGTTATAAATATAAGTCAAGATAAATGTATTAATAATCTACTATCCAGCAAACCCCATAAGTGCATTGAAATCAACAACCAGCATATCCCGACCGTTGAAGAACTTACCCCCGGATTAGTTTTACTGAATCAATACCATGATAAAGTTTACATCGACGAAAATGAAGTCCTCCTCAATGGAACATATTTGATCCAGTTCCACAACGCTACCGTTAAAGCCCAACAATACACATTTCAAGAAACAGAAGTCATAGAACACAACCCACTTCCAGCAGTGCTACAGCCATCAGCTGTTAAACCGCAAGTCGAAGAATTGCTCTCTCTAGAAATGTTTAAAGAAGTCGAAGCTAAAAACACAAAATACATCCATGAGCTAAAAACAGTCAACGAAAGAAAATCTATGGTAATGTTACTAATGCTTGCAGCAACTCTAGCAGCCTTCTTAGTTATTCTTTGGAAGAAAGAAATAATACCATGTACCACCTGGAAGAAAAAATTGCCAACGAGGAAATATCCTTAAACGAGGCAAATATGGGACCAGAAACATCGAATAGTAGCACGAGTAAACATATCCCAACAATCCGAACATTAGGAGTAGAAGACCTTAACCAACATCTAAAACCAATATAATCGAACGAGGGCGTTCGAATTTAAAGGGCGGAGGAGTTAACGTCACACAAACTCATTCCATTAAGGCATGGAATCTTTCATCATTCCCACACTTTCGCTGACGCTGCGTCTGGCAGCAAACAACAGCCAGAGAAAAGCTGCATTCCAGCACGTAGCTTAGAGTAATTAAACACCACCTGTGGGAACACCTGAACATCCGCTACATGCAGCACGGGTTGGATAGTAGGTTAGATAATTTTAAGTAAAGTATTTTGTAGTCAGTTCTAAGTTGAATAGCAAATAAAGAGGTTCATCCTCCGGAAAAAATATATTTTTTTAATTACAAACTTTAATTTAGTTTAATTTGTACAATGAGGTACATACATTGTGCATTGTACATGGGTACCTCATCATCCAATTGACACCAGTCAACAACACTTCATTACGTTTAAAAAGATATAAAACTGAAAAATGTATTCGTGGAGATTTTAGAAAATTGAAGAAAAAGATGAATTTATAAAAAAAAATCCACATGAATGCACGCAGCTAGCATTTACATATCCGATTATACGAACTCCAGCCATAAAGACAACCTTGCCCTTGCTTTGTTTCTATTTCCAAAGACAACTGTAAATATTTTTTTTTCTCGTCGTCGACAAGCGATCAACTCTCCTGCACTTGTTTTCAACGCATCACCACCAACCACACCACAAAAAAACCAAAATAAAACGAGTTTTGGTTTGTGAAGAATGATCGTGGTGTAGGTATTATGTGTATCTGTGCAATGTGCATTAGGATTATGAGAGGAAAAGAACATACAAAAATGATTTCAGTTTTTTCTTTGCCTTAGTTTTCATTCATAGGAAAGAAGACGAGTTAAAGCTTTTTGAAAAAGCTCTTTTTTTTGGTTGATTTCAGTTTCATATATCATTTCTCGCCATAAGGGTGAGACATCTGTATAAAATTATTATCTGTGATAGTACTCTCATGGTGGAAGTCGAATAGGGTGGCATCTAGATATTTTTTGTGGAACGTCTAGTCAAGACATTCATGGAGAAATTGATTTGCAGTCGGGAGACTTAAAAATGTTATAATTTGAAATAGAGAAAGGCTATAGAGAATTAACGAAAGTCTGAGTGAGTGAAAAAAACACATTTGTTTCAAGGAATATTTATATAACAACGTACCTACACTATTGATGGGATATGCTTTGTGTTCGTATTTTGGTTTGGTTATATCTTTGCATATGAAAACGTTAATTGAATTTTTTGGCAAAAATATATTTGTTTGGTATTACGTTACAATATATAATATAAAATTTAATTCAAGTGTCGTTCGTGGTATATTTAGGATTAACCAAAATGTTAATCTGTTTTAAATTGCTATGGTAAATTTCAATTCAAACTCAATTTTTTTGAGGCTCCTTTCTGCATCTTTCTGCATTATTATCTGTATAACAAAATTTATTTGAATTCAATATCTCTACTGGTTATTGAGCCATGGACGTCGAAAAAACTTCCCGGACGTACGAACGTACGTACACACGCACGCACAGACATCGCTCAAAAAATCTTTTATTTCGACCTTCAAACGAGAAATGTTAAAATTTTCAATTCGACAAATCGGATTTACGGTTGACATTTGATTTGCGTTAAAACTGATGACCCGTTTTGGATATATCGAATTAAAAAATGTTTAGTCTTGAACAGAAATGAAAAAACGCTTAATGCGAATCGGCTCACACCCATTTTTCAAAATTGACCTAATGCCTTGGGGTGTATGGGCCAGGACAGACAGACAGATGGACGGAATCAGGGGACCCACTTTTTTTTCACTTCTCTACCATCGAAATGTCACGTTGATTAAAATCTCGAGGTCGAAATTTTTATGAATTCAAAACTTGTCTATAAGACGAAAGTAAGAAAATTAAAGTTTAATTTGACTTTAAATGTCTGAATAATTCTTCGTCTTAACAAGATTGTAACATCAAGGTTTTGAAATAACATGAACAATCATCATTGGTACAATTTGTCGTTTTATGTTAACAAATTATTGTTTGGTGAGTGGCACAAAAAAACTTCGAAATTGTAGGTATAAAAGAAAATTTCAAATCAATACAAAAAATACCTACTTCGACACTACATTTACGAAACTTTACTCACTAATAGTTAATAAGTAAAACAAAAACTTTCAATTTGATTGTCCTAAAAGTCACACATCTTAAAATAGACGAGTTGACAAAATTGTATTAAAGGTACCTACAACAGCAAACAACATATACCTACCTACCTAAATATAAACTACATTTTTATGTAGTTTATGCCCTCTAAGGTCCCAGCTTTATTGTTTGCATTTATTTATTAAAAATGATACAATGAAAGTAGGATTGGAGCATAAATAAAAGACACAAATTTCAATTATCAAATTATTCAAATTATCTGGACCAAAGAATGCATTTTTTTAATTTAAAACTACATATTTATAAATACTGTACCTATACATACCTATCAACTAATCTCAAACAACGTGCTAAGTGTATGGATATTATCACTGTCCGAATACTAGTTGGAATTCCCCATGAAATTTCATGAAATACCTGCCTACCTACCAATACCTTTTGTATATAAAATTTGAATTTAAAATCAAACCTACATCCTGAAAAAAAATCACCTACCAATTGATATCTATCTACAAAAAAAAATCTTTAAAGCTCAAACAAATCTAATCTTCATATTGAAGAAATACTTAATGCCAAATAAAAGCAAAATACCCACCAGCCAAAATATACATAACTATAACCAAACCCACAAAAAACCGACCTTGTCCTCTTCACAAGAAAATACAAAGTCCCACGCATTGACCCTCTCCTCATAAACGGTGTACCACTTAAATTCTCTGAACAAGCAAAATACTTGGGTCTCATTTTAGATAAGAAATTAAGTTGGAAACCTAATACTCAAGAGAGAATAAACAAGGCCACAGTAGCCCTGTTCTCCTGTAAAAAGGCCATTGGTAATAAATGGGGCCTACAGCACTTCGCTCCAACGCCAGGCGATCAAAACAATTAATCTCTCTGAGTAGATTGCACATTAGCTACGTTATAGGTGTCATGACTGGGCACTGCTTAATAGGAAGGCATGCTATTCGACTTGGAGCCCCTGCAAATGATTTTTGTAGGAGTTGCATGGACGAAGAAGAAGAGGAGACAATCTCTCATCTTCTGTGCACATGCCCTGCCTTATCACAAAGACGTAGAATCCACCTTGGAGACTACTACTTTAACAATACCAGCGATCTAAAAAATTCAGACATTACTTGTCTCCTACGCTTCATTCGAAGCTCCAATTGGTTCAACGAGTTAAGCTGATTAACTGATCCATGTGGTATCACAATGGACCATACTTTGGTCTAAGTGTGTTGGATGTCCCAACCAACAGCCACTTTAACCTAACCTAACCTAACCATAAACAAACCCCCATATTCTTCTTCTTCACAAAGATCTGCACGACAAAAATCGCATCGTAGCTTTGCATACAAAATTCAAACCATGGTTCATATACAAGGATCGCACACAAGGAGAAGCAGACTTATGAATGTACATAAATAAAAACAAAAATCGTTACAAGATCCTGAACAGCTGATGTAAGCATACAAAAATTTCATTCATCCCCTTATTAGACACAATCTTGAGACATTGCCGTTTTTCATATAAAAGTGCATTGATATAAAGAAAAAACAAAAACAAATTCATCGATTACATACATAATTTAAACTTAGTATATGAACACATATTCAAGGATAGACTCAAATAGAATGAAGGAAATTGTGTCGACTTTTTGACTGCTAAATTAACTGTCTCCCTTATTCTGCTGGCTGCTTATGGGAATGGAAATAATATTTTTCTCTCGCTCCCCCCAAATGTCTCCCTTTTCGATACTACTGCCAACGACGGCATCCAGTCGCCCTAAAAATTTCTGCCCATGAGAGTACTATAGTTTTCATATACAAAGTTGAAAGTAAAGACTGTGTTTGAAAAGTAATAATTGAAAGTGCTCAATAAATATGTTTGGAACAATTTAAAAAAAGTAAAATTGTGTTTTATTTACAAGTGTGAATAAGTTTAAATTATCGGACCAAGCCGAATATTACATTGGTGTCAAAATAAGGGATTAAAACTTATTGAGAATAAAAACAGTGAGCAATGATTGAACTATTTTGTGTGAAGTAGTGAAGTTTAAAATAAAAAAAAAATGAGTAAAGTTTTTAAAGACTTAACTATCCCTGAGCTAAAGGCCGAACTAAGAAAACGTGGCTTAAGTGGGACAGCAGTAAAAAACGAACTCGTTAAAAGGCTGCAGGAATATCTGGAGCAGCAAAATGAAGACCCACATACGTTTGCTTTCGAATTAAAAGCAAAAGTGGAAGAGGTAAATGCAAATGTTGCCTTATCTGTCAGTTCTTTTAGCTAAATTTGAAGAGAATGAAAAGAATGTCCTGGAACAACTAGAAACTCAAAGAAAACAACGAGAAGCCCAAAGAAGTGACCAAAAGCAAGAACAGCAGAATATTCTAGAGCGGTTCGACGAACAGAGAAACCTTTAAGAAGGCAGGTTTGTGGACTTCGAAGAGAAAATCAAAACTGTCGACGAGCGCGTCGAAAAACAAAATGCACGTTTCGAGAAAATGGACGAACGAATCGAAACCATTACAAATGAACTAGAAAAAGTGCGAAAGATGAAATCTCGAGAACCTTCTGGTGAGTGCTCAAGGAAGAGAGAAGTGAATCCTCCAAGCTTTGATGTGCAGATTCCGTGGTCGATCTACAAGAAACAGTTTGAAGCAGCATTGTTCACAAACGGCTGGGACGATCACGAAAAATACATTGCTCTTACGCTTGCTTTAAGAGGATCTGCTGCTGAACTGCTACAAACCATCCCGACAGAGAAGAGTGGTGACTTCACAGTTCTGGTAAACGCAATGGAACAGGGGTTTGGGAATAGCCACATAACAGAAGTCTTCCGAGTTCAGCTTAACAATAGGACACAGAAAAACGGTGAAACTCTGCAGCAGCTTCAGGCAGATATCGAGCGATTGGTTTACCTGGCATATCCAACAGCTGGTAACGAGATAATAAATCAACTTGCTGTTGAAGCCTTTGTGAGAGCTGTGGGCGATATAAATCTCCAAAGGGCTATCCGCACTGCCGGAAAGCGAACACTACCAGAAGCATTGGCTTTCGGTCTGACGATGGAAGCTGCAGAACAAGCTTCCCAAAACGTGCATCGCGTAAGAGAATTAGAAGTCCAAGAATGCTCTTGTCAGAAGGTTACAGTGGAAAGGAGTCAGCGAGACGGACCAGCACGATGCTGGAACTGCAATAAGACTGGGCATCTACAGTGACAGTGCAGATTACCGCGAAGAGGAACCACATGGCAACGCTTTGGAAACAGAAGTAATTCAACTGGTCAAAGCAACACCAACAACGTTGCTTCCAAAGTTGTTTCCCACCCGGGAAACGAATAAGAACCAACTTCGAGGGGCAGAAGCTGGTTTCTATTATCGATGGCCCCAGAAACGACATCCAGGTTTCTCCAACAAAACGTGACAACAAGAGCCTGACCGTGGAAGCAAGTATAAACGGCAACAAATGTGTGGCTACCATTGACACCGGTCCCATGGCGTCCATCGTACGGCAAGACCTCGTCAAGAAGCATGGCTCCACAACACCAACAGCTATCGTCTAAGGATTGCAACTGGAGAGGCCACAAAAGTTTATGGTGAGGTACGTCTTAAGATCCGGATGGCAGAGTTGGAATTCTCTCACCTATTACTGGTAGCAGATATATGCGACGAGTGCACTGTCGTCGTGGATTTCATGAAAGATCAAGGAGTGATATTGGACATCGGGAACCAAGTCCTGAAATATCGAAACATCGAGATTTCGATGATCTATGGGACTAACTCGTATGAGACCTCGTCATTTGTGAAAACCGTCATTAAAGAAGATCTCACTTTGCCTGCTTCTTCAGAAGTATTCGTATGGACGAAATTGAAGGGTAAGCCTGGCAGCCAACGATATCTCATGGTCGAACCAGCATCTTTAAAGTCCTCTCGACACGTCACCATTGGGAAGACTCTTGTGAGACCTGTAAAGAACATGGTTCCCGTACGAATACTGACCATCAAGCCGTATGAAGTTAAGCTCAGAAAAGGTAAGATTGTTGGACAATGCGAATCTGTTTCAGCGATAACAAAGATCGAAAAAGAAGAGTCAAGGCAATCCTTGAAGTCCGAAGAGCTGAACTCCATAAAGACGAACATTCTCAAGTCATCTAATCTTAGCCACCAACAACAAAGAACTGCAGAAGGTCTCCTCAAAGAATTTGCGGACATCTTTTCGTCATCGAAAGGGAAATATGGCAGAACGCAACTGGTGCAACATCGAATCAATACCGGGGATGCAAGGTCGATTCGTCAACCTGCAAGACGCCTTCTACTAGCCAAACAAGGTGAGGTTGAAGAACTGATAACCACCACGAAGGAAGACGGTCTGATCGAAAACTCTAAAAGTCCTTGGGCGTCTACAGTGGTCCTGGTAAAGAAGAAAGACGGATGAACCCGCTTTTGCGTGGACTATCGAAGGTTGAATAATGTGACCAAGAAGGATAGCTACCCTCTGCCTAGGATCAGTGATACTCTGGACGCAATGGAAGGAGCACAATGGTTCTCAACTTTGGACCTAAAAAGTGGTTACTGGCAAGTCGAAATCCATCCTGAAGACAAAGAAAAGACAGCATTCTCAACAGGGACATATCATCTCATCCCAAGGAGTAAAAACGGATCCTGATAAGGTTGACACCGTGAAAAATTGGCCAACGCCACAGGACAAACACCAACTCCGAAGCTTAATAAAGGCGCTTTGTGAAGGACATTGCTGGAATCGCCAAGAGTCTACATCGGCTAATGGAAAAGGGAAAGCAGTTTAAATGGTCAGGTGAGTGCGAGAGCAGCTTTCAAGAGCTCAAGCAACGCTTGTGTAATGCCCCAGTACTGACCTATCCGACTCCAGGAAAACCGTTTATCATTGATGCTGATGCCAGCAATGTCGGGATTGGTGCTGTACTGTCGTACTTAATGGCGAAGAAAAGGTGATTGCCTATTTCAGCAAGGTACTCTCGAAGTCGGAAAGGAACTATTGTGTAACCAGAAGAGAACTTCTTCCACTGATTTTGGCAACAAAGCACTTCCATAAGTATCTCTATGGACAGAAGTTTCTTCTCCGAACTGACCATGGAGCACTAAACTGGCTTTTGAATTTCAAGAATCCAGAGATTCAAGTGGCGAGATGGATTGAGAGGCTGCAGACGTACGATTATGAAATTCAACATCGGAAGGGGAAGCTTCACTCAAATGCAGATGCACTGTCTCAGAGACCATGTAAGCAAGACTGTAAGCATTGCAGGCGACAAGAAGAAAAAGAAGTGGTTACTGTCCAACGAACCAGAGCCGATCCCATTTATGGCTGGAGCAACGACGAGTTCAAGAAGACTCAGATATCGAACCCATCCTCGCATGGAAGGAACACCAGGAAAAACCATAATGGACTGATATCTCCGACATAAGTCTGACTCTGAAGGCCTATTGGGCACAGTAGGACTCGTTTCATGTCCAAGAGGGTGTCCTTCGACGTAAATGGGAATCAGCAGATGGAAAGCCTTATGTAATCCAGCTAGTATTACCGAGATTGAAGATCATGGACGTTCTGCGAGAGATGCATGATGGAGTTTCGGGAGGCCATCTAGGAGTAAACAAGACGCTAAAAAAAGTTCGACAACAATCCTACTGGCTACATGCAAGAGAAGATGTCGAAAAGTGGTGCCGAAAATGCAATACCTGTGCTGCCACCAAAGACCCGAACAAAAAGGAATCACAGCCAAATGCAGCAGTACAGGCGTTCGCCGGAATAATATTCCAAGAACTGTTAGAGGCTCTTGCGAATTCCTACAAAATGATGTTTCTTTTAAACAAAAATGGTTCCATCTTGGTAGTTTTCGACCTTCTGATGTGACTGAGTCTATCGTCAACCATTTAGCTGCTGCTCTTGATATTAACCCTGGTGTAATTTCATGCTTTAAGTTGATTAAACGGGGTGAACCTGAAGAAAATATTAAGTTCGTTAATTTTAAAATTGGAGTTCCAGCTGAGTACAATGATGCTATGTACATAGACAATATCTGGCCTATAGGTACAAAGCTACGTGCTTTTCAATTCATTTCAAAAAACGTAGAAGCATGACTTCACTCAGACAAAACATAAGTGAAGAAAATTCCGAGTGAAATAACATTCCAATAAATGGCTTAATATCGTGCCAAAATTCTCCGCCTCCTTGTGTTAAAAAAGACTTTCTTCTGTACTACCAAAATATTGGTGGTCTTCGTACTAAAACTAGTGAACTATATTTCAATTCTTCAACGTCATATTATGATATATTGGCTTTAACTTAAACGTGGCTAACTGATAATCAATTAAACTCCGAAATTTTCAATGAAAATTTATACTGCGTTTTCCGAAAAGACAGAAGTCTTGCTAAATCTAAATTGACAAGAGGAGGAGGTGTCTTAATAGCTGTTCGTTCATCTTTTCTTGTCGTGAAATTGAATTACCGTCTCTCTCATCAGAGATCGTCGTAGATCAATTAGCTGTACGTGTCACCTTAAACAACTCAAAAGATGTTTTAATTATATTAAGTTATATACCACCAGGTAGTTCTGTTGATTTATATAATTTACATTTAGAAAATTTTCGATTTGTTTTAAGTGCTACAAGCTATAATCAGAACTGTATCGTACTAGGTGATTTTAACCTTTGCCATGTTAATTGGATCCTAGATCCGGATGAGTTGTGCCTTATACCTTTTAATGTTAGTAATGTTCATGAATGTTTAGTAATTGATTCGTTTGCTGAATATGGCCTCATTCAAATAAATAAATTCTGTAACGATTTAAATCGTACTCTTGACCTTGTTTTTGTCGATAGAGAATTTTGCACTGATATAAATAAAAATATTTGTCCAATTTTTCCTAACACTATTCATCATTTAGCTTTATGTATAAAATTTGAATCCTATGAATATTTTAAACCTTTTATTAATGAATTGTCTAAATATGATTATAAAAATGGTGATTTTAACTCAATCAATAATTATATGAATATCTTTCCTTGGAGCTATATATTTGATAACTATGATTTATGTGATGCTTATAATCATCTGCAATGTTCGTTAAATGAGGCAATGATACTTTACATTCCAAAAATAGTTATTCGTAATAATTCCAGACCAGCCTGGTTCAATAAAAGATTAAGTAACTTGTGCAACAAAAAAAATAAAGCATATAAACATTTCCGAAAGTCTAAAGGAAATAATACTTTGCTAAATAATTACAAACGACTTCATAAAGAGTTTGATGTTTTAAATAAGTTTTTATATAAGGATTACCTGTATCGCACAGAATCAAATTTGAAGCAAAATAGTAAATGTTTTTTTAATTTCATTAATAGTA
Source organism: Eupeodes luniger (assembly GCA_951509635.1). Taxonomy (NCBI): domain Eukaryota; kingdom Metazoa; phylum Arthropoda; class Insecta; order Diptera; family Syrphidae; genus Eupeodes; species Eupeodes luniger. The sequence continues at coordinate 179,655,685 of OX608073.1, read as the reverse complement.
AGAAATGTTCTAATGGTATTCCAAATTGCATGCATTATTCAGGGACTACATCAAGTGACCCTATGACGATCTGCAACATGTCTAATCAACATCTAATTTGCCCAATAATTTTTCAACTAAGGCACCTGGGAATCAGATCAATGTCGGTTCCTTAAACTTAAACTCAACTGATGTCGAAAAAGCTATATCTGAATTAAACCACGATAAACAACCAGGTCCTGATGGTATTCCTCCTTTAATTTTAAAATCTTGTATATCCTCCCTCACTGATCCGTTAACTGGGCTCTTTAATGCATCTTTAAATATGGGACTTTTTTTAGATGACTGGAAGGTATCGTATATTGTTCCGATTCATAAATCAGGTCGTAAGCAAAGTGTTTCTAATTATCGTCCAATAAGCAAACTTTCAACGATCCCTAAATTATTTGAAAGAATAGTTTACGAAAAGTTATCCTTCATTGTTCGGGAGCTTATTTCCCCAGCTCAGCATGGTTTTGTTTCTGGAAGGTCATCTTCTACAAACTTAACAATCTTAACCAATGATATAATAAAAAACTTTGAAAATGGTTATCAAAGTGATGTAATATATACAGATTTTTCAAAGGCGTTCGATAGGGTAAATCACACAGTCTTAATAAAGAAGCTTTTCGCCCTTGGTTTTCACTCAAATATATTGAGATGGTTTGAATCTTATATAGAGGGGCGCACCCAATATGTGCGTATTAATAACATTATATCTGATCCCATAATTGTGACTTCTGGAGTACCTCAAGGAAGTCATTTAGGTCCACTTCTTTTTCTGCTCCTTATTAATGATATTCCCGATTGTATCAAATCTTCTCATTGCCTTATGTTCGCCGATGATATACAAATTTTTCGATGCATTAAATCCGTTGATGACTGCCATCTCCTTCAGAATGACCTAATTAATTTAGCCGATTGGTGTAACTCAAATCAGTTATTTTTAAATGTTGCCAAATGTGATTCCCTATCTTTTCGCCGAAATTTTTCACCTATAAACTATGTTTATAACATTGATGATATTCCACTGCAAAAGGTTACAGCCAAAAAAGACCTAGGTGTCATCTTTGATCCTAAGCTAACGTTTTGCCTTCATATTGATTTTATTGTTGCGAAAGGAAATTCCTTACTCGGTTTCGTTTCACGTAACTCTAAGGAATTTTCAGACCCTTACACACTCAGAGCATTATTTTTTTCCTATGTAAGGCCGGTCCTTGAATACTGTTGTGTAATATGGAACCCCTACTATGCTATCCACTCAAATAGAATTGAATGAATCCAAAAGCGTTTTACCAGGTTGGTTTGTAAATATTAAGTTATTTTTAGGTAAACAAACTTGTAAGGTATCGCATGTTGCTTATAATTTAATCAGTAGTCTTTAAGATTATATATTTTTATTTAAAATGTATATCTGCTTGATGGAATAAATAAATAAATAAATAAATATAATGTCGGAGCACCCTTCGAAAGGATTGCAGTAGACATCGCGGGTCCATTTCCCGAAACAAATAATGGAAATCATTATATTCTTCGTCATGGATTACTTCAGCAAGTGGCCTGAAGCATACGCCATTCCAAATCAAGGAGCCAAAACAGTCGCAGTCACAATTTTGAATCAAACATACTTCAGGAAGTTTGTGGGCTTCTTGACATCAAGAAAACAAGAACAACACCACTCCACCCACAATCTGATGGCATGGTCGAACGATTCAACCGAACCCTGAAGGAACATCTTTGCAAAGTTGTGGACGACAACCAGCGAGATTGGGATCGACTCATTCCATTGTTTTTGATGTTTTCGAAGTGCAAGACATAGCTCATCTAACCATACACCGTCTGAGATTTTGATGGGAAGGAATATCAGACTGCCGAGCGAAATAAAATTTGGATGTCCCACGTCGGAGCCCCATGCCGAGCATTACTACATTGATGACCTCAGAGAAAGACTCCTCCTGCTCTACGATAATACCAGGTTGAAAATAAAGATGTTAGTGACCAAATGAAGACACGCTACGATGTACGAGCGACAACAACAGAGTTCCAATCAGGAGGGGGCAATGTAATGTGTTTACACTCTTTATCTCTTTTAATATCATGTTATAGTAGAATAACATCGAGAACATTCAGCGCCTAAAAGAATCTAGTAGTTTCTCGAACCGATTTTAGGTACATAAATAGGCGCTCGGAAGCGAATCGGTTCATTATTGGTTGTGAACTGCGAGACTGTGTTTAAAAAGTAATAATTGAAAGTAAAGACTGTGTTTGAAAAGTAATAATTGAAAGTGTTCAATAAATAAGTTTGGAACAATTTAAATAAAGTAAAATTGTGTTTTATTTACAAGTTTAAATAAGTTTTAATTATCGGACCAAGCCGAATATTACAATATGTACTTTGCAAAATCATCTTGCTTTTTAAGGTTAAGGGGAATACGTTGTTTTAACTCTGACGCAAGATGAAGATACTGAATTTCTAACTTATGCTGTTGACGTGATGAACCAAAACATAAGAAGAATAAGGATTACTAATATTTTATTTTTCAATTTTGTTGTCTTTAACATATGCCTCAATTAAAACAAGATAAAATCTACTTAATAAATAATAATTGACCTGAGCAGATCAAGTTTAGAAAAACCAAAAAGAAGTGTTTTTCTTGGAAAAAAGTACATTCAATATTTTGTTTAATTACTCAAAACCTAAGATACATTTCAAAACCTATAATCTATAAATAATGGCATTCAATTTAAAAAACAAAAATTATACTAAATTACATACAATTTTGAAAAATTACAACTTCATTTAAAAACTTGCTACGCCACGATGAATCTTGACTAATCATGGATGAGATTCTAAGCATATCGTTGAATCAAGTGAACGGCATAGTAAAATCGACATCGAAGCTTCGTTTTGATTTCCTGCTGAAAAAAACGCGCCAATTAGTGCTTTCAAGTTTTATGGTATATGTGAAACTCACATACTTTAAAGCAGTCTTGCCATCATGAGCCTTCTGGTCAGTAAGCCCTCAATGAAATTGTTAAAAATTGATTTGCTATAATGATACCATTTCTGGAATAGGGCTCGTAAGTCAATACATTGATTGAAAATGTATGGCTTCTTAAGTCGTTTGAGTTGACTTTCTTTTACGAGGCAAATTCCAAAATCCCAATCAAACATTTTCACTAGGTAAAGGTTGCCGGCTCGCGACTCTTTGCACAGCAACTCTTGGAACATCATTAAGGCAGTTTGTAGGTGCATTCCTGTGTCGATTGCAGTTAGTTCTAAGCAGAATGCACTTAGTTTCGGTGATACAATAGGCATTATGAATTCATGGAATTCAGCTTCTATTTTGTCAGTCTTTAAGTTTACAAAAATTGCAGGAAATTCTATAATAGTACATACAAAACTGATAAAAGATTGTTTTTTATTCAATTTATTTATAATTTATTTTTTAAGAAGGCTTACCAAGGATTTCCGATTCCGGTCATTTAGAAGGTTCTATATTGTCCCAACAAGTTGCTTCTAAACCGGCATTCGGCTCAGCTACCTCTTCTATGTAGTATGTGTCAGCCTCAGCGTCAGCAGTAGCCGCTGCTTCAGCCACCTAAGTGGCCCTGTAGTCCTTTATTGCCAGCGGGATAGTGAGACATTTGGCACTATAAGCCTGGATTTAGACCTAAAAGACAAAGGTTAAGCGAGTTGATCATGATATAAATGTTTCGATTCGCACTTACACAACTGGTCTCCGCTCGCTGTTGTACTTTGTGGAACCAGAAGATGTTGCTTTTGTTGCCACTACAAAAGTCGTTTTTTTTAACAACTTGCATTATATTTCCTGACAGCTGATGAATAGGTCGAGCATGTTGGAAGCCCTAAAGAATCATAATTTAAAATATTCCTGTTTGGATCACTCACAAGTTAATTAACTAACCTGAATTTCCTGCTTACTCTGCAGTTGCTGTTACTGCTGTTGAGTCGTTCCAGCACCAAACCTCAGCTGCTAGAAGGGCGTTAGCGATCGGCTACACTGAATGTTGAAGTGTCTACTTGCATCATTGATTTGGTGGTGTTGCTGCAGTTTGTTGCATTGAAAGCATTTGACTTTTGGTAGAGATGGCCGCTGAGATGGAAGCAGATATCATCAAACATGATACAGCAGCAATTGAGTACTGGACATAGAAATGAACCTTTAAGTCCACAATCCACACAAATTGTTTAGAAAAGTGTTCTTGCGCTTACAACAAAAATTAACACATATAGGCAGCGTCTGTCGTTAAAAACGTTGATATTATTTTGTTAAGAGAAATATAATATAAAAAAACTTACCTGTAAATCAGCGCCTTGTTTGCTTTGTCTTCCAGATTTCTTGAGGGAAGTTGCTTTTTGCATAATGGTATGTAATAGGCAGCATCTAAAATGAAAACACACCCTATAAAAAAAACGATCATTGTTACACCTCCTCCACTGCAATTTGACTTACGTTTTATTCAATGAAGTAAACTTGTATTATATTCTCTTCATTATAAAAGTTTTTGGTCTGAAAAATATCAAATAATATTAAATATCGAAACAATTAACAAAAACTTATTCTTAAAATCCCAAACCCACTGTGTTGTTTTGCAAAATTAAAGTTGTGGAATTGTCATTTTTGACAAGTCACAAAAATTCCATAAATTGTTTTTGTAGCCCAATCCCCATTTTGTTTTTTTTTCAACACTCACGTGTATTCACCGATAGCGAATTGGAGAGAGTTCACCTCGAATGGAATTTGATGGTGTATAAGGTAGGACGGGTATCGGTCGGGACTCTAGATAATATATTTCCTCTATGATGGCAAGACTACTTCAAAGTAAGTGTGTTATTACACTCAGACGTTTTTAGAAAGACGCAAATAAGTGCGAAAGAGAAAGTAGGTGAAATAGAAATACTTTAAAAAGTCTCATCCCGCAGAGTTCTGGGTTCAGGATTGTCTTGGTTGGTTTTTGACGTTTCTCTTTCTTGCCGTTCTTTGTTTCTTGGCGTTGCTTTATTATTGTTTCTAGTGTTTCCGAGTAAACAAAAAATATGCCACCGGACAATTTCAAGTGGAGGAAAGACCTTATAGCCGAATTAATTTAAATGAAGGAATGGTTGAGAGAGTCTAGCTTGGTAGTTGAAGCTTTGCATTCCAAACTACCCGTACACCCGTTGAAACAAAGTGTCAGCCAACTTACATATCACCTGGCGATATTGCGTCTCTCAAAATTTTATTTTTTTAATGTCGTTTCCAATGAACGACAAAAGCAGGTTAAAAGTTTCTTCATTCATCCTTATATAATTTAAAAACGATGGTTTATCATTCAATTTTAGTTCTATTGTCAAGAAAGTGTAGGATCCGAACCGAAGTCAGATCTATTTTCTCTCTAGATTTTAATCCAATTCCGTTTTTCTTTTGCTTGAACATTTTCAAAGCATCCTCACAAAGGTCTTACACATCGTATAACATTTCTTCATCGGATGAGATGAGAACAACAAATGAAAGAGAAGTATCAAAAACACGCAACCGAAAAACATCCGAGTGTAAAGCTAGCCATAGACGGTGAACATGTTGGTGTGATTTGTTGGTGTTGGGCTGAAAATTATTCGTATACTGGCATGTTGGCCAACAAATCCACGGTTTATGAAATATTTTATAAACCGTGAAGTTGTGGCGTACATGTTGGCTGTGTATGGGCAAGTTTACAACACGTTTTGAAGTTTATCAACATGTTCGTCGTGTATGGCGTTGTGGGACAACACTTCGTCATTCGTGTTGTTATTTTCATTGAATTAACATGTCGTTATCAAACATGCTATTGCATCATCCGCGCTTCTATCGCACATCTTGACTTCATGACAGTCACACAAAAAATGAAGTTTATAAACATGTTGGGCCGTGTATGGCGAAGCGCTGCCCAACAAATCACACCAACATGTTCACCGTCTATGGCTAGCTTAATAATGCGAGATTGATGGGATGAGTGTTCAAAAGAAAATGTGCGAAACACGCAGCATACAGTAAGTCTGAGTGTAACAACACACTAAGTTTCACATTAACAACAAAACTTAAAAGCACTAATTGATATGTTTTTTTTTCAGCTACAAATCAAAACGAAGCGTAGAAGTCGATTTTACTCTGCCGTTCAGTTGATTCGACAATATGCTTAGAATCTCATCCATAATTAGTAAAAATTTGTCGTGGCATACCTAGTTTTTAAATGAAGTTGTAATTTTTCAAAATTGTATGTAATTTAGTATTTTTGTTTTTAAAATTCAATGACATTATAGATTATAGGTTTTAAAATGCATATCAAAGCTAGGTTTCCAAATCGAATGAAATTAAATCTAAATCTAAATTGAAAATCAAGTGAAATTGTTTTCAGGGTTCTATCATTTTATGAAATATATCAAAAAACATTTTGATTGACTGTCATAATTTGTATAATTAATTTTGTTTTGGTCTTTTAATTGTTTTAATTTTGTTTTGTCCATTCAATTTTAAACTTACTTTGCTTATTTAATCGTTAGATGCCTCTCTTGAACATACGTATGTACATAAATATTTGTTCTTTTCAATTCAAAATGTGTACTTTTATTTTTAATAATTATGCAAAATATATCATAACAGAAATGTTAATAAATATACAGTAATAATAATAATAATAATAATAATGAGGTTCTCTATATAAAACAATATTAGCATTTCCACACTACCCATGAGGTATGCTTTTCAGTGCGTTAACCGATTTTTTGATAAGGTGTTCGGTTTCCCCGGTAGGCCTATTCACCATGCTTGAAGAAAAAAATATTAATACTTTTTATAAATACTATGGTTAAGAAGTAATAAAAACAATAAAATAAATATATAAAACTACTTAATAATAAAATCTAATATATAACAGGTCGCAACAATTAAAATTTATAAATGCATATTTGTGAGCATTTTGTTCCTGAAATTAGGTTCTTTAATTCTTAAATTTATTAGCCTAACAACAAAGTGAATTCTTACTCTAATAAAAAATCTTAGAAGAAAAATTGGGTCAAAGTTTTCGCAGCAAGAATAATGGGGATCAAACTGAAGAGCTTGAAAAAAGTAGTCTGCAACTCCTTTCATATGACACAACCTGGAAAAATGTTCTACAAACACATTGTCCAGATGTCTTATGTATTCCACGAACTCGGGTGGTCGAGCAACGAGGTTCCGGTTGTGGAATTGTTTTTGAGACGAAAAATATAAGCTATCAGACTGGACGGACTCTGAAACTATTGGTAATTCATAAGGGCAAGTATGATTTTGAAAGCATTTTCGATATACATAACCAGCCACAAAAATAAACAAAGCTGTTTTCATTAATGAACTCATCTCCACTTATGTCGTTAGATAACACAATCCTCGAAATGCTATCTGGATCATCATCTTGCTTATAATGCAACCGATCTATATCTATTCTTAAATTTGTACTTGAACTAAATATATCGTTTAAACTGCTATCCTCTTCTACACTACAATTGCCCAATCTAAAAACTTTAAGGTATTGAATACCCCAAATTTTCTGAAAAGCGCTTTGGAAATCTTGAAAACTAGGTCGGGAATTATTTCTGTTAGCGCACCTAATCTTACCGAAAAAATTTTCCAAACAATCCTGATTCAAATGCCGAGTGAGTAAAAACTCAAAACTGGATGAGGTAAGATGTTCCCAAAGTGAGCGAAGGGATTGAATATTAAGAATCCAGCCTTTTATAAAGGAAAACTTATTCGTCACATCTTTGCCGCCTAAATCATTGCTAATTACGCGAATGGATTTAAGAAGAGAATCGGCAAACCTCAGAAATTCTTTTTGTTTGTCACTACCTATAAATCCTGCCTGCTTCTCTTGTTGCGCTGTTTTTTTGGAAGAATTAAAGAGGTCAAAAAGATCTCTGAAAAATAAAATAAATTCTGAAGTGTGAAGCATAGTTTTAGTAAAATGACTAAATTTTGAAAGGGTTTTAAACGCAGCATGAACAGTATTGGTAAAAACCTGCGTTCGAAGACGAACTTTCATTGTTTGCAAATTATTTGGCCTTATATGGCCTTGAGTCAACCTGGGACATAATTGATATTCAATTGCACAGTCGACATCGTACAAATAGATTATATCGTTCCATGATGCTCTCTACTGTTCTGCAAAAATTATATCATTTTGAAGAAGACAGTTTCGAGCACCCTTTAGTAGATGCGGAACATCATAAAAAAAGAATATTTTGGAACTGTTGACTTCAAAATACGGCTTTTCGGGGCTGATGTCTAGCACCCTGGCCAAGCCTCTGAAGTTCGATCCCTGGTCACAAACAAACTGCACGGGACATAAATTATTGTCTTGCAACGCAGTGATAGCTTTGAACAAAATTTTTTTTTAAAACGGACGGGGGACAACTATTCCTAACAAATTAATAAGCAAGAGGATGTTTCCATCTCTTTGCTATACCTTGGACCATAATAACTAAACACTATTTGCTGGGAAGGCTGAACGCGATTTGTCATCGCCAAAATCTTCTAAACCTACAACTAAATCGTTTTTTCTATTGTAGTCAAAATGAGTTTTTAGGGACATTTCGTCAGTTGAAATGGAACAATATTTGTAGATATCCGGAAGTTGACTCTCACTCATTTTAAGCACTAAGCTTTTGACATTAAAATCTATATTACCTGGAGTTTTAGGCCAGGTTGAAATAAAATCCCTAAGAGTTGTTTCGGATGGAGTATCCAATAACGGCTTTAAGAACCTATGTGCAACAGGAGAAATAAAAAGAATTGAAAGCGCCAGCATTTTTAGCTCTGTAGTATACCTACGTCCTTGAGGAGGCCTACCAAAATTACTTAAACTGTTATCTACTATTAACCTAACATCCGTTGGCAATTTTTCCATAGATAACCGGGAAGACTCAACTTTTTTTTTAAAATTTTTCAATTTCTAATTTCAAGGACAAAAGCTCACAGTCCTTAGACCGAATATTTTTGCCATGGTCTAGTTGCATTTGCATAATTTTTTGTTCCAGTTTTAAATTTGCTTTTCTCAATCTTACCTTCTTCGGGGTGTTGTTTCTCAACACAGGGCATGTTTGGGTTGAAAAGTCCTGGGTCCCAAAAGATATGCTATGGTAGCCAATATCTTCCAGGCCATCCTATTCTTCCGAAACCACATCAGCAGATGAATCTTGGGCAACAGAATCTGGCACAGCCCATAAAGGTAAACGCTTTCTATTTTCGAATGAAAAATGTTCATTGCAGACCCTTTGAGATTTTTTCAGATGTGCCAGATTGAGCCTAACGCTCCATATTTCTCTGCTATTTTTATTCAAGAAAATAGTGATTACAAATTACGATTCTATATTTGCAATAAAAAAATGTATTTATCTATTTATATTAAATAATAGCATTTACATTAGGTATATTAAAACATAAAACATATATATGTATTATGTATGTAGAAATGAATGAACAAACAACTTTACCAAATGCACGAATATTTTAATTAACATAATACTTTAATATTTTAATTAACATGATACTTATAATATTTTCATTAAAGTAATATTTTCAACTACTTTCCGACCGTCGCCTTTGGGATCTAAAAACAGAATGACTTTGTTCTCTCCTTTTCCTTAGAACAAATCCCACACCGCCCACCTTCGTAGTAGACGGTACCAGGCCAGCGCCCTGCTGGCCCAGCTCAGCAACCGATTACTGCTCCCATCAACAGTAGTACCTTAGCTATGTTTCTCGGTATCGCTTGTTGTTTATTATTTTCGTCATAACCATGACTGGCTATTTAAATGCCTTTAAATAGGTCTTCGAAAACGAAAACAAAAGAAAAACGATCTGCACAAAACAAAGAAAAAAATCATCCAATCCGGTTGGCCACCGTGGATGATTACGGCCAAATCCCCCCATTAACTTGTAAACCAAGTCATACAGCAACATCGCTGCAGAAAGCCCCAAAAACCCAACTACCACCATCCCCACCATCATCTCCATCTTCATCACCGCAATCATCAACACCACCACATTCATCACCATCTCTAAATTCAACTGGAAAAAAACAAAAGAAAGCACTCGAAAACGAAATATACATTTGTACTTACAATGCTCAATCGCTTCTATCAGAAGAAATGACCTTGTTTGAAAACGCAAGGAAAAAGATAAAGTGGGATATTATTGGGCTATGTGAAGTACGAAAAATGGGAGAAGAAATTGTGGAAACAGATGAAGGGCACATATTCTCATATATCGGACAAACCAAAGGGGAATATGGAGTAGGTTTTCTTGTTCATAAGCGTTGGAAAAAATATATTATCGAAATAAAAGGATATAATGAAAGAGTCATCGGATTGAAGATTCAAATTGGAAGGGTTAAAGCTACCATCATACAAGTATATGCTCCAACAGGAACAGCTTCGACGGAAGTGCTAGAAAAATTCTACAAAACACTGGATCTAGCTATCAACCAACTCAGCTCAGAATTACTTGTAGTAATGGGTGACTTTAACGCACGTATTGGATCAAAGAAACCAGGAGAAGAGCCAATTATGGGACCATATGGGTATGGAAGTAGAAATAACCGAGGGGAAAGGATGTTGCAATGGCTATGGCAACATAAATTAACAGTTACAAACTCACTCTTCAGGAAAAAGAATAGCAAAATGTGGACTTGGATCCACCCAAATGGAAAGCATAAGAACCAAATCGATTTTATTCACACCAATAAAAAATCTTTTTTCAAAGATGTCGACGTGTTAAATCGGTTCGAATACGACTCAGATCACAGGTTAGTCAGGGCCAAGCTACTGATCAATCATAAGACAAGGAAGTATTACAAGAAAAACCAGTATGTACTAGAAAAAGAACCCAGCCCGATTCAAATGCTGAACTACAACAAGGAATTAGAGCTTCGCCATCGCATTTTGAAGGAAACGAATGGTCATAGAACGGTTCAGGAAAAGTACGACCAATTCGAAAAAACTTTGAAAATAATATCTTCGAAACATGTCTTTAAAACTCTCGAGAGTACAAACAAAAATAAAATATCAGTGGCTACACAAAACATGATACAGAGAAGGGAATTTTTAAGGAAAATTGAAAACATCTCACAAAATGAAAGAATAGAACTGAGAACATTAAGAAAAGAGATAAAGAAAAAAAGCAAACAAGAAATAAGAGAATTTCACGAAAGAAATATAAAAAATATCTTAGAAAGTACTAAATCGATAAAGAAAGTCAAACAAAGCTTGAAATTAGAGAAGGAATGGGTCTTAGGGGTTTCGAAAAACAACGAACAAGTCCGGAACAGAAGACAAATAAATGAAGTTGCAACAGAATTTTATAAGGAACTATACTCGAATAATTGTCAAAATACAAACATCGGTAGTATAGAACAGAGGCTAGAAGAAGAATCTGAAGAAATTTTACCGTTTCTTCAAGACGAAATAAAAAAGGCTATAATGGAACTTGGGAACGAAAAGAGTAAAGGCAGTGATGGAATCGAAGCCGAAATCCTAAAATATGGAATTGAAACGTCTTCAGCGTGGCTTAAAGATATTTTCAACGATATTATGGCTACTGGAGAAGTTCCTATCCAATGGACAAAGTCGTACATCACTCTATTGCACAAGAAAGGGAAAAAAGATGACATCAACAACTATCGTCCAATAAGTCTTATATCTAACATCTACAAAATCTTTGCAAAATGCATCTTCAAAAGGCTGGAAGTAGACCTCGGACAACATCAACCAGTGGAGCAGGCAGGTTTTCGATCAGGTTTCTCAACTACAGACCACCTGCAGGCAGTTAATCAAATCATCGAAAAAAGTGGAGAATACCGATTACCGGTTTATTTCATTTTTATTGATTTTAAAAAGGCTTTCGATACCATTAACCAAGACTTCATGTGGAATGCACTCCTTAACCAAGGTATAAATAAGGTCGTTGGGTTAGAATTTTCAAAAAAATTTATGACTCTTCCACTGCTCAGATAAAAACTGAAATATTTGGAGAGCCATTCAAACTTCAAAGTGGGACTAAACAAGGAGATCCAATCTCACCGCCTTTCTTTGCGGCTACTCTAGAAGAATGTTTTAGAAAATTAGATTGGGAACACATTGGCATAAAAATCAATGGAAAATATCTTTCAAACTTAAGGTTTGCTGATGATATTATTTTGATGAATGATAATCCTGAAGATCTTCAAAAGATGATAAACGAACTCATTCTCGAATGCTCTAGGGCAGGGCTTCAAGCAAACGAAAACAAAACCAAAGTTATGACAAATGCGACCAAAACACCTATGCATATTAATGGAGAGCTGATCGAATATGTGGAGGACTTCATATATTTAGGACAATTAGTTTCATTTAATAATAGAGAAGAGAAGGAGATCTCTCGAAGGATAACAAACGGATGGAGGCAATTCTGGGACGTGAAAACTATGTTGGACTCGAATATCTCAAACGTTACCAAGAAATACATTTTCGATTCCACAGTTTTACCAGTGCTAACATATGGCTCCCAAACATGGACGAACAACGTTGCAATAAAAAGGAAGCTTTCAACAACTCAAAGGGCAATGGAAAGAGCAATGTTAAAAATAAGAAGATCTCAGCGAATCAGAAATGTCAACATACGCTCATGGACAGGATTCGAAGATGTTATTTTGAAGACAAGAAAGCTGAAATGGGACTGGGCAGGGCATTTTATGAGGAAGTCAGATGAAAGGTGGTCAAAAGAATGTACAGAGTGGACACCGTTTAGTGGTACCAGATCAGTTGGGCGTCAGCCAAAAAGATGGAGAGATGAGCTTCATGCTTTCGACAGACTTTGGTTTCAAAAAATTCACAACAGAAACGAATGGAAAACAATGGGGGAGGCTTTTGCCCGTGCATAACTATATTTTTGTTAAAACAAATCAATTTGATTTATGTAAATATTAATATTATGAATTAATGAAAAAGAAAATGTAATTTAGTATTAAGGCAGAATAGCTAATAAATAAATAAAAAAAAAATAAAAAAAAATAGGTCATGTTTCTGTCATGTACAATCGTATCACATTGTATTTAATGGGGTATGGTTGCTGTCGCGTTATCATCGTCGCGGCACGGCGGCGGTTGTCATCGATGTCGCGGCGCGGCGGTTGCTGTCGCCGCGGTGGATCTTATTCCATTCTCTTCGACGACGTCTGGGAATGTTGCTGATGTTTGGTTAATTGTGGGCGACCTTCTGAAAGTAGTATCTGTTTAGGTTTTTTTATTTATATTTATTAACAAAGAAATACTTAGCTTATCTTACATGTACATATATCAAAATGTAAATGTTATTTAAACCGGCTTTATTGATTTATTTATTAAAATTATTCTAGTTTAATTATACTAATTAAAATTACTTATCTAATATGTTTTAAAGACTAAGAGATTATTCTTTTTATAAAAAATAAATTTTTTTTGTAGCAAAAATATTAAGATAATTATATTATGTATAAATATCTACTTTGCATCGTCCTGCGGGCATCTATGATGAGAAGTAAAGTTCCTGCATTGTAGAACACACGCTTTCTTTGGCGTAGAACATGGTGTTTGGCTGGCGTGAATAGGGAGTCCAGTTTCACAGCTTATGTTCCGTTTTTTCGTCACTAAAACAAATAAATTTAATAAGTTTTACCTAATATGAAGCTAAATTTTCATTTAAGTAAGTTTTAATTTAAAAAAAAAATATATGTGAATTTTTTTAAGTTTATACAAATGTGTAATACAACATTGAAATGAAGTCGATCGTTATTGATTGGAGAGATATTTGAGTTTGACTATTTTTTTGTTCTAAATTATTGCTACTATATTGAGAAAACCACCCATTGAATTTTTTAAAAGCCCCTTTTGTATGTCTCGATCAATTTCAATTCCACAAATCGAATTCATTATTACATTTTCCAATTAAATTTAAAAACAAAAAGTGTAGACAAAAAATGAAGTTACTATTAAATACTTTGGTCTTAAGTCATTAATACTTACATATGTCATCAGTTTCCATATCCATGGTGTAGAATATTCTAAAAAAAGGAAATATTAGTAATTATTTTCACTAGTTTTCTGTTTAGTATTTATCAATAATAATAACCTATATACAGTGTGAAAAATAATAGGTGTGTGCTGAAAAATCTTCAAAAACGCATATAAAAATTGTAAATGGAAACACAGACGCGTGAAATTAACATAATTTATTTATTTGTATCCACTTTTAAAATAATAAAAAAAAAAATATAACAAAAACAATTCCGTTTGATCCACAGACGAATTTTAACAATTTTGTGATGTGCAAAAAAATAGGTGTAAGAACTTGAAACTCAAAGTAATCTGAAAATAAAAAAAAATCTATGAAATTTTCAAGGATTTTCTTAATGTATAATGTACTTCATACTTAATATTTTGTTCCAAATCCATTATTATTAAGAATACTTTGACACCTTTTTGGCATTGAGTCCACTAACTTTTGACACCTGTCAATAGGAATAGACTCCCAAGCTTTTTTTACTGATTGCCATAATTCTTCTTTCGAGGTATGTTTTTTTTGGCCCAGAGCCCTCTTTACATAACTCCACAAGTTCTCTATTGGATTTAGATCCGGAGACTGGGCCGGCCACTCCATAACATCGATCTTATTCCTCATAAACCACGTCTTTGCTGCCTTCGACGTATGCTTAGGGTCATTATCTTGTTGGAATGACCACCTAAGGGGCATTTCTTCCTCAGCATACGGCAACATTACATTTTCCAGAATATTTATGTACCCTGCTGATTTCATAATGTCCTTAATCCAGAATATTGGACCAACACCAAACCAGGAAAAGCATCCCTATACCATCACACTTCCGCCGCCATGTTTGACTGTCTTAACTGTATAATGTGGTGCAAATTCCTTTAGTTTTGGTCTTTTTACAAACTTTTTACCACCATCTGCACCAAATAAATTAATTTTTGACTCGTCAGACCATAAGATGTTCCGCCATTTTTCTTTGCTCCATACATAGAGGACAAAGTGTGACCGACTTGAAAGCGAGATTGAGCTCATGTACAGGCGGAGTACCGAAAAGAATCTTATATTCCGCGTCAACGATGGAAATGGCGATGAGGAGAACAAAATAAAAAACGTTTGCACTAACATAACCAAAGACGACAGAATTATGGAGCGATCTGTGATTCGCAAGCTTCGTACAAATGGAGCTGCGAAAACTTGTTCATTCGCGGTAGAATTTGCAGACGCAGGTAGAACAGCAGCGGTGTTAAAATCCTGCAGGTTTCTAAGGAACACAGGTGTGTTTGTGTCTCGTGACTACCAAAAAACTTGTTGCAAATTTTAAAACAAAATTACGGAATCGAAGGAATTGGTAGGAAATTTGAACACGCATGGCAAAAAGCAAAAGTAAACAATCGAAAACAAACTGTCAGTGTCAATTCGACTCAATTGTCAAATGAAATGGTGGAGTTCAGCGCACAAGGAGTAGTATTAGCAGCAGCAGCAGAAATGGGTGCGTCCAGCTCGGGATTATATATAGATAGGGAAAAATTTAATGATGTGAATTAGGTACTTGCCGTCTGTCCTGAAAAAACCATTGTTAATAATAAAAACATTTATAAAATCTTATCATATAATATTTGTGGATTAAAAAATAAGTTAGATATAAATAATAGATTTTTAAGATATTACGATATTATAATATTTATAGAAACGCATGTTTTAGATAAGCAAATTCCCGATTATATAAACTTATTCGACGGATTCAAAACCGATTGGGTGCCAGCAGTAAAAACGAGTACAAGAGGACGTGCAAGCGGGGGAATGGTGATGGCGTTTAAAAACAAACTCAACATGGGAAAATGCAATTTAAAAGAAATATTTGATAGAAAAGTTATAGAAATGGTGATTGACAGTAAGAAACATTTTATAGTGCCTATTTACTTGAATTGCTCTCATTGGAAAGAAGATTATACTAAGTTGCTCGATTTTTTACTAAATATTAATCATGAAAATGTTATGTTGATTGGAGACTTCAATGCACGCATAGGCCAAGAAGACACATTTGAAAAATTTTCTGAAGGAATACGATAGGCGAAAGATAACGTCATCAATACTAATGGAAGAGCATTACTCGACCTATGTATTTCTTTTGGTTTTTGTGTGGTTAATGGTAAAAGCAAAGGTGATTGTAATGGAGAGTTGACATTTATCAGTGGACAAGGGAGCTCAACAATAGATTACTGCCTCATCAAAGGTGACTGGTGCACCTTACTGTATGACATGATGGTTGCGGATACACCTTTTTCTGACCATCTACCACTTGTAGTAACAGCTGGTTTAGATCGGATTAGAGAAAATAGATCAGTTAATAATAGCTCACTGCCAAAACTGAAGTGGACTTTAGAAAACTCTCACAATTATATCCAGGCACTTGACCAATTACTTGCGCAACAAGAAACTATGAGTTTCAATCACTTAGATGCATCTGTACTTGACCAAGTAGTGTGGCAGGCAGCTCCAAAAAAACATCACGGCACATTCCAAAAAAGTTTCGTTCAAAAATGGTTTGATTTTGAATGTTTAAAAGCAAGGAAAAAAGCTTTTGGGCTGTTGAAAACATTTAAACGTCTTGGCACCGATTTTTTTCGACAACAATATCGTGAAGCGCAGAAGAAGTACAAAGAGCTATGCCGCAAGAAAAAAATGGAATATGATAAACAACAAGCTGCAATATTGGGAGTTATACCTTAACAGAGTTGAACCAAATTTGGATGAACTTCTCTACTACTTTAAAAATCTAATGAATCCGGAAATAAGGCAGCCAAGTTACAGCTATGCACTACCATACAACTACATCCCCAACATTGACCGTGATATTGAATTGTTTGAAGTTTTAGAAGCGCTGAAAACAAGCAAAGACAATAAAGCTCCCGGCTCCAACCAAATTGCTATGGAGTTCTATAAATACAGTAACCTGAATTTCCAAACTCTGTTTACAAAGGCACTTAACCACAGCTTCAATACTGGAAAACTTCCGAACGAATATTTGAAATCGATTATTTTTCCCAATATTTAAAAAAGGGGATAAAAAGGAAGTTGGAAATTATAGAGCAATCTCTTTTCTGAACTCAGGCTTAAAAATTCTCACAAGCGTTATACAGCAGAGACTGAACTCATGGCTGAATGAGAACTCGATTTTGTCGGAATTCCAAGCCGGTTTCCGTAAGGGCTTTTCTACGGTGGATCACATTTATGTGCTGGCAAATGCTGTTGAGCTGTATATGGATAAACGTAAAAAGGTGTATGCGTGTTTTGTTGATCTTAAAGCAGCGTTTGATTTAATTGAAATTAGAACTCTTCTCAACAAGTTGGCAAACAAAGGACTGTCGTACAAGTTACTCAAATTTATCGAAGCCATGTATACGGAAAGAAGTGCAGCGATATGGAATGGAGAAATGCTTTCAGCCTACTTCGGAACGGAACTTGGATTAAAACAAGGTTGCGCGCTAAGTCCCACTCTATTTTCACTGTACATAGATGATCTGCCGAACTTTTTACCTGGCGGTATTCATTTAAATGAATGGAACTTAAAAGTTTTAATGTACGCAGATGATTTAGTGTTACTAGCAGAGCCTCCAGAAACGCTACAGTTAATGATAAATCGTCTTCGTGACTACTGTATGCTATGGAACTTGTCGGTAAACCTAGGCAAATCTAAGGTCATGATCTTCAAAAAAGGAGGGGGAATGCGTGCAAGGAATGAGTGTTGGCATTATGGTGGAGAAAGTATGGAAGTGGTAAAAGAATACTTTTATCTGGGTTTCACCTTAACACCTTCACTTAGCTTGGAGAAACATCTTGCAAAAAAACTTATGAAGTCCAAGGTAGCTATAAACATGACGTGGAAAAATTGCTTTAGTAACGATTCAGTACCAAACGCAGTCAAACACAGAATGTTCGAAGCAACCTCAAAGTCAATTTTATTCTACGGAGCACAGTACTGGGGACACAAAGAAAGTGATACTGTTGAAAGACTTTTATCATATTACCTTAAAAGAACTTTCAAACTACCGATCACAACTCCCTCATATATGCTTCACTTGGAGACTGGGCTATCACCGTTGTACATACAAACTATGAAGCTGCATGCAGACTATATAATATGTAGAACAATTGGTATGGACGAAGATCGAATGCCCAAAAGAATCACAAAAATTGCAATTTCAAAAGGAAAACTATGGTTTAATGATTGGAAGGAGTTATCGATTCAGTGTGGGAAGACTTTTGAACTAAATTTTGCAAACGTAGAAGAATGTAGAGGGATTTTCTATGATATTATTGCTGCTATTGATGAAGATATGATGCAAAGATGTATAGAAAAGGCGAGACAATCAGTGCATCGAGAAATTTATTCAGCACTTAACTATTTACTCGGAGAAAACTCCTATTTTAGTAACCGGTTCAATACGGAGGTCATCTCCACTATTTTTCAAGCAAGGGGAGAGCTGCTGCGTCTGAACTTTGTTCCACATCGAGAAGACCTGCCACTGATTTGTAATCTCTGTAATGCGGGAGTGAGAGAAAATACAATCCATTTTCTAGGCGAATGTGCGATTTTGAGGGAAATAAGAAGGGTATATTGGAGAGTCAATTATCTCAACAGGTACGAGGTGCTGGAAATTTTAAACGGGAAGGGCTGGATGAAATTATTCGAGTTTTGTAAGGAGCTGGTAAACTATCGCAAAAGAATCATCAACGAACTTTTCTAATTACTTAAGTACATATCAACTTAATTTTCCGAATTTTTAATAATCAAATAGTTCTAACTACTTAAACTTTTTTTTTCTTATTATTAAATTTATAATAAAAAATATTGTTCACTCAGGCAGACGGCTTTAAGTCATTGCTAATGAATTGTATGATTGTTAACAAAAGATATATAATGAATAAACTTACAATTTAAAACTGAAAATGAACATAGAGGAAATATATAATCTAGAGTCCCGACTTAATGGGTTTGCTCTCTTTCGGTCTACAAGCTAAATTGAGAGGATTTTGTCCATAAGGATAAGCATGTGTTAGTTGTCCCGTGCATTTCTTATGGGAAAAAGCCATTATGAATGTAGTTGTTATGGAATTTTGTGCCCATATTGCTCAACCGCGGGGGAAAAAACTATGAGGTGAACTGAGCCGTTCAAAAAAGAGATCCGTTGAATTCAAAAATTAAAAAATTAATGCAATAATTTAAGAAAAATTAATTTTATGGTTCCTTTTAAGTGTAAACTGTGCTAAAAATAATATTTTTCTGCTTTTGGCATACAAATTCTATGATTTTGATGAAAATTTTTGATAAAAACAGGACAAATCATGAAGGAAGTATAGGCGCACCCTAGAATTGCAATGCGAACATGGTCCAATTTGAGTTGGTTCCCAGTTTTGACAGATTAACAGCGAGGTGAGTATTTTGACAATTCTACGAAAATTTAAACAAAACAAAATTAATTCCCAGTAATGCAAATGAAGGTAAAACAATTTAAACACAAAATATTAATTTATTGAAATAAAAACATATAATGAATTTGCACCTTATTTAATCCTCAGATAAAGAAGAAACTAAGGAGAATGTTGCAACAGGAAAAGTGGAATCTCCCGAGAAGGAAGCCAGCAACGCCAACGTATTTATTCTGGAGCGAAGAGGTACAAATTCAAGGTAAGTGTGTTCATTACGTTAATTTTAAACTCAAATTATATGAATACTATTTTGTTTTTTTTTAGTTAAAATTACACTTGTGAACAAGATTTTTTGCTGGCAATCAAATCGCTCTAATTCGATGGATTTTTATGTCTTAATTTTTAATCAAATATCGTCTGGCTATCTGCTATCGTGAGCTGAATGACTCCAATTTGGCTATTTCAACATTGCAATCGATTCCGAGTAAGTCTAGACTTCCAAAGATAAACATGCTTCTAGCAAAGCTACAACATCGACAGACAAGAAATCCATTGGAGGCTATTGCCTCTTACAAAGATGTACTGCGTGATTGTCCAATGGCCATGTAGACTATAAGTTCACTCTTGGAAGTCGGCGTCGATGGAATTGAAGTCAATTCGTTGGTAGTGAATGGTAAGCAAGCAATGATTTTAAATATTTTGTGTGTTTTAAGCTTCTTTAATAATTTTATAGTGAGTTCGGCTCCAAAGAATGTTGAGTAGTTAAGTTCGTGGATAAAAGGCCATGCTCAAATGTACGTTCATAAACATCTGGATGCGTCAAAAACATTCCAATCTATTAACGACAACACAAAACTTCATCAAAACGATTATATTCTAACGTTAATTGGAAAATCTCTCTACTACAATGGGCACCATGCTCAGGTGCAGCAGTATCTAGAAACAGCACACATGATAAGTCCATATAGCACAGAACATATCATGCCATTAGCCGTGGTCTATGAGAGGAATAATAATCTAGCAGAATTGAAAAAGCTGGCTAGCCAGCAATCGAACATCAATGAATTTAGTTCGGAAAATTGGTTTGTCATGGCTGAGAGTCTATCGGCAAATGGAAATTACGAACAGGCTTCCTATTTTACCCACAAAGCAATTTCAGTTGATTCAAAAAACGTTGAAGCGTATCTTTTTCTTCAATTGAAACGATATAAGGAAGCAATTCATTATTACAGGGCAGTTCAGAGTTTGGCTAACTATCGTTTTGAGATGTACAAAGGTATTGCGGGTTGTTACATCGGACTTAAAAGATGCACAGACAATATGTGCATTGGCTGCACGCTATTTCAGGAACTGCCCCAGGAGCTATGTGGTAAGAATTTGTTGTTATTTTTCATTTTTCATTTGCATTTTACCTCAACTTACTATGAATTTCGATGAAATATAAACAGCTACTTGCCAGTACACTTTTGTACTCTTCGAATACTGTTACAAAACGACAGACAAAGACTTTCATTAATCGGGCTTTAGAAATCGACCAGTTCTACTTTCCGGTCGTATCAGCGATGGCAGAGATTCTCCAATCTGAGGGAGAAACACAGGAGGCCATTAAACTGTTGAAAAAACAAGCCGCCAGTTATCCCAGTTGCAAGCTTTTCACAATGCTAGGAGATATTTTAAGTAGCGAAAAAGATTTGGATGGTGCTCTAGAGTACTACACCATTGCTCTTAGGTTTATATAACAAAGAAAAAGTGAAACTTTTTAAGGTACAAAAGTTTGTTTAATTTTTTTTTTAAGCATGGAACCCACAAACCACCGAGCTTTAGAAGGCGTAAATGCCCTTGGTCAGGCATCTGAAACAACAACAAAACAAGATGAGTGTTCATTAGCAACAACTTCGCAGGATGAGGAATGACCAATTGATTATGATGAACCATCAATTGAAGCAGTTGAGTTTTCATCAACAGCTGCTGCTAATCCAGATGGCGAATCAGAAAGCGATCCGATATGCTCAGATGTAGATGCTTAGGCTATCGTAGTTTTATCTTTTAATTATTATAGTTATTGAATCAAAACAATTCATTTACAGTTGTCAATTATAAATATTGTTAATCTTATTTTGCAGTTAAATATGATTTTCCAATTTCACTTTATCTTACGAAAGCTTATGAAGTCTTTAAATTTCTTTATTTTTACACTCCTTTATTTTCCTCCTAACTCTTTACTAATTTTGAATCTGCTTGGGTAGAAACAAGTTTAAGGAGTCATGTCGTATGTTCAATTTGCAATTGTACGTAAATCGCAAAACATTAAAAATGATCCTCATTTTTAACCCGACTCGACTGTAGGAATGAGAAGAGCCGATTACAGCGAAAGGATCGATACTGCAGAAGACTGAAAAGCTTCGCGTTGAAACCGATCTGACATGCTTTATTTGTCGAGAGGGATATACATGTATAGAGTGATGCTATGAAGTGAGGAATCTCTTTATTTGTTAACACTTTCCCTAGCCATTCAAAGCCAAGCCAATTGGATCAAATACAAGCTGAATAAATTGAAGCACATCATGTGTCACCATGTGCAATGCAAAGCACTTCTTTCAGCCATCGACCGACAGGCCAAGGATTGTAATGTGTACAAGCCATTTCTCATGATTTAATCTACATCTGCAATCCACCGAGAATTGGCCAATCGTTCTATTTCTATATATTCGCAAGCGATACAATTTTGCAGAAAATTGCAAATGAATATCTTTCTTGTACATGTTTTGCAGAATTCTGTGATGTAGCTGGTAAGGATATTTGTATAAATAATAAAATAAGAACCATCCTAATTTTGTCTCTTTTTAATTGAAGGTTTCTTGAATTTTAATAAAATGCCTCCCAATTTATGATATGTATATTGCTGTCGATTCCGTCAACATCTTCAATTCAATCCCGACTCGAAAATTACTCCATCAATTAAGGTTTTTGAGATATTTTATTTTTAATTCGAAAGGCTTTTAGAGGCTATCTAAATTCATAAAGTAGTTTTCTTTTCAAAAAAATGTGTGATGATTATCCAAATCTACTATATCTTTCTTCAATATTCCACTTGCAAATGTTTACTATTTCCTATTACGAATTTGTAGTCTTAAGATTATAATATCAAGTTCTTGTAATATATTGAACAAAATACGAAAATAATGTTGAAAACTAGTATTTCTTAGTTTGACCACATGTACCTAGTGTTGCGTTATAAATAAACGCAACATGTTTTTCTTACACTTAATTTTAATTTTCAATTAAGACGATGCATTTTGCATCCACTTCGTTTTGTTTACAATATTAGATTTGACAAATGTCACAATTCCTCTACAAGAGGATGAGAGAAAGCGGGACGGCCATAGTCCTTCTGACCATGGTTCTCTCTGTCATTTTCGTGAGGAAAAAATTACCAAGTTTCGTTTCAGGTTTCAAAAGAGGAATGGTTTCCATGGAAGTGAAACCAAACCAGATGGACGGTCTGGTGATTGCGTGAGGAAAAAGTTGCATAAGAAGTCACTCCGAATGGAGAATGGCCTAAGGCCCAACGTAAAGTTTTAGAAATATTAATGTCAATTTGCATTAATTATACTTTTGTTTAATATTTTTGTTTAAATTATTCAATGATAACTCATCGATCACCGAGATCAAGCATCAGTGAGCGTGGTTAGTAGACAGATGGGGGACCGTCTCGAAACCTACCGCGTGCTGTTGTCATGTGTTCTTTCTGTTCTTCTGTCTGTTCTTTCTCTTCTGTCCTTCTGTCTTGTATTAATGTCTTGTGTTGTTATCACCTTACATAGTCTAGTTGCTCAAGGTGCTGTGTTCTCTACTCTGTACATTTATGTGCTGAGTAGTGTGAAATGTAATGTAATGTAAAATCAATGATAACTAATTGTATTCTTAATCTTAAACTATGTAACTAAAACTATGTTTATGGACGCATGGATTTTTAAGTTTCCAACAACTTAGTTCAACCCAAGTCCTTTTCTTTCAAGTTTGGTTACAGATCTCGAGCGCAATCATTCTTCCTTTCTTTTTTTTTGTTGTATAGTTTATCGTAAAGTCTTACAAAGAAGTATGTTTTTCGTGTTTTTTTAATGTTTCTCAACTTTTGTCGAGGTGGAAAATGGGGGTGGCTGAATGCAGCTTCTGGAATCGTCGTGACCTGGAAGTGAATCCAGCGGGCGGCGAATTCCAGAATGACTTGCATTTAGCTGGGAGCGAGTAAGCGGGGTCGCGAGAATCTCATCACAAGTTGATATCAACAAGCCGATCTCCGATTGGCTGTTGATGATGTGAATTGAGATCCGCCACTCCAGATTGGCTGAAAGCTCAAAATGGCGGGAGTTAGGAAGGATGAGACTTGACAGATCGAAGAATCTGGAAGTTAATTCTTTTCGAATAGTCGAAGCATACAGAAGTGGGAATAGTGACAGAAGTTGAGAAATAGAAGAAGAAAAGCGAAAAATATAAGAAAGTGAGAAAAAAAAGGTTAACGAGTTTTGGTAAAAAGGAAAAAGTGAGAAAATTTAAAGGAAGGAAGGTTAAGAAGTGTACGAGATTTTTAACTGAAGGAAAAAAAGATAAGTAGAATTTTTCGATTACTTTTATATATTTTCTTTGAGAATCCCAATTTTTTTGGTGGGAATATAGACCTTAACGGTCCATCTATATCCTTTGTAATAATTACACTTTACGAAAAGATCCTGAGTTTTCGTCCTACATAGTAAGGTTTCTCAGGCACCTTCAAATAAAACAAAAAAATTAACGTTCGATAAAATTATATTTGTTGTGTTTCTTTTTTTTATGGTTGGTTTTTCTTTGTTCTCTTTGTTCTGTTAGATAAAGGTTTGCAATTTCCTTTTTTTTTATTTCAGGAAAAAATTGCTGGCGCCCTTTTATTTTTCTTACTATACGTAAGAACGCCCCTGTGGCAATTTCCAATCAAAATAATATTTCTGATATCAACTTGATATTAAATTATCACGCAACTTAATTGCTGAACCCACCCCTTACTGAGCTCGCTGGGGTGGCAGCACTTACCTTGCTGCTTGTTGCAATTTTGCCTCTTCGCCGCTGTTCTTTGACAGATCGGCACATTTCATTTCATATTTCGCGTGTTTGAATTTGGTTTTGTTTTCTTTTAGTTTGTTTAATTTCATCTTTAATTTCATTTTAATTTTGATTTATAATATTAAAAAAAAGTCGCCGGCAAATAAATTGCAACACTAGCTTAAATTGGAATTCGGATTCGTAATCTCCATCAAAAATTAAACGAACTATTAAAAAACATAAAAGAATTACAAGCAAGGTTTTTTCAAAACTTCAGGTAGAGTCAAATGAAGACTTGTGAGTCTTTCATAACTAATAAGAAATTACGAAAACTAAGTGAAATACCAAAATAATTTAAACTGTACCTAAAAGCAAAGATATGTACTTTGCAAAATCATCTTGCAATTTAAAGTTAAGAGATACGTCATGTTTTACCAATTTTGGTTGTCTTTAGAATTTTTAAAGAGGTATATTCTTAAATAGTACATACAATTAATGAGTTTTATCAGTGCCAATGTTATTAAAAAATCACAAATAAATATTCCTTTACAATTTTTTCATTCCACTAAAGTGTGAAACGTGAATATTTTGAAAAATATGAAATTTAAATTAACGGATGATTTTTTCCAATTAGAAAAACGAGCAAACAAAAAACAGTGCAAAAGTTATAGCGTTTAAAAAATTCCAACTATTTTTATTATGTTGGCTAAGCCGATCAATTTGTACATTACCATTTGTATATTCTTCAACATTGATTCAACCGAATTCAACCCCTGAAGCAAAAAGCACCAACATCTTTGAATTCAAAACAAATAAACATCTTAATTAGATGAAAGCTGTTCCTTTATTATTAACACTGCGCATAGGTAAAGTAAAGCATAAATAATTTTGAATAAAAATAATCCTAATCAGCAAAGAAACAGTAGAATATACAATGTATAAAAAATTACACTATAGCTCAAAATAAATAAACAAGTTGTTTGCAAAAAAGATTATTTTCTAGATATAGAAATATATCTAGGCTTCAATTTGACCAACTTTTACAAAAACTTTTGATGATAATACGTGTTTCTGAGGTTCTTTCTTTTCGGGCGTCTTTGTGACTGTATTCACATAAGTATATTGCATCAAGAAACCAAGAGTAACATCATCGCCTGGTTTGAGTCCTTCTTCCTCCTTCAGGTGTAAAGTTCAATTTGATTGTTACATTATTGGATTTTCTCCAAGTGATGAATCTATAAAAAAAAATTGAGAAACAACATAGAATAGGAATTTCCAATTAGATTTTTCTGTTATTTACTTTGGTTCCTCTCGTTGAACGTGAACTTCTTCGTCGAATTCCATTGAATCGTCGCGTTGATTTAGGACAAACGAAGAATTCAACATCTCTAGAATGACGTTGGCGGGACTTTTAACAAAAGGTGGTTCCTCGGTCAGTTATGTCTGCCTCGATAGACTCGTGTTCAATGATGAAGTCGATGTTTCTGCAGCACGGCCATCTATCGCCGTTCCTCTTCCTTGGTTGGCAGCTTCATAATGGTTGTGGTCATATCGTGCATAGTTGGGTTAGTTATCTTGAGGATCGATTGAGTGGACGTGCTAGGCTTCAGTGGCTTTTCACAACGCACAAGCAGAACATCGGGCACATGGTAGTCAGTGGTGATTCCTGCTTATGATCTCAGTGTTAGCTACTTTCTTCTAGTTGAAGTTGAAGTTGAAGCTAAGTTTTCAAGAATAATAATTCATTTTATTCAAATTGTCTGCAGTCCGCCCTGAGCTTTAAATGAATGTCAGACAAAGCTAAGAACTCTGTCTGTCGGTTTCTATCAAAAATTTGATCGCCTTAAACGTCAGAAACAGTTTTGATTAAATCATTTTGGATAGCAATTGAAAAACTTTAAAAACTATTGACGTTTTAACAACGCACGATTTTTAAAATGTTATGTTTGACTCAATAGTCGGCCGCTAACGCCTTTCTCCCAGCAGCTGAGTTTTGGTTTTGGAACGATATAACAGCAGCAACTGCCAACTCGGAATATTTATCAGCTGCCAAGAAATAAAATGCGAGCCGCTAAAAAAAAACGACGCAACAGCGCGCGGAGATCAATTGTGTAAGTACGAATCGAAACATTCATATCGTAGTCAACTCGCTTAATCTTCATTTTCTAGGTAAAGAGTACTACCAGCCGGTAGTTCTGAAAGAGAAGCAAGAAAAACAAGACTACAATAGTAGGAAGACTCCAAAAAATTTCCAACCTGTAAATTAAGTGAGTTCAAATATTAAATCTAAAACTAATCCATTCATTTTACTCCTAAGGATCGCACTGGCTTAACGGTGGCAATCAGATTCAGATCAGTCCCTCGGCAGCTACTGACGATGTCGGCGAGTTGAATCCATCGGTTTTCATCGAAAAGTGTTGTTGAAAAATACTGCACGTGTTATTGAGAAGTGATTATTGTGTGCCTCGCGACTTAAGATCGACTTTCTCCATTTCAGAATTTAGCCAGACCTTTGGGCTCCGTCTTTACGGACAAAAATGAACAAATCAAGGAGAAGAACATCTGCCTCCTGTTTGTATTCAAGGCACCAATTCGCCCCGATGTTGTCAATGAGGTTCATCAATTGATGCGCCGCAACAAGCGTCAAGCTTATGCTGTCAGAGAACTTGCAGGTTTGTAGCTCCGCGTCACAGGCCTCTCAGTATTTATACATTGCTAATGATTGTTTTTCGTCTTCTTCCTATAGGTCACCAAACCTCTGCTGAATCCTGGGGTACTGGTCGTGCTGTTGCCCGTATTCCTCGTGTCCGTGGTGGTGGTACTCATCGCTCCGGTCAGGGTGCTTTCGGTAACATGTGTCGTGGTGGTCGTATGTTTGCCCCCAACCAAGACTTTCCGTAGGTGGCACCGCAAGATCAATGTGAACCAACGTCGCTACGCCGTTGTTTCAGCTATCGCCGCCTCTGGCATACCAACTTTGGTTCAATCCAAGGGACACATCATCGCTGGAGTCTCTGAGATCCCATTGGTTGTTCCCGATGAGGTCCAAAAGTTGCAGAAGACCAAACAAGCTGTTGTCTTTTTGAGACGTATGAAGATCTGGGCTGACATCCAAAAGGTAAGCAATTGAACTTGAGTTATCACCTTTCCGCAACATTTGCATTTATTTGCGGTGACACTATGACCTGTGTTTCTATATATATATTGGATCAACAGGCGTTCCGTTTAAGAGTTTTTCTCGCTCAATCTCGGGGTAGCTTGATCCTACATTGTATCTTATTAAGACCGTGACATGCCATAAATTACTTACACTTCATCATTTCAGGTGTACAAATCCCAGCGCTTCCGTGCTGGACGTGGTACCATGCGTGACCGTCGTCGCATTGCTCGCCATGGACCTTTGGTCGTCTATTTCAAGGACGAAGGTCTCCAAAAGGCTTTCCGAAACATCCCCGGTATTGAAACCATGAACGTTGACAAGATGAACCTCTTGAAGTTGGCCCCTGGTGGTCATGTTGGACGCTTTGTCATCTGGACCGAGTCTGCATTCCAACGCCTCCACGAATTGTTCGGCACATGGAAGACTCCATCCACCTTGAAGAAGGGATACAATTTGCCCCGAGTGTTGTTGAACGCCGTTAAAGCCGAGGCTAACCGCTCAAAGATGTTGTCCAAGGCCTTAGCCGAAAGGAAAAAGAAGTTGACTGCCAAGAAGAAGGCCGCTCCCACTCCCAAGAAGTAAAAATCTACTTCGCTTCTGAATTTTTATAACATAAACAAAAATTATGGATAATTCATAATATAAAATTTAAAAATATATGTTAAGTGATATTCTTTTTTTAATTCACTAATTTGAGATCTCTTATTTTTCTGGAGTAGTATGGATAGCACATTAGTTTTCAATTGATTTGTGATAAAATGCAAACTGCAATTTGGCAGAAATTTCCAGATATCTATACCTCCCAGATCTTTTTGGGAGGATAGGACATTCCATCACCACAATCCATATCTATACAGATGGGTCAAAAACAAAAGAAGGGGTTGGTGGAGGTGTGTACTCTGAATGACTGAAATTAAGTCTCTCATTCCGCCTTCCCAATCATTGTAGCGTGTTCCAGGCGGAACTTTTGGCGATAAAAGAAGTATTGTCCTGGCTTAAAGAAAACGTGATATCAACATGTGATATCCGTAGTTTCTCAGACTGTCAGGCCGCTATCAAATCTGTGGACTCTGTCTCTACAAACTCTATAACAGTCCATAACTGTCGATCATCTCTAATGGAGATGGCACAACAGTTTAATATTCACCTTTGCTGGGTGCCGGGCCATAGAGACATTCCAGGTAACTGTAAGGCAGATGAACTCGCCAGGAACGGTACAGTACAGCCCATCCTTCTACGTTTGGCACGTACTGGCATACCAATCGCTACTTGTAAACTGTTGCTAATGCAAGACGCTGTGAGGAGGGCAGGCACCAGGTGGAACAACATCACCACGTGTCAAGTCACAAAAAACATCTGGCCAACACTGGCTCTAAAACGTTCAAGGTGCTTGCTCTCTCTAAGCAGATCGCATATAAGCTCGACAATAGGTGTCATAACCGGACACTGTCTAATAGGAAAGCACGCCACGAGATCAGGCGTATTCTAAAATGACTTTTGCAGAAGCTGTATGGACGAGGAAGAAACAGTTCTTCATCTTCTCTGCACATACCCTGCTCTGGCTCGAAAATGCAAGAATTACCTAGGAGAATTCTTCTTTAACGATCTAAATCATATCAGCATAATCAGCCTCTCACGTTTCGTAAGGGACTCAAATTGGTTCCATTGAGCTTAGGAGGAAGCCTCAAGATTCATTCATTCAATGGGCCATTAAACATTAGGTACAATATTACAATCGTTATAAACATCAAAAATAAAATAAGGTTTTTTGAAACAACACAACATCAAAAATAATAAATTAAATTACTCTCAACTTTAATCAAAAAATCGCCTAAATTTACTTAAATACACTTTAATTCTTTTTGAGAAAAGTTAATAAAATAAAAGCAATTTAAAGTTATGTCAAAATAAAATCACTTAAATTCCCTTTTGGTTGAACTATATTCGTTGGCATCAATTGAGAAAGCTTGTTGAATAAAAATGCTCTACGGCTTCTTATTTCGAATAGGTAGTCTTGTTTGGCAAGTTTTCCACCGCTCTTTTTATATAAATTGTATAACGAACTATCGAATAAAGATGCACTGGAATCATAAGATTCTTTGTTGAAATCGTTTTCATTTTCATTCTCCTCTGCTATAGTAATTTTGTGAAAGTTAATTGAATAATTTAAGTAGATTCAAAATATTTTACCTTTAGATTCCAGGTTTTGGTTTTCAACAGACAATGTAGCTAAAGTCAACTGTCCTACGGATACTGGATCTTCTGGTCTAAACAAAAATGCGGCGAGTTTATGAAACTAAATACAAATTTTAAACTTTATGTTGTCATAGAAATTTAGATTAATTTTAATTAGCTTACATTATTTAACTGCACTGGATTGGAATGGTTAATAACTTCAGATATATGCGTTTGTAAGTAGCGCAGTGCTTTGATAGGGTTTATCCTTGATATTTCTTCGTAAAACAGCTTCCTTACTAGATATCGGCAATGGTTCAGAATTTCAGCTCGCGTTGGCCTAAAATAAAGTGGAAATGAGAAAAAACAAACCAATTAAGAACTTCGAACCACTTAAATTTAGTTGCAACTTCCATTGGGACAATTCTCCAAATATAAGGCCTTGCATCCACCTTGGACAATCAAAGTCTTCTTTTATCCTAGACCTTAACTTCAATAGAAAAGGTATTACTGACAACAGATACTTCCGTGCTATCTACGTCTTTTATTTTCACCGGCGGGTCAAAAATAAACGAAAGCGTCTCATTCGCTGTTGTCTAAGAGAATGGATTGCTTATTAGCACAGGTCTACCATGCGAACAAGCTTCTATTTTCAAGGCAGAGGCTCATGCTATATTGGAAGCAGCCAAAACTTCTTAAAAAAAGAAAGGGAAAATACATTATAACAACAAATTAGAGACATTCTCATACGTTCACCAAAAAAACTTAAAGTAATGTGGACCCCCGATCACACAGGAATTCAAGGAAACGAATATGCCGACGAAGCAGCTACTGTGGCTCACAAAACACCACTCTACCCACTGCCAGTGCACAACCCAACTAAAACTCGAAACTTTTTTCACGAGAATACCTACTAATTGGCCAGAACGGAAACATAATTTGTATATCTATAAAGAAGCATGATTGTGTTAAGATATATTTAAAAAACAACTTACCTGTAAAGAGAGTAAAAACGCTTCAAAAAGATTAGTAAAAAAATGAATTCTATTCTGATAAATTTGAACTTATATTTATTGTCTGCAGTCTAGAGCTAGACTTCTTGTTGATCGCAATCAAAAACATTATATTTTTTTGTTTTCATTTTCGTAGAATTGTCAAAATACTCACCTCGCTGTTAATCTGTCAAAACTGGGTTAAACTCAAATTAGGCCACGTTCGCATTGCAGTTCTATGGTGCGCCTATACTTTCTGCATGATTTTTTTTGTTTTTAGCGAAACTTTTCATAAAAATCACAGAATTTGTGTGCCAAAAGCAGTCAAATACTATTGTTAGCACAGTTTTCACTAAAAAGAAGTTGCAAAATTCATTTTTCTTAAAATATTGCAACAATTTTTCAATTTTTGAATTCAACGGATCGCTTTTTTGAACGGCTGAGTTCACGTCACATTGTTTTCCCCCTAACTGTGCATACTGAGCCCCAAAAGCCCATAACAACTACATAGAATTTGGATTTTCCCATAAGAAATGCACGGGCCAACTAACATATGCTCATGTTAATGGGCAAAATGTGCTCAATTTAGTTTGTAGGTCGAAAGAGAGCGAACCCCATAAGTCGGTT
This sequence comes from Eupeodes luniger, assembly GCA_951509635.1. Classification (NCBI taxonomy): domain Eukaryota; kingdom Metazoa; phylum Arthropoda; class Insecta; order Diptera; family Syrphidae; genus Eupeodes; species Eupeodes luniger. The sequence continues at coordinate 179,624,127 of OX608073.1, read as the reverse complement.
CTCTTGGTAGATATATTTCTCTATGGTCCATACGAAGTATAAAGAGAGAAGACATCAAACTCTTGGTCGCGCCTGGTCTTCCTCTCTGTTGTGTGTCCTTAATGTGTATGTACCTGCATACTTCGCTTGGTTATCGCCTTTTTTGCGCTCACTCTTCTATCTATTTGTACAGGCTTTTATTTGAATGTGTGTATTTATCTGTTTGTGTAGAATGTATGAAATTTGATAGCGCAAACTTTTGCGATGCCCAAAGCCCAATGTTCCAAGATAGATTAGGTATTGTATGAGAGTTGTATTGCATGAAATGAAAATTATTTGTAAAAAAGTCATTTTGATTGCAAGTTATGTAACTACAACCGAATTTTTTAACATAATGGTCGACTGTTGAGTTGGTTAGTAATTCAATTACCAAATAATATTCATATTACAAAATAAGATTTATTCCAAAATTCTTGGTTTAGCGTCGCTAAACCTGCTGACTATGAGGAATGGCCCCTGATGGTAGTTAGCGAATAATTCAATGCGATACTTGATCGATCCCGGATTCCGTTGCGGATAGAGGTTGTTCACTGTGAATGGTTGATCGGCAGGTTGGCCATGACGTTGCTGAATTTTCGTGACCATAAAGAAATAAATTTTCATTGTAGAAGGAAATCTCAAATGGAAGTTGACTTACTGTTTTTGATGTTGATTTTCTGTGTGAAAATCGATGGGTTCAACTAGCAAACATCGTCAGTAGCTGCCGAGGGACTGATCTGAATCTGTTTGGCCTTTTGGGGATTCTTGTCGGGCCAGCCCATTTGCCTCCGAATGATTGCCTCCGTTAAGCCAGTGCGACCCTTAGGAGCAAAATGAATGGATTCGTTTTAGATTTAATATTTGAACTCACTTAATTTACAGTCAAGGTTGAAAATTTTTAGAGTCTTCCTGCGATTGTATTCTTGTTTTTCTTGTTCCTCTTGCAGAACTACCGACTGGTAGTACTCTTTACACCTAGAAGATGAACATTAAGCGAGTTGACTACGATATGAATGTTTTGATTCGTACTTACACAATTGAAATTGATCTCCGCGCGCTATTACGTCGTTTTTTTTGAGCCGCTTGCATTTTATTTCTTGGCAGTTGCTGCTATTATGTCGTTCCAACACCGACACTCAGCAGCTGGGAGAAGGGCGTTAGCGGTCGACTATTGCATGGCAGAACTTCCACTTGCATCACTGACTTGGTGGTGTTGTTGCTGCTGGTTTTGTTGCATTGAATGCGTTTGACTATTGGTAGAGATGGTGACACCTCCACCGTCAACGCCTGCGGGAGCTATGCCGTTGAGATGTACATACAAACACAATGGGCAGTATCTGTCGTTAGAAACATTGATAATATTTTGTTAAGAGAAATATAATATATAAAAACTTGCCTGCAAATCAGCGCCTTGTTTGCTTTGTCTTCCAGATTTCTTTAGGGAAATTGCTTCCTGCATTATGGTATGTTATTGGCAGCATCTAAAATGAAAACACAGGCTATAAAATAAATCGATTATTGTTGCACCTCCTTCACTGCAATTTGTCTTACTTTTTATTCAATGAAGTGAACTTGTATATACTTTCTTTATTATAAGGAATTTTGGTCTGAAAAATATCAAATTATATTAAATATCAAAACAATTAACAAAAACTTACTCTTCAAATCCGAAATCCATTGTTTTGTTTTGCAAAATTGATTGTCATTTTTGACAGGTCACAAAAATTCCATAAGTTTCTATTTTAGCCCAATCCCCCATTTTGTTTTTTTTTTCCCACTCACATGTATTCACCGATAGCGAATTTGAAAAAGTTCACCTCGAATTTGAGAGAGTTCACCTCGAATAAAATTTGAGGGTGTTTCAGGTAGGACGGGTACCGGTCGGGACTCTAGATCATATATTTCCTCTATGGCTCCATAGAAGATGCTACTGCGCAAAGTGTTTTCGTCTTTGTCTATGTCGAATAGTTAGCAATGGGTATTTCCTCGGCCTTCTAGAGTGTAGTTTGTTTTCCAGAAACCTTCTCCTAATTGTTGAGGTGTTTAAATCCAGGTTAAGGTCCTTTTTTATTTGGGTTGAACTAATAAACGGGTTGGTCTTAACAGCCCTTGTATCTGTCGATCAGTGGTTTTGATAGTTTTTCTTGGTCTTCCTCGGGTTTCTGGGTGGCTGGTCCATTTTAAGGCATTCGTGACCATATTTTGAGAACAACCAACCTGTCTCGCGATTGTTTTATAGGTATTTCCTTCACCTCGAAGCTCTTTGATAACTTCTCTAATCTGATGAGAACAATGTCGTTTACGGCCCATTCTTACTTGTTCTAAATCAATTTAAAAATATTTAAAATAATTAATATCTATAAACAAGTGATAAACAAACTAACAACTTACTGCTCTTGACTTAAAACGACGAATGAGAGTGACTTCATTCTAATGCACTTATTTTTTTACACAGCGAATTTTAACAACGGTTAAAATTAACGGCTCAATAAATCAAAAGCAACGGCTGGATGCACGTGAAACAGCAATAAGGCGATACAAGAGCATGTGACATATTTTATATATCATTTAAGTAGCACTTGTTTCACTCTTTCTTAAGGAAATTAAAACCTTTTCAACCTATGCAATATTGCACCTATTATTTTTCACACCACTGTATGTACATAAAAATGCTAATCTTCATAAATATCACATTGATCCAACAACATTTCAAATCTGTTGTCGAACAATGTACTAGCTACTTTTTTCAAAATTGTATCTCAAATAACTTTTTTTCTAAAGTAATGAAACACAAAAATTGGATTTTGTGCACGTCAAATAAAATTTTGTGTTCCATTACTTTAGAAAAAAAGTTAATTCATTTTTTAATAATTTACATTTATTAAAAATACATGTGTCATACCTGAATAAAGAAATCTTTTAAAAATAGATTTGTGTATCCCACACTTCTGTTTGTTCATATGTAATTACATACATACAAAACATTTACATTCTGTATTTTTTTTGACAATTGAACAATTCAAAAAGGATAAAAAGAAATACAGAGCTAACTTCATTGCTCGGTGAAAATTAATAGTGAATTGTGTCTACATTTCTTTCTCCTGCTCTAAGAATCCGTCTAAGATAATTTTCAGAGATCTTTATAGTGTTTGACGAGGCAGTCTTAGCGAAAGGATCATTCTTAGCTTATTAAAAGCCGCTTATATTTCCGAGCATAAATGCACGAATTAAAATTAGTTGAGTCAAGGTTATGATATAACTTAAGACTGAATTTATTTGGTAAATGTTCTCCTATTTATACTTACAACTAGTTTTACATTTTTATACATTGTATTCTTATTCTACTTCTTTATTGGTCGATTTTACCTATGACCTACATTACATTGTCCCACATGACGTAAGAATTAAATGTCCATTTGACAAAATAAACCATTGGTTGTATTTCCTCAAAGGCATTCCGAATGCTCAGTCAATGTGTCACATATAGCTAATTGCAGTCATTGACAAAAATCGATCTATGCACTTGGCGCATAGCGACCGAACATGCTTAGTGTGTAATATGATCAGTTCAATGCACGCTTGGTGACGGCTGATGATATACAATCATATGTAGGTCACCATGCGTCGAGTTCATTAATGTTTGTTTATTATTATTGTTTTGAGTTATATTTTTTTTTGTTTACTTTTGTTAATTCTTTTGGTGTTACGCACAAATAAAACAATTTTGTTATCTTTAAATGAAAAAAATTTTGTTTGGGATTACATTATCTTATTACACATAGGGATTGCAAAATGATGGGTATATTATATATACATACCTACACATATATTATTACTATTATTTTCTTTTTAATTATTTATTTCTTGCTTTTATTAAATTATTGTTATGAACTTCTTTATTTTCATTGATAATTCTTACAATACTATTTGGTCCATTTTGTTCTATTATTTTATAAGGACCTCTAAATGGTTTATCTAACTTTTTTCTATTTCCAACTTTTAAATAGACATAATCTCCAACTTTAAAATTTGAATTATTTACATTAGATTGATTTGTAGGGTAAAGTCAGGAGGATTTGACAGGTTAACAGTATTTTTTAAATATTTTGAGATGCAAGTATAATTTCAAATTTAAAAGTTTTGCATAAGTTTAACTGTTATTTAAGCAAGAAAGAACCATCATTAATTTGTCCTTATAAATATGTTTTTATCTAATGCCTTTCGAAATGTCAATTCCTCCTTCCTTGAAGGAGGATTTGACAGCTTCGCAAGGAGGTTTTGTCAGTATTTAAAAAAAAAAATAAAACAACAAAATATTAGGTAGTAATAATACGAAGAATTTATTTTTTTTATTTAAAAGGTAAGAAATTCAGTCTTAATTTCTGCTTTTTTTTAATCTACTTTGATTCAAATAAAAGTCTTATATCTAAAAAAGCTTATCAGCAAAACAAATTAATTATTAAAAATAAAATACACTTCGTAAACATTTACATAATTAAAATAACGCAGTAACAAGGTGATGAAATAAATAAACAAAACTGTCCTTCACGTCTTTTCTTTAGTCGGAAAATTAAAGTGGTACGATTTATACCATATTTTTTAGCAGCACTGCTAATGGATTCATTTTTTTTTTCAATATTTTCAATTGCCTCTTAGATGTTGGCTTCGTTAACATTGCGAGATGGATGTTTTCTTTTATATATATTTGGCATTTTAACATTCTGATAAAGGATAAAAAAAGTTTCTTGTAAACTCCTTTTTTCAACTGATAAAGGAGGATTTGACACTGTCAATTGCTCCTTCAACATTGGTGTCAAAACCTCCTTTCAGTGAGAGTTGTTGCTCACCAATATTTATAGTATAATATGATTTAAAAACAAATCTACGTGTTGTATATTTCACTTTAAATAACTAAAACTACTTACTACCGAAACTGCAATTAGTTTAGTTATCTCAAATATTACATCAACTGGGCTCAAAAATAATTATTTTTTCTATTTCACACAACGATCAGATCACAGTTATAATTTTTTGGTAGCTCAAATCAATCGTAACTATCTTCGTTTTTTCATAACTAAAGTGCTGCCAATGTCTACACTTTTTTCGAAAAGTCCTGATGTCAATTCCTCCCACATGTCAAATCATCCTGACTTTACCCTACATGTTTTATTTTTACTTTTACATGTTTTATTTTTATTTTTACTTAGCTTTTTCATGAGCGTATTTCAATTTTATTTTAAGTTCACTAACATAATTATCAATATTGTATGTTTTTTCTTTATTTTTAATAATTTCACAAGGTAAAGCACATAATTTTCCGTATACTAATTCAAATGGTGAATAATTTGTAGTACTGTGTGGTGTGGTATTATATGTGTAAGTGTAGTAAGGTAATAGTTCTTCCCAATCGTCTTTTCCGTCTGTGGTTATTAAATAATCATTAAGAACTCTATGATTTCTTTCTACTGTCCCTAAGGTTTCATGACGATATGGTGTAGACGTAGTTTTTTCTATTTTTAGTAATTTACAGATATTAACCAATAGTTCATTAGTAAATTCTGTGCCTTTGTCTGTTTTTAGCTTCCTAAAACAACCATATTTCAAAATGAATTTTTCTACAATAGTTTTTGCTACTGAAACAGCGTCTTTAGTGACTAGTGGAAATGCTTCTATGAACTTGGTTAATTCACATTGAATGGTGAGAATATACCTGTATCCATTCGATGCTCTAAGTGGTCCTACTGTATCTACTGTTACTACTTCAAATGATGTGCAAGGTGTTTCTGTTTTTAGGAAGTGTTCTTTAGTATATTTATTAATTTTGACTTCATTACAAACTCTACAACTATTTATATATTTTGTAACCATTTTATTCATATTCTTCCCTACATATTTCTGCTTAAGTTTCGCAATGCATCTTCTAATACCTATATGTCCTCCTAGCTTGTCATCATGATATTCTTTTATTAATTTGTTCATCTCACTCGCATACTCTATTCTTCTTGGTGAATTATATAATATAATGTCTAGGCAATTTTCTTTCTTATTATCTTGCAGTTCTGTAAATATCTTTTTAAATTTGTGCACTGATATCTTTTTAAAAATTTTATTATTCATTGCTAGCGCTAGCTTTTCTATTTTCACATGCTTTGTATAGGATAACAATTTCTTCAAAATCAATTTTAACTCTGACAGAGAATTATCATTGTATCCAACATGTATTATATCTTTAACTGCATATATTGTTTCTTTTGGTGGCCCCATTAAATTCTTTATATTTTCAAACTGCAATTTCTTAATGTTTCTTGTGTCTGAGATAGATATGTTCTCTTCTCTTTCACTAATATTTTTCTTATCTTTTAACTTCATCGCTCTGGTTAGAACATTTATATTCTTTACTGGTATCATTTCTTTTAATTCTTCTGAACTTAACTTTATTCTAGACAATGCATCAGCATTTGTATTCATCTTTCCTTGCTTAAAAATTATATCAAAATCGTAATCCATTAAATCTACTCTAATTCTAGTTAATTTAGATGAAGGATTTTTATGAGTAAAAAGACTAACTAATGGCCTGTGATCTGTATAAACAACAAATCTTCTACCGTATAAGTATGGTCTAAAGTGGTTTATTCCCCATTGTATAGCTAGCAATTGTTTCTCTATTACTGCTTTATTAAACTCATGTTTGTTTAAAGATTTACTTGCATAGGCAATGGGTTTGTCATTACCTACTTCCCCTTGAGATAAAATAGATCCTAATGCATAATTCGATGCATATGTTGTTAATATGAACGGTTTCGAAAAATCTGGATAGTTTAGTATTGGAGGTGTCATTAATTTCGTTTTAAGGTTTTCAAAAGCATTTTGACAACTTTGTGTCCAGCTGAAGATTTGGTCTTTCTTTAAAATTGATTCAAAGGTTTTGCAATTTCAGCGAAGTTCTGAATAAAACGCCGGTAATAGTTGCAGAAAGCTACAAATCTTCGAACTTCATCAGCATTATCTGGTTTTGGGTATTCTTTTATGACATTATATTTACTCGGGTCTGTTGTTTCTCCTTGTGAAGTTATAAGATGTCCAAGATAAACTACTTCTGGTCGCAAAAAGTTACATTTATTTGGATTTAATTTGAGATTGTATTCCGAATCGGTTGAAAAAGCTGTTAATGGTCTTGATCTGGGATTAAGTGGTATCTGATGAAATGAACTTGTCATATCTAAAGCCTAGTACGCTGCTGATGCGAAACGAAAATTCCCATACAAAAATGACATGACGAAATCGTAAACGAAAAATTTCGCTTTTCGTTTTTCAGTACGCTGCTGGACGACGAAAAGTGACATTTTAGTGGAGAGCTGTACTAGATTTCTTAGTACAATTCTCCACTCTTTTCGTTCTCAATTTAATTGCCCAGCACATTAATTGCTTGCGAAATTTTGACGTTTAATTTTTTTATTGAAAAAAAAATTGTTTACTCGTGACTTTCGGTGTTTTGACTTTGATTTATATTTGATTTAAAATAAAATGGATTTGTCTAATGTGTTCCAACATTGCATTTCTGAATCGGAAACTCAGGATGTTATTGGTGATGTGCAACAAGTGATGAAGACAAGCAGTGAAATTCAACTTCCAGACAGAACTCTCCACAAATATTTTTCCGCTGTGGTTTTCGTTTTCATTTCGCTCTGCACTTGGAGACCACCGAAAAGTTTCGTTTCGCATCAGCAGCGTACTAGGCTTAAAGTTGAAAAATATTTAGCCTTTCCTAATTTATTAAGTACATCTTCTAGTCTGGTTAATGGAAATTTGTCATCAAATACTTTTTTATTCAGAGACCTAAAGTCTACAACTTATCTCCACTTCTTTAATCCTCCTGTGTTTTTCTTTGGTACAATTAGCAATGGTGAGTTATATGGACTTGTTGATGGTTCAATGATGTCCTCATCCAGTAATTTGTCAACCTGTTCCTTTATTTTATGCAAATTTGCATGTGGTACCCTGTAATTTTTTATATAAACGGGTGTTTTGTCTGTTAATGCTATTTTCTGCTCATAAAAGTTGTTTTTACTTAATTCTTCTTCTTCTAAATGAAATATATTTTGAAATTGTTTACATATTCTAAAAACTTCTTCTTTTGCATTATTATCTAAATTATCTACTTTTATTTCACTTTATATTTTTTTAAACCTACTTATCTTCATCTTCTAAACTGTTATTAAAATGTAGTATTTGATAGCTAAGGATTGGTTCTATTCCTAACGAAATATGTTTCAAATTGACCTCATTTTCTGTTGTATTAAGTATTTTTATATGCTTATTTCCTTCTTTTGGAATAATTACGTTTGCTAGGAATATCCCTTTTTTAATTTCTTTTCCATAAGTTGAATTACCTCTGTTCTTGGCGGTAATTTTATATTATCATAGATATCTCTTGTATTCATGTTCATTGGCAATATTATATCCTCTCCACCTGAGGAAATTGTTAATGTGCATGTCTCATAATCAATTTTACAATTATGCTTTATTAAAAAGTCTCTTCCTAGTATTCCATCAGTGGTTAAATTTATTTTATTATCTATTATGCTAAATTTATGTTCAACTTCTTTATCTTCGAACCATAAATTTAATTTTGTGATTCCTAAAGTTATTATAGATTCTTTGCTATTCCATTTATCTGACAATTGTTGTCATATTGTATGTTGTAATAACTATTGACTATGCCATTCTTAATTATTAAAATATCGGCTCCTGTATCTTTTAATAAATTTATTGATTGATTTCTGCCTTTTATTTTTAATTTTATAAAATTTGTATCTTTGTTGGAATTTTTTATGTAAATTATCTTTTTTTGGATGTGGGCCCCGGGTTTTGTCGGTCGGGGACGTACCTACCCGTTTCCCTGAAAATTTTGTCTGTTATTATTTTCTTGTGAATTTTGGTTATTGTATCCCCCTCTGTTGTTATTGTGACTTTTTTTCCGGTTCTCATATCTATTGTTATTATTATAGTGATTTTGAAGTCTACCATTATTGAAATCAAATCTTCTATTATAGTTATTAATTACCTCTGAAATTATTTCTACCTCTTTGTTCCCTATTGAAACATTATGTTGCTAGAATGCTGAGGACTATGTAACTTCTAAAGCAATTTGCACTGCATCTGAAAGCTTGGTTGGTCTTGCAGCCATTACTAATGATTTATATGGTTCTAATAAACCATTTTTGAACACTGCTAGTCCTATTTGGTCAATCAGCTTGACTATTGTCTCTCTGTGTGTCTCACCTTGTTCCGAAATTTGTAGATCATTCAAAGATGCTAGTAGATGCTCTATTCGTTAAGAAAAGAATGAAACATTTTGGTTTCCTTGGTAACTTTGCGAAATCTCACTATGTAATCTAAAAGCATTTTTGTTTGATTTATACGATGATTTTAAAGTTGTCGAAACTCATCAAAAGTTGTCGGTGTATTTTCAGTTTGGATCTTATTTTTTACTTTTTCCGATAGCTTAGTAGCCAGGATGAATTTAATTAGTGTTTCTTTTTGGTTTATGTCTTTTAAAGTATTGTGATAGAATTCTATCAAACCTAGAAAATTATTCAGCTCTTTTTGGCTACCCTGAAATTCAGGTATCATCTTGGTGGCTGTTACTAAATCAAAGTTTGCCATTTCCAGAGTGTCCGTATGGGACCAGTAAGTTAGTTGTAAGTTATGGATAATTAGGCTAGTTTTATGAATTTTTGTCTAGCTTTAAGATAGTCTTAAGAATGAATTAATAAAAATGAATTAAAAAAAAAAAAAAAAAAAAAAAGTTTGCCATTTTATTTTCTACCTCTATTGTGTCCGTGTCCGTGTCAGTGTCTGTATCTTCGTCTTCTTCTATAGTTCCTAAATTTTCGTTTTCACCTTTAATTTTTAAATAATCCCGAATTTGTATAACTAATACGTCAAAATTTTTGTTTTAGTTGGTAATATCTTTTAGGTCAGCTGTGTTTTGTATTACTAACCATGTTTGTTCAATTAGCTTATCAACTTTTTGTACATATTCTTTAGTATACGTTCTATTAGGTGTTTTTTTTTTTAATTGTCTAGTACTTTTCTTCAATTTGCAAACTCCATGGGGTATATTCATAGATGTTTGCTAAACTCTTGCTAAGTTGTTGCTAAGCAAGTCCAGAGTTTAGGCTATTTATAAATAAATTTAAACATAAGTTTAGAGCTAAAACTGTGGTTTAACTATAAACATAGAAAATGCTGTGTTTAAGTAGTTATTATCACAGCCAAATGTCATATTTGATTTTTGTTTCTGAATTGAAAAGCTGAAAAGGTAAATCATATCAAATAAATTGTATGTAAACTTGCTGGTGTAGCTCTTCTTTTTGGCAATATTCGCTACAAAGTTCTTTGTCTGACTGCGATAAGTTTTCCTGCCGTTCGAGTTTATATTTTCCTTGGTTTTCATCTAAAGTATTATTGAACTTTGTTGTTGTTTTTTTTTATTTTCTATTAAATAGTTTTGTTTTACTTACTTTTTTCGACATCCAATTCTAGGAATGACAGCACTAAATAACGAGTTTGAAAATATAACAGTATTTTTTGGCTTTGCCCTGTCATTTGAAGTATAATTGTAGTAGAAAACAACCTTAAACTGGGGTTTTACCATAGAGGAAATATATTATCTAGAGTCTCGACTTAATGGGTTTGCTCTCTTTCGGCCTACAAACTAAATTGAGTAGATTTTGTCCATAAAGATAAGCATGTGTTAGTTGTCCCGTGCATTTCTTATGGGAAAAAGCCATTATGAATGTAGTTGTTATGGAATTTGTGCGGGGGAAAAAACTATGAGGTGAACTGAGCCGTTCAAAAAAGAGATCCGTTGAATTGAAAAATAAATGCAATATTTAAAGAAAAATTAATTTTGCAACTTCCTTTCAGTGAAAACTGTACTAAAAATCAAGATCAAATTTCTAATCTCTCTAAGAAATTTGATCATGTCTCCAATAGTGTTGAAGACTCAAACATCCAATGTCAACAATCGTCCACCCAGTGCCTTTCCACGATACGTTCTCTGGAAAAACAATACTGTGACGTAATTGGTGGATTGAATTCTCTTCGTTTAGACATTGACGATAAATTAAAGGTGTTGACTTGTTCGGTAAACGATCTAAAAAAACACTTGCCTGACCAGTTTAACCTACTGAAATCAGATATTGATTGCTGTTTTCAAAGTTCGTCATCCCGGTTCTCCCCCTCTTCCAATCAATTGAGTGAAGTTACAAATGTAAGACTCGTCAATGAATTTGAAAACATTAAGTGTATGCTTTCTCGGGTGTCAACTGCACTCATATCTATTGCTTACGATGTAAGTAATCAAGAACAAAAATATACGAGTGTGCAACGTGAACTTGAAAGCCTTAATGTCCAATCGCAGAAAATTGAATCGCTGCTCTACGACGTCATTAAACAACCCTGCATTCCGTCGTGTGATATCGGTAACGTATCCATTCGTGATGAAATCCATGCGGCAAACCTGGGTGCTGACCCTCTGCAACAATCCACTTCAGTAAATACTATTGCGGAAGAAGAAGTAATCAACAAATGTGGCCATTCCTGGAAGTTATCCGATTGGAATTTGAGACTTAGCAGGCTTGAATCCGCTAACAACACATGGTTCGTGCTGAATAATTGTCCCGGAGATGCTGATGCTACATGGATTCGCTCCTATTTTAAACGAGAATTCTGTGTAAATATCTCCGAATGCCTTCAATTGTCTGGAAGAAGATTCAAGTTCCTGATTCCCTCCAAATATAACTGGATGTTTCATCACCAAAGAGGATATATACGTATTGGTCGAATGCGGCTTTCCAGAATGAGTAGCAATAATAAGTCTAACAAACCCAAACCTAATCCCAAACATATTAACAAACCTAATCCCAAACCTAATCCCAAACAAAATATTGAAACAAACTGGACTCTCAAAACACAAATCTTTCCAAAAATTTTCTCTCTCTAACCAACTTTCGTCCCTTAAACGGAAAACTTCTCCTACCTCTATAAAGCCTCCATCTAAACGAGTTTCTTTTAACCCTTCTCATCCGGGTCTTGGTTTTCGCCCTCCGATGGTTGATCCTCCTGTCAAAACACCCGAGTATCCAAATTTCATCCATTCTCACACCCTTAACCCTGCTTCTTCTTCATCAGTTTCCCACGAACCACAAGGCTTCCTTAACCCAATGATCCCTCCAAATGTTAAGTTAACTAAACATTTATCTGAGGCCAATATTAATGATCGGTATGTTATGTCCCGTCTTAGAGACCACAAAATTTACAATAATGTTCGTCTTTACCTAGCTTTCCTGCACGACAAACCAGATTCTGTTTGCTTTGAAGGTAAAACAAATACGAACATAAAGGTTTTGATCTCCCAAGAAGGCCTCCCTACCAAACGAGATGCACTAATGGAAATATTCTTGAAATTCCATGATGGTCTTGAAATTTCTCCTCAAAAAGTTAGAGAAGACCTAACCTCTTTTGCGTCCTTTATCTCTTCAAAACGATTATCTCATATCCAAAAATCCCGTGCAGATATGAAGAAATACTATCGCTCCTAACCTGAAGACCACTAAACCTAAATGTCTTAGCCTTTACTATCAAAATGTAAGAGGGTTAAGGTCTAAAACGTCTGCCGTCTTTAATAGCTCCCAAAACCTTCCTTATGACATCTTTGCCCTTACCGAAACCAACCTCACACCTGATATCCTTAGTACCGAACTCTTCACTAGCGACTATTCCATCTATCGAATGGATGTCGTGGAGTGTGCGAGTAATACACATGGCCGTGGTGTGCTTTTAGCTATCAATAGTAATTTTGAAACTACTCCATATTCCTACTTCAATCGAATTTGAAGGTGTATCAGCTAAGGTTACACTCCCTAAGTTTTGTCTTTTTGTCCTTTGTTGTTATATTCGACCAGCCCAACAAATTTAAGCATACCAAGCTACTGTTAATGCCATCGATTATCTGCTTGAACAAGTGCAACCTAATGATTTGATCATCGTTCTTGGCGACTTCAATCTTCCCCATCTCAATTGGTCCACCTCAGATGATCAGACATCCTTCTTTCCAACTAACATCTCCTCTGAATCTGAATCGCTGTTCATTGATCGTCTGTCTGATTGTGGTCTTTTTCAACTAAATGTTGTAGCAAACTTTATGGGGAGACACCTCGATCTTATATTCTCATCTGATTGCGATAACTGTGTTGTCTCCGCGAGCCCTCACCTTCTCTCAACCTTGGATCGCTATCATCCTCTCCTTGATCTCTCCTTCCCCATTGAATTTGAAAACAACTTTTTTGAATTGGAGAATTACTGTTATGATTTTCGTAGGGCTGATTTCTCCAAACTTAACAATCTTCTTAGCTCAGCCGACTTTGAAATAAGTTCCCTCCACTCAACAGTAGAGTCCCTTACAAATTGGTTTTATTTGATTCTCTCATACTGTATTGAAGAATCAGTACCGTTCTCTCGTAAAAAAGATTTCACCTCTGCTCCCCCTTGGTACAACAGAGATCTCCGTAGCCTAAGAAATACCCGTAACAAGCTTTGGAAGATCTTTTTACATTCCAAATCTGATACCGACCACAACAACTATCTTCTCGCCTATAATTCTTTCTCTGAATTAGGGAATCCCTTTATAACCAATACCTTAACCATATGGAAAATAACCTTCTTTCTGATGCAAGGACATTTTTTAAGTTTATAAATGTCAAACGAAAATCTGATGGGTTTCCACCTTCAATGAGTTTCTCCAACAAAATCTCCTCAGATCCAACAACCATTTCAAATCTATTTGCTGAATACTTTAGCAAATCGTACACCGAACATCTTCATGATCCTGATCCACACTGCTTTAGTTATTTAGATGGCTGCACTCAAACCTCTCTTTCATCTTTTACAATAACTGAAGAAATGGTACTTGCCAAAATCGTAAGCCTCAAAGAAAACTTTAGCCCTGGTCCTGATGGCGTCCCATCAGTTGTTCTAAAAAAATGTATGCATTCTCTGTCAAAGCCTTTAACTGCACTCTTTGAACTCTCTCTTTCCCAAGGTGTGTTTCCTCATATATGGAAAGATTGATTTATATTCCCTATTCATAAACAAGGCAATAAAACTGAAATTAATAATTATAGACCTATTGCGAAACTTTCATGCATCCCAAAACTTTTTGAAAGCCTAGTTTATGGTTCCGTTTATTTCCATTGCAAGCCCTTATTCTCCCCCGCTCAACATGGTTTTCTTAAAGGTAGATCCACTACGACTAACTTAATTGAGTTTATATCAAAAGTTTTGTCAGCCGTTGAGAATGGTAAAGAAGTTGATGTTGTATACACTGATTACAGCAAAGCCTTTGATAAAATATCCCATAAGATAATTTATCTCAAACTTAGAGCCCTAGGTTTTCCATCTATGTTTATAAACTGGATAGGCTCCGACCTTGCCAATAGAACTTATAGAGTCCTCTTCCGTAACTCAGTTTCCAGTCCCATACATGCAACTTCTGGCGTCCCACAAGGTAGTCACCTTGGCCCCCTTCTCTTCGTCCTATCTGTTAACGATGTCTGTCTTAAATTAAAAAACTCAGATATCCTAATGTTTGCGGATGATAAGAAAATTTTTAAGATTATCTCAACTCCATCTGATTCCTTACTTTTACAAAATGATCTTAATATCTTTTTTGTTTGGCGCATGCATAATTTCCTAGAGTTAAATGTAGGTAAATGTAAACAAATGACCTTTTCGCGCAAACAAATCCCATCTCATAGAGTATACTACTTCCTTAACGACGCCGTCAATGTGGTCGATTCTATTAAAGATCTTGGTATTATGTGTGACAAACACCTGAATTTCCATTCCCATTTTGACCAAATTATTAATAAAGCTAATAGATCTCTCGGTTTTATTAAGAGATGGTCAAAAGAATTTTCCAACCCCTATGTAACTAAAGCGCTTTACATTTCCCTAGTCCGTCCTCATCTTGAATATGCATGCCAAGTATGGTCTCCCTTTTATGAAAACCATTCCCTCAGAATTGAAAATGTTCAAAGACGTTTCATTCGATTTGCCTTACGTGGCCTCCCCTGGGATGATGCATCCAACTTGCCTCCTTATGCCGATCGACTAAAACTGATAGGTTTGCAACCCTTATATATTAGACGCAAAAACGCTGATATATTATTTGCTCACCAATTGTTAATGGGCAACATAGATTCCCCGGCACTCCTGAGTGATATTCATCTTAACACCAACCCTCGAAATCTGCGATTTGTCTCCCTTTTCTATATCCCTCATCACCGCACTAATTACGGGCACTTTGAACCAATGTCCAGAATTCTTCGTCACTGCAACGCTGCTATGCTAGTCTTCGACTTTAACATTTCCAAATCCCATCTGAAAGATACCCTTTACTTTTTCCCTTTTTGAGTCCGAATTCCTCGTCCCTTTTAATTTTAAGTCTAATAAAATCAAAATTGTTAGTTCTTGTACATTAAAGAGCTTTTATGTGGGCCTTAGGGCCCACATGAATTAATGTTGTAAACTGATAACAATAACAATAACAATAACAATAACAAGAACAAAAAAAAAAAAAAAAATAAGTTAGTGTTAAGTTAAGTTAAGTTATGTTAAGTTATAGCTTGTATTAAGCTGAATAAATAAAAAAATAGGTTCCATTCCCGGAAAATAATATTGGACTGCTTTTGGCAAACAAATTCTATGATTTTTATGAAAATTTTTGATAAAAACAGAAAAAATCATGCAGAAAGTATAGGCGCACCATAGAACTACAATGCGAACGTGGCGTAATTTGAGTTTAACCCAGTTTTGACAGATTAACAGCTAGGTAAGTATTTTGACAACAAAAATGCAATCAAAACAAAAACAATCTACTGAATATTTTTTCTTTCAAAAATATAATTTATTCAGATCAGATTTTTATTTTGAGAAGCACCAAAGGTTGCTTCTAACCAGAAGATTTCAGTAACTCGAAATCTAGATTGGTCAAATCGAAAAAGTTGGAATCGGCAAGTCCCAGTCGGGTTGGGCATACGATACTAGCAGTATCGTGGTCGTCGCGCGTAAGTTCACGTTCATCAAGAGCATCATCAAATTCGAACAAGTTTCATCATCGTCTTCATCGTCATCATCAAGCGATAAAATTGACAAAGCTTGAAGCGCCAAAGAGAACACCAAGTCGCCCAGCAAATCTGTTTTATCTAGCAGCGAAAAGAGTGGTGCACAGAGGCCGGGCGCGGTATCTCGCAATCAATCCATTCCACCTGCCAGACGTAAATGACGAAGTTCAAGGAAACTAAATCAGGAAGTTCAAGGAACGTAAATCACGACCTTAAAGGTACTTTAGTGTGTCCAGTGATTTGTGTAGCCTAGATGATAACAGCGAATACGGTGCTATTAACATGAGCCACGAAGACCTGAGTGATATTAGCTTCATCTATTGAAGATGAAGCTATACGAACCAATATCTATTAAATACAAATTAACCCGAACAGCAACTAGAGAAAGAGGAAAAGGAACGTAAGGAGTAAAAAACTGAAGAAACTACATAGCAGTTACGAAGGAGAAGATGATGATGACGAAGACGACGAGGATGCATGTGAATTTGTTGAATAATCTTTCAAACCATCCAAAAAATCTGGAACTGATAACACAAAGAGAAAGCAGAAGTTGTTACGGTTGAGGTGAGAGATTGTATTTTTTAAATTTATCCCAAGTATAACATTTATTATCTTTAGGATCTTCAAAGTCTAGTGGTTATGGTTCGGATACATCGTCATCCTCATCTCGTCACAGTCAAAAGGAAGCGCACAGCTGATAAAAAAGCTAATAAGCATTAAGCAGTGAACAAGAGTGAGCATATTTTAAAAATTCTCTAAACTAAAGACATATCTAAATAATTTTCTTTCAGTGGAAACTGTTACAAGGCGATACACAATTTTGATTCAAATCAAAAAACATCAGACAAACCAGAAGGCAAAGACATAAAGAAGAAGAGAATCGAAGAGTTACTTTAGCAGCTAAGAGCAGTCGAAGACGCCACTGCCAAAACAAGTAAACAAGATCCAAATTGACCGGAAAGTCTTAAAGTAGGTAGCACACTACAATTATTACAACTCATACTTAAACATCACAAACAATATATTAATTTTCCAAAAATATTTCGTTTCATAATCAACAATAGTGACACAGCGTTACCGGGAAAACCCCAAGCCGTTCAACTGTGGATTTTTGCTATGTTCGTCCAAATCGTATTGCTGCTGTTAATGCTTAATTGCAGCTTAACTCCGGGCTTAGAAGTAAGTAAGTTTACAATTACGTATTTCTAGTTGATAATTTCTCATGTTTTCTTTTGTTCATAGTGCCCGAATGCCTGATGTGGCTTCAATGAAGCATACATTTGGAATTGATCCGTTCAAAATGTAAAATGTCTCCTTTTTGTTGGCAAGGATGAATATATGTATCAATAAATTTTACATTAGTTAAATGTCCTTCGCAATAATATTGTATTCTTTTTTTGTGTTAAAGGATTATTTTACCCATTGACCTCTTGGTTTGTTAATCATGTTTATTTGTTTTTAAAATAAAATGAAATTAATAAAAATATGTTTTTTAATTCTATTCGACACTCAACCTTATAATTACTGATATAATATACATAATTATAAGGCTTTTCGAGGCCAGCTTTTTAAAAAAAAAAAAATTGTGATGATTTTCCAAAATATCTTTCTTTGTACTATTTCGTACTTTTTATTACGAATTTGCATTAAGGTTAAAACATCAAGTGCTTGCAGTATATTAAAAAAATACAGAAATAGCTAATTTTGAAAAATGGTGTTTATCAGTTTGAGCCTTTGAGCATATGTAGCTAAAATCAAAGTTCTGAAGAATAATGAATAAAAAAACATGCTTTATACAGCTTATCCTTTTTTCTTTTATTATTTTCCAAAAATTTAATACAAATATGAAGTTATAATTCAATAATTTAAAATTTGACTTGAGTATTTGACATTTTTTCTTGGAAATATTTATTTTTTTCTTAATTACTCAAAAACTAATTAAATAAATAATAGCATTTTAAAAACAAAAACTATACTAAATAACATACAATTTTGAAAAAAAAAAATAAATTACAACTTTATTTAAAAACTAGCTGTGCCACGTTTAACGTAGATTATCAGTGGATGATATTCTCAGCATGCCGTCGAATCAAATAAACGGTAGAGTCAAATCGATCTTCATTGCAGAATTTGTTGCAATAAAGCTTCGTTTTGTTTGGGTGCTGAAAAAAAAACAATTATTAGTGCTTTCAATGTTTGTGGCTTATGTAAAACTTACTTTGAAGTAGTCTTGCCATCATGAGCCTTCTTTTCTACGAACGCACAATTTTGTAAGTGTTGGCATTATGAATTCATGGAATTCAGCTTCTATTTTGCCAGTCTTAAGTTTACCAAAATTGCCTGGAATTCTTAAGTAGGACATTAAAAAAGATGAGATTAGTTTTAATTTAATTTATTTTTGAAGAAGACTTGCCAATGATATACGACTCCTGTCTTTTATGTTCTATGTTCTCAGATCAGGTTGCTTCGCAATCGACATTCTGTCTAGTTACCTCATCTGCATGCGTCGTCTGTATAAGACTCAGCGGCAGCAGTAGTCGCTGTCTCAGCCAACAAAGTTTGCAAGTTGTAGTCCTTTAGTGGCAGCGTGACATTTAGTGCTACAAGCCTAGATTTAGACCTAGAAAAAGATGAGGATTAAGCGAGTTCATCAGGATATAAATATTTAAATTCTTTTCTTTTACTTTCACTACTAATTTCCGCGCGCTGTTGCACTCTGTGGAATTGGAAGATAATTCTTTTGTTGCTGCTGAAAGAGACGTTTCTTTAGAGCAGCTTGTATTATATTTCTTGGTGAATGATGCATTGGCCAAAGTTGTTGGAAACCCTAAAGAATTATATCATTTAAAATATTTCTTTTTGGTAGACTTGTAAGTTAATCAATTAACAAACCTGAATTGCCTGCATGGGAGAAGGGCGTTAGCGGTCGATTACGGAATGTTGAAGCTTCTAATTGCACCATTGACTTGGAGGTGTTGTTGCTCCTTTTATTTTTGTGACACCTTCACCGTCAACGCCTGCGGCAGCTATGACCGCTGAGATGGGGACAGATGTCACCGATCATGGTACAGCAGCAATTGAGGATAGAAAGATGCACGTTTCAGTTCACAATCAGCAGAAATTTTATCCTTACAATTCCAACAAAAATGTACACACAATGTCCAGCGTCTGTCGTTAAAAACATTGATATTATTTTGATAGAGAAATATGATATAAGAAACTTACTTGTAAACAGCGGCCTTGTTTTGAGCAAAACTTTGCCTTCCGGATTCCTTAAGGGAAGTTGCTTCCTGCATTATGGCATGGAATTGGCAGCATCTAAAATGAAAACACAGACTTTAAAATAAATCGATTATTGTTGCACCTCCTTCACTGCAATTTGACTTACTTTTTATTCAATAAAGTGAACTTGTATATACTTTCTTCATTATTAGGAATTTTGGTCTGAAAAATATCAAATTATATTAAATATCAAAACAATTAACAAAAACTTACTCTTCAAATCCGAAATCCATTGTTTTGTTTTGCAAAATTGACTGTCATTTTTGACAGGTCACAAAAATTCCATAAGTTTCTATTTTAGCCCAATCCCCCATTTTGTTTTTTTCCCCACTCACATGTATTCACCGATAGCGAATTTGAGAGAGTTCACCTATAATAAAATTTGAGGGTGTTTCAGGTAGGACGGGTACCGGTCGGGACTCTAGATAATATATTTCCTCTATGGGTTTTACTAAACACATCAGGAAAATTGACTATGAATAAAGCAGCTTTCACATGAGCGCGACCAACGACCAACGAATGAACGAATATTCGTCAATTTTGACATTTCTTTCACATGAGAGTTTTTAATTCGTCGCGAATGAAGTTTGACATTCACCACCGAAACCAAAACAAGAATGATTTTTTTAGGTTAAGTACGCGCGATTATTTTATTCGTTGCGAGTGTGGATGATGTGGAACGCGAATAAAGTTTGACTGTTCGTATCAACTAAAATTTTGTTCGCGACGAATAAATTTGTTTTCTTAAATTTATTAATATATGATATTGAAAAGTAAAAGTATGCATCATAAATCAAATAGAAACTATATTGCTATCGTTTTGTTAAGAATTTGTGTGGAAATATGTCTTCAAACGTATATAAACTCACATTTTGTAATTCATTCGTCGTTCGTTGGTCGCGCTCATGTGAAAGCTGCTTAAGAGCTGTGTTTATTTAATCAACAAGCCTTAAACTATAGATCAAGAAATCACGACTTTAGTAATTCTCTATGAATATGCGCCCATATATTTAAAAGTTTTTTTTTTTTTTTTTTTGTATACATTTAATGTTTTTTAAGCATGTTTTCTTAAATAATTTTTATAATAAGTGTTTAATTTGCATAGAATAATAATTATTAAAAGAAAACAATTTAAATAGATTATTTTGTAGCCTGAAAGTGTTGTCGATGTTGTTGATGCAGATGGTGCTGCTACGTTGTTATTGATGATTTCCTCCTTGGAAGTTTTGCCACCCATTGTTTTTAAGTTTTCTTAATTCCGCTATCAGTTTTGTTTTTTGAGCTCCAAAGCTTATGTTTATAACCTTTTGTAGTTCCGAACACTTCCGTTGGAATTATCTCTTCTTACCACCTCTTTTTTTTTATTTGTTTTGGAGGATTTTGAGGTTCTGCTACTTTGATCCCTTGCCGCTTTTTATACTGCTCTATCGTCAGAGCTTTTGGACCAGCCTCTCTTGGTGTTGGTATATACACCGGAGTATTTTCTGGTATATTTTTTATATTGGGTCGATATTCGCTAATCTCTTCATATTTTTTAAATAAAGAGTTTATTTCTTCTAAAGTGGCCATGTAATGGTATATATATTTTTAGATTATTATTGGTTCAGACTTGCAAGATCGCCATGTAGTGTTTGACGAGGCAGTGTTAGCGAAAGGATCATTCTTAGCTTATTAAAAGCCGCTTATAGTACCCGTAGCGTGATGGTTAGTGCGTTGGACTGTCATGCAAGGGGTCTTGGGTTCAAACCCTGCCTGTGCCACCTAACTTTTTTCACGGGTACTGCCTCTTGCGAGGAATTGACATATCCTCCAAGAGTAATTCTTGTCATGAAAAGTGCTTTCTCAAATTAGCCGTTCGGATTCGGCATATAAACTTTAGGTCCCTTCCATCTCTGGCAGCATTACTCGCACACAGGAATGGTTGAGAGTTGTAAGTCACTAGGCCCTGGTTCTTCATGGACTGTTGCGCCACCTAATTTATTTATTTATTTAATTTATTTATATTGCCGAGCATAAATGCACGATTTAAAATTAGTTGAGTCAAGGTTATGATATAACTTAAGACTGAATTTATTTGGTAAATGTTCTCCTATTTATACTTACAACTAGTTTTACATTTTTATACATTGTATTCTTATTCTACTTCTTTATTGATCGATTTTGCCTATGACCTACAATACATTGTCCCACATGACGTAAGAATTAAATGTCCATTTGACAAAATAAACCATTGGTTGTATTTCCTCAAAGGCATTCCGAATGCTCAGTCAATGTGTCACATATAGCTAATTGCAGTCATTGACAAAAATCGATCTATGCACTTGGCGCATAGCGACCGAACATGCTTAGTGTGTAATATGATCAGTTCAATGCACGCTTGGTGACGGCTGATGATATACAATCATATGTAGGTCGCCATGCGTCGAGTTCATTAATGTTTGTTTATTATTATTGTTTTGAATTATATTTTTTTTTTTTACTTTTGTTAATTCTTTTGGTGTTATGGCACAACATCTTAAAATTATAAACTAGACAAATTTGTTGAAAAAAGGATAGACCATTGGCCCAATTTCTGTAACACACCATAACACCAACTGCGAAAGATATTCATCTTCAAATAATAATATAATTTAATAGCATTCACCCCGATAATACCGAAATAACCGATCGGAGTTTTCGATGACCGAATAGGAGAATAAATATTCGCGCAATGTTTTGCTGTGGGAGAAAATCGAGTCTGACAATCTCAAATTACATCAAGTTTGTTTGAGGCAGAAAATTCATCTCCGATCATATCCTAAATTTAATCAGCTAGGTTTCAAGTCTAGATTGAAAATCTAGTGAAATTGTTTTCAGGGCGCTATCTTTCGATGGATGTCATAACTTCGAAATCAAGTGAATTTTAATCAGTTGACATACATATGTAGATCACATCAGTTAATAAACAATTCTGTTGACTTTCATAATTTGTATAATTTCTTGTTTTTATTTGTTCTGTGATTTTATATATCATAAATATAACATATTAGTGTTTTTATTTGAATTGTGTTGCTGTACCTGCAAGGAAGCTTGAAATGTTTGGCTCCGGTTCTTTGCGATAAGCAGTTTCCAAACATCGTTTGGGAGGAACTCTTGTGTCGAAGTATATACTCGTACATACAAAACAGAAGCTGCAACTACATACAAAATTATGGTTTATTTTCTTTGAATAAAACTGCTAGGTACTGTTTTGAAACAATTACCTCTTGCCGAGTTCAATTCACATTTAATGAATGATTTCAAAACTTAAAATTGAATTTTGAATTAATAGCAACTTCTTTTGGAGTGATGATTCTAAATTATGGATCATCTTTTCACCTGCAAAAAAAAAAACATTTCCAAGTAAATGCAATACTTTTTTATTCAAATTTGTACATACCTCATGTCTGTAAACAAAACACTTTTTAATTAAACTTGCATGTTTTTCATCGTAGTCTATTTTTTATACGCGGGAACCTTGCATGATGGGGATATGATATAGGTAGGTATTCCCGTTTTATTTCCGAAATTCAGCTGAAAAATGTTAAAATTTTAAGTTTGTGGAGCAAGATTTCGTAAAAATTTCCTTAAAATCAAAAGAATTGTTTAGGTTTGATTGAAATATCCATGAAATATTATTAAACCAACTAAAACTCAAAACATTTTTCACAAGAATAGCAAATTGGCCAGAACCGAATCATAATTTTTATTTCTATAAAATAGCTTGATTATGTTAAGATATATTTAAAAACCAACAAACCTGTAAAGAGAGAAAGAAACACTTCAAAAAGAAAATTAGCATTTTTACTTTTTAAAGATTGAATTCTTTTAATTCGTATTAATTTATATTTTATTTATTCCCTGCAGACAGTCTAGATACTTTTTCTTGTTGATCGCAATCAAAAACATTGTATTTTTTTTTCATTATTGTAGAATTGTCAAAATACTCACCTCGCTGTTAATGGGCAGGTTCAGACGACATAAGTGACTTGAAAGTAAGGCAAGTTTCTAGTACATCATGATTTTTTCTGTTTTTAGCGAAATTTTTCATAAAAACCATAGAATTTGTATGCCAAAAGCAGTCAAATATTATTTTTAGCACAGTTTTCACTGAACAGAAGTTGCAGAATTTACTTTTTTTTAAATATTGCATTAATTTTTCAATTTCTGAAATCAAGAGATCTCTTTTTTGAACAGCATTGTTTTCCTCCTGATTGTACTCCTTCGACCTACAATCTGCATTGAGAGGATTTTGCCCGTTAGCATAGGCATGTGTTAGTTGTACCGTGCATTTCTTATGGAAAAGTCCAGATTGCATGTAGTTGTCATGGACTTTGGTCTTGGTTATGCACAATAAGGAGGAAAACAATGTAAGGTCAGAGAGAAAAAACTAATCGAGAGAGATAAATTTCCTCGTCTCCGTCCCTTCGAAACCTCTAGTCCAGTCAATGAACGAAAAAAATTGCCTTCACCTCAAAAAAAATCCAACAGTTTTGAAACTTGGCACACTTTCTAAGGGATGTCTGGTGATTACCCGAAAAAAAGTCCCCAAGAATCCGACGTGAGCTCTAGCGGCAGTTAAGAGAAACATGGAGTTTGTTTCAGTTTTTCACGTTTATCTCGTAAACTATTTGTCGTATCAAGAAATTTTGTTCCACAAAATTAAAGCTCATTAAATTTTATATAAAAAAAAGCTTTGACAAATTTTTTCGTATCTCTTATAGTTTATAAAATAACTCAAGCGGCAGTGAAGAGAAATATACGGGTTTTTCGGTTTTTCGGGGTTATCTTGAAAACTATTTGTCGTATCAAAAAATAATCTTCTACAAAATTAAAGCTTATTAAATTTCCTAAAGACATTTATGATATTAATTTGTTTGTACTTGTTTTAGTTTGTAAAATAACTCTTTCGGCATGTTAGGAAAACATGTGAGAATTTTTTCAAACACGTTGATGACGATTGTGTACCTAAAACCCTAACAACGTTTCTGGAAACTCTTATAATAAAGAAAACGGACATTGAAAATAGAAAAATTAAGTGCATCGCAATAGGGCATAGCATTATATCAGCTCAGTTGTTGGAGATATCAGCTATTTGCCACACGCGACCAGATTCCAGCGGTTCATTTACCTAATTTGTGTCCGCATTTCAAAGACTTAAATGTCAGAACGTTAGATAGACTAAATACATTTCATTCTTTGGGCGGAATAAGAAGCATCGCTACATCTACTTCCATAGGAAAAGAAACCGACACACGAATGCAAAAGCTGAAAAAACTAGCTTGTGCTAAATCAACTGGAGAACTTGGAGTACTTCCTTTGGAAACATTTCTGAAAACGGATTAAAAAATGTAGTTTTTGAGAATGTGTTCCGAAGAAATGTTACAGCCAAAACCATATGACACTCTTTGGTTGGCATCAAAGTTTATTGACATTTACGATGTTCCAGGATGGAAAGGGTACATGCACTCAATAACAACAGGCTTGTTTAGTGCAAAAACTAAAATCATTCCTCTTCCGTTCATAAACCCTCCACTGACCAACTATAATACACTTTACACTGCATTGCACTATGCTGGCAGTTTGTGTGACAAATTTGACCAAAAATGCCTGGTGGCAACATTTGACCAGCCTCTTTATATAAAAAGTAAAGAAATCGTTGCCGAAGCTTCATCTGAGTCCCGTCTATATGTCTATAGGTTTTCTGATGAGTGAAAGTGGCCTGCAAGACTTAATGAGTACTATGTACGCCCCGGTTTCTGTTGGAAAGATGCTGCAAGGAAAAGCTTTCGCTAGAGCAGTTCGTGCTTTAATACTAATACAGACATCTTTAGCTAATATAATAATGGAACAAGTCGACAAAAGCCAACGTGAATCAGGGGAAATCCAAAATCTCACGAAAAATTTTCTTGATGAGTCTCCTTCGTTATGTGCACTAAAACAAAACCCTTATTTGATCCATCTTAGTGAGAAACTACAAACAAATCTTAAGAAACTCATACCTAATGGACTAACAGCAGCCTTATGGATTCAGTTGTTTAATATGATTACATTGCTTAAAGATTTAATTCACGCTGAGCTGTCTGGCGATTGGAATGCCCATATTAACTGTGTAAAGAATATGATTCCATATTTCCATGCCGCCGGACACTTCTCGTACGCCAAATCATGTCACCTGTATTTGCAGGACATGATAAAACTGCCTTCTGTGATGACCCCAGATGAATTTATTGTGCAAGAGGGTTACTTTACTATGAGAAGAACTGACCGATTTTGGACAGGGGTGTGGTCGGACCACGAGGGCGTGGAATCACTGACAGTGTACTTAGCAAATGGGTTCTAGGGCTGACTGCTACTCAAGAAATTCAATTCAATTTCAATTCAATTCAATTCAATTCAATTTATTAAATACAAATGTACAGTAAGACTTTGTCTTTTATAGTACTTAACAGTTGGATGAGAAACAATTCTTTTACTATGTTATATAAAAAAACCTAAATATTATGTGTATAAAGTACGCAAATTGTAATGTATGGGTATAAATAAATTCACTTAAATTTTATTTAAATTATGTATATGTATTATGTAGAAAAGAACCTGTTTAATTTTCCTTCGTTTACCTATAATTTATTTAAAAAAGCTTAAGTTTAAGTTTAGTTTAGTTTATTCATCAAATAGATTACAGTTAATCTCTTAGACTATGATAAAGTACATAATTTAATTGTTGGTGGGAACTATGTATATAATACACATACAACTATTACAAATATAATGTTCTATTGTCTTACATTAAATAAAGCATATTTAATTACAATTAGGAAAAAATTATTCAAATATTATTTAATACAAGAGATTTGAACATGTCTCTTGAACAATTAGAATAAAAATCAACCCTGCTACAAATTAAATTAGCCTCCCTGATACAACGGGAAATAGGTTCATTTCGACCATAATTGCTACGATGAAACTGTTCATAAATAAAAAATCGACAACGTGTTGTTCTTGATGGAGCATTTCCTCCAGTTACTAATGATAGTAACGGGGGACAATTAATATGATACGTTATGATGTCTCTAATAAACATCACTGAAAAGTATACTCTACGATCTTGCAGAGATTGTATTCCAAACAGCAAACACCGAACACTGTAGGACGGTCTTGGAATCCTCCATTTCAGCTTAAAGAAAGCATATCTAGTAAAATTCTTTTGAACTCTCTCAATTCTATCCCTTGAATTATTATAATAAGGATTCCAGACTATGCTGCAATACTCTAGAACCGACCTTACAAAAGAATTATATAGTGATTTTAATGTATAGGGATCTGAAAATTCTCTGGTGTTTCTTTTGATAAAACCAAGCATTTGATTAGCTTTATTAATCATATAGTCATAGTGAGGTAAAAATGACAAATTGGTATCTAAGATAACTCCTAGGTCTTTCTTTGTTCTCACTCTTTCTAGTTTTATGTGTTTGATGTTATAAACAAACAAAATTGGGTTGTAATTCCTGAAACACGACAAGACTTGACATTTAGAAATATTAAGAAGAAGGTGATTCCGTTGGCACCAATCATCTAATCTTGTTAGATCCTTCAAAAGGAGCGAACAATCAGATTCACTGCTTATTTTACGATAAAGTTTTAGATCGTCCGCAAAAAGAAGGCAATTCGAATCATTAAATACATTAGGTATGTCATTTACAAATAACAAAAACAGTAATGGCCCTAAATGACTTCCTTGAGGAACCCCTGATGGAACAAAGATGTCATATGAGAACGAGCAATCTATTTTTACTTTTTGAATTCTACCTGTCAAGTATGATTTTAGCCACTTCAATAACGAAGAGTGAATACCTAGGGAAGTTAATTTATGAAGTAAGACGTTATGATTAATTCTATCGAATGCTTTCGCAAAATCTGTGAAAATAATATCTGTTTGACACATCATTTCCATATTTGATATGATATCGTGAGCCAATAAAGCTAAGTTTGTCGCAGTTGATTTACCTGAAACAAATCCATGTTGGAAAACTGATATGTGGCTGCGAAACAAAACTGACAGTTTGTTACAAACTAGCTTCTCGAATATTTTTGGTATTGCAGAAATTTTACATATTGGCCTATAATTAGTAATTTCCTGCCTTGACCCCGATTTAAAAATTGGAGACAAAAACGAAATTTTCCACTTATCCAAAAAATTTCCTTCTGCAAGTGAAAGATTAAAAATTATAGCAAGTGGTTCAGCTAACGCAATTGCACAATTTTTTAAAAGACAAGCAGGAATCCCATCAGGTCCTTCACTTTTATTGGCATCTAATCCAGACAGGGCCTCTTCAATTTCTTTACGACTTAAGTTCACCGAGCCGAAGTCGACAATTCTATTTACGGAAGGCATCTCTTGGATGGAAGGAGCGTCCATTGAATAAACTGATTGAAAATAATTAGCGAATAAATTGCATATTTTTGGTATCTCACTAGTCGTGGTGTCGAGGTACTTCATACAACTAGGTATTCCATTTGACTTCCGCTTCGAACTTATGAAATTCCAAAAATGCATGCTGTTTGATTTTAAATCACTCTCAACCGATAAAAGATAGTTTCTATACAAGAATTTGTTTAGGATTTCGAACTCACGTTGCCGATTAAAATAATTTAATCGCAGTTCCATATTCTCTTTGTTGATTTTATATAATTTGTAAGCTTTATTTTTTTTATTTTTTAGATTATTCAATCTCCTGTTATACCAGGCAGGACTAGAATTAGATTTTAATTTTCTTTTAGGTACATAGATATCAATTGCATCATTTAAAATGCTTATAAATTCAGTATACAAATTTACTAAGTCCAGTGAACTAAGGATATTATGCCAAGATACAGACAATAAATAATCAACCATTGCATCATAGTCAGCTTTTCGAAAATCATAAACATACTTATGAATAGATACTTCTTTCTTAAGAAAGTGGTAAAAATAAATATTTCCATCAATTGCAACATGATGAATGGTGTTTTCAATGATCGGGAAGTTGGACTTGTCAAGACAAATGAGAAACTCACTGTCCACGAAAACCAAATCAAGTATCCTGTTTAGGTCATTTCTTTGATTATTAATCTGAATTAAATTATATTGGCCCAAAAAGTCTATAACAAAAGATTCTATTTCAGTCGAAACATTAAAAGGAATTAAGCATTTGTCTTCCAAGTCCAATGTCCATTCAATGTTACAAAGATTAAAATCACCTGCAAATAAAATATGTTGTGAACTTTTAAGATTATCCATTATTGATTTTAAGTTATTTAAATGAGCTTTGTACAAATCCAAATTACTCTTAGGAGGAATATAGCTGGCTGAAACAAATAATTCAGATTCATCTATTTTAACACATAAAACAAGTTGATCAATATCAATGTCGGAGTTGGAAGAGTTTGATTCCAAAATAATTTGATTACATGTCAGTGAAGCACGAATTGCAACCAATACTCCTCCACCTCTTTCCATACCTGTCACTAAATTTGATCTATCTTTTCTGAATACATTGTAATAATTAGTAAAACATTCAGTACTTAAATGGTTATCTGTTAACCAAGTTTCAGTTAATATAATAATATCATACGTATATGAGGAAAATGATAAAAAAATATGATTTAATCTGGTCCTTAACCCACCAACATTTTGATAATAAAAGGATAAGTTTTCAAAACTACTTGAAGAAAGCTTTGGCGGCAAGGCAACAGCAGCAGCAACAACAGGAACATTTTGATAATCGAGATTTTCATCTCTGTCAGCAGCAAACGATGTTATGTTAAATTGACTGATAGGGGAACATTCTCGTTTTTTGGATAATTAATGAATGGCTTTACTTTAACACCCCATGGCCATAAAGAAGCATCACTCATTAGCTGATCAAAACAGTCTGAAGGAACACTTAGTTTAAAGTTAATGTATTTAATGTCAGATTGGGGAATGCCTTTTTTCACTAATTTAAAGCATTTAAAGGCATTGAAAGGTATTTTAGATGTAGATGAGATGTGATTAATAAGATCGACCGGAAGTGTATCCACTTTAAATTTAGTAACATGCAGCCATTTAGAAGGAGTCAATGCATTTAAAGAACTACAGCCTGTCCCAACAAGTCCATGATTATGGTTTTGCTTAGGTTTTGTTTTTTTCAGAATCTTAACCCAATTGCTTACATTGTTTACATTTGTATCGTTATTATTTAATACAAGTTCGTTACTCTCAGCAGCAGGTTCAGAGATTTCGATGAGAGGCTGCACTACGTCATCTGCTTCACTCCTAATAATGGTTTTATTTACGTCAAGTATGTCACTCGTATTGGTACTACTTCCTTTGAACGTTTTTAATGAAGAAGAATCGTCATCAGCATTCTCTTTCATTGCATTTAGCTCGGAATCACCATTGCATTCAGTAATTGACCCAACAATATCGACGTCATTAAGAGATGTTTTAATTGTATTTTCATTTTCACCAACATCACCCAATTCATCATCATTTTCATTATTAACGAGAATAATTTCAAGAGAGGGATCGGGTTTGTTGCTCAAAACCGGTTTGTTGTTGAAGATCTGTTCATCGTTTGAACTCACAGACATCGCAATAGTACCAACAGCAGCAGAAACATTAGAACTCAAACCAGATGGACCAGCACCACACGGTTCATCATCGTTATCATTATCGTCGGTGATAATCACAAGAGAAAGATCAGCATTGGTGTCCAACACCGGTTTATTGTTTTCGTTTCTGTCTACTTCCTCAGATATTGGAAGAGGGGTTGCACCAACAGGTGGAGGGGCAGGGGAAAAGGTCTGGCTTGATGCAGCGATTTTTAAAAGCTTAGATGAGTCATTAAGGGAAGGGGTAAGGGGCACACCATTAGGAGAAAAACTAAGCAAATTTAATTTGTTGCTTCGTGCACTAGATGGAGAATTTTTGGCAATATTTTTTCTAATGCATTGCAATGCCGGGGAGCTGATTTTTGTTAGTGGTTTCTTGGAAGGTTCAATAACCTTCCCTTTATTATTGCTTCGCGTTATTCGTGTAATGGCATGCACTTCACTATTGTTGATAAGTTTTACATTATTATTAAGAAAAAGATGAGGAAACTCGATTTTAAGAAGACTGATGTTTTGATTTATATTAACAACGAGCGCTTCCAATTTATTGATGTGTGTGGATAAGCTACTTGAGCAACACTTGTCGCACTTAAAGCAAAGATTAGATTTCGAATTTAAGATGTTATATTCTGTTTTTTTAATTTTTGCACAAGTCAAATGCAGCAGAGAATTGCAGATACCACACGAAATTGATTCGGTAGAGACAACTTTATTACAAATGATACAATTATTCATGATTTAAGTTAGGATAAAGACAATAAAGACAACCGTCTCGATTGAAAGGCAAACTTAGATTGAAAAGCATTGAAGAGTTTAGCGAAATTCAGAAGTAATTGCATTTCTGAAATTTGAAACACTAATAATTTTCTTAGTAGCCACTGGGAGAGAGTTCCATAGCTTCGTTGCATAGATCATGAAGAGCCGCGAGGAGTTCAAATAGTTATAATACGGTACCAAAATCTTTAAAGTTCTGAGGGATTGAGCAAATGTAAGTTTTTCATAGATGTATAAAGGTGTTTTACTTTGAATAATTTTGTGTAAGAAATTTGCTCATCACTGACGTTCTTTTTTCTACTAGTGAGCAACATGAAGATTTTGGGATGTCACGTAAAACTAGAGATAATATAGACATTGAAAAGCTGTCAAATTGGTTCCAAAGTCATCCTCCATTTCCAGTTACAAATGAAATCATGTCAATAGCGAGTGGCATCGTTGGAGATGATAAAGTACCTTTCTACAATGCTTAATCTCTAGGCATGCAGGCAATGAGATATATAGTGGGCAAACGAGTTTCAGAAGTAAGAAACGACATAAAAATTGAATACTACAGTTTTTTACTATAGTTTTTTTTTGGACAATACTATAGTTTTTTTTGTGGACAATTACGGACACGAAAAAATGCATAATATATTTTTTTAGGAAATTTAATAAGCTTTCTTTTTGTGTGAAAAAAACACATTTTTTCCTTAAATGCCGATAGAGTTATTTTACAAACTAAAACAAGTACAAACAAATTAATATCATATGTCAAAAAAAAAACGCAAAAAACACTAAAGAAGCAAAATCATGGGAAAAAGCCAGAGTAAACCTGAAGCAGTAGTTCCAGAATCAGTGGCAACAGCCGCAGTCATCATCACCATCCTTAAACAAATATTTTAAGAATTATGTGCATAAACACAAAAATCAAATAACAAATGTTTAAAAAAAAAAACAAAAACTATTATTAAACAAAAAAAAAATCTTATAATTCTCACTTACCTAAATGGAAGAAGTAAAAACAACTTAGAAGCAATTTTCTTAAATATTAAGAAGAGTTCAGGTAGACCTTATAAATTTGAAACAGTTAAAGCAAAAATTAAAGAAATAGAAAACCTTAAAGAAAAATTTTGTAATTTAGAAGCTAGTCAAGAAATAGAAGATAGCAAAGCGCTTAAACTAGAATTCGAAGGTATATATAATAACACTAAAAAATTACTAGAGGACCAACTGCAAGAACACAAATAAGCTTTTGAAAAAGAAAAAGAGAAAGAAATAAACAATAAAATGGCAGATTTTGATTTAGGAATAGCTATGAAAGCAATCCCAATGTTTTCAGGAAACTTCAAAGAATTAGATAGTTTTCTTAAAATAGTTGAGATAATCCACAAGGGATTAAAAACCACTTGTACACAACAATTGATAGAATTCGTCTTTCACGTAAAATTAGGAATCAATTTTAAAACAGCACTAGGAAATACATACAGACCCTAATAATTTTGAAACTCTTAAATCTTTACTCGAAGAAAGATATAAGAGTAGTACAACCATTCCTCAGATTCAAAATAGCTTATCTAATTTTAGTCAGAGAAATCTTTCAGTGACTTCATTTAGAGACAAATTACTTAACACTATAGCAGAGTTAAATAATCTTCAGATAAAAGAGTTAGGCAGCAATTCTACCAAAGAAGAAAAAAATGTGATAAGGAAAATGAACGACATTTATAGTTTAAATATCTTTAAAAATGGTCTTTACGACAACTTTAAACAAACTATTTTTGCATCCCAACCTAAATCACTAATAGAAGCATCAAACCTCACAATAGAATTAGAAAAAACAAATACTAACGCATTAATGTACTATAGACATAACCCACAAAACATTAATCGACAAAACAGACAAGACGGCAATGACCGTAACAGATTTCAAAGAAACATGAATCAAAATCAATACAACAGTAACATCCAAATTCGAAATTCTAACCGAAACAATAACTTCAATCGACATAATAACTGGAACAATAACCGAACCCAAAATGCTCAAAGAAACAATAACCAAGGTCATTATCAAAACCAATTCAGAAATACGAGACAGCAAATACGACTATTACATAATGAGCGACAAGAGGGAAACGAATACGGCTTGGAATACGCGAATATTCCAGACAGCCAAAATTAAAAGTGTATAGAATATCGGATAGCAACACAAATTATATTGTTGCAAAACATAAAAATAAAAATATGACATTTGTGATAGACACGGGTGCAGACATTTCTATCTGCAAAATTACAAGTAAACTAGAGAATGAAGAATATGACCCAGAACAAAAATGCAAACTCACTGGTATAACTAATGAGGAAATACACTCTTTAGGAACACTCGATCTAAACCTCCAATTATGTGAAACTATCTATCTACAGAAATTCCAGCTAGTAGATGAAAAATTTCCTATCGAAACAGATGGTATTTTAGGTAGAGATTTTTTCACCAAATTTCTTTGCAAAATAGACTACGAAACATTTACAATATCATTAAGTGACGACGAAAAAACAATAACTTTGCCAATGCAATCAAAGCCCCTACATGCACTAAGCATAAAAATACCTGCAAGAACAGAAATGATTCAACCACTAAAACTTCATTTAATTCATGACACTCTAATTACAAATAAAGAAATAGCGCCCCATTGTATTTATAAGTAACACAATAGTTCCAAAATCTGGCATGGCGCATATCAAATTGCTCAACACGAACGACAATGAAGTAATTTTAAACGACATTACCTTAGACACAGAACCACTTGATAACTATGACATAATGAAATATAAAAACGAAATCAATTACAATGAGTATCGTTTTAAACAAATAATGAAAAAACTAAAAGTAGACAGCAAAGACGATCATGCAAAAAAGGAGTTAATTGACATCTTTAGAAAATATCAAGAAGTTTTCCCTTTAGAGAACGAACCACTGACAACAAATAATTTTTACACCCAGAAAATTGAAACTTCCGATAAAACACCGACATACATACAAAACTATAGACTTCCCCATGCACATTTGGACATCATATCTGAACAAGTTGAACAAATGTTCAAAGACGATATAATAGAGCATTCAAAAAGCCCTTACAATGCACCCCTATTACTAGTACCAAAGAAAAATACAGCTGACAAAAAGAAATGGAGAGTAGTAGTAGTATAAAGTTAAATGACAAAATAGTGAACGACAAATTCCCTTTAACTCGTATAGAAGACGTACTTGACAAACTAGGAAGAGCAAAATGGTTTTCAACATTAGATATGACTAGTTCTTTTCACCAAATAGGACTACACAAAGACTCAAGACCACTTACGGCATTTTCCACCAACAATGGACATTACCAACTTAAGAGACTGCCATTTGGACTTAAAATTTCATCTAACAGTTTTCAAAGAATGCTTACTATCGCTCTAGCTGGATTAGAATCCGAAGCCTTCTTATATGTTGATGACATAATAATCTATGGTTGCAGTCTAAGACACCACAACGAAATCTAGTACGTATCCTCGAACGACTCAAACAATACAACCTTAAGCTAAATCCAGAAAATTGCAATTTTCTTTGCCCTGAAGTAATATATATAGGCCACCTAATTACAAGCAATGGCGTAAAAACTGACCCTGCAAAACACAAAACGATTAAAGAGTATCCAATTCCAAAAAATGCAGATGAAGTTTGACGATTTATAGCCTTTTGCAATTATTACAGGAGGTTCATACCAAATTTTGCTGATATTGCACAAAGCCTTAATAACCTTTTAAAGAAAAACACGAAATTTAAGTGGGATACAAATTGTCAAACAGCCTTTGACACTTAAAAAAATAAACTCATGGAAACTCCTATCCTACAGTATTCAAATTTCGAAAAACCATTTATTCTAACAACAGACGCATCAAATTATGCACTAGGAGCAATCCTTTCCCAAGGCGAAATTGGTGAAGATCTTCCCATATCATACGCAAGTAAATCACTGCAAAAACATGACCTTAACAAACCTGTAATAGAAAAAGAATTACTCGCAATCCACGGGGGTATATAATTTTTCAGATCATATCTATACGGAAGAAAATTTACGGTCGTCACCGACCATAGACCTTTAGTATCTCTATTCTCACACAAAAATCCATCGGAAAAAATGACTAGAATACGACTAGACTTAAGCGACTATGATTTTGACATAATATACAAAAAAGGAAAAATGAATACAAACGCAGACGCTCTATCTAGAATGAAAATCGACTCAGACTTATTAAAACAAATGATACCGACAGAAATCGATGAAACCGTCAAAAGAACATTAGTTATCACAAGGGGGATGTCCACAAAAATAAATACGGACAACAACAAGGAGAAATGCCATTACACCTTAAAATCTGGGAATGCATATCCATTAATGACGTCAAAAATATAAAGAAATTAAAATTTAATATAGATAAAAATGCTAGGAATTCAAAAATAAATATTGATGAAAATTTTGTGCACGTGCGATCTAGCGATAAATCGGCGAATCCAGATTCGAACCTGATGAAGCTTGCATCAGATATAAATAAAGATAATAGGCGTTTTTTATTGGTAAATTTATACGCAGCGCAGCAAAATCTTACACACTAAACAACAACAAAGAAATAGTGCGGATAAATAAGGCAGCAAAAATAGTGCATATAAATAGTTCAGATAAAGTTTTGGAATGCTTGGAATAGAATGACACTTCATCCAGTTCCAGAAATATTTTGTACTTAAAGGTTGGCAGGATTTTATTATTTGGGGATGCGTTCGTATTTTTCTTGTGCTCTGTTTTCACTAGAATAAAAATAAATTGGTTTGAAATATTAATCTACGATTAGACTGTTAACGTAAATATTCAATGCGTTGACTACTTGACATCACCCAAAAATCATCAATAATCACACTGCTATCTCTAAATTTATTGACGTGTGATGTGTGTTAGGACTCGCCCAAAACCAAAGCGAAACATTTGATGCGAAAACAAAACTTTCGTCATTAGTCGGGTTTAAAGGCTCTACCAAACCAACGCGAAAGTGGTACATTCGCCGACGCGGCATTGTTTATTTGTCATTTTTGTTATCATTGTGAATGATTCGCCCTGATTCGCTTCGCCTCAGTTATCGCAGTTGCCAGCAAATGGGAGCTTGTAGGCAAGACGGGCTTACGGGGAAGGACAAAATCTCCCCTCACACCCTTCTTTTGGCTTTTAGTGCCTGTCTACATTGGATTTTTAATGCTGGGTTTTATTATGTTCGTTGTGTACATACGATGAAGAGAAAATCAATCTGCACATCCCTATCGCACACCCTTGAAATCTATCTATCCTTCACTCATACAATACAAAATCTTTCATGTTGAATCCAAGAATATTGTTTGCATTTGGGCTGTAATCTACCCATCTCTCTCTTTTTCACTCACATAATCTACCTGTCTCACTGCTTGCACCTAACATTAAAAATTAAATGTGGACAGGCACTCTTATGTCATTTCAATCTTTCAATTCATACTCAACTCTATTCTGACTGGACATGCATGTACAGTGTACACATTAACTTGAACTCTTATTCAACTTTACATAAAAACAATAATAGTTTTTCAACACATCCCTTGAGTACGTATTTTCAACAGCTGATCTTGACATAAGTATGATTGCACAGATACCAACTTGAAGATTTAAAATAAAAGTGCATATAATAGTGAACATATGTTTTATTCACACTTTCCATTACTGCACTTACTTTCCATTACTGCACTAGCTAATAATTTACCAATAAAATACGCCTAATATGTATACTGTTTAAGCAGCTTATTTTTGAACACCCTATTAAAATCTAGAACACTCTATTTCCTATGAACATCACTATCCATACCTTTCATATGGTTCCCACCAAAACTGTACTATCAGCACTTTTTACAGGTGCTCTTCTATCTTATTACATTTATTTTCCCACATTTATTTTCCCATAGAATCAGAACTAAAGTGTCAAATTGTTTATGAATTAAGTATAAAAGCCATGAAAATTAATAATAAAATCACTTTTAATCCAGAAGTCAATTAGGTTGTTTTATTAATATTGCTACCCCCACCCTAGGTAAGGAGCAATAAAATCAAGTAAAACAATTCAGTCGAATTCAAAAGAGTTTTCGACTTTAAACATTGGTGACCTCGACGTGATCTTTAAAGAACACTCGACAAGCCAGTTTCGTATTGTTCCAGTACTAACACTGGCACTACAAACATATAGTACATATGTTAATTAAAAAAAAGCGTTAATTAAAAAGGGCTTTGAAACACTGGTAGTCAACGTTCGGCGTTCCAGTTCAATCGTTCCAGTTTCGTATTGTTCCAGTCGTTCCAGTTCAATCGTTCCAGTTTCGTATTGTTCCAGTCGTTTTAGTTCAATTGTTCCAGTTTCGTATTGTTCCAGTCGTTCCAGTTCAA
The DNA here is from genome assembly GCA_951509635.1 of Eupeodes luniger. Lineage (NCBI taxonomy): Eukaryota > Metazoa > Arthropoda > Insecta > Diptera > Syrphidae > Eupeodes > Eupeodes luniger. The sequence continues at coordinate 179,586,737 of OX608073.1, read as the reverse complement.
TCGTTCTAGTTTCATATTGTTCCAGTCGTTCCAGTTCAATCGTTCCAGTTTCGTATTGTTCCAGTCGTTCCAGTTCAGTCGTTCCAGTTTCACATCGTTCCAGTTTCGTATTGTTCCAGTCGTTGTTACAGTTACAGTTAAAGTCGTTGTTTCAGCAACAAAGGCATAACAGCCGAGGTCTCCACAGGTGATATTGATATCCACAACTCATCAATATGGATGAAACGCAAGTATTCACTATTGTGGCTAGGCAAAAAGCCATAACCGATGAGTTGTTACGGTTAAAGACCAACATTGGTAAAGACAGCCCTGACCGTAAAACAGCCGATTACAAGGCGAAAAAATTATTAGCACTAGAAGCTCTTTGGTTGGAGTTTTCAAAAAATCATGACCAGATAAAAGCATATGTAAAGGCAGACACGCCTTATATGGACTTATATGCAAGGTAATACCGTCGAAAGGGTAAAAAAGGCGTACATTGAAATTGTTCAAGTATAAGCTGAGCATAATCGGCGCTCATGTTGTTAACACCTTTAAGGCGGAGAGCTAGAAAATGATCGGCTCACGGCTTATTTTGTGATAGGCTTATGGCTTATTTTCTGACGGCGCGCGGCTTCTCAGCAAAATTGTCATACATTTTCAATTCATTCTATTCTCGATTATTCTCTCGACATCGCCACCACCCAGACAACATTCTTAAAAGTAAAAAAAGTAAATTAAAGTCTAAGTATTCTTAAAAAGTAAATTTAAGTAAAAGTTTAAAAACAGAAAATAAAATCAAAAGAAAATTCGTTGAACTGAAGAGTTCAAAAAGAATAATATAATTGTTTTCTTTGAGTTATTTGGAAGTGATTGATAGTTAAAGGCAATCCTACAAACATTTGGTGGCAATTACAATAAAGGGAATCCCGTGGCAGTTAATACAAAGGGAAGACCAGAGGTCTTCAAGGTATTAATAGCTACCCCAACATTTGGTCCTTTGAGCCGGATAGCGTTATTTTGTGCAAAATAAATTCTGGCACCGTCCTTAATAACGGCACAGCCGCACGTTTGGCACCGTCCCGTAATAACGGCAAGCTTGGCACCGTCTCATATTAAAGGCTTGTCTGCACGTTTGGCACCGTCCAGTAATAACGGCACGTCCGCACGTCTAGCACGTCCCTCAATAACGGCACGTGCGCAACGTTGGCACCGTCCCATAATAACGGCACGTCCGCACGTTTGGCACCGTCCCGTAATGACGGCAAGTTTGGCACCGTCCCGTAATAACGGCACGTGCGCACGCTTGGCACCGTCCCGTAATAACGGCAAGTTGGCACCGTCCCATAATAACGGCACGCCATCATTATCCAGTAATCATCAAAGAAGTCCTCGGAGAGATTTTACATCTGTAACCATTACATCTGTAGCCTTTTTTAATCGATGTCCGGAATATTACATCTGTAACCATTACATCTGTAGCCATAATTATCGAAGTCTTCATCGGTTCCAGCGTCATCATCATCATTGCAGCCATCGTAAATTTTGTATTGTACAGGTATTTATCCAATTTTTTCCAATTTGCTAAAATTTGTTTTTTATATATACGTGAGGTAGTTAAACGGTAAAATTGGTACGTTCTACCACGCGTTAAAATATAAAGCGGTAAAATTTGGAAGGGTTTATATCCTACGGTAAAAATAAAATCGCCTTACCTTTGTACGATTAAGTTTCGGCGTTATTTGGGCGCGTTTCTTTGGTTTTTTTTCATTTTTGCTATGAGTTTGGAGAAACTTATTTTGGCATGCGACACGTTGGTCGATTTTCATGCAACATTTAAAGAAAAACCAGTTACAGGGCTTTCGCAATCGACGATTGAAGCATTTCGGATTGAGCTTCAAGAATTATGGTTAGATGTTAAAAAGGCTTATAGCCATTTTGTTTGGGCGGCGACTGAGGATGACGAACTTAAGGCGTCACTCGTTGAGGTTAAGGGCAAATACAGAAGCTCGTCCAATACATATATTGAGTTTCTAAGTGAAATTCTCGAAGCCACGCGGCCATTAGAGGGCGAATCAAAAACTAGGGATGATAAAAATAGAGATAAAGTGAGTGATGAAAACAAGTGTAATGGTTTGACGCATAGTATGCATGTTCCGCCATGCGAGACTGAAGTTTTTAGTGGGAATTTTGTGAAATGGCCTGCATTTAGGGACATGTTCACTGCACTGTATGTCCGGCACGCAAAATTAGGTCCCGTTCAAAAACTTTTTCATTTGCGTGCCCGGACTAAAGATCATGCTTTGAACATTGTCTCTAAATTTGAAATCACAGACGACAATTTCGAGGCTGCGTGGTCGGCTCTCAAAGACCACTACGAAAATAAAAGAATACTCGTAAACAGCCATCTTGGTATTTTGCTCGGGCAACCGTGTATTCAGGTAGAATCGGCCGCGGCATTGAAGGAATTGCAAAGCAACATCAATGAAGCTCTTATTGCTTTAAAGTCACATAGTATCGAAGTAAAAACATCGGACGCATTTATAACCTACTTTTGTGCAACTCGACTTCCAACGCAAACACTTTCTCTTTGGGAAGAGTCCCTCGATAAACCCACGGAAATTCAAACGTGGGAGTGCATGAACAACTTCCTCACCAATCGGTATCGGGTTTTTCAAAACGTGGCCGACATGCAAAAGGTTAATAAAGTTTCGCGAACTATAGTGTCTAAACAGCAGTCTTCGAGCAATGTGCCTCGTGTTCGTGCACATCATGCTCAAATAAATTCCCACTGCAAAATTTGCAAAGGGGAACACTCATTGCGCCTATGCCCAGAGTTTTTAAAAATGACCGTGGCTAAAAGGAGAAATATCGTACGAAAATTGAAATATTGCTTTAATTGTCTAGGTTTTACCCATATGCTATCCGCATGCAAAAGTGAAAATACATGTTTTCAGTGTAAGGGAAAGTATCATTCACTCTTGCATTTTGATAACACTCCACCGGGGAGTGTTAACCCAAATGTACAGTCCACTCAAGCTGCAACTACAAGTTCAAGCAATACTTTCCAAAACTCGTATTGAATTGAAAATCCCGGCGTTCAACCCACTATTTCGAAAGACAGTTCAAATCTTACTGAAACCCTTAATGTAAATGCCCAAGCCTTTTTTGCCAAATCACAGCGAACAACTCTTTTAGCTACGGCATTAGTAAGAATTCACCAAAATCAAGATGATTTTGAGTGGCGAGCGCTGATAGATCCCCGTTCAGAAATCTCTTTCATTTCTGAAGAGGTTCAAAAGAAATTGCAACTACCCGTACGATCAATGCAAGCCACGGTGGTCGGCATTAATTCAACGGTGACGGCAACTTCGTCGAAAATGTGTTCATTTACACTTAAATCAAAAATTGATAAACATTTTACTCTCTTTGCTCAAGCTCTTGTTCTCAAAACGGTCACTGACAATTTACCCTCGGCGTCAGTGGAGCTAAGAGAATCCCAAAAACTTTTCGATTTCCCATTAGCGGATCCCTATTTTTCTCAAAGTTCCAAGATTGACTTACTAATTGGCGCGGATATATATCCCTTTATTATCCGTGATGGTCTAAAACCTATGGTGTTTCATTAACTTTTTGGATGGGTTCTACTAGGCCCATTGCAAAACCCCAATTCTGCAAATAATATGCAATTTTCTAAATCGTTATCGTTTTATAACGAAGTTTCTTTGAATGATGAAATTCAAAAATTTTGGCAGCTCGAAGAGCTCACAGAAGCTCAAGTATGGACAGCCGCAGAACAACATTGTGAAGATCTTTTTGAAAAAAACACATATCGGGATAGAACCGGTCGTTATGTTGTGCGATTACCGTTTAAGGAAGATTTTTTGCAAGATCCTCGTTTAGGATTTTCTTACGGCAACGCACAACAACAATTCCTCAGAAATGAGAAGAGTCTTTTAAGCAACCCTAGCCTCAAACACGAGTATGATTCGGTGTTATCAGAGTACGTTGACCTGGGTCACATGAAGCCAAGTGATACTTCCAGAGCTGTTTTGAATGATCAAAAGTCATTTTTTATGCCGCATCATGCAGTCATAAAGCCCGAAAGCGTAACGACAAAGGTTCGTGTCGTCTTTAATGCGTCATTTGCCTCTTCAAACGGGAAAAGTTTAAATGACGTATTGTATCCGGGTCCAGCGCTCCAAACGGACATAACACTCTTGATGTTGAATTGGCGACTTTATAAATACGTTTTCAATAGCGATATAGAGAAAATGTATCGCCAAACTAAAATTCATTCCGATCAAACACCTTTTCAAAAAATTTTATTTCGTGAAAACTCAAAAGATCTTCTCAGTGTTTTTGAAATGACGACACTAACATTTGGTGTGTCTTGCTAGCCATACTTAGCCATTCGTTCGTTGCATCACTGAGCCAAATCAGTTAAAACTTCTTATCCTCTGGCTTCCAGTATTCTTCAAAGAGAATTGTTTGTAGATGACGTTTTATCGGGAGCTCATGATATTTCCACAGCGTTAAAAGCGCAATCCGAATTAATCCTTCTTTTGCAATCGGCTGGTTTGAACTTGAGAAAATGGACGTCAAATTCAAAACAGTTGTTGAAATCTATACCTAAAAGTACACTGCTTAATGAAGATTTTTTGAAATTTGATGACAAAAGTTCAGTTAAAACTCTGGGTTTACAATGGAAGGCAACACTGGATACTTTTTCCTTCTCCGTTCAATCAGTTCCTCAATCTGTCTCTTTCACTAAGCGTTCAGTTTTATCAGTGATAGCGAAACTGTATGATCCGGTAGGGTGGTTGGCCCCTGTCGTGATTGTTGCTAAGATACTGATGCAACAAATATGGAAGGATAAGACAGATTGGGATAGCTGCCTTCTTCCCAGCACGGAACAAAGGTGGAAATCATTTGTTTCCAGTTTGCCAGAAGTTGTAAACATACGTATTCCGCGATGGGTAGAATTTAGTCCACATGGTGTGTCACAAATACATGGGTTCTGCGATGCGTCGGAGAAGGCCTATGCAGCGTGCATTTATTTACGGGTGCAACATACTAATAAAGTCACATCCCATCTTTTGTGGGTCAAGTCGAAAGTAGCCCCAGTGAATACCATTTCGCTGCCCAGATTAGAGCTACAAGGTGCTGTCCTTTTGTCTAGAATGATCAGATTATCGACAACCTCACTTCAAATTCAAAACCTATCGTCAGCAAATTTGTGGACGGATTCCACTATAGTACTGGCCTGGCTTCAGAAACCTCCAAGTTCATGGAAAACCTTTGTAGCAAATAGAACAGCGGAAATCTTAAAACATTCTTCGGCGAAAAACTGGTCACACGTCATTTCATCTGAAAATCCAGCTGATTTAGCTACCCGAGGGGTTTCTCCATCCGATTTAAAACTAAATTCTTTATGGTGGAATGGTCCTCAGTGGTTGGTTCAACCAGAGTCACAGTGGCCAAAATCGAAGCATAAACCAGTGGATGAATCAGTTTTAGAGATGAGAAGTGTTAAAACCCTCGCGGTACAAGTTGTCTAAGATTTTGAAGAGGAGATTTGCAAGAATTCGAATTGGTATAAGATTGTTTGCGTTATCGCTTACATTTTTCGATTTTATCACTCATTCAATAAGCGTGGACATAAAAAACACTCAAGTTCAGAACTTTCGCACGAAGAAATTGTCTCCGCAAAACGAAAATTCATTGTCCTTCAGAAAAAATATTTTCAAAAAGAGTATACTGATTTGTTCTTGAAGAAACAGTTAGCGTCGAAAAATTGTTTGAAAAGTTCAATCCTTTCATTGACGAAAATGGTATTTTGCGCTCCAATGGAAGATTGGTTTTGTCGACTCTGTCCTATAATGAAAAATTTCCGATTTTACTTCCTACCAATTGTCTTTTCATACAACGATACGTTGAATATGTTCACGAGCTATCTCTTCACGGTGAAATTCAACTCGTGTTACGGATGATTCGATCGGAATATTGGAAACCTCGTATTAAAAACCTTATAAAAAAATGCATTATTAAGTGTGCAACTTGTACTCGGTACAAAAAACATGTGCAAACGCAATCAATGGGTGCGTTACCCCACGAAAGAACCGTTTTAAGTCGTGCTTTTACAAATGTAGGTGTTGATTTTGCAGGCCCATTTTTGATAAAAACGTATTATGGTCGAAAATATCGGTTAGACAAAGGATACGATTGTATATTTGTCTGTTTTGCTACACGTGCCATACATTTGGAACTGGTGAGTGATCTCTCAACCCAAGCCTTTCTGGCCTCATTTACACGTTTTGTGTCCCGAAGAGGAACGCCTGATAAAGTGTTCTTTGACCACGGAACTAATTTCATCGGAGCTTCTAAAGTTCTTTTATCGAATTTTCATAAGTCACTGAGGCATTGTCCTACTGCCTCCGCCCATCAGTTTTCGCAAATAAAGTGGAATTTTATCCCTCTCGGATCGCCTCATATGGGTGGGTTATGGGAAGCGGGCGTTAAGAGCTTCAAAATGCATTTCCGAAAAGTGGCAGGTAATGAAAAATTCACGTTTGAATAATTCGTTACTTTGCTCACTAGAATTGAATGTAGTTTAAATTCTCGTTCCATATCACCCATGTCAGAAAATGTGGCAGACATCGTTCCATTGACCCCTGGTCATTTTCTCACTGGTGACTTAATGACAGGTTTGCCAGAACCGTCCTACCAAAAGGACTCACTTAGCGTAATGAATCGGTGGAAAAAGTTGAAAATTCTCCATCATCAACTATGTGCTCGATGGAAAGAAGAGTACTTAAAAGAACTCCATAAGAGGTATAAATGGAAATATCCAGAAAGAAATATTGAAATAAATGATCTAGTTATTATTCGAAACGAAAATTTAGCACCCAACGAGTGGCGCCTGGGTCGAGTTATTAAAGTTTACGCCGGTCATGATGATAAAATTCGGGTCGCAGATGTGAAAACTGCGAGTGGTATCGTCACACGTTCGATTGCCAAACTTTGTATCCTCTTACCTCAAAAGTAGAAAGAAATCGTTTACATATATCTATTTTAAGCGTATTCAGAATGAAATACATTTTTTAAAGCCGAAAAAGAAAGTTGCGATCTATTTGTGTAAAAAAAAAAAAAGTATAAAATTTCCTTAATACAATTATATCCAGTAAAGCAAATTGGAAAAACATTGGATGGTATCTCTAAGTTTTGATTCAAAAAAAAAAAAAAAAATGAATATGTATATCAATACAAAATTTCGTTACTTTATCTTAAATTGTTCTCAAAAAATTAATATTAATTAAAACGTTGACTTAACTTATTAGATACAATCAAAATTTTAATTGTATTTGTTGTTGGTGGGTGACTTTGTTACTTTTTTTCTCGATAGCTTGTTTTGCAACAATTATTATTAATTATTGCAAGGCGGGCGGTAATGTTCAAGTATAAGCTGAGCATAATCGGCGCTCATGTTGTTAACACCTTTAAGGTGGAGAGTTAGAAAATGATCGGCTCACGGCTTATTTTGTGATAGGCTTATGGCTTATTTTCTGACGGCGCGCGGCTTCTCAGCGAAATTGTCATACATTTTCAATTCATTCTATTCTCGATTATTCTCTCGACATCGCCACCACCCAGACAACATTCTTAAAAGTAAAAAAAGTAAATTAAAGTCTAAGTATTCTTAAAAAGTAAATTTAAGTAAAAGTTTAAAAACAGAAAATAAAATTAAAAGAAAATTCGTTGAACTGAAGAGTTCAAAAAGAATAATATAATTGTTTTCTTTGAGTTATTTGGAAGTGATTGATAGTTAAAGGCAATCCTACAAACATTTGGTGGCAGTTACAATAAAGGAAATCCCGTGGCAGTTAATACAAAGGGAAGACCAGAGGTCTTCAAGGTATTAATAGCTACCCCAACAGAAATCAAACAAACTCTAGAATCCATTGTACCTATAGATGCCGACCCTATAAAGAAAACTAGTGGAGCGGCTAGTTTGAAAGAGCAAGCAAGCTCCAGAACAGATATTGGCAAAATACAACCTGTAGAAGTTATCCCAATATCAGAAATCGCCAGAATTATACGAAGACAAAAAACAGCCTCACAATCTCTACAGCGGTTGCTGTCCAGTCTTATAACTACAGAGACTTGGAGTTCCACCCTTTGTACAGTAAAGTTGAATACACTCCAAAAATACTGGTTGGAGCTGGAGGAAATGCATCGCTGGATAAACGACCTTTCCGAAAATCGAGCCCAGGATGAATATGAATGAGTTCTACAAGTTAGAAGATGAAGTCTCGCAAGCTATAATTGCATTGACAACCAAGCTTGAAGAAACCACCATACAAAGCTCATCATCGTTACTCCCAATTGGGACTCCTAGTCCCAGGCAAGCTATGAAACTTCCAAAGATAACCTTACCCAAATTTGACGGAAGCTACATCAAATGGAAACAATATAGCGATCTGTTCAGTGAGCTTGTCGACAAACAAGACATAGCGAACTGTCAGAAGCTTTTTTATTTAAAAACAACGTTAACGGGTGAAGCCGAGAACGTGATAAGGCACTTTTCAACATCCGATAGCAACTATAGTGCAGCGTGGCAGGTAATTAAAGATCGGTATGACAACCCTCGTCCACTTGTAACTGCGCATGTACAACGATTGCTGGCGCAACCTTCAATCCAAAATGAAAGCTCGAAAGCAATTAAAATGTTGCATGACACCACACAAGAGTGCATGCAGTCTCAACATCGACACTACAAATTAGGATCCCCTTCTTATGAGCGTTCTGATAAAGAAACTGGACAGAAATACGCTCACACTTTGGGAGAAATCGCTAAAACAACCAAAGGCTTTGCCATCATTGAGCGAATTTCTGTCATTCTTAGAACAACGATTTCAATCGTTAGAAGCTATGGGATCAAGGGTAATGAAAACAATCCCAGACTACTTAAATAAAAGGTCAAGGGTAGCTCTTGCTTCTACCAACAAAACTAATAATTGTTGGATTTGTAAACAAAAGAAACATGCCATATTCGTTTGCCCGAAGTTTCTTCAACTCTCACCACAAGAGAGACTTAAAACTCTAAAATCTCTCAACCGCTGCGTTAATTGCTTACTCTTTGGACACCAAGCCCCAAAATGTAAAGCAATACACTGTAAAAAATGCAATAAGTATCACCATACGCTACTTCATGTAACAGAAAACCAGCAACAACAATCTGCTGCGATAGACAACAGGACCCAGTGAATTTATCGACATAAGTAATTGGAAAATGCCTCAGAACATTAGATTTGCAGACAGCAACTTTAATCAACCTCAAGAGGATTTACTCATCGGAGCTGAGCTTTACCCTGAACTTCTTTCCGTGGGACAGATTAAAATAAATAACAGTGACCAACGGTCACAAACACTCTGTCTACAATGTTCTGTGGCATAGGTGTGAACAATTCATCTTGCAACTTAGATAGTCTGGTCGAACGCTTTTGGAATCTGGAAGAAAATCTAGCTTCCCCGTCCCAAAGCATCCAAAAACCGTTCACAAAAGAAGAACGTCAGTGTGAAGAAATATTTCTGAGAACTAGAAGAAGATCGGAATCTGGACGATATATTGTAACCCTTCCTTTTTTAAATGACCAACAAAGTCTAGGGTATTCAAGGGAAATAGCAGTTCGAAGATTCCTTAATCTAGAGAAAAGGTTAGAAAAGAACCCTGAGGTTCATAGGCAATATATAGATTTTATGAAAGACTATATTGCATTAAAACATATGGAAGAGGTAAAACCAAATGACATCTCTCATAAAATGCCACACTATTTTCTTCCACATCATTGCGTCTTACGCCCAGAAAGCAGTTCAACAAAATTGAGAGTCGTATTTGACGGATCATCAAAAACATCTACAAATCTATCCCTCCATCAAATCTTACACACTGGACCAGCTCTACAAAACGATCTCGTTTCAATTCTGTTGCGATTCAGGACTCACAAGTATGTGTTCACTGCTGATATTACCAAGATGTATCGACAAATTCTTGTAGACGACTTTAGTAAACGATTCCAACGTATAGTTTGGCGAGAATCTACCAAGGAACCTCTTAAGACGTATCAACTAAATACTGTCACTTATGGTACTAAACCTACGCCTTACCTCGCTATAAGGTGTCTTCATGATCTGGCAGAAAAGGCAAATCAGCAGCATTTACTTGGCGCAAATATTATTCGTCGAGACATTTACATGGATGATATATTAATCGGCAGTGATAGCCGGTTGTGGACACAGTTCCTTCTCCACAGGAGCTAAAATCAGCAACCGTCCACATTGTAAAGTACATTCAAAAAACGGCCTTTGAAGAAGATTTAAAGGCACTTATTAAATATGGTTGTGTATCCCAAAGCAGCCATCTAAATTCGCTTGCACCATTTCTTGATCATAGAAATATAATAAGAGTGGGAGGAAGACTAGATGCCTCTCATCTTCCATATGAAGCAAGACATCAGATGATTCTTCCATGCTCACATGAAAAAACAAAATTATTGATGTCCGAACTTCACGAAGAAAGTGGCATGACGAGGATGTCCAGCAAAAATATTTTCCGATAATGCTACCTAACTTTATAGGAGCACGAAATGAACTAAACGAGCTCAACTCCATGGTTTTTACTAAGGAAGGTCAAGAATCAATGCAAAGTTATTGCACTAGAAGAACCATTAATTGGAAAGCTACACCTCCACGTTCCCCTCACTTTGGAGGTTTGTGGGAGCAGCTGTTAAATCAGCCAAACACCATATGAAACGCATCTTTTCAAGCGCATCCTTAACACAAGAAGAACTAACAACAGTCCTTGCGCAAATAGAGGCAATCCTTAACTCTAGACCATTAACTCCGATGTCAAATGATACTAATGATCTTGAGGCCATAACTCCTGGACATTTTTTGATTGGAGCACCTTTAACTGCAGTAGTGGATCCAGAATCAGCAGAAGCACCAAACCTGAACCATGTTGCTAGATGGAAGCTAGTAACATCAATTCATCAGGAATTCTGGCGTAGATGGAGATATGAATACTTACAAGAAATACAACAAAGGTTTTTTTTTTTTTTTTTTTTTTTTTAAATTCATTTTTATTATTATTCAATCTTAAAACTATCTTAAAGCTAGACAAAAATTCATAAAACTAGCCTAACTAACCATAACTTACAACTAACTTACTGGTCCCATACGGACACTCTAAGTTAAACTATAACACTTAATATTAATGTCTTTCGGCCCTAAGATCTATTTTACTTCAGTTAAGTTTTATTTATTTTGTATTTATTAGAAAATTTGAAAAAAAACTAATATCGATATCCTTTTTTTATTTTTACTTAAAAACTACTTAAAATAAGGTCCTTAATATAAAACTTAAAGCTAACTAAAACTACCTATTCTACCTATAAACTACTTAAAACTAGAACAACCACAGCAGCAAATCTAACTATCTAACATTTTTTTGTTTTTCATATTCTGGTCTTTTTTTTTTTCTTATTCCATGTATTTTTTTTTTTTTTAATTTATTTATTTTTTATTTTTTTTTGTCCTTTTTTTTGTATTTTTTTTTTTGTATTTTGTATTTTTTGTATTTTTTTTTTGTGCCACCATGCCTATTCTACTTAAAACTAAACCCTAAAACTATAAAACAAGTATGTAAGCCGGCCAAGGCTTAGAACCCCATCCCGACTACCCACTATCCAGTGCCAATTGAAGCCACCAAAACTGGTTCTCCTGCTTCACCCTATCAGTTCGGTCCCGTTCGGACACAGCCCTACTGAACCGAAGGAGCTCTGCTCCGCCTTGTGCCATGACGTCCCGATTGTACAGGAGTCGCCTATCCACGGTTCGTCGTCTGACGTGGTAGATTAACGGAACTGCCAATCTATCCTGTATCAGACCGCATCTATCTAAAAAGAGGAATGCCTCTGGTGGAATGAAGCCGCTCAAGCGTGCACTTTCAAAATACTCGTCGTTCGGATAGAACGCCCCGAAAATTAAATTGTTGGTCGAAGACATAGCTCTTGCAATGTGACCTCGAACGAGTTTTATCACGAAATTGTCAATTCTGTTGATTCGAGCCCCGTTGTATAGGACCTCGTTGGAATAGTAATGCACGTAAGAAGATTCGGCTGTTCGATATAAGCCGGTACAGCGTCGTAAACACTGCCGCTCGAACACCCGAAACTTCTCCATCTGGGAAGGGGCAACGTTGAACCACACAGGACAACCATACACGATCATCGGCCGTATGAGGGCCATGTAGCAAATTACCTTCACTCTGGGGTCAAGCCGACTGCTAAAAAACAGCCGTTTCGTCAGAGCGAAGGCTCCTCTGGCCCTGGTCAGAGCAGCATTTATATGTCTGTCGAAATACAAATACTGATCTAACCAGATACCGAGGTACTTCACTACACTTTTGCTCGCTAATGGGTGCCCGTGAAGATCAACGATAACCATCTTGCGCCAATTCTTGCACGTATCCCTCGTGGCCCCAGCCAACGGAGTCCGGAACAGAATTGTCTCCGACTTATGGACATTTATTTTCAGTTTCCAGTCGTCGCAATATCGCTGAATCTTGTCGAAATCACGCTGCAAGAGAATTCTAATAACCTCAACCTTTCGGGCCGTTCTGTACGCAATAAGATCGTCGGCGTACGCAATTGCCTTTGTAAGACTACCTATCAGATCACTGGTGTAAATGCTGAAGAGAATCGGCGAATTCACCGCTCCCTGTTGAAGACCATTTTTAATTAAGAATGTTGTGGTAGAGGTTACATTGCCACTTTTGACAACAAACTTTCTACCGTTAAGCATATCATAAAGTATATACAACAATGGCTTGCTTACGCCAAGCCTGCTCAGTTTTAGGTAAAGACCCTCTAACCATACGGTGTCAAAGGCCTTTTCCAAATCAACCAGAACAGCACCTGTGCATTGTTGTTTTGTTTTATTCCATTGGATATCAGAAACGAGTTTAGACGCAGCATGAATTGTGTCATGACCCGCCTTGAACCCGAACTGTTTATCCGGAATTATTTTGTTGTCCGCAGCCCACTTAGTCAGAGCCCTATTGATTATTTTTTCGAAAACTTTGCTGATGCTCGGAAGAAGACTTATCGACCGAAGATTTGACGGGTTGGAGTTGTCCTTTCCCTTTTTCGGGAGAGGATGAACCACAGCGGTCTTCCAATGCCCTGGATAATATGCATTATTCAGTGCATTATTGAAGAGTGTGGTGTAAATGCCAATTGCCTCCATCGGTAAATGTCTTAGTACAACGTTGGATATACCATCGACACCTGCTGACTTTTTATTTTTTATTGAGTTGAAGATGAGCTGAAGCTCCACCTTCGTTACTAACAAGGGACTTGGTCCCGTTTGCTCGGCGATTATGGCATTTGCCAAGGAATCGTCATTGAACCGCATGAAACCGCGGTTCTCAGATCGCCATTGTGTTATATCATTTCGAAGGCAAAAGTGATTAAGTAGGGCTCTGTTTTCCAGGTCGTGGTTGGGGCGAATGCAAGCATTCACCTTGTACACTTGCTGGAAAGCAGCTCCCACCGCCTCCACTTTTTCCTTCGGATCTTCAATTATAAAAAAGTCATCGTCAAAGATGGCTTCTTCTGGATCTATTTGCGCTGTCCTGAGTACGTCTGTGTTCTCGTCAGTTCTTTGAAGTTTCAGACACGGAAGGTCATTGTCGTTCTTTTTCCTGAATATCTTGTTGATTTTAGGGAACATACTAGGGTCACTGGACTTAACTGACCGGATCTTGCGGTCCCAGTACTTGTTAATCGATAACCTGTAGTTCTCCTTAATCAACAGATTGACATTTTTTATTGACGACTTCAGTGTCCTAACCTCCAAGTCGTGTGGGTCTGTAAGTCGTCTGTACAAGTTTTTGAGTCTTGTCAGTAAGCCACTCTTGTGCTTACGTAGTGCGTCAATAGTCGCGTTTCTGTAAGCGTCCATTTGGTCCCGTTCTTTGTACTTTGGTATTGTCCGTTCCATCGTTCGTTTTATTGTTTCGTCCATTTGTTGTAAATGTTGGTCAATTTCTGTATTTGTCAGGTTTCTGTTGTTTGGTGGGGCTATGTCACTCGAACGAAGTTCTCTCGCTAAGGCGTTGGTGAAACGAGGCCAGCGCATCTTACTGTAATTGTAAGAGTGCGTTGCAACGTATTCCTCCAACTCCACGCGTTCGTTCGGTATCTGCATTACAGCAGTCAGTCCGCAGTGATCACTGTCGTACTCAACTGTCTGTAAGCAGTTACGAGGGTGATTACCCACTTTGTCTGTAACTGTCAGTCTTGTGTCGTACAGCAAAAGATCCAGAAAGGAGCCGCTCCTTGGATACGATGGCTTTTCAGTAGCCAGCAGGTCGACGCCATATTCAACGCTGTAAAGATCCATCAAATTAAAAAGATGGTTACCTCTGGGATTACTATGTTGATTTCCCCAATCTTCATGTTTTGCGTTCAAATCACCGGCCAAGATGAAATAGTTTTCTTCCAAGCTCAGTTTCAGTTCCCTAAAAAGAATCTCGAGCTCTGAAGCAAAGTAAGTAACCTGCGGAGCTCCAGCCGCATAAGCCGCAATCATATACATCCGCTTCCCTTGAGTAAGAGAGATGCATACAACGCAAACTTCTAGCGTCTTGAGCTTTCGCAATTCATTGTTGTATATAACTTTATAATTAATGCCTTTTCGTATAAAGAGAGCGACACCGCCCCCTTGAGTGGAGTCGGGCCGGTCTCTTCTTACGATATTGTAATTTTTATGAGTCAATTTGTGTTTGTGGTTTAGCTTAGTTTCGCTAGCCATAAACACATCGGGACTGTAGTCTTTCAACAATTGGAACATATTGGCTCTTCGTTCAATCCTAATCAGTGAATTTACATTCACAGCTAGGACTTTTAGGCGCGTCTCCGGCACCGCGCCCATTATGGTCTAAATTGCGCCAGGCCAGGCAACAAAGAGTAGAGATGGTCTACCCTTTTGCCTTGCTCCTTTATCTGACTTTGCAGTCCTGTAAGTTGACCTTGAATGTTCAACAACAAGGCTACAATGTCAGGCTGCACCTCTGGTGCCTTAGGCACAGGGGCCTTTGGGGCAACCGTTGGTGGAGCCTGTCTCGTGTTCCCATTCCCTGACACCATTTGGGCGTAGGAAAATTTGGGATCCACGAATTTTTGTGTAGGAGCCTGTCGAACTGTTCGACTTTCTTCGGCTTTTTGACTGGCCTGTTTTTGTTTGATTTGTTGGACCTTAGGGCAACCCCTATAGCTAGCCGGGTGCCCTTGGTTTCCACAAAGGACACACTTGAGCTGGGTCAAATCCTCAACCCGCTCATTCCCCAGCTTGCATTCTCCCTTGATGTGGGTTTCAGAGCACCTGACGCAGCGCAACTGCATATTGCAGTTGGCTCCGGCATGGCCGAACCTCTGGCACTTCGTACATTGTAAAATGTCGTCGTGCCTTTTTAATGTCTCCCAGTGTATGGCTTGATAGTCGAGGCATTTGATTTCCCTCAGACTCTCAAACCTACTTTGGGGCGATAATGTTACGAGGAACATTGGCAGCCTGTAACCCCCTCGCCTGGACTTCACCGTAGTGAAAGGCTTGACCCCGATGAAATCGAGATCGTCGATGGCTTTTTGGCGGAGCTCAGCTAAAAGCGCCTCCGGTTCCGTGCAGGAACTTATGCCCTTCAGAAGGACCGTCTTAAATTTTTCGCTTTTAGGCGTGAAGCTGAAGAACTCAGCTGTGGCCTCTTTTAGTAACCCTTTTACTAAGTTGTATTCGGCCAGTGAGAAGCACTGGACCGAATAATTCTTTTCTTTTTCGTTAAGGATTTTAATGAAAAAATTGCCCTTAGTGGCCGACTTACATACCTGTTTTATGTCGTCCAGGTCAACTCTATGGGTCCTTATTGGTGGCACCTTCTCCTTCTTGAGCTGTGGTTGTTTCTGGTGTTGCTGGTGTTGCTGCTGCTTCTGCTTCTGCTGCTGCTGCTTCTGCTGCTGCTGCTTCTGCTGCTGCTGTTTCTGTTGCTCCTGCTGCCTTGGTTGTAGCTGTTGTTGTTGCTGCTTCTTGGCCTTAGCCGAAGTCGATGGGCCCTCAGCAATTGGGCCTGTCACTACTGCTGGCGTCTTTTTATTTTGCTCCGCTCCTGTGTTTTTAGAAGCGGGCTTGGGTTGTGGTTGTTTTTGCTGCTGTGGTTGTTGTTGCTGTTGATTTTGCTGCTGTTGTTTTTGCAGCTGTTGTTTTTGGGCTGCCTCTTGCTTTCGGCGCGCCTCTTGTTTCAGCTTAAGCTGACTGAGGAGGGGCTTTATTTCCTCCTTGAGCTTATTGAGGCTTTGCTCATGCTGGCTGATTTCTGCCTGTTTGGTCTGCAGGGCCTGCACCAGTTCTGTTTCTTGGTGGTCCGCCTCTACCTCCAAAGCCCTCCTTGTCGGCGGGACTGGCTCTGGCTCCGATAGGATTAAATCCCTATTCGGAGGCCTGAAGAGCCCCTCTCCACCTTCGGAAATATATTCCGTTTTCTCAGACTCGGCGCCTGAGAAGTCACTTTCAGTGGTAATACCTGATTTACCCTTCTCCATGCCTTTCCGCATATCACGCCGCTTAGCGGCGTTGGCTCTCTCAACTGTATTTGGACTGTGTTTCTTCATTTTTCTCTTCTTGTTAGTTGTTGCTGCAGTCCACTGGTCAGATTCCTGACCAGATGTTGTTGCTGTTATTTCCGGTACCGCTGCTGGCGCCACCGTGACATCACCTGATGTGTTGGCAGAGGTATCTTTCGATACCCCTGCTTTTCTCTCCTTCTCCATTTGCTTTTTTTCCCAACAGATAAAATCAGCAATTTCTCTGTTGTGAAAAAAAAGCAATTAAATTTTTCGTTGGCTCTGGCTGGGAATCGAACCCACGACCCTTGGATCTGCTTCCGGACGCCACTTTTTTTTTTTTTTTTTTTTTTTTCAATTCATTTTTATTAATTCAATCTTAAATCTATCTTAAAGCTAGACAAAAATTCATAAAACTAGCCTAATTAACCATAACTTACAACTAACTTACTGGTCCCATACGGACACTCTAAGTTAAACAATAATACTTAATTCTAATGCCTTTCGGCCCTAAGATCTATTTTAACTTCAATTCAATTTTATTTATTTTTGTATTCATTAGAAAATTTAAAAAAACTAATGTCAATATCCTTTTTTATTTTTACTTAAAAACTACTTAAAATAAGGTCCTTAAATAAAACTTAAACTAACTTAAACTACCTATTCTACCTATAAACTACTTAAAACTAGAACAACCACAGCAGCAAATCTAACTATCTAACGTTTTTTTGTTTTTCATATTTTGTCTTTTTTTTTTTTTTTTATTATTCCATTTTTTTTTTTTGTATTTTTTTGTGTTTTTTTTTTTGTATTTTTTGTACTTTTTTTTTTTGTATGTTTTTTTTTTGTGCCACCATGCCTATTCTACTTAAAACTAAACCCTAAAACTATAAAACAAGTATGTAAGCCGGCCAAGGCTTAAAACCCCATCCCGACTACTCACTATCAAGTGCCGATTGAAGCCACCAAAACTGGTTCTCCTGCTTCACCCTATCAGTTCGGTCCCGTTCGGACACAGCCCTACTGAACCGAAGGAGCTCTGCTCCGCCTTGTGCCATGACGTCCCGATTGTACAGGAGTCGCCTATCCACGGTTCGTCGTCTGACGTGGTAGATTAGCGGAACTGCCAATCTATCCTGTATCAGACCGCATCTGTCTAAAAAGAGGAATGCCTCTGGTGGAATGAAGCCGCTCAAGCGTGTACTCTCAAAATACTCGTCGTTCGGATAGAACGCCCCGAAAATTAAATTGTTGGTCGAAGACATAGCTCTTGCAATGTGACCTCGGACGAGTTTTATCACGAAATTGTCAATTCTGTTGATTCGAGCCCCGTTGTATAGGACCTCGTTGGAATAGTAGTGCACGTAAGAAGATTCGGCTGTTCGATATAAACCGGTACAGCGTCGTAAACACTGCCGCTCGAACACCCGAAACTTCTCCATCTGGGAAGGGGCAACGTTGAACCACACAGGTCAACCATAAACGATCATCGGCCGTATGAGGGCCATGTAGCAAATTACCTTCACTCTGGGGTCAAGCCGCCTGCTAAAAAACAGCCGTTTCGTCAGAGCGAAGGCTCCTCTGGCCCTGGTCAGAGCAGCATTTATATGTCTGTCGAAATATAAATACTGATCTAACCAGATACCGAGGTACTTCACTACACTTTTGCTCGCTAATGGGTGCCCGTGAAGATCAACGATAACCATCTTGCGCCAATTCTTGCACGTATCCCTCGTGGCCCTAGCCAACGGAGTCCGGAACAGAATTGTCTCCGACTTCTGGACATTTATTTTCAGTTTCCAGTCGTCGCAATATCGCTGAATCTTGTCGAAATCACGCTGCAAGAGAATTCTAATAACCTCAACCTTTCGGGCCGTTCTGTACGCAATAAGATCGTCGGCGTACGCAATTGCCTTTGTAAGACTACCTATCAGATCGCTGGTGTAAATGCTGAAGAGAATCGGCGAATTCACCGCTCCCTGTTGAAGACCATTTTTAATTAAGAATGTTGTGGTAGAAGTTACATTGCCACTTTTGACAACAAACTTTCTACCGTTAAGCATATCATAAAGCACATACAACAATGGCTTGCTTATGCCAAACCTGCTCAGTTTTAGGTAAAGACCCTCTAACCATACGGTGTCAAAGGCCTTTTCCAAATCAACCAGAACAGCACCTGTGCATTGTTGTTTTGATTTATTCCATTGGATATCAGAAACGAGCTTAGACGCAGCAAGAATTGTGTCATGACCCGCCTTGAACCCGAACTGTTTATCCGGAATTATTTTGTTGTCCGCAGCCCACTTAGTCAGAGCCCTATTGATGATCTTTTCGAAAACTTTGCTGATGCTCGGAAGAAGACTTATCGACCGAAGATTTGA
The DNA here is from genome assembly GCA_951509635.1 of Eupeodes luniger. Classification (NCBI taxonomy): domain Eukaryota; kingdom Metazoa; phylum Arthropoda; class Insecta; order Diptera; family Syrphidae; genus Eupeodes; species Eupeodes luniger. The sequence goes on along the minus strand of OX608073.1, from coordinate 179,567,698 downwards.
CGGGTTGGAGTTGTCCTTTCCCTTTTTCGGGAGAGGATGAACCACAGCGGTCTTCCAATGCACTGGATAATATGCATTATTCAGTGCATTATTGAAGAGTGTGGTGTAAATGTCAATTGCCTCCATCGGTAAATGTCTTAGTACAACGTTGGATATACCATCGACACCTGCTGACTTTTTATTTTTTATTGAGTTGAAGATGAGCTGAAGCTCAACCTTCGTCACTAACAAGGGACTTGGTCCCGTTTGCTCGGCGATTATGGCATTTGCCAAGGAATCGTCATTGAACCGCATAAAACCGCGGTTCTCAGATCGCCATTGTGTTATATCATTTCGAAGGTAGAAGTGATTAAGTAGGGCTCTGTTTTCCAGGTCGTGGTTGGGGCGAATGCTAATATTCACCTTGTACACTTGCTGGAAAGCAGCTCCCACCGCCTCCACTTTTTCCTTCGGATCTTCAATTATATAAAAGTCATCGTCAAAGATGGCTTCTTCTGGATCTATTTGCGCTGTCATGAGTACGTTTGTGTTCTCTTCAGTTCTTTGGAGTTTCAGACACGGAAGGTCATTGTCGTTCTTTTTCCTAAATATCTTGTTGATTTTAGGGAACATACCAGGGTCACTGGAATTAACTGACCGGATCTTGCGGTCCCAGTACTTGTTAATTGATATCCTGTAGTTCTCCTTAATCAACAGATTGACATTTTTTATTGACGACTTCAGTGTCCTAACCTCCAAGTCGTGTGGGTCTGTGAGTCGTCTGTACAAGTTTTTGAGTCTTGTCAGTAAGCCACTCTTGTGCTTACGTAGTGCGTCAATAGTCGCGTTTCTGTAAGCGTCCATTTGGTCCCGTTCTTTGTACTTTGGTATTGTCCGTTCCAATGTTCGTTTTATTGTTTCGTCCATCTGTTGTAAATGTTGGTCAATTTCTGTATTTGTCAGGTTTCTGTTGTTTGGTGGGGCTATGTCACTCGAACGAAGTTCTCTCGCTAGGGCGTTGGTGAAACGAGGCCAGCGCATCTTACTGTAATTGTAAGAATGCGTTGCAACGTATTCCTCCAACTCCACGCGTTCGTTCGGAATCTGCATTACAGCAGCCAGTCCGCAGTGATCACTGTCGTACTCGACTGTCTGTAAGCAGTTTCGAGGGTGATTACCCACTTTGTCTGTAATTGTCAGTCTTGTGTCGTACAGCAAAAGATCCAGAAAGGACCCGCTTCTTGGATACGATGGCTTTTCAGTAGCCAGCAGGTCGACGCCATATTCAACGCTGTAAAGATCCATCAAATTAAAAAGATGGTTACCTCTGGGATTACTATGTTGATTTCCCCAATCTTCATGTTTTGCGTTCAAATCACCGGCCAAGATGAAATAGTTTTCTTCCAAGCTCAGTTTCAGTTCCCTAAAAAGAATCTCGAGTTCTGAAGCAAAGTAAGTAACCTGCGGAGCTCCAGCCGCATAAGCCGCAATCATATACATCCGCTTCCCTTGAGTGAGAGAGATGCATACAACGCAAACTTCTAGCGTCTTGAGCTTTCGCAATTCATTGTTGTATATGACTTTATAATTAATGCCTTTTCGTATAAAGAGAGCGACACCGCCCCCTTGAGTGGAGTCGGGCCGGTCTCTTCTTACGATATTGTAATTTTTATGAGTCAATTTGTGTTTGTGGTTTAGCTTAGTTTCGCTAGCCATAAACACATCGGGACTGTAGTCTTTCAACAATTGGAACATATTGGCTCTTCGTTCAATCCTAATCAGTGAATTTACATTCACAGCTAGGACTTTTAGGCGCGTCTCCGGCAGCGCGCCCATTATGGTCTAAATTGCGCCAGGCCAGGCAACAAAGAGTAGAGATGATCTACCCTTTTGCCTTGCTCCTTTATCTGACTTTGCAGCCCTGTTAGTTGACCTTGAATGCTCAACAACAAGGCTACAATGTCAGGCTGCACCTCTGGTGCCTTAGGCACAGGGGCCTTTGGGGCAACCGTTGGTGGAGCCTGTCTCGTGTTCCCATTCCCTGACACCATTTGGGCGTAAGAGAATTTGGGATCCACGAATTTTTGTGTTGGAGCCTGTCGAACTGTTCGACTTCCTTCGGCTTTTTGACTGGCCTGTTTTTGTTTTATTTGCTGGACCTTAGGGCAACCCCTATAGCTAGCAGGGTGCCCTTGGTTTCCACAAAGGACACACTTGAGCTGGGTCAAATCCTCAACCCGCTCCTTCCCCAGCTTGCATTCTCCCTCATTGTGGGTTTCAGAGCACCTGACGCAGCGCAACTGCATATTGCAGTTGGCTCCGGCATGGCCGAACCTCTGGCACTTCGTACATTGTAAAATGTCGTCGTGCCTTTTTAATGTCTCCCAGTGTATGGCTTGATAGTCGAGGCATTTGATTTCCCTCAGACTCTCAAACCTACTTTGGGGCGATAATGTTACGAGGAACATTGGCAGCCTGTAACCCCCTCGCCTGGACTTCACCGTAGTGAAAGGCTTGACCCCGATGAAATCGAGATCGTCGATGGCTTTTTGGCGGAGCTCAGCTAAAAGCGCCTCCGGTTCCGTGCAGGAACTTATGCCCTTCAGAAGGACCGTCTTTAATTTTTCGCTTTTAGGCGTGAAGCTGAAGAACTCAGCTGTGGCCTCTTTTAATAACCCTTTTACTAAGTTGTATTCGGCCAGTGAGAAACACTGGACCGAATAATTCTTTTCTTTTTCGTTCAAAATTTTTATGAAAAAATTGCCCTTAGTGGCCGACTTACATACCTGTTTAATGTCCTGTAGGTCAACCTTATGTGTCCTAATGGGTGGTATTTTTTCTTTCCTGGCCTGTGGTTGTTTCTGGTGTTGCTGTTGCTGTTTCTGCTGCTGTTTCTGTTGCTGCTGCTGCACGGACGCCACCTCCACTGGGCTATCGATTGTTAATTTTTATGGTGGCAAACTGCCAACTTTACTTGTTACTAATCACTTGCACTATTTTAACTTTGAAATAAATATGGAAACACTTCTTCACACTTTGGAAGTCAAAGAACGACTTATACAACAAAGGTATAAATGGAAACATCCTCAAGCCGACATCCAGCCAGGCACATTAGTCCTAATTAAAGAAGATAACCTACCTCCTCTTAAATGGGCAATGGGTAGAGTGATAAAATCCATCACTGGATCAGATAAACTTACAAGAGTGGTTGATATTAAAACCTCTTCAGGAGAAATAAGAAGATCAATCGCCATAGTGTGTCCCCTTCCTACTGAAATTCAACCAAAGCAAGAAGTAAAAGATCCATCCAAACCAACTCATGGGAGGAACCTTCAGAAGCTAAAAAACGAGCTCGACATCTTCGAACTAAGGTAAAACATCCGCTTAAAGGTCGTTTCCTTCCAATTCAGGAACGCTCAAATCGAAAGCGACACAATCCGGAAATATCTTCTGTGCCAACTCGAAAAATGAGAATAAATCCAATCAATACAATATTGGTTATTTGCTTATTAATACTAAGCACCGCATTTGGACAAACTACTCAACGAAGTGCAGTAGATATTCAACATTTTGAAACTAGTCCTGGATTATATTTTGAGGACATTGGAGAGGCAAAACTTATAACTGATGATTGGAACCTGTTTGTTTACTTCAATATGACTAGTTACTGGCTTGAGTTTGAAGGAATACAAAGAAGTGTCACCCAATTAAAAGCCAGATGTGAGGAAAAATCAAACTCGAATAATCTTTGTAAGGCCATCATAAATCATCTCAAAATGCGTCTAATGGAATCAGAAAACTTAAATGACGTTCTGAAATTCAGAAACGGAATCGCAATAAGAAAGAGAAGGTCCCCATTTGACTTCGTTGGAACAGTTGCAAAAACGTTATTTGGAGTTCTTGATCAAGAATATGCACAATACATCGAGGACAACATCCAGATGGTTCATAATAATGAAAATCATCTACTTGAATTGAGCAAAAATCAGACCTCAATACTAGAATCTACAACAAATATTCTCAACAAATTGCTGTCTTCAATAAATGAACAGTTTAGTGAGGTGAAACATCAGCTGACCATCCCTTATGATTCAATGGACCGCCTAAATGAAACCATACAAAGAACAGAAATCCTCAACTTTGTCACGATTTACGTCACTCAAATAATGGACAGCTTTCAACGTATTCAAATAGCAATTCTAGATGCTATTTCAGATACTCATCATGGAAGAATAAACGCTTTACTTCTTTCTCCCAGACAACTTTTGACGGAACTGGATAAAATTCGCAAAATAATACCCAGTTCACTTATACTACCTGGGTATGATGAACATAATCTTCCAAAGCTATACGAACTTTTACGAGTCATTATTAAATTCACAAATGTTCCAGTTGTTCAAATTAATACCGCTACCAGTTCAACAAAACACATCCTTCATCTTCATACAACCATCTACAGAATTTTTGGCTATCACTCCATTCAGAGATCAGCATTTCGCGCTATCAAATGCCGAATATCAGAGTTGTATACATCTCGATGACAGAAAGTATCTATGTAAACAGCGACATCCAATCTTCAATACACATTCAGTCGAAAATCGACGTGAGATCCAAATGCTAAATCACAATAAGCAGCTCTCTTCACATTGTGAACTAAAATCTGCCGAAGTGGACAGGATGTGGATTCAACTTCACAATCCCAACAACTGGATCTTCGCTTTTAAATACGAAGAAATATTGTCTGTAATATGCGGTTCGGAAATTCTAACTACAAAACTAAAGGGAGTAGGACTTATGAAAATAGGAGCTGAGTGTATCATAAAACAGCCAACCATGACTATCAATGCTCACAACTTCTACACATCAAATTCAACTACACCTTTTTTGCCGACAATCAACTTAAGTTTATTCGTCCAAGACTTTCATATCGAACCACTCAAAGACGAAATGTATAAAAAAGAAATCATCATTCGAGGGGAAGACAACTTAGCATTACTGAAGAAAAAAATTTCATTTCAAAAAACTCAGCAAGTGTTACCCAATAAAATGTCCCACCATGATATTCATCAGTACTCAATTGGTTACCTTTCATTTTTTGGAGTTGTAATCCTGGCCACTGTTTTGCTACTACTACAGAGGAAGATGACGAATGCTCATACCCCACATGCTATACAATTTGAGCTCCGAGATCTCACCGCCGGGGAGGATGTTTAAGCAGCTTATTTTTTAACACCCTATTAAAATCTAGAACACCCTATTTCCTATTAACATCACTATCCATACCTTTCATATGGTTCCCACCAAAACTGTACTATCAGCACTTTTTACAGGTGCTCTCCTATCTTATTACATTTATTTTCCCACATTTATTTTCCCAAAGAATCAGAACTAAAGTGTCAAATTGTTTATGAATTAGGTATAAATAGCCATGAAAATTAATAATAAAATCACTTTTAATCCAGAAGTCAATTAGGTTGTTTTATTAATATTGCTACCCCCCACCCGAGGTAAGGAGCAATAAAATCAAGTAAAACAATTTAGTCGAATTCAAAAGAGTTTTCGACTTTAAACATATACGTATACGGGATCTAACGATAATTCAGCGACACTAGAGTCGACACTGAAGAAATTAGCATCCAGAATGAATAAAGAAAAAATAAACGAGCTAGCCCTTATGAACAATGATGAAATATTTAAGCATTTTGAAAAAGATAAATTCAAAGAAACATATGCAAATATAAAAATAAATGGCCAGAATCCTAAGCTAAAAATAATAATATATAACGCCCCAAAAAAAATACTTGATGATTTAACTAAATACAAACTAATCGACGAATTTCATAACTCTGCACACGGAGGACATTTAGGTATACGAAAAACTTTAATAAAATTAAAACAAAGATACATATGGCGAAAAATGGATCAAATGGTAAAACACTTCATACAAAATTGTGATTCATGTGCAAGAAATAAACAAACAAAAAACACAATTGAACCACAAACGATTACAGACACTCCAAGCAACAGTTTTGAAGTAGTATCAATTGACACAGTCGGACCATTACGAATATCAAATGAAAAAAGATATATCTTAACCATGCAATGTGAACTGACTAAATTTGTCGTCGCGTACCCTATGACATCAAAAGATGCAACAACAACAGCAAAGACTTTAGTGGAAGAATTTATTCTTAGATATGGATACTTTAAGATTCTAAAATCAGATAAAGGTACAGAATTTAATAACGAACTTATGAACAACAAACATATTCGCTATTAAACATAAGACAAACATTCTCTTCTCCATATCACCACCATATGGAACTCATTCGGTCGTGTCCTTGGTACAATAATGTACCTACAGGAAACTTGTAAGAACACGTTTAAGTAAGTTCCAATGTTTGTATTTTCCTATAAAAATTATCTAAACTCTCTCTGTACCATTTGTGCGTAAGCGAAGTGTTTTCAGTCTGTAAATGATACAGACAAAGTTAAAAAGAGAAACTCAAGCGATGATTTCCCTGCAACTTTACCTGATTGGAAATTATCCAAATGACGATGTAAGCCCAAGTGCTACTGCCTGGAATTACCCCAGAGATAGCCACGTACATAGCAACTTCAAAGAACATATGAGACGACGAAATGAACTCAAAGAATCCACCTTCACCTTGTGGCATGAAGTGTTTGTCGGTGATTGTTTTGCCAGCATCCTTATGCAGATTGTCTAAAATCATGTTGGACTTCTATTGCTGTGACCAGCTGAAGTGGAAGCTGAAGCAGCAAATGTACTGCATGAAGGTGATTTTCTGGATTGAGAATGACGATGGTGTTGTTCCTGAAACGATAAAATATCTTTTACCCAAATGAACTTACGAATCCCTCGGTATTGGCCAATACCGCTGTTATGCATCCAAAATAGTAAAAGTATCCAACGATGAAGTGTGACAAATTGATTTTACTCTTGGGCGAGAAGATTTGTATGAAATTTGTTTTCCTAAAAATGCAAATGCAAAATGCTATTTGAGATTTAAGAAATCTGAATTTTTGTTGACGTTTTCAAACTCACCTCAAAGAAATAAACAGTTATGTTATGTGTGATGTTGAGGTGATGTCACACTTTTATTATTTTTTTTATTTAAAAAACTTAACTTATAGTGAAATTGTTAAAACTTGGTCACTGTTTTGTAATTATCAAAATACTTTTATGAAATAGTCATCTTTTTAAATTCGAAAAAAAGTGTTATAACATTCAAAAAAGATAATTTTTGGAACGTATAATTTTACCTGCATCAGAACTCTTTACATTACATTTAAATTAAAAAAAAAACAACAATGTTTTACATTTTTGCTAATATATTTCAAGTTTTCTTTACATAATACAACAAATGCCTTGTTCAGACAATTATAGCTTTTTATTGAATTGAAAAGTGTATTCTACGTAGTACACACTTTTAAATATAGTGAAGTTAAAAATTAACAATTTCTTGCCACTTTCAATCACAAAGTTTTCTAGCCAAAGTTTCTTTTTTATTTAAATAAGCTGGATTTAAGAAAGAAAAATTTATTCCGGGTATACCTTAACCCATATTCGATTATTACTATCAAAATAAGACTACGTAAATACTCAAGCAAGGATAAAATAATTTAATTAAAATATTTTTTTTTGGAAATTTTCTCAAGAACTACAAGACATAAAATCATCTAGTTTTCAATGTTTGATCAAAAACAAATATAAGCAATGTATTCTAAAAACAATAGTAAATAATCTTAAAGTTTTAAAAATTACACTTTAAACCTTTTTTGCCTTTTTTGCCCAAATTTTGAATTTAAAACAATTTTTTTTCAAAAACTATGCAAATTAACACACGTCTGTTCCATTAGTAATTAGAAAATATGAACCAAAATATAATAATAAGCAATAAGCACGATCCTCTGGATCATAAAATATGATATTAAATATTATGTAACATTTCAATACAATCACGTAGGAACATGTTGTTTTTTTAAGTTGGCATCTGAGATGATCGGATTAATAAATATTTATTAAACATATAATATCTCAACGAACTATTCTAATTTGCATAGTTTTGACTTGATTTAAAAACAAGCTAATAGACAAAAGTGTTGTCTTTAAAAAAATGTATAAAACTTAGTAGTAAGTTTTACCATTATTTTTTCCATTTAACGTACATATTTTTTTAAATTGCCCCTAACGCCTAAACGGGGAGAATAGACCCCGCTCCCATAGTAAAAAATGATTGTTTTTAAATGTTCTAAACTTTGTCGCCTGAGTTATCGTACTCTTCCCAAAAAATGCAGTAGCTAATGTCGCCGAAGCCACTAGGCGCCTCCCCTAAAGAATTTCTCATCACTATACTTTATTTTCGTGGTGAATTGATGTTAGCGGGTGTGAATTGATGTTAGCAGTGGTGAATTGATGTTAGAATTAGAAATAAGGGTGCGTGAGAAGCAGCGTTGCCAAAATGTGCCCGATCGGGAATTTGTACAAGTGTGATAACTAATACCGTAAACAAAAAGACCTGAAATATAATAAGTTTATTTATAAAAGACGAACTGTTATCATTTTCTTAAACAAATTTTTTCCAGGTAGTGGGCTAGTGGCCCGAAAATTTGGAAATGGCCCTCAAAATGGTCCTTACAATTTTTGTTTTCGCGGCACCGCTAGTGAGAATTGACGTTTCAGCTTGTTGGCAAACCAGAATGACAGATTGGTTTCCGGTCTTTATATGGTGTGTCTATGATAAGAAACAAAATGCTCGTTTTTCAATAAATTACGGTAAACGTTATAACGGTAGTGGTGAATTTGTTTTTTCCCTTCTCTTTCTCTCAGTTACAGATAGATGGCATTAACAACCAAAACAAGAAAGGATGTGTGCAGAAAGAGTGTAACAAGGTTAAGGTTTTTTAGACCAGACTTTATTTCATTATTTGTATATATGACGAGCATATGTTTTTTATAAATGTATGTTTATTTCAATAGTAATACCTTAACTAATAACTAAACTACTGTAATATCTAAAATATATTGCATTGAATTATTTAACATTGAATTATAAAAGGCGGAAGTAATAAAGTTCTACAGTTTACCGGGAATATTTATATAAAATATCCATATCTTCTGCAATTGCGGTATCAATCGATATTTTCTGGAACTTAGTGTTAACGTAACATTTATTTGTCATGAATTTTGGCTGCGATAATAATTACTTGAACACAGCATTTTCTATGTTTATAGTTATTCAGGTTTAGCACTTAACTTTGATTTGCATTTATTTATGAATAGCCTAAAAAGTTTAGCAAACATCTATGAATAAGCCACAATGCACTTTCAGAAACACTGTAGTTAGAACTTTCCCTCACAGATTTTTCCTTGTCGCTATATAACTGAAAGATAAGATATAAATAGTTAGAACTGAAAAACTTATAAAAATGATGCATAAAACTTAAATTTTGGTTGAAGAACAAATTTGTATATTCTTTTCACAAAACCATTGACCTAGCGAGAATACAAATATTTTTACTTTTGTACAAAAGTACTTTTCGGCTTATGTAGTTTAGCCTTTAAAAGCAACACACTAGCTTAGTGGAAAGCAGTAAGAATAGCTTATCACCTATTCACAAATCTTATGCAATGAAAATTGGCAACAGAAGTAACAAGTTGACGGTCTTTTTATTTAGTCTCTACTTAAATCACTTATTTTCAGCATTTTGGAAATGTCGTGAGTAATGTAAAGAAAATAAACAACGAGTACACACAAATAAAATAGGAATGGAAAAAAGCGATGAGTATATAAAAATGTTTTCAATGTTCCTGCGTTGTTTTATTTCTTCTTATTCTGTAACTCTCGTTTTCAATGTTCGTGCAACTCTCGCATTGATAAACTCTGAAAATTGAAACAAATCTGAGTTTTTTTGCATTTTCAACGGTTTTAAACACCTCTGAACAGCTGACTACATCCGCCATTTTTCAAAGGTGGTCGCCATTTTTCAAAGATGGTGAAAAGAGAGAAAAGTTTTTTCTCTCTGGTGGTTAGTATGCACACTAACTTGCATAAGTATTTGTTCCCCACATTTTTTTTATAAGGAGTGAATACATATGCAAGTTGGTGTGCAAATCACAGCTTGTAGGCAAAAAGAGAGCAACCGTCGAAGTTGGTTCTCTCTATTAGTTCTTTTCTCTCTGGTAAGGTGAACTCAGCCGTTCAAAAAAGAGATCCGTTAAATTGAAAAATTAATGCAAATTTTTAGAAAAATGAACTGTGCAACTTATTTTCCATGAAAACTGTGCTAAAAATAATATTTGAGTGCTTTTGGCATACAAATTTTGTATGAACAATTTTGCTTAAAACAAAAAAAATCAGACAGAAAGTATAGGCGCACCCTAGAACTGCAATGAGAGCGTGCACAAATTTTAGTTCGGCTCAGTTTTGACGGATTAACAACGCGGTGAGTATTTTGACAACTCAACGAAAATGTAAACAAAACAAAATTAATTCCCAGTAATGCAAATGAAGGTAAAATAATGTAAATCAAAAATACTAATTTATTTAATAAAAATATTAACTTATTTAAATAAAAAAATGTAATAAATTTACACTTAGTTTAATCCTCAGACAAAAAAAGAAACCAATGAGGATGTTGCAACAGAAGTAGTGGAATCCCCCGAGAAGGAAGCCACCAATTACACTTGTCGACAAGATTTTGTTCCTGGCAATCAAATCGCTCTATTCCGATTGGTTCTTATGTCCTCAGTTTTATACCCGAATGTAGGAATGAGGAGGGCCAAGACATAAGCTTCGCGATGGATTCGGTCTTACATACATATGTACTTTATTTCTGGAGAGGGGTATACAATATACATGTCGAAAATGTGGCTATGAAGTTGAGGGATCATTTTATTTGTTGACAATTTCCCTGGCCATTCATAGCCAAGCTAATTGGAACAAATACAAGCTGAATCAATTGAAGTATTTAATAACAGTAGCAGTCACGTCATGTGTCACCATCTGTGCAATGCAAAGCACTTCTTTTAGGCGAAGGATTGCAGTGTATACAAGCCCTTCCTCATTATTTTATCTTCATTTAGAATTAACCGAGGATTGGCTCTGTTTCATTATATTCTTATGCTTGATGAGCTTAGGTTCAGAAATACAGAGATGAATATCTTCCTTGTAGGTACATGTTTTAGCGACTTCTGTGATGTAGCTGGTAAGGATATTTTTATAAAAGGCTCTATAATGTGAAAGCTCGAGTGAGGAAGACCATGTCCTCTCGTCGTGTTCTGTGTCTTTTTTTTTTACATTAACTGTTGTCTTTTCTTCTGTCCCCTCCCCGTCCCGTCGCAGTTACGTTTAGTGTACCACAAAAAAACAAAAAAAGCAATATTATTTACATAAATAGTGTGCAGTGAAAATTGTGCAACAAAAATAAATCAAAAATCATCCACACAAAATAAATAAATAAATAAATAATAATAAAAAAAAACATTCAACAACAACAGCAATACAAAAAAGCAACATACATAAAGGGAAAAAAAAGTTTAACAAAAAAGTACCTACATTATGTTAGAGCATAGTAAGTGACATTTCCTTCCTCACTCTCTTTTAATTTTTCTGTACAGTTGGGTGACTCAGCAGATGCATGCATTGGGCTAAGTTTTTTTGCAAGCTCGCTCAATGCTGTGTATGTGTTGGTTCACTTAATTGCATATGGATTGTAAATCTCTGTTTTAATTGTTAGGGTCCGGACCAATTTAACGTCACTACTAAAGGCATAACACTGGTAGTGAGGTTCTATTGTAAAAGACCTTTTAAATAATCTTAAATAGTGATTTACTTAGAAATTCGTATGTTTTGATTTTTGTTCTCTTATATATTGCAATGATTGGTAGTTTTAGAGTAGATTATAATAATATTCGTGGGCTGAGATCGAATTTTCTGTCCGTGTACATCCACGCTGTCTCTAAAAGACCAGCTGTTTTGGCACTGAGCGAAACCCAAGTGAGTGAGGATTCCGATCCTACGGAATTTTATATTCATGGGTATAGCTTGGTGCCATTATTCTTCTCCCACCATGGTCTCGCCATATATATTAGGAATGATGTTGCCTATCAACTTTTACCACAATACGGTCATTGTACCAATTCCTTCTTTAATTTCATGTGGTTAAAATTTTCCGTGAATAAGCACATCATTCACTATTGTTTCATTTATCGGAGCCCAAACCTGGACAGAGTTTCGACTTCTCAGGAATTTGATGCTCTGTCTGACTCCATTCAAAGAATTGTCTCCCTGTATCCTCACACTGAAATCGTTATTACGGGCGATTTCAATATTCACAATTCTTCGTGGCTTCGCCATTCGGGCCAGACAACACCCGAAGGAATGTGTGCTGAGATTTTTGCTGAGTTCAACCATCTTACTCAGCTTGTCAATGAGCCTACTCGAATTTCGGACGTTAATGGCCGAGCGGAAAATACACTTGACTTGTTTCTAACTTCTGATCCTGATAAGTACATAATCAGTGTATTGACGCCTCTAGGCGCATCGGACCATAGTGTCATATCTGCTAATTTCTCGTGTCAAACAAAACCAGTTAAAGAAAGAGCTCCAAAGAGAACCGTTTGGCAGTACGAGAAAGCCAACTGGGACGGTCTCAATAATTTCTTCAGGATCTTTAACTGGTCACTATGCTTCCTCGGTAGTGACGTAGACTCCAGTGCAGATATGATTACTAGTATGATTCGTTTGGGAATGGAAACCTTTATCCCGAATAGGGTTAAAAGTATTAAACCTAAGACAAAATCATGGTTCGATTCGAGCTGCAAAGAGGTTATCAAGGAGAAAGAGGTGAGCTTCCGGTGTTTTAGAGCCAACCCAACTGAGGAAAACCGGGAAAGGTTTAAATAAGCCAGGAAGGCCTGCAACGCTCATATTCGAAGGACCAAATTTTTGCATGACCAAAAATTACGGCAAAAAATACTGCAATGTCCCAAAGGCAGTAAGAATTTTTGGTCATTTGTAAAAAACATGAGGAATTCTTCCTCTTCCTCGGTTCTTACGCTTGTTGTCAATGACACTCCTTTAGTTAGCTCTATTGATAAAGCTAACTTGTTTGCAAGGCAGTTCGCCGAAAATTCCACCTTACCAGATAGTGTCATGGCTCCCCCAGTTCTTGAACGCGTAAATGATTCTATGGGACCAATCTATTTTCGTACTCGTACTGTGGCAAGAGCTCTTAAAGATCTCAACATTCATAAATCCGTTGGTCCGGATGGTATCCCCGCTTTTGTTCTGAAGAGGTGTTCTTCCACGCTGGCAAAACCACTGCGTAAGCTTTTCCATCTATCCTATTCTTCTGGGCTCGTTTCGAGTAGTTGGAAAACTGCATTTGTCCAGCCGATCCCAAAAAAAGGCGAATCCTCTTCTCCCTTAAACTATCGACCGATAGCACTAACGTCCCTTCTTTCCAAGGTCATGGAAACGCTGATTAATTATCAGCTTAAGAAATATCTTGAAGAACGGAAGCTTCTTAATGACCGGCAATACGGCTTTCGTAGCAATAGGTCCACTGGTGATCTCATGGTTCATCTCACCGAACAGTGGAACAGATCTTTACATCGTTTTGGAGAAAGTAAGATTATTGCACTTGATATTTCAAAGGCATTTGATAAAGTCTGGCATCCTGCTCTCTTATCGAAAATGCGTGCTTTCGGTATCGATGAATCTCTTCTTCGTTGGATTAGAAATTTCCTTTCGAACCGTTCAATACAAGTTGTTTTGGACGGATAAAATTCTGAAACCCATAAAATAAATGCTGGTGTGCCCCAGGGCTCCGTTTTGTCTCCGACCCTCTTCCTCATTTTTATAAATGATCTCCTGTCTGTTACTTCTAATCCAATTCATTGTTTCGCTGACGATAGCACTCTTAGCTTTTCATATTCGTTTCCAGACTCACAACCCTCCTCTTCGGATGTGGAACTGAAACGGCAAAATATGATTAGCTCATTAAATTCCGACCTAAACAGCATTCTTGAATGGGGATAAAAAACAGCGTGGAATTTAATGCTTCGAAAACGCAATGCTGTCTTGTATCGTTAAAGCGAGATAAACCCTCCTTGCCACTATCTATGAGTGGCACTTGCATCAACGAAACGGAAAACCTCGACATCCTCGGAATGTGCATCAGCAACCACCTTTTGTGGAGCGATGACATACGTGATGTTGCCAAAAATGCCGCAAGATGTCTAGGTTTTCTGAGACGTTGCAAGAAATTTTTCTCTCCGTCTGATCTGGCTACAATCTACAAAACCTACATACGTCCGAAACTTGAATATAACTCTCATCTCTGGGCTGGTGCTCCAGTAACTTATTTAAGTCTCTTGGACAGTATTCAAAGAAGAGCTTTTAAAATGATTGGTGACATTAACATCATCAACTCGATTCCGTCACTCGAACATCGACGCAAGGTTTCTTGTCTCACCCTTTTTTACCGTTATTTTAACGGACTATGCTCTAGTGAAATAGCCAGTTGCATTCCTCCCCTTAAACAATTTAACCGTAATACCCCCGCTTCTAGGAATGCCCATCAGTTTACCCTTGAGCCCAACTTCGGCCGTACTATGAAGTACAGAGATTCTTTTTTTAGCCGTACTACGCGAATGTGGAACGCCTTGCCACGCTCTATCTTTCCCTATCATTGCAATGTTCAGGAATTCAAATTCAATGTACACCGACACCTCCTATCCAACCCTTCCCTCTTTTCCTAATGCTCACACTGTGTCTTTGGCATATTAAAGGTATATAAACCCTTTTAGTGTTCGCTTATTATAAAAAAAAAAAAAAAAAAAAAAAAAAATTAAATTAGAACTATCTTATTTTTTCTCTTTTTAATTAAAATTGTAGGTCTCTTCAATTTAATTAAAATTCCTTCACATTTATTATTGATATATTGCTGTCGATGTCGTCAACATCTTCAATTTAATTCAAACTCAACTCCAAAATTATTCTATCAATTTAAGTTTTTAAGATATTATTTTTTTTTAATTTGAAAGTACTCATATGCATACAAGACTTTTCGAGGTTATCTAAATTCATAAACAATTTTTTTTATTTAAATAAATGTGTGATGATTATCCAAATCTACAATATCTTCCTTCAATATTCCGCTTACAATTTTGTACTATTTCTTATTATGAATTTATAGTCTTAAGATTATAACATCAAGTTATTGTAATATATTGAAAAAATAATGTTGAAAACGGGGTATTTCTTAGTATGAGCACATGTAGCTAAAATCGGAGTTTGGATTCGTAATCAGCATTAAATATTAAACGAACTATATAATACCATAAAAGAATCAAGGTTCTTTTTCTGTTGACCACATGAAATCACGAAAGAATACATACGAACGTGATGAACCAAAACATAAGAAGAATATGATTAACATTTTTAAGTTTTTAATTTTGTTGAATCAATAAAATCAAAAATCTACTTGAAACAGCTAATTTGGTTTTTTAGTATTACTTGCTAAAAATGCAATATAAATAAAAAATTTGTTGGGGAATTAAACTTCCGACCAGTAAGGGGAGAGATCCTTAATTCAATATTTTCTTTAAAGGGCACTTTGCCGAACACAAGTTTTGCTTATGGTATTTTCTTTATTTAATTTACAAGTCTAATTTTTAGTCAAGGAACCACCAAGTGGTATTTATTGGCGCAGCAGACGACTGACCGCGTTGGAGAATAGAAGAGAACTCCCTAGAGACCGACCAAGTCAGTCACCAAGCCACCACCAGTCCGTTGTCCAAGAATGCAGCGTCACCAAAACGCCCACAGGTTAAACGAGTCCAGAATCTGGTACCAGGCCCATGCCTTGGATACCCAACGACACACAACCAAGAATGTGCCAACGCCAGCAACAATAGCGAAGATCCGTGGGAGCGTCATCTGAGGGTAAGCCATCGTCGTGGTGTTGTTTATTTGTTCTTCCTAGAACTGTCTTGCAACCCTCAGCACTCTGCTGTATTTATCCAAGATAACTATAGGGCAGCGATGATTGACTGGCGACAATAAGAGTCGAATGTCACAGTCCAGTCGTTGAGTGAGCGACACTGCGAGCCGCTTCACCATATCCATAACCATAGCATGTTGTAGGTATCCGCCATGCTAATGCATACCCATGGTCTGCGCTATGTGTCCGCTCTACTATTGCATACCCATGGTATGCGCTGTGTATCTGCTATACGGTGGGTGATGACACCACCTATAGCTCTATGTATACTTAGGTATGTGCCTGTGCTATGGGTAGGTATCTGCTTTGGCTGGCACAGAAATGAAGCACAAATCAATGGCACATTTAATTCGACACATTTTGATGTCAATCGACTGCTCATATAGCGAGGCAGTATGGAATGTGTGATATAATGCTGCCCGGCAGATGGTGGTGGTGGGTGTAGTGAGATACCAAGTACTTTCTGCTGCATCAGCGCGGACGTTGACCACCAAATCTCGAGGTCAATGGTGATTGGCCGAACATCCTGCCCGGTCGAACCTTGCGTTCGAAATGTTATGGGATGTGGTCCAGCTGGCCGTGTTGAGGTAGGTTATGCTCATACAAAAGGACACACATGTACCTTAATTAGTCGTGTATTGGAAGAAATAGTTATGATAATTTAGGAGTTTGTTAGTCGAGTAATCGACAAAGTTTCTGGACGGGGCGGCGACACTCGCCGGCGGCAGTCCGAAGGGTTGCGTTGCGGGCCAATCCATCATTGCCCAAGTGAACCGCTGTGACTCGCCCGAGTCGCCAATGGGTAGGGGGTAAATTCTCGTTTCGCACAAGAACTATGTCCTCCACTCGAAGATTCGGCTCTCGTTTCTCCCATTTATTGCGGGTTTTCAAGGTGCACAAATACTCCTCGCTCCATCTGTGCCAAAAGTCTTGGTGAACTTTGCGCAGCCACTGGTACTGTTTCAGTCGGTTGATTGGTATATCATCGATGCGGGGGTCTGGTACTGCTATCAGTGGTGCTCCGATCAGGAAGTCTCCAGGAGTGAGGGCCAATTTGTCCTCAGGATCGTCATGTAGGGGAACCAATGGACGAGAGTTAAGACATGCTTCGATACGAACTGCCAAGGTGTGCAGCTGATGATGCCAAAGCGACTGAGATCCCACCAGGCGGATCAAGTGGTGTTTGGTGGATTTGACGGCGGCTTCCCATAAGCCACCTTGATGTGGAGCACCTGGCGTGATGAAGTGCCATCTCGTACCTGCATGCGCCAAGGCTTGCTGATTGTAATGAGACTCAAAAAGAGCCAGGTCTTCCTTCATGAGCCGGTTGGCCCCCACAAAGGCAGTCCCATTATCGCTGTAGAGATCGGCGCAGGGTCCACGCCTGCCGGTGAAACGGGTGAAAGCATCCAAGAAAGCTTGTGAAGAGAGGTCCTCTATGACCTCTAAATGCACGGCTTTGGTAGCCATGCATACAAATATCGCCAGGTATCCCTTTGTAGTGGTGCGGGATCGTTTGGTTCCCACACGTAGGGTGAATGGTCCACAGTAATCTACCCCGGACGATAGGAAGGGTCTCGCCTCATTGACTCGTTGACTGGGCAGTGAGGCCATCTGTTGATTTATTAATGTCCCACGATGTCTTCGACAGATGACGCATTTGTGGGCGAATGTTCTAACCGCTTGTCGGCCCTGAAGTATCCAATACTTATGGCGTAGTGTCTGAAGCATCAGTTGTGCTCCACCATGCATGGTGATCTCGTGAGTGTGGTCCAACAGCAACCCGACGAGATGTCCTGTCTTCGGTAGGACGAGCGGGAATTTCTGCTCATGTGGTAGCGAAGAGTGAGTGAGCCGGCCTCCGACTCGAAGTAGATCCTTGTCGTCTAAGTAAGGATTTAGTGACAGTAACGGACTTCCACTCCCCAATGGAGCTATCTTGTGTAGTTGCTGGATGTCTTGAGGGAAGCACATCGCTTGTTCTATTCGTATAAGGCGTTGTAGGTCGTCATCGAGCTCATCCGCTCCGATCACGGGTTCCTGGATACGATGTCTATGTGACTTCAGCCACCTTGTCATGTAAGCAACAACGCGTAGAAGTTTCAGCATTCGCCTATATCGTTCCACCAAGGGGATGACCGTGCCATCTCTGCATCGAGTAGTCAATGGGTGTGATGCGGGTTGCGTGGTGACACCGGTAACAACCGATGGTTTGACTTCAGCTGCGATAGTAACCAGGTCTTTATCATCAGGCTGCCCGGCTGGGCCAAGAGGGAGCGGACCGACCTTCAACCAGTCTGGGCCTTGCCACCATAGGTTATGGTTGACGAGCTCTGAGGCACCAATACCTCGACTCGCGCAGTCAGCAGGGTTCTGAGCGGAGCGTACGTGATGCCACCGTTCAGGTGACGTGAGCTCTTGTATTTGTCGGACTCGATTCGCGACGTATGGCTTCAATGTCGAAGGCTCCTTCCTTAACCAACATAACACGATGCTGGAATCTGACCATAAGTAGTATGGTGCTGTAACTAGTCCAAGAGCTGTACGGATGTTCATCAGGGTGATGGCCAATAGGTGGGTGGCACAAAGTTCTAAACGAGGTATAGTGGCGCCCTTGATGGGGGCTACCTTCGTACGTGCAGTCACCAGGGAGATCTGCACTCGTTCATCTGGGTAGGTGGTTCTTAGGTAGACCACTGCTGCATAGGCTCGGGAGCTGGCATCGCAGAAACCATGAATTGTGGTGGGGTACTGATTGTGCATGCCTAGCCAGCGTGGGACCCGAACCTGATTGAGGTTGACCAAGTCGTCCCGGAATGTCTGCCAAGTATGCTGCAACTCATCAGTGAGGGGCATCCCAAGTGATGCCTGCGGACCGGAGTGTCTAGATGAACACCTTTTCGACGATTACCACAGGAGCAAGAAGACCGGTGGGGTCCAATAGCTGAGCCACTTCACTCAGTACACGCCTCTTTGTTGCAGGAGGGCGTGGCACTTCTAGTTCCACGCGAAAGAAGAGCTCGTCAGCTGTTGGGTCCCAACGTAGACCAAGTACTGTTGCCGTTGGGCAGTCAATGACAAGCTCTGTGGAAGAAGAAGAAAAGGAAACTTGATTAGTTAACCTCGACATTACCTGTATGCTATTCGAGTTCCATTTGCGGAGTGCAAAATGTCCAGCCAAGAGGATCTTATTGACGTCGACAGCCAGTCGTACTGCTTCGACGGCACTGTTGCAGCTAGTGAGGAGGTCATCCACATAAAAGGCCTTCTCAATCGTCTCAATTGCCGCTCGGGCACGTGTTGGATCTGCAACTAAACTCTGGTTATCGTGCGCACACTGGATAATCGATCGCACTTAAGTGTATGGACTAGATGCCATACCATACGTAACGGTTGTTAACCAAAAGACATTGAGCTCGTCTGACGGTGACTCTCTCCAGAGAATCCGCTGGAAATCAAGATGTTCAGGTGCTACCAGGACCTGACGGAACATCTTCTCCACATCGGCTGTCAAAGCAATGGGGTATCTCCGGAACCTCAAGATCACATTGATAAGTGAATCTTGGATCGTCGGACCCACCAGCTGGACATCATTGAGTGAGACTCCAGTAGTGGTTTTGGCTGACGCATTGAATACCACACGGAATTTAGTGATTACCGCATGGTGCGGGATGTAGTACGAGTTGGGGCGGTCGCCATGTTGACCCACCCCCTCCATGTATCCCATAGCTTCATATTCACGCATGAATGTAGTGTACTTCTTGCGGAGTTCTGGATTGTTGTAGAGTCTTCTCTCTAGACAATAGAACTGGCGTATGGCTGAGTGGTAGGATGCGCCTAGCTTCGGGGCATCGTGTCGAAATGGTATCTGCACCATGTATCGACCATCAGGTGTGCGTGAGTGTGTCGAATCGAAATGGCGACTGCACTCATCCTCTCTGGATTCGTCGAGAGGAACTTCTTCTAGCTTCCAGAAGTTCTTTACCAATTCGTCTAAGGTAAAGTCTGAAGATGGTTCCGCAGTCATCCGGGCGTTGTGAGCTCGTGCGACGGGCTGCGGTGGTGTCAGAGCAGCTGGACCAAAGACCACCCAACCAAGCCGGGTACATTGTGCATGTGGTTCGTGAAATTGACCATGAATAACCTCGCTCTGGACTATGTATCCCCATACATCTGCACCGAGTAAAACATCAATGGCACCAGGGGTTCCCAGGTGTTTATCAGCCAATGGTAGACCCGCCAAGTGGGTCCACTGCGTAGTATCGACGTAGGAGTCAGGGATGACTGACGTAATTGTCGGGATCACCAGAGCCTTGAGTTGGATGGTGAAAGAGGAACGGGTCGACCGAAGTGACAACGTCACTTGTTCCTGTACAGGCACATGCTTCAATGCGCCAATGCCTTGCACGGCGATGTCCACTGGAGACCTGGGGAGTTTAAGCCTGTCGACTAGAGAGGTTTAAGCAAAACTTACCTGCGATCCTGGATCGCAGAGGGCGCGCACCAAATGCCGCTCCGCCGTTTGACTGTACGTATAGACTAATGCTGTCGCCAATAGTACAGTCGAACTGGGGTTGAGGAGTCAATTCGAATCCTCCTGGCACACGTCAGGTGGTCCATGTTTCCGTTCCTGGTACGGAACCCAGTTGGACGGTTCTGGTAATCGCTGTTTGGATCCTGAAGGTTTGCCTTGTTGCGC
The DNA here is from genome assembly GCA_951509635.1 of Eupeodes luniger. Classification (NCBI taxonomy): domain Eukaryota; kingdom Metazoa; phylum Arthropoda; class Insecta; order Diptera; family Syrphidae; genus Eupeodes; species Eupeodes luniger. Next base: position 179,546,988 of record OX608073.1, on the reverse strand, counting down.
AGCAGGATCCGCTGACGGCTTCTTGGATGATTGCGGCTGACTCTTGCACAGGAGCGTGTTATGTCGCTGATTGCAATGGTAGCAATTAAATGTGGATGGGCACCTATCTGAGCGGTGTCCAGACTTCAGGCAGTTGAAACACAGGTCCTCTGCTCCGAGGAAGTTGAGTTTCGTGCTAGCATCCCATCCACCGAACTCGCTGCAGTGGTTGAGGATGTGGTTTCCGTTGCAACCTGCACACCGGTTATTCTGCTTCTTCACTGCTGCTGCGGCATGTGTCCGAGCGACCGGTTTAGCCCGGGCCGAGGGACGCGGAGCTGACCGACTTGCAGCATCCGAGCGACTGCCAAATGGTCACCTAGCTATTTCAGCACCAAGGCTGTGGGCACGGAGTTCCACGAACTCTAGTAATGACGCCAATGATGCTTTTTTCTTGGGTGGGCAATGCATGCTCCAGAGATGTTGTGTCTTCGGGGGAAGTTTCGTGACGACGATATGCAGGGTCAACGTGTCCCAGCTGTCGACTGGTTCTCCCATGACCCTGAATGAGCGTAGAGACTCACCTACTGTGTCCCTGATACGCATCAGCTCGCGGGGTGACTCCTCGCGGCGGCAGTTACCCCCAAAAACCGGGATACGTGAGCCTCTGCTAGCAATCTGGGGTTGTCGAAGCGCTCCTTGAGTGCTGTCCACAGTTCCTCGTAACCTCCGGAGTAAACACTCCCGACGAGACCGACGTCTGTCACTTTTACTGAGTCCCGAAGCTTCTGCAGCTTGTAGGGTACGGGCAGATCGGCGTTATGCACCATCGTCTCGAAGGCGTCTTTGAACTCCAGCCACTTCTGCAGTTCCCCAGTGAAGGTAGGGATCCGGATCGACTCCAGCTTCACCTCTAGCTTCGCCGTTGATGTGGAAGGGATTGTCGGCACCACGACCTCTTTGGGCACGTCCAGGACCGCTACCCGCCGTTTCAAAGCTGACGAGGCTTCGATGTACTGCTGCGTCACCGTCTGCTGCAGCAATCCGTGCTCCTCTATGTCCTCGTCTGCTACATCCTCCAGTATTGCATCATGGGCAGTCTGGAACCGCTGGTATTGCAACTCCAGAGCCTTCTCTTCCAGGTGGATACGGCTAAGGTCCCATTCGTTGAGATCAGCCGTCAGTATTGTGGTGTGGTGGTGCTTGAGTGCCTTGCACGCCGTTGTTCGTCGCAGCAGTTGGATCCGACTCTTCTGAGGATCGGTTGAGGGGCCCAGCCGAGTCTCCTTTATTTGAGGTTGCAGCTTCGCGAGGTGCCGCCTCAAACTCACCGATGCCTCTTTATACTGCGCCTCCTCGATGTGCAACAGTGCATCGTGCGCGAGGAGGTCTGATTCGTCAGTGTCGCCGACATCCAGCAGAGCTACTTCATGCGCGATCTGGAAGCGCTCGTATTGCTGATCTAGAGAGCGTTGTTCGCTCTCGATCCGGGCCACATCCCAGCTGGTCATGTCAGCGGACACGATGCTGGTATACAACCGCTTCAAGGCGGTGCATGCTGCTGACCTCTTTGTTAGGTGAGCCATGTTCGCACTTCACAATTAAACGGGAAAAGGACAAAGAGGAGTCTATCCCAACGATAGGGTTATGACCGCGTACCACAGTAGCGCAACTACACTGAACAAGAAGACGACGATAGCGAATTAAATGTAACTTGGATCCCAAGGTCCACAAAAGCACATTCACAAAGTGTACGAATGTACAAGGAATGCATATTTTATTACAATAATTAAAACGAACATAACTTGGAGTTGTTAACAATACGTTCCACATTCCACAATCTTAAAAGTAAAAAGAAAATACAAAAATTACTTTGAGACTTAACTAAAGGACATTACACATTAATAAAGAAATCTATGAAACAAAGAGGTGCTGTTAATTTTTTCTTTTATTCTTTTGTGCTTTTTGTTGCAAATATACATATATATATATATAGACTTAAATTTTATTCTATTCCAAATTATTTAATTTATCTGGAAACATTGGTCCTTCGAGCCTTAAAATACGAACTAAAAAACTTTAGAAGAACAATATAATATACGTGCGGTGTGTGCCCCGATATTAAAATAAAATATAAACCGAATTTACGATTCGTAAAAAATAGATACGTGATATAAATTGTGCATTGAACAAATCCTTTTTTAATCACGAATTGATATTACAAATTAACTTAAAACTAATTAATTTAACTTAAATTTAACTTAAAACTAATTTATGAACAAAGTGTCCAGCAAAGACACTAACAAATCTACATTATCAGCGATACAACGTGTCGTCGTCGTCAGCAGCAGCAGCAGCAGCAGCAGCAACAGTAGCAGCAGCAGCAGCAGCATCATCAGCATCAGCATCAGCATCAGCATCAGCATCAGCATCAGCATCAGCATCAGCATCAGCATCAGCATCAGCATCAGCATCAGCATCAGCATCAGCATCAGCATCAGCATCAGCATCAGCATCAGCATCAGCATCAGCATCAGCATCAGCATCAGCATCAGCATCAGCATCAGCATCAGCATCAGCATCAGCATCAGCATCAGCATCAGCATCAGCATCAGCATCAGCATCAGCATCAGCATCAGCATCAGCATCAGCATCAGCATCAGCATCAGCATCAGCATCAGCATCAGCATCAGCATCAGCATCAGCATCAGCATCAGCATCAGCATCAGCATCAGCATCAGCATCAGCATCAGCATCAGCATCAGCATCAGCATCAGCATCAGCATCAGCATCAGCATCAGCATCAGCATCAGCATCAGCATCAGCATCAGCATCAGCATCAGCATCAGCATCAGCATCAGCATCAGCATCAGCATCAGCATCAGCATCAGCATCAGCATCAGCATCAGCATCAGCATCAGCATCAGCATCAGCATCAGCATCAGCATCAGCATCAGCATCAGCATCAGCATCAGCATCAGCATCAGCATCAGCATCAGCATCATCAGCATCAGCATCAGCATCAGCATCAGCATCAGCATCAGCATCAGCATCAGCATCAGCATCAGCATCAGCATCAGCATCAGCATCAGCATCAGCATCAGCATCAGCATCAGCATCAGCATCAGCATCAGCATTAGCATCAGCATCAGCATCAGCATCAGCATCAGCATCAGCATCAGCATCAGCATCAGCATCAGCATCAGCATCAGCATCAGCATCAGCATCAGCATCAGCATCAGCATCAGCAGCAGTAGCAGTTGCAGAGAAGCAGTAAGTCTTGCTTTGTGTGTTGTAAACTTGTCTATTTGATTTCTTCGTCATTTGTGTCAATTTTAAAAGAAATTAAATATTATTATGGCTGAAACCAAAAATTACAAGTATGGTGAGCTACAAAAAGATCTTTTAGCTAAAGTAATAAGGGATCTTACTAATTTTAAAAAATCACCAAAAGACCGTAAGGTAAAAGCCTATGCTTCAGCTCGTCTAAGCAAGTTAGAAGAAGATGTTCTTTCGGCAAAAACTTACAATGAAGCCATCATTGGGGGTGGTATGCTAGAAGAAGAAATGAAAGTTGAAGAGTTAAAGGTAGTATATGAGCAAATTAACGAAATATACCTCGAATATCGCGCAGAGCTGGTGGAAACGATCGAAAAATCGTCATCAATCGTTGCGACCCCTCCAATCCTAGGGGCTCCGCCCAGTAATACAGCTGCAACATCGACGTATTCGGGGATAAGACTTCCACGAATCGATTTGCCAAAATTCGATGGTTCATATACTACCTGGCGGGCATTCCATGACAGGTTTCAGGCTCTTATCCACAATAACAAGAGTATTGAAGACATTGATAAGCTTCATTTCTTGCAGTCGTGCTTGACTGGTGATGCAAATCGGTTTTTGGAGAATTTTTCTGTGGAAGCTGCCAGCTACGATAAGGCTTGGGATTTGTTGAAGGATCGATACGATCATAAGCGCATTCTTGTACATACTCAAATGCAAACGCTTTTTGGTCAATCTTCTTTAACTCGTGAGACTTCTGCGGGCCTGAAGGATCTTTTGTACACGACAAAAGAATGTTTTCACGCGCTTGAAAAAATGGATGTACCTGTTTCCAGTTGGGACACCGTCCTTATATGGTTCCTTTATCAGAAGCTTCCACACTCTTGTCAAAAGCTATGGGAAGAAAAATTAGGTAACAGAAAAGATTTGCCTACATTTAAGGAATCTACCGAATTTTTAAAGATCCGTTTTCGAACTCTTGAAGTTATTGGTCAACAGGAGCATGAAGCAGCATTCCGGACTTAAGAGGAGCCATATTTAAAAACAAGGCCACGTGTACAACCAGCTAAGACAAAAGTCATGCATGCAAAGCAGATCGTCAAACAGCCATCCAAAAACGCGGACAAGAGCAACACCGTGGAGAAATTAATTTGTAAGCTGTGCAGTCAAGGCAAACACACATTGAGAAAGTGTCAACAATTCCTCAACATGGATGTCAAAGGTCGACAAGAAGTTGTTTCCAGACTCAAAATATGTGAAAATTGTTTGTCCTACGGGCATCTTGTGGCAACGTGCTACAGTTTCACATCATGTTATTTTTGTCAAAAAAGACACCATTCGCTGCTACATGAGAAGCAGCAGCATGCAAGTGGAAGCAACACACACATGCAGCAGCAATCTTCAAGCAACACACAGATACAACAATTTCCTGCAACTAGTGCTTCATCTCAGTCGAAAACATTCCAGACGTCAATAAACCCGAATGCTCCTGTGTTTCAACCATCGGTTGAACAACTGCAGTCAACACAAGGACAATCCTTTAACTACCACGCGTCGCAAAGTGGTTACACACACCAGGTGCTCATGGCGACAGCGGTAGTAAAGGTACGTGCAGCAGATGGTAAGTTACGTCTTCTACGTGCTCTCATCGATACAGGGTCAGAAAGGTCCTTCATCACTGAAGCAGCAGCACAACTTCTGAAGTAAGAAAGAAAGCGTACAAATGTTGAGGTATCCGGGTTAGGGTTGGTCAACAACGGCACTGCGCAATACTCCGTCGAAGTAAGATTTGCTTCACGCCACTCGACGTTCGAGACTGCCATCCAGGCGTTGGTCTTCAAGTCGTTGACTGGCCATCTCCCGACCCATCGAGTGATACCTGGCATTTGGAAGCATTTGAAAGGCCTTTCTTTAGCTGATCCTCATCTCTATGAGCCTGCACCCATAGATTTACTGCTCGGTAGTGAAGTTTGCGCCGAAATACTCCTTCCTGAAATAAGACGTTCAGAAAATGGAAATGGACCTATAGCACAAAACACAGAACTGGGGTGGGTTGTGTTCGGGAAGGTTTCAGCCGAAATTCCTGAACAAATTCGAAGTTTCGTTCAAATTCCTGACCTAAGTTCGCAGTTGGAGAAGTTTTGGGAGATGGAGGAGATGCCTTTTCAGAAGCAAGACACTGAAGAAAACACTGCGTGCGACAATCATTTTGAACGACACACAACACGTTTACCGAACGGGCGTTACGAGGTGAAGTTACCGTTTAAAGGTGAAAAGTATCCAGCAATGGGATGTAGTAGAGAAAACGCCTTTCGACGATTTCTACATCTTGAAAAAAGGCTGGATTCGAATCCAAAGCTGGCTGAAGCCTACAAAAACTGCATCAAAGAATATGAAGAGCTTGGTCATATGGAAGAGGTAGATGTCAATGATGCGGTGCTTCAATCCCCATTCCACTATTTCTTACCACACCATGCGGTTTTCAAAGAAGCGAGTTCTACAACCAAATTGAGAGTGGTATTCGACGCTGCAGCGAAAACTTCCGATGGCAAATCTCTCAACGATTGGTTGCTTGTGGGTCCAAAATTGCAATCAAGTATCATAGATCTTGTTCTGAAATGGCGGACTCACCGAGTAACTTTCACGGCCGACATCGAAAAGATGTATCGACAAATTTTCGTCAATCAATCAGACCGATATTATCAGCTCATTTTGTGGAGAGATAGGAAAACGTCACCTGTAAAAATTTTTAAAATGAACACGGTCACCTTTGGTACAGCAAGTGCACCATACCTTGCTATCAAAATTTTGAAAAAGGTAGCTGATGATGAAAATGAAAATTTTTCTGAGGGGGCGAAGGCTGTCCGTGAAGACATGTACGTCGACGATCTCATCAGCGGAGCTGACACTATTGAAGAAGCCGAAAGAAACGTGACGAAGTAAAGCAACTTTTGGCAACAGCGGGACTCAACCTCAGGAAGTGGACAAGTAACACCAAAGAACTCATAGAAGATATTCCAGTTCAGGATAGAGAACTTGATTTTGAACTTCCGTTCAACTTGTCAAACCATGTCAAGACTTTAGGCATCAAGTGGTTCCCCATCGATGACTTCTTCTCGTACCAAAATCTACAACCTGCAACAGAGTCAACGACAAAAAGATCTATGCTATCAACTATAGCCAAATTATTCGATCCTTTGGGTTGGATCTCACCATGCATCATCACTGCAAAGCTTATGATGCAGTGTTTATGGGAGCTTGGCTGCGACTGGGACGATCCAATTCCAGCTGCTTTGAAGAAAGATTGGTATGCTTTTCTCCGAGAACTCCATCTGATCGAACGGCTGCGGATTCCAAGATGGATCCAGTTGAGCAAGACGAATAAAGCGATCGAGCTACATGGATTTTGCGATGCTTCTATGAAGGCTTACGGTGCAGCAGTGTACGTACGAGTCCTGGATAATAAAGGCAAAATTCATGTCAATCTTCTTTTGTCAAAGACAAAGGTAGCACCAAATCAACGTACAATAACTATTTATTATTATTATTTATTAATATCATATTCTCCTAACAATTTTTAGATATCTTATTTCTAATTTATATGTATTTTGTACAATTAATTAGAGAGAATAGTTTGTAGCATTTGAATTTTAAGTTAAAATTGAATTAATGCCACATTTACAAATTTTTATATTGTGGGGTGGACATATTATAAATAACGTTATATAAAGGAACAAAAAAAGAAAAAAAAAAAGGTTTTATGAATTGTATCAACTATGATTAATTTGAACTGCATAAACAATATTTTAATTATTATATACGCAAATAAATAAAGAGAACAAATATTATCAAATGACATAGTTTAACAAAGATTCAATGTTATAAGTATCGAAATTAAGAAGCCATAATTTAACGGATTTTAAGAACTGTGGACGGTTTCTAATGCTACGTAATTCAGCTGGAAGACTGTTGTATAATTTGCGAGAGACGATAGTGTAAGAATTCCTAAAAAGTGTAGTTCGAAAAATGTTTAATCGTACCGAGTTAGAATTTCTCATGTTATATGTATTACTTATAGGGCTTTCCAAATAACCACTCCTCATAAAAAATATCTTCAAAACCTTAAAATAAAACAAGTGTCTTACTGGTAGAATACCTGTTTGTCTAAATAAATCTGCAGAGTGAGCGAGACGGGCAGCATTGCATATTTTTCTTAGGACACATTTTTTAAGAACTGTTAATTGTTGGATTTTGTTTAAGTATGCACCTCCCCAACAACTGATACCATATTGTAACTTCGAGTGGAAAATACCATAGTAAACCTTTTTTAACGTGGAGAATGAACAATACTTTTTTAACCGATAAAAGCATCTTACGGTTGAAAGAAGATATTGCTTTAAATCCGTAATGTGCTCAGACCATTTTAAATGTTGGTCAATCTTTCACTATTTCCATATTGAAGCATGTACTGCAGCAGTTTACTTCAGAATTGAAGCTATTTATTAAATGAGATACTAGACATTTGCTATTGAAGAGTTTAAAACTAGAACAAGACGGAGCATGGAACAAGAATTTAATGTCATTTAGTCCATGAAGTTCATTGCTGAACATCATAAGTTTGGTTTTGTTACTGACTAAAAGTTTATGGTCCGCAAACCATAGTCTTAATAAGTGTACATCATGGTTTATATCTGAAACCAAATTTAATGGACTAAGTGAATTGTATCCAATTGCTATATCATCAGCAAATGCATTAACTTTCCCTAAGAATGGTAGATTGAAGATGGAATTTATATAAACCAAGAAAAGAATGGGCCCGAGAACTGACCCTTGTGGGACACCCAAGTTAATATCCATGGAATCACTTAGAACATTACTTACTTTGACTATCTGAGACCTTTTACTCAGGTAGGATTCAAACCAATTGTAGATGAATCCTCGGAAACCAACATCATGCAATTTTTTCAAAAGGATAGAATGACTGACCATATCAAAGGCTTTTGTAATGTCAACAAAAAGCGCAGCACATTTCATTTTTTTGTCCACTCCTTGTTGTATTGAACAGCAGAAATTTAATAAAGCATCTTCTGTTGACATACCCGATCTAAATCCAAACTGTGAGGGGCTAAAGTAATTCTTGCTTGTGAGATAACGTAAAATTCGACTTTTTATAATTTTTTCAAAAATTTTTGAAATTGATGGTAATAATGAAATAGGTCTGTAGTTCTTTACATCTTTTTTGCTCCCTTTTTTGAAAATGGGTATAACAAAAGCAGATTTTAAGTCTTTTGGGAAGACACCTGAAAAAACACTTTTATTAAAAAAAAATATGCGTCAGAACATCCACTAAATATAAAGCAGTTTTTTTTTAACATTGTATTAGAAACGCCATCAACGCCAACTGAGGTTGATTTATTCAGTGTATTTATAGTTTTCAGTACTTCAAGGCCATTTATTGTTTCGAAGAAAAAACTATTTCCACTATGCACCACATTTGAAGAGCTGAAGCTATTACAACATTCACAAGAGTTTGTGATATCACGAGGAAAGGAAGTTTTACCAACATTAGTAAAATAATTGTTGAAAAGATTTGCAATTTCTTTTGGATTTGAGATACATGTATCTCCATATTCAACTGTCATAGAATTTGACTGACTATTTTGTTTTCTGTTTATAATTTCATTTACGACTTTCCATTCTTCTCTTGGATTATTCTTTGCATTTATTATTTTGTTGTTATAATAACTATCGCGACTCTGATGAATTTTATTATTAACTTCCTTGCTAATTTTTTTAAAGCGTAATTTTAAATTTGTATTAAGCGGATGTTTTCGACATTTTTTATACAATTTATTTTTAAAATGTATGGATTTTAAGAGCAATTTATTTATCCAAGGCTTTAATTTTATATTTGTCCTTTTTTTGATAACATAGTACGAATTGTTGATTAGCTGTTTAAAACGATTCAAAAATAAACTATAAGCTTTTGAAGGGTCCTCTTCCATATAAACCTCTTCCCAACTCTCTAACGTTAAATACTGAATTAACTTTCCAAAATCGATTTTAGATTGCCTATGATTACGTTTAACGTTTGTTTGCTCAACATTTTTTAAAACCTTGAAGACAATACCCGTCATGCAATGATCAGAAATACCAAGATCAAAGACTACTCCGGCACAATCGTTAAGATCAATTTTTGAAAACCGACCGAAGATGTGGTCAAGACAGGTACCTGCAACAGGTTTTGTAGGTTCATTGACAAATGATGTAAGTCCATGCTCTGAAATTAATAAATTATATGCATCTAGGTTTGGGTTGCATGTAAGCAGGTCTAAATTAAAGTCACCTAAGATTATTAGGTTAGCTGCTCGCTCACTTTTTAACAGAACAGAGAATTCTTCAATAAATACTTGTATAGTTTTACAGTGAAGTCTATAAATGCAAATAAAACTAAACATTTCATCACAAATAAAAACAGTAATTTTCATAATGTCTGCACTTGTCAAACTATAAATCTTAAGCTCACATTCATACGAATCACGCACAAATACTCCAACTCCACCAGCAGCATACGAATCATTTGTATTGGCTAAAAAGTTATAATTTGGTAAACTAAAATCTTCAATTTCATAAGAAAATATCCATATCTCCGAAACAAATATAAAATAGATTTTTGGTTAATAGAATCAAAATTAAGAATACAATCAAATTTATTATGAATAGTTGATGTGGTGAGATTATTATTAATAAGATCAAAATTATTTAAGGAATTTAACATGAGTAACTAGCTTGTATATTATGTAAGTCTTCAAAAGATCTTATAATAATTATCTCACCATTATCAACCTTTCTCAGCATTATTCTTGAATTTTTGAACCAAAGATATTTAAATTTATATTCAACTCTAAACTTCTTAACAGACATATATAAAGCTCTATTATATTTAGTTAAAGAATCATTTAAATAAATACTTTTTTTCTTACAACCGGCAAACAAAATAAAATAAATAAATTAGGTGGCGCAACAGTCCTTAGAGAACCAGGGCCTAGTGACTTACAACTCTCAACCATTCCTGTGTGCGAGTACTGTTGTCAGGGATGGAGGGGACCTACAGTTTAATGCCGGATCCGAACGGCTAATTTGAGAAAGCACTTTTTCATGACAAGCATTACTCTTGGAGAATTTGTCAATTCCTCGCAAGAGGCAGTACCCGTTTTTTTTTTTTTTTTTTTAAATTAAGGTGGCACAGGCAGGGATCGAACCCAAGACCTCTCGCATGACAGTCCAACGCACTAACCATCATGCCACGGGTACTACAACCGGCAAACAAAGCTGCATTTAATTTCATCTTCTCAGTTTTTTTTTTCTGCATGATTTTCTCCTTTATGGCTAGCGAAGAAAATTGTACACAAACAATGTTTTCGTCCACATTCGAATTCGTCTTCTTGGCTTGTTGTTGTTTGACATATATTTTTCGTATATCATCGGAACTGATACAAGTGCTCAACGCTTCATTGAAAATCGTGAGTGCACAATCAGTAGCATTGTTTTTGTTGACTGATGGAATGCCCACAATTTCAATGGTGTCTTCCAGAAGTTTTTGCTCCCTCCAGTTTAACTTGTTCTCAAGTCCAGTTACTCTACGCTTTAGTTCTATATTTTCTTCTTTTAAGGCCTTTATTGAAGTGAGAAATTCGGTGTTGATTTGCTTTAGGTTAATAATTTCTGTATATAGTAACTGAAGAGTTATTGAGTCACTGTGATGTAAATCTAACTGGAGCGATGGTGGTGGCGGCGGCAAAGGGTTCAATGGTGGAATGGGTGCGGAAGCAGGTGACTGTTGTTGTGGTTCACTCTTATTAAAGAAGCGCGATATTGTAAAGTTCTTGTTGTGCTTTGAAGACGGGAGCGAAGGCGAAGACACAGGTCTTTTTTTGTTTCTTTGTTTCTGTTGTTGCTTTTCCTCTTTCTTTTGTTGCGAGTTTGATGCTATGGGTTGCGATTGTTGTTGTTGGTTTATGGATTCGTAGTTTTCTGTTGCTGTATTAGTATCATCATTTTCTCTCTCTAATAACATAGAATTAATACTTTGTTGTTGTTGCGGTGAATGTCTTTTTAGCGCATTACAATTTTTGCAGCGATATTTTATATTATTCTCTATCAAGAAATCAAAATCACATTTAGTGATATTGACACAAGCAAAATGATACGATAATGAACAGATCGCACAAGCTATTATGGATTTTGTGCTTCCATCCAATTTATCAAAGCAAATCGAACAATTCATTTTAACTTTAGAGATTTCAAAACTAACGTTTAATATACAAAGCGCGCACCCCACGACACTATGAATAAACAACGTCAGCACTCGACGAGAGACGAAAACTCTACCTCGTCTTGAACTTTGTGGCGCAGTAGTGTTGGCAGAGTTGTTACAATACACCAAGGAAGTTCTAGAAATTCCAGATGTCAAGATGTACGCATGGACAGATTCCACAATTGCACTTGCCTGGATACGTGCCACTCCCGCCAAATGGACCACATTCGTATCCAACCGTGTGTCGGAAATCCAGCGGTTAGTGGGGATCGATTGCTGGGGACATGTCGCAACGCTTCATAACCCAGCCGATCTGGCGTCCAGGGGTGTATATCCATCGGAACTAGAGTCACTTACGACGTGGTGGAACGGTCCAGAGCTTCTGCGAAAAAAATGGGTATTCGATCTTCCAGATCAACCCACCGAAATAGACGTTGTAGAAGAACAACGTACAATAAAGACATTCAGCATACATGCCATAAAAAGTGATAGTATATTACAAACTATTTACAACTTTTCGAGTCTTCTCAAAGTTATTAGAATTATCGCCACCTGTTATCGTTTCATAACAAAATGTCGACCCAAGTTGGGACCTAATACAGGACCACTTAAGCCAAAAGAGTTGGAAATTGCCCTCCTATTCATCGTCAAAGCAGCACAAAAGGAAATGTTTGAAACCAAAATTCAACTAATTCGTGAAAACAAAACACCAAAGGCCTTACGGGCGTTAAACGTGTTCATCGATGCTAACGGAGTCTTACGAGTTGGAGGACGTTTGGAGAATTCTCTGCTTCCCTACGAATCTCAACATCCAATATTGCTCCAAAACAACCATCACTTTACGAGTCTGGTTGTCCGAGATGCTCATAAGAACACCTTTCATGGCGGTATCCAACAAATGATAAGCTACATTCGACAACGATACCGGATTGGACAAATACGAAGAAGCGTTAAATACCAACTGCATAGATGCCCTTCATGCTATCGCCAAAAGGCATGTGAAATGCAGCAGTTAATGGGAAATTTGCCTGCAGCGAGAGTACGTATGTCTCGACCGTTTAGTCATACCGGCGTTGACTATGCAGGTCCAATTGATATCAAGTCCTGGAAGGCACGCGGTGCAAAAATCCTTAAAGGTTACTTTGCAATTTTTATCTGCTTAGCAACTAAGGCTATTCATTTGGAAGTTGTTTCAGATCTCACAACACAAGCGTTTTTAGCAGCATTTAAAAGATTTACTGCCAGAAGAGGAAGCTGTGTGAAGGTATATAGCGACTGCGGAACTAATTTTGTTGGTGCTCATAACGAATTAGCAAAAATGTTGAAAGACGCACAACACGATTGGAAGGAAATTGCGGAAGAACTAGCAAATCACGGTACAGATTGGCATTTTATTCCCCCAGCTTCTCCACACTTCGGTGGGTTATGGGAAGCGGGTGTGAAATCGGTCAAGTACCATCTTAAACGAGTTGTAGGAACAGAAAGGCTAACATTCGAGGAGCTCGCGACGCTTCTAGCACAAATAGAAGCGTGTCTGAATTCGAGGCCCCTTTGCCCTCTTTCCGACAGCCTAGACGATTTAAATGCACTCACGCCCGCTCACTTCCTAGTCGGCGAATCATTACACGCTATACCACAAGGCGAACTCGATAACAACATCACGCATAATGATCGATGGAAACGCGTCCAAGCTCTATCAGAAGCATTTTGGCGAAAATGGAATTCTGAATATCTCGCAAGGCTTCAGCAACGACCAAAATGGACACAAGTCAAAGAACCGCCGAAAATAGGAGACTTCAATCTTCTTAAGGATGAACGACTTCCATCGACCTACTGGAATCTTGCAAGAATCGAAGAAACCCATACCGGATCGGACGGGTTGATACGCGTCGTGATGGTTAAAACACAAAACGGGCAATTGAAACGGCCAATAACAAAAATATGCCTGCAACCATCGAATGAAACTGCAGAACAAATAGCCATCGTATAAAATCACACCAGTAAAATTAATATACCGAATAAAATTTTAAAAAAAAAAACGTATTTAAATAATTGATTAATTAAAATGTTAATATTTATTCATAAATCAAAATCAATAGGCATTACAAAAATCTGAAAAATATAAATTTATTACAAAAATCTGAAAAGGCTGAATACACAAAATTCACAAAAATAAAAGAAAAACACATAAATTATAATTTTATTAATTTATTTATTGATGTTTTCTAAATTAATGTACACATATTCATCTTTTCGGTCTATACATTTTCCCATTTTTCTGAATTAAAACTCTAAACAAACAATTCTATAATTTCAACAAAATAATTATGTGTCAATGGAGTTTTAAAACACCATCCACAAATTTAAAATAAACAAACTACTGTCAAACACTTGGCACTAAAAAAATGTCAAATTCACCGAAACGCGAAAATTACAAAATAGAATAAAACAAACAATCATAATTTACAATTAATCCAAAATATCATATCGCGTCAAAATAATTTGATAAAATATTTGAAATAACACTTTAATTCCAAACCGAATAAATATGTATTTTATACCAAAACGAATTTATTTAATATCAAAGAAAGTTAACACCTTTGATCAAGGTGTTTTTTATTATTACCGAATCACATTCGAAAATAATAAAAAACACATCAATTTAATTCATCGTAATAATTCACCAACAAAATTAAATCAATTTAACACAACAACGATTGTCACAAATAATTTCAAAATTAACTCTGCAAATTAATGATAATTGTATTTCACCTTGGTACAAAACCAATATAATCTTTTTGTTTGGTTTTGTTTTTGTAATTTTTCACAATCACTTTAACTCAAACGTAAACAAAACTTCCCGCATTAAATGAAAAACAAATTCGTTCCAACTGGAAACAATCAATTTTTGGTTGTTATATACTTACGTGTACATAAGCAACCCACGCCGCGATTCACGCAATTATGTACATATATACAGTTAATATTAACTATATACATATTTAATTTTAAAATTAATGGCATCATAAGCCAATTATTTGATCAACATAATTCCAAAATAAATCAATTAATATTAAAAACAAAATAACACCACATAAATCACATAATATATCCCAGCCATACAAATATACAAACATACACCGCGGTCGCGACCAACTTACGCCGCCGCCGTACGAATAAACGCGCGATATCGGCAATGGATTTTGCGAATTCCATTTATACATACACACCCCGCACAATTCATTCAATAAACTTACCTGAATTTATAGATGATTGATTGCACAAATTAATTTAATTTAATTAAAACTAAAACGGAATTAATTTAATTTTCAATGAAAACAACAAAATAAAAAACGATCACCGACGCGCACACAAATCACCCAAGATGGATGCACATTTACTTACTATACTACAAATTACAAATTCAAAACAACCCGATGCAGCATGAATGAAATCAACAACAACAATTCTCATGAATAAAAGGAATAAAAAACTACCTACAAATGTCTCCTATTTGTTTTTTTTTGCATTCTCTGTAGTTGACTTTGTCTTTTGTATTTGTTTAAATGTCAAAATATATTTACTAATAGTCTGTCTCTTTTCATGTACGAATGAGATAAGAAGGAAAGTGGTGAATGACAACATCGAAAATGAGCCATAATGCAGTTCGTTATCAAATAATGATGCCAAGTTGCTGTAATTTAATCGTTTACACTGGATATTTGATTGAGCAGAATTCACATCATCATTCTATCGTGGGGGGAGAATGTACGAATGTACAAGGAATGCATATTTTATTACAATAATTAAAACGAACATAACTTGGAGTTGTTAACAATACGTTCCACATTCCACAATCTTAAAAGTAAAAAGAAAATACAAAAATGACTTTGAAACTTAACTAAAGGACATTACACATTAATAAAGAAATCTATGAAACAAAGAGGTGGTGTTAATTTTTTCTTTTATTCTTTTGTGCTTTTTGTTGCAAATATACATATATATATATATAGACTTAAATTTTATTCTATTCCAAATTATTTAATTTATCTGGAAACACAAAGTTCACAAGGGACACGACAAAATGTTTAAAATGTCACTTGATTTCACAAAATCATTCCTCACAGGAGGCACTTCCGAACAGTAAGGGGAGAGATCCTTAATTCAATATTTTCTTTAAAGGGCACTTTGCCGAACACAAGTTTTGCTTATGGTATTTTCTTTATTTAATTTACAAGTCTAATTTTTAGTCAAGGAACCACCAAGTGGTATTTATTGGCGCAGCAGACGACTGACCGCGTTGGAGAATAGAAGAGAACTCCCTAGAGACCGACCAAGTCAGTCACCAAGCCACCACCAGTCCGTTGTCCAAGAATGCAGCGTCACCAAAACGCCCACAGGTTAAACGAGTCCAGAATCTGGTACCAGACCCATGCCTTGGATACCCAACGACACACAACCAAGAATGTGCCAACGCTAGCAACAATAGCGAAGATCCGTGGGAGCGTCATCTGAGGGTAAGCCATCGTCGTGGTGTTGTTTATTTGTTCTTCCTAGAACTGTCTTGCAACCCTCAGCACTCTGCTGTATTTATCCAAGATAACTATAGGGCAGCGATGATTGACTGGCGACAATAAGAGTCGAATGTCACAGTCCAGTCGTTGAGTGAGCGACACTACGAGCCGCTTCAACATATCCATAACCATAGCATGTTGTAGGTATCCGCCATGCTAATGCATACCCATGGTCTGCGCTATGTGTCCGCTCTACTATTGCATACCCATGGTATGCGCTGTGTATCTGCTATACGGTGGGTGATGACACCACCTATAGCTCTATGTATACTTAGGTAAGTGCCTGTGATAGGTATCTGCTTTGGCTGGCACAGAAATGAAGCACAAATCAATGGCACATTTAATTCGAAACATTTTGATGTCAATCGACTGCTCATATAGCGAGGCAGTATGGAATGTGTGATATGATGCTGCCCGGCTGATGGTGGTGGTGGGTGTAGTGAGGTACCAAGTACTTTCTGCTGCATCAGCACAGACGTTGACCACCAAATCTCGAGGTCAATGGTGATTGGCCGAACAAAATTTATAACCTACTAATTTAATAATTGACCTGAGCAGATCAAATTTGGGAAAAGAAAAAAAAGTGATTTTCTTGGAAAAAAGTACATTTTATATTTTTTTTAATTACTCAAAAACTAAGAAGCTACATTTCAACATCCAGTTTTGGTTTTGAAGTGAAAATACATAATGGCATTACATACAATTTTGAAAAAAATTAAAACTTTATTTAAAAACAAGCTGCCCCACGACGAACCTTGATTATTAATGGATGAGATTCAAAGCATGCCGACTGAGCGGCAGAGTTAAATTGACTACTAGTCTTCTTCATTATAGGATTTGTGTGTCACAAATGCACAATTTGCGATTGTATTATTTTTGGACATTTTCGGCAGGTGAAAGTTGCGGGTTCGCAATTCCTGAAACATCATTAGGACAGTTTGTAGGGGCATTCCTGTGTCGACGGTCTTCTATCTGATTCCAGTTTGCTCTGTTCAGAATGCACTTAGTTTTGGTGATTCAATGTGCATTGTTTATTCATGGAATTCAGCTTCTATTTTTCCACTCTATAAGTTTACTAAAATAGCTGGAAATTCTAAAATAGTGCATACAAAAATGATAAGATTATTTTCATTATTCAGAAGACTTATGAATCTTATTTCATCATTCAGAAGGTATCCTAGCAGCGAGTTGTTTCAAAGTCGACATTCAGTTCATCATCTACGTGGTCTGTGTCGCTCTAAGTTGGCGCAGTAACTGCTGTCTCGGTCAGCTCAGTGTCCCTGCCGTCCTTAACTGAGACATTTGGCGCTACAAGGTGAAGATTAAGCAAGTTGATATGAATGTTTTGATTCGCATTCACATAATTGAATTTCTCGCGCTGTTGCACTCTATGAAACCAGAAGAATTTGCTTTAGTCGCAGCCGCAAGAGTCGTTTTATTGGTCGGCTTCCATCATATTCCTTGGCGGCTGAGGAATAGGAGGACGTTGGAAATCCTAAAGAACCATAGAATTTAAAATATCGATGTTTACATTACTTGGAAGTAAATTAATTATCTTACCTAATTTGCCTGCATAATCTGCCGTTACTAATGCTGCTGTTGAGTCATTCCAAAACTGGGCGATCGACTATTGACTGTCGAAGCTTTCACTTGGACCATTGACTTGAATTTCAAATAGTCGATGACATAGCTGAGGAAGCTTGTTAATTCGGAAAATGTAATTCTGGTGGTGTTGTTGCTGCTGGTGTTGTTAGATAGCATGCATCTGACTATTGGCAGAGGCGGTGACTCCTCCACTGTCAAAAACATAGCCGCAATTGAGTGCAGAAATACTTTACTTCAACGTCTGTGGTTAAAAACATTGATATTATTTTATTAAGAGAAATAAGATATAAAATAAACTCACCTGGGAATCAGCGCTCTAGTTTTGAGCAAAGCTTCCAAATTTCTTGAGAGAAGTTGCTTTCTGTATCATGGTTTGTAATCGGCAGCACCCAATATGAAAACACTAAGTAGATGCTTAAAAAGTCGATTATTATTGCTATGTACATATATCTTCTTGATTTAACTTACTTTTTTAAAGTTCTTATGTATTTAGGTATGAATTCGAAGAAGATGGTTCCGCATAAACAAGATGCCACATTCCATGCAACGTTTAGGAAAAAATGAAGATCGAACGAAGTAAATGTAATCCGTATTTAGGGCAAAGATTTGTACACTTCCCAAATTTCTTGAGGGTATTTGATTTCTGCTCGTTGAAATACCAGATTGGTGCTATTCCAGTATGTAATTGGAATAATTCATAGCTGAAACAAAGTAACTAAAATATTCTTTTGCTTACGAGATTCTTTTTTTTAACGTACCTACTTGAACTCCAAGTAGAAAAAGACTCATTGTTTTCTTCTGGTTTCTAGTATATCGTTTATTCAATAAAACGCACTTGATCAGGCAAGACGGGTACCGGTCGGTTCTCTTGGTAAGTATTTTTCTCAATGGTAATTCCAGAGGTGCTGCATATGGATCACTAACCGAAGCTCCCATGCCGCCAATAAATGTTAGATTTCCTTCTTCGTCTCCTGTTGTACTTCCGTTTAAAATGAGAAGGCCATTGTCATTACAGAACTCCAGAACTTTGTCCTTAGAGAACTAATTCTCCATTCCGGCATAGAAGACTGAAATGTCCTCATCTAACATTTTTTACCACTACCTACTCATTCATGTCTCCGATTACTATTGGGATAAGGACCCCGTTTTCTGTTAGGAGGCAATAAAGAACATTGATGTCATTTTGCATACTTTGCTCCTCTCAAGTATACCGGAAGAATCGAAATTACGCTGCTACATTAACAATTTAATGATGTCAATACCACCAGAGTTTATATACTCATGAGTTACACCTTATTTTACTAAATTCTTGCTGAACTCCTAATCTACAGTCACGTGTTGCAGATTTCCAATACGTATCATAATCTATAAAATATTGTTTGTATTGTTCTATTTTATCTTCTTTTAAATGTGTTTCTAAACATGTATATATATATATGTATAAGGATAAATACATCGTGTAATAAAACGTATTTAAAAATTGTGCAAACAGATTTTTACTTTCGAGGTAATACACATTGTATGAAATATTTTAATGTTACTTATTTCTATGTTTTGGTTTACTTCGACTTTATTTTTGTGGTATTAAGTTTATGCACCTGGTAGGCTGCTAAAATAAGAGTTAAGTTTTCCAAAGGCTTTCTATCGCGTTCAACATAGTGTTCTCTTAAGAAAACTAGAGATATTTGGATTTCACTCTCAGCTTCTTATGTGGATAAAGAGTTATTTAGTAGGTAGAAAACAGGTGGTGAAAATGGATAATGCCTTGTCTAAAGAAATAATTAAATTTTGGGTGTTCCTAAAGGTAGTCACCTTGGACCACTTCTTTGTATCATTTTTTATTAACGACTTACCATTACATCTTACTTTTTTAAATGTCTTCTATTTGCTGAAGATTTGAAAATATTCAGTCCTATAAATTCATTGAACGATGCAATAAAAGTTCAAATTGGTTAAAATAATTTAACTAAATGGTGTAATATCAATGGGCTATTTTTTAACAATAAGAAATGTAGCGTTGTGACATTTTCTAGAAATCATAGTCCATTATATTATGGCTCCCATTATGAAAAGCGAATCGAACGTTCGACTAAAAGCGAATGTTTTAGCGAACTTCGGTAATATCGGTATTATAGTTAGCGAGCTTCCGCATTCGCTTCAAAATCAGTGCTGCCAAAAATAATTGCATTGAAATAACATATGTTAAATGTCAAATAATGTGAATTGCTTTAATTATTGTGAAATTTGTTTTCTCATATTGTGATTTGCGTTCTTCAATAAATTGTCATTTGTTTATTAAAAATTAATTATAATATTAAGCAACGTCGATTTGTTTTTTGAAGAAACTGATTCTGAAAGTACGAGGGAAGAAAATATTACGATGGGTAGAATTAGGAGAAACATTAGAGATAGATCCAATCCCTTAGAACTCCCAGATCATTTCTAAGTTTTCAAAAAATATCTATTTTTACAAAAAGATTAATGTTCTTTGTTTTGTTAGGTTTGTTTTATATTTTCGCCTGAATAAGGATGCATTTAACTATGTGCTCAACGAAATAAGTGATACATTCAAATCAACCAAAACACGTTCCATTCCACCTCTTAGAAAACTAGCTTGTACGCTGCGATTTCTTGGAAGTGGTAGCTACCAAAACTGTGTTGGTAATGATTTCGATCTCAGGCTATCCCAACCAACGGTGTCAATCGTTTTGAACGAAGTTCTTCAAGTGCTAGAAACCAAACTTTGTCCAGCTTGGATACAGATAGAAATGTCACAAAGGGAAAAACAAGACGCGAGAAACTACTTTTATAGAAGGTGGTGGCGAAATGGAGAGAGGTCAATGTATTTGGGTGTGTAAACAAATTATTGCTCTGAAAATTAACTAATATCGGGATTCCTTTCCATCAGTTCCACAAGCTTTGCAAACTGATTTGTATTTGTTCTTGAAATAAACATTATTATTTTCGTTTTTTATATTAATTCACAAACTACCTTTTTCTTTTATCACACATTTTTAATTAAAACAAACAAAACAAATAATAACAAATTATCGATAGAAATTTTTCCAGACACGCCAATTTGTAATTCGCTAACGTTATCACTAAATATTTTGATTCAATAGGATTTGACAATTTGAGCGGTTAAATTAGCGAACTCTCGCTATTTGTAATTCGTCGATAACTTAATTCGCTAAGGTTTTGACATTTAAAGCGAACTTAATTTGAGCGAATCGCTATTCCTAATACGAAATTAGCGAATTCGCAAAGTTTTAAGTTCGATTCGCTATTCATAATGGGGGCCTATAATTTTAAACTCGTCAACGACATTTTATAAAGACTTGATTGCCATACGGATTTAGGCGTATTCTTCGATTCTAAGATGAATTTTTCAAATCACATAGACCATGCGATCTGAAAAGCAAACTATATGATTTCGAAGCCCCCTATACATTGAAAGCTCTTTATTCTAGTCTCTTGACATTTAGAATATTGTACTGTTATATGGAGCCCCTTTACCGCATCTAGCATTTGTCGAATAGAAAAACTTCAAAAAGGTTCACAAGTTTGCCTTACGAAAAATGTTCTGTTATTCTTATGTTCTATCTTATGGGACAAGGTGTATTTTAATTAATCTAAAACATCTTGCTCAGAGAAGAAAATTAAACTCAATACTTTTTGCTTTTGATGTCTTGAATTTTAATATTGACTGTCCGGCTTTGTTATTTATGATCCTTCTCGAAACTTGCACCCGCGTAACTGTGATTTTTTAAATGTTCCTTACGACAATACTAGCTACATATGCTAAATATAATCCTATCACAAGAGCTTGTATGGATTTTAATGAAAATGATTTTGCAATTTATTTAGATTTAAATTTAGATTTATTTATTTCTTATAATTTACTCAGTAAGATACAATATCTTATAAATTAGAGTAAACATCAGTACCTTAATACTATAAGTATATTCGTTATACAATTGCTTAAGTGACATTTGATATTTAATTCCAGAACAAAAATGAAAGAAAATCCTTTTTATATCATAAGTATCTTAAACATTAGAAAAGGAAAAATAATTAAGCATACCCGAGTCGAAATTTTGGCCCTATTCTGATCCTAAAAAGGATCTTTTCTCCTGATTTGCTCCTGCATACAGCAAAATGAACCTCATATCATCCTAAACGATTTTTTATCGTCCTCATTTCGTCCTACATGAATCTTTAGAATTCTTTCCGTTTTTCTACGCATATTTTTTGAACCTCATTTCGTCCTAAATGAAGGTTTATCAACATAGAAAATAGATATCGTCCTCTTTTCATACTTAATAGGCCTACCAGGTCGTGTAGCTGCTTTTCTTTGTTGCCACTGTTGTTGTTACAACAGATGATGACAATGACAACAATGATGATGGAAATGACAAGGATGGAGATGGTGATAGTGAAAATGGTAAAGCTAGTAAAGTTGACGACACCAACGAACGAGGACAGCAACGACGACGACTCCGACGACGTAGACGATGACGAAGAATTATTCCTTTTATTAATCACTAATGTTAATACAAACTGTTTTGTTTAATGTCTAAAAAAAGGACAAATTAAAATATAAATTATTTTATTTTAAATAAAATGAAAGAGAGTGAGAGAAAAAGGTAAAAGCAAGTAGGAAAGAGAGAGAGACAGAGAGAAAAAATAAAATAAGAAAGAGAGGGAGTATAATAAAGAAGTATCACTGTATCAGAGAAAGAGAGAGAGAGTATAATAAAGTAGTATAAGAGAAAGAGAAAGAAGGAGAGAGAGTAAATGAACAAAGAAAACAGCTATGGTCAAGATGAAAAAGGTTCATTTGAGGCTTTTTGCTGTCGTCCTCATTTGATCCTAAACATCGTATTTTGTCCGATAACTGCCACTTTTAGGTTCAAATGAGGAGCAACATTTTAGCAGAAAGTAATCCTCTTTTCAATCTCTTTGAACCTCAAATAACCCGAATTTTGGGGACGAAAATAGGGCCAAAATTTCGACTCGGGTATCCTTAAAATATTAAAAAATTAATATAAAAAAAAACAAATAGAAAAATTAGAAAAATAAATTATCATCATCAAAATCTCTCAAAAAATTCTCTGAGCACTCCTCGAAACCGGGTCGTACAGCTTATCAATCTAATAGAAAGAGGGAGTGAATTCCATAATCGAAAAGCATACACATAAAACTGTCGTTCAGATACTAAATATGAGCAGCGTATTGGGATAAGGTCACAAGATCTACTAGATTGTGGGAAAATAATTTTATTAAATAGGTATTCCGGTTGACGTGATTGTAAAACATTGTGAAGCAAGGTTAAAGTTCTGTGCTTGAATAGATTTTCCAGAGTGATGCCGTATAAAGATTTAGAAAAGTGAGATATGTGGTCATATTTCCTAGGCCCATAAACATGACGTGCTATGCTATTGAACGCAACGTTAAGTCTGCGCTTGTGCTCATAGTCACAGTTACTGAAAACTTCACAACAAAAAAGCATAACTGGAACGATTGGTCTTAGCTAACATAGATCGGGTTTTCAATGGTATTAAATAATGATAACGAAGACCACCATACACCTTTCCTAACGTTAGTCTTATATGGTAATTCCAATTTAAAGTTTTATTAAACGTTACTCCCAAATTTTTCGCCGAATCAACGAAACCAATTGCTGTATTGTTCAGATATATTGTCGGAAAATAGGAAGTGTCAATATTGATTCTGGAAATTACTAAGCACTTCGATATTTTAGGATTCAAACAAAGGCCGTTTTTACGGGACCAGACAACTATTTTATCCAAATCCTCATTTGCTTCGTATGCGCCATTCTCCAGTATTCCAAGTGAAAAACTATTATATAATCGTACATCATCCGCATACATGTGCAAGGAGGAGTTCAGCGAACAGGAAGGTAGATCATTTATATACATAGAAAACAACAGAGGGCCCAAAATAGAGCCCTGAGGAACACCTCTACACAAAGGTAGAAATGAAGACATCGAGTCGTTAGCATACACTGCCTGGGACCTATCAGTTAAATAAGAAAGAATGAGTTTTGCTGATTGTGATGTGAAGCAAAACTGATTTTTAAGCTTTTTACAAAGTGTGATACGATTGACGGTGTCGAATGCCTTAGAGAAATCTAATAGAGTTAGAATGGTAACCTTATTATCATCGACAGCCACTCTTATGTTTTCCACAATCTCAATTTAGGCTGTGGTACAACTATGCTTAGGTCTAAAACCTGATTGATTGATGCATATCATTCCATTGGCACTAAGAAAACCCCTTATTTGTATATTCATTAGTCTTTCCAAAGCCTATCGCAACTGGGCATATCTTCGAAGTTCATAAATGTAATCAAAGAAATGTACACTGAAACAAAAGCAGCAGTATGGGATGGATCTTCTACTCAGATGAGTCCTGAAACTAAAGGACGTTCTTATCCCTCTACCTTTCCCCAAATCATCATCCATTTCCACATAAACAAGGCATACCAGCCTACGTTTATGTCACCAACTCCCATCCCACCTCCCACGTTGTAATGGCAAAAAAGCTAGACAGCGCTCCTATCTCCTATGCTCCTTCTCACTCTAGGTAAATTAGCTGAATTGCTGTTACCGAATCCCAATCTTTTCCTCCCATATCAGAATGATGAATTAACATCAACTGATTTCTCACCCTATCTCTTCCTTCCCTACAACCTCTTATCTTTATTGGGCTGGATCTAAGGTGTTAAACGACCCGTGCCGATGATCAGCCTGGCTGGGGGCCCAATTCAAAAATAGCCCAGTCTCTAACGGAGTATCCGGATACCTGGCGACCTCCGTACATGCGAATCTCTGAGCAGACGGACCTCTTTTCTTCGCAACTCGTGGGATTAAGATGGAAAAAACAAAAATAAAAATTTAAAGGATGATGAGACCGGTATCTCTTCAGGACCGGGCGGCAATTTGGCGTCAAAGCCTGTTGCCGTATCTCTTGCGGCCAGCACAGAGAAGGGAGTAGTGGCTAACCATGGACCCTCCTCTGCAGCTGGCAGCAACGAGGATAGGAAGGTAGTGATACCTAATTTCAGTGGAAGGGTTGTGAAAAATAGCCCTACCACTACTAATGAGAGAAAGGGGAAACTCTCGAAAAGCCAATATAGGCAAAGGCGGCAAGCGACGAAAATCCTGAAGGCCTCTGGTGCATCATGGGGGGCTGAAAGGACACCGCAGCAAACCGCTAGCGTCGAATGGGCAAAAGGCATACTTGCTACAACTAAGACCAGTAAGGACTCTACGTCCAAACGAGAAAGGTCTCTCGAGGGGGCCGTACCGGCACCAAAACGGCCTCGGGTGCACAACACCAGCACTCCCCTCAATCCCATCAAGAAAGCCAGTTTCAGTGACGTCGCGAAAGGCAAAGTCGTGGTTGCGGTCATTGACAGGAGTGATGATGATGGAACAATATCGGCTGATCGTTGGCAGTTGGTCAAGGTTAAGCTCTCGGGTGGTTTTTTAAGCATTTTGAGAGAGCTTCCAGGACCACTTCCTTCCATAAGCGATGGGGGTTGGCATCAAGGCCACGTAAAACTCATGTGGCGATCAGAGGTCTTGTGACTTGTATAAGCTCGCTGTCAGCCGGTTAGGTGAAGTTTGGCCAGGTGCGAAGCTCGAGGTTGTCGCTAAGGAAGACATTCCTAGCAGACCTAGAGCCCGCATTTGGATCCCAATGGAACCTGCCGGTATCGATGAAATTCTCGAGATGATCAGAGTTTGTAACCCGTCCCTTCCGACTCACAACTGGAAGATAGCCAAGCTAGAGGAGGTAAAGAATCTTTATAGGAGCGCCATTTTGGTACTCAATAAGGAATCTTTGGCTCCTCTAGCCTTAAACGAGGGCTCGATAAACTATGGCTTCGAAACCATTAAAATTCGAGTCTATAAAAAAGATGAGGTTAACGCGGAAAGCGGGCCTCCAAAAACAACCGAGGTTAACGCGGAAAGCGGGCCTCCAAAAACAACCGAGGGTGAACTAGCGGTTGGTTGGCCTGGGACATCGTCTTCTCTCTTAACCGAGGGTGACGATGCACCCATGCCCTCTCCAATAGCGACCCAACCCTCTACAAAAGTCGTAGACAGTCCATCCTTAATGGAGACTGAGGACGACCTCAACATGATCCTTTTGAGCGAGGACGAACTCTTGGGTTCATCCTCAGACTCAGAGGATCAGAACAAAACCGTGGTGGAGGTTGATCTGCCTAATTGTAGCCAAAATGCTGCAGTTAGTACAGATTAATCTCCAGCACTCCGTAAAGGCCTCGGCCTCACTTCTTCTCCGGCTGGCAAGAAACGGGGAAGATATTGTCCTGATCCAAGAGCCATGGATTGTGAGATCCGTTGTTCGTGGACTCAGGACTCCTGGATACTACATACTGTGTGTGACAGATAAAGGTGAACCTAGATCTTGCATACTAGTGAAACGTAGCATTAATGTATTTTTACTCCATCATTTCAGTGACAAAGATACCACCGTAGCTAGGCTGGAAACATCCAAGGGAAGTTTCTGGATAGTGTCGGCGTATCTTGGCCATGACCACCTTGGCCCTCTATCTGGAAAAACCCTGGAGAAGATCGTCGCTGAAGCGGAAAGGCAAAGGATCCGCCTAATTATTGGGAGCGATGTCAACGCTCATCATACGGTATGGGGAAGTATCAATATCAACGACAGAGGTGAGTCTCTTTTTGATTATATTCTTGGTACTAACCTCTTAGTAAGTAATGTTGGAAATGAACCAACCTTCATAACTAAAACTTGACAAGAAGTCCTAGACATAACTCTTGTCTCCAAAACTATTCACCATATGATCTTGGACTGAAAAGTATCCAAAGAACACTCGTTCTCTGATCATAGATATATCCAGTTCAATATCAATGTGGATGATAACCCGAGTCCATTGACTTTTCGAAATTATCGGAAAACTGATTGGGCCTCATACAGGAACTCATTACAGAGTTTACTAAAACCTGGACTATCTAGTCCTTCCTCTAACGCTAATGAACTTGACAACAAAGTCAATGACCTTACCTCAGCTATGAACAGATCGCTAGAAATTGCTTGTCCACTTATACTTGACTCGCTAAGGAAAGAATGCAGGAAACTGTTCAACCGAGCCAAAGCCGCAAGACTAGCCTCTCACTGACATTCTTACAAAGAATCCTTAAGAATTTACAAGAAGGCACTAAGGAAATCTAAACGATCTTCCTGGCGATCCTTCTGTGGCACGATAGAAGAAACTTCTGAAGCCTCTAGGTTACGGAAAATTCTTTCAACAAATCCAGCCATGCCAAGCTGCTTGAAAAATGCAGACGGCTCCTGGACAAATTCAAGTAATGAATCGCTGAACTTACTACTGGATACTCATTTTCCTGGAAGTTCTCTTACCGAGACTTGCAACGGTTATATACGTTCAAGTCCCAATACAACATATCCACAAGGTCTGATTACAAGGGACAAGCTACAATGGGCTCTCAACAGCTTCAAACCATTTAAATCTGCAGGACCAGATGGAATAACACCAGCCGAGCTACAAAAGACTTCTGACATAATTGCACCAATCCTTGAGGCAATTTTTACCAGCTGTCTTTACCTGGTCCATGTTCCCTCGGCATGGCGAGAAGTTAAAGTTGTTTTTATACCCAAGGCAGGTAAATGCTCGCAAGTCAACCCTAAAGATCTACGACCTATAAGTCTATCATCATTCCTTCTTAAGACCTTGGAAAGATTGATTGATATCCATTTAAGGGCAAGTATTGATACAAGACTTCTGTCTTCGTCTCAACATGCCTACTGTAAAGGTAAATCGGTGGAAACAGCGTTACACACCTTAGTACGCACCGTCGAATATTCCCTCCATCATAAAGAGTTCACTATGGTTGCTTTCCTTGACATCGAAGGTGCATTTAACAACGTGGACACATCTGCAATCACATCTGCACTAACATCTCTAAATGTAGAGAGTTCGCTTCGGGAGTTAATTCATTTAATGCTTACTAGCAGGATAATTAACTCAAAACTGGGCAACTCTTCTGGCAGACGATTCGTTAGTAGAGGGACACCGCAATATGGTGTTCTATCCCCTCTCCTCTGGAACCTAGTGGTGAATGAAATCCTAACTAGTCTGGATGCGGAGGGTTTCAGAGTGATAGCCTATGCGGACGACGTTGCTATAGCAGTTTCAGGAAAGCATCTTAACACGTTAAAAGAACTCTTACAAAATGCCTTAGACAGACTAATACTTTGGGCTGATCGGTGTGGACTGGGTGTTAACCCACACAAAACCGATTTGGTCTTATTTTCGAGGAAATACAAAATTCCATTTGTCAACCCTCCCCATATTAAAGGAATCCAATTAAAATTCTCAGACGAGGCTAAATACCTGGGTCTTGTCTTAGATAAAAAACTAAATTGGAAACGCAACGTACAGGAAAGAGTCAAAAAAGCTACTGTAGCTCTCTTTTCTTGCAAAAAAGCCATCGGTAATAAATGGGGCTTACAACCCAGAATCACGCATTGGCTATACACATCGGTAATCAGACCGATTTTAATGTACGGTGTGGCAGTTTGGTGGACTGCTTTAGAAAAAGGTATAAACGGAGATAAATTAAATAAAGTCCAACGTTCAGCTTGCCTATGTATAAGTGGATCGCTTCGCACCACCCCATCTGCGGCACTGGACACCTTACTCTACCTAACACCTCTTGACATTTTTAGCAAACAAATAGCTGCAAGCTCTGCTATTCGCCTCAAAGCTTCGTCGCAGTGGACTAACAACAACATTGGCCACTCCGTAATTCTTAGGTATTTAGAATCAATTCCAAAGCACACAGACTACACCATCCCCCAACTGCAATTCGACAGAAATTTCCAAATTTCTATACCTCTCAGATCTTTTTGGGAGGATAGGACATTCCTGGAAGATGAGTCAATCCATTTCTATACAGATGGGTCAAAAACAAAAGAAGGGGTTTGTGGAGGTGTGTACTCTGAACGACTGAAATTAAGTCTCTCATTCCGCCTTCCCAATCATTGTAGCGTGTTCCAGGCGGAACTTTTGACGATAAAAGAAGTCTTGTCCTGGCTTAAAGAAAACGTGATATCAACATCTGATATCCGTAGTTTCTCAGACTGTCAGGCCGCTATCAAATCTCTGGATTTTGTCTCTACAAACTCTATAACAGTCCATAACTGTCGATCATCTCTAATGGAGATGGCACAACAGTTTAATATTCACCTTTGCTGGGTGCCGGGCCATAGAGACATTCCAGGAAACTGTGAGGCAGATGAACTCTCCAGGAACGGTACAGTACAGCCCATTCTACCACGTTTGGCACGTACTGGTATACCAATCGCTACTTGTAAACTGTTGCTAATGCAAGACGCTGTGAGGAGGGCAGGCACCAGGTGGAACAACATCACCACGTGTCAAGTCACGAAAAACATCTGGCCAACACTGGATTTAAAACGTTCAAGGTGCTTGCTCTCTTTAAGCAGATCGCATATAAGCTCGATAATAGGTGTCATAACCGGACACTGTCTAATAGGAAAGCACGCCACGAGATTAGGCGTATTCTCAAATGACTTCTGCAGAAGCTGTATGGACGAGGAAGAGGAGGAAACAGTTCTTCATCTTCTCTGCACATGCCCTGCTCTGGCTCGAAAACGCAAGAATTACCTAGCAGAATTCTTCTTTAACGATCTAAACGATCTAAATCATATTGGCGTAAGCAGCCTCTCACGTTTCGTAAGAGACTCAAACTGGTTCCATTGAGCTTAGGAAGAAACCTCAAGATTCATGTGGTATCACAATGGGCCATTAAACTGGCCTAAGTGTGTCCATTTCCATCTTGGACAGCCACTTCAACTTAACCTAACCTAACCTATGGGCTGGTTCAGCTTATTCAAAATGGTTTGTTACAAGTACGGGAGTGAAACAAGGTTGCCTGCTCAGCGCTCTGCTCTTCTCGCTTTTTATAAATGACGTAGTAGATGACATTTCTGGAGGTATAAACATCGCAAGTTCTACAAAAAATGTTTTGTTATACGCAGATGATCTCGTCCTATTGTCCGAATCACCTGAAAATTTACAATTGATGATAAATCGGTTGGCGTCTTACTGCAACAAATGGGGGCTGACCATCAATACCGCTAAATCCAAAGTGATGATTTTCTCACGATCCGTACAATCTCAAACTCGGAATAGATGGTTCTACAATGGGAATCTCTTGGAAATATCTAAAGAAATAAAGTACTTAGGAGTCAAGTCAAACTCAACTTTGGATTTTAACAAACACCTATTAGAGAAGGTCAACACTTCGCAGAGCTTGTTGAATTCAACATGGAAAAAAGTTTTTTCAAACGACAGGATACAATTATCAGCCAAATACACAATTTTTGATGCTGTTGTGAAATCAACCTTGTGCTACGCCTCTCAGGTTTGGGGATCAGAGGAATATGAGGTTATTGAGAAATTCCAAAGGAATTTTTTGAAAAAACTTTTCAATCTTCCACTCAACATACCAAGTTACGCAACCTACTTGGAAACAGGCTTACCTCAACTCATGACAAATACACTTAAAGCACAGGCTGATTTTATAATCAAAATATGCGCTTTTCAGAACTCCAGAATGTCCAAAAAGATGCTTTTATATGAATTGAGGAATAAGGATTGGTGGTTCGCGAAATGGCAACATATTGGAAGCTCTTGCGGAGAAATGCTACGTATGGACATAAACAACTTGTGCAATGTAAAAGATCAGCTCTATAAAATTATCCAAAAGAATGAAGACTCAATACGAGATGCATTCATTATTAAGGCCTGCGAATCTGACAGCAGATTTTTATACTCTCAACTTGATTTTAACCTTAATAATAGAAATTAATTCAACAATTCACTGAGTTACAAAGAAATATCTTTAATCTTTAAAGCAAGAAGCGAGACACTCAGTTTAAACGGTAGTAATTACAACGGCAGCTTCAATCAATTTTGTACCCTTTGTAATCTTAAATCCAATGAGGATTGCTTTAATGTTATAAGTATATGTCCTATATTTAAACAACAAAGGATACGTTTCTTTGGTAAACAAACATTAACAATGCAAGAAACACTTTAAATTCTAAACGGATGTGACTGGAAAATGTTAAGCAACTTTTTGAGTGCAATTTACAAATACCGAATGCTTTTAATAACAGAATATGTTTGATTTTTGTATCTATTATCTTAAGTTTTAAATATTATAAATAATAAAAGTACCTATATTTACCAACCAGGCTGACGGCTTAGCCATAGCTTTAATATTCATATAAATAATTATTAACTCTGTATACATTATATTCTAATAAAAATGAATTTGTTACTTACTTACTTACTTACTTACTAAAGAAGAACTTTATATAAATGACTCACAAAAAACATATCCAGTAAGGTACTATTGTCTCTTGTAAAATGAGTTGGGCTTATAGTGTTTACAGGAAATAAATTAAGTGATTTCATACTATCTGTTTTAGATTAAGTTAAATGTGGACTGTATTTTGTGTTATATGCTGGTAATATGTGTAGTGTATAGTGTATAAAAAAACAATTTAATTGTTCGTTTTAATTGTAATATATGTATTTAATTGTTGTTAAATTGTATTATGTATAAATGTTCAATAATACTTGCAAATTGGTGATGTCCAAATATGTATGTATATGTCTGTATAAAATGTATAAATTATTTCTTTCTTGTCGACTGCTGTTGCCTTTTTTTTATGTCTTCTCTGTTCCAAGGTTATTTTACTAATGAACTCATTTCAGAAATATTAGGATGAAAAATGACATATTGACAATTATTGAATCGGTAAAAAGAGAGTGTGAGAAAAAATAGTGTAACTTTACAATGTTTGGTAAGGTATACTAAAAATAATAAAGTTATACAATTCAATTCAAATATTAAGAAAAATATGAAATTTAATTTAAGTTAATTTTAGTTCAAAACATTCTGCCCCCCTGGAAGACTCTGGTCTTTCAGTAAACGGCAAGTTTCACCACTGGTCGAACATAGCTGCCATTATTTGTCTTGACGGTTGCAACTCGACATTTGTTGTCTTGTCCAAGATGAATTTCGGTCACTCGTCCGAGAATCCATTTAGATGGAGGGAGATTGTCTTCCTTTAATAAGACCACATCATTCACTTCAAGATTTCGTTGCGCCTTTTGCCATTTTGGCCAACTTTGTAGAGATGTTAGGTACTCTTGGTGCCAGCGCTTCCAAAACCCTTGCATAAGTGCCTGTAGACTTTTTTTTTTTTTTTAGATTAGATCGTTTTTTTATTTAACGTTGATTTCATTACAAATTTTACAAGAAACAAAAAGCATGGCTTTATTGCCGTCTGCCTATAAAAGAGACCAGTTATTTCTAATCAAAACATCATTTTGGGAAATATCAGGTGTAGGGACTGAAGAATAAGATTCTCCAATCATAAAATGCGACGGCGTTAAAGTAGCGGGTTCGAAGTCCGATGTTTGCCACATTGGGCGGGAATTGAGTAAGCTTTCAATTTTTGTTAAAAGAGTGTACATCTCTTCGAACGTAAGCCTGTGTTCACCGATAACGCGTTTGAGGTGAACTTTTAGTGATTTTATTCCAGCCTCCCACAATCCACCAAAGTGTGGTGCAGAGGGTGGAATGAATTTCCAAGCAATTTGGTCCTTTGATAAATAATCCACGATGATATTGTTGCGTTGTTGATTTAGAAGCAGATCGTACAGTTCACCAAGTTTTCTTTTTGCTCCGTGAAAATTAGTTGCGTTATCGCTCCATATTTCTAATGGCCTTCCGCGACGCGCCACGAACCGATCAAGGGCTATTAAAAATGCGTCTGTCGATAAATCATTGACCAGACACAAACAATGCGATATAGGCCTTAACAAATTTGGGATTTCGTCCACGATTGAGGCGGAGGGTAATAGGACCTGCGTAATCGCATCCAACCTTGCTAAATGGACGCGAAAAAACGAACACGTTCTACTGGCAAATCGCCTATTAGCTGATGCGATGAGGTTTGACGTTGTCGAAAGCAAGTAATACATTTAAAAACTATTTTGCGTAGCAAATTTCTGCAGCCAAGAACATAATAGTTTTGCTTTAAAAGGGCAATCATAAGTGTTACACCGGCGTGTAGATACTGTTCGTGAATAGAAAGCGCTATGAGTTTAGATATAGGATGCGATTTACACAAAATTATTGGGTGCTTTTCATTATATTTTAAAACCGAGTTCGTTATACGTCCACTGACACGAAGAACATTTGATTTGTCGAGAAACGGATTAAGAGTTAATAATTTGTTCTTACTAGGCAATTCTTTTCCCTTGTTTAAAAGGCTCATTTCCGAACCGAAAAGCGAGAGCTGGGCACATTTTATAATCACAGTCTTAGCGTCATTAATCTCTTGAGCACATAAGTAAGGGAAAGAAATTCGATTTGTTTTAAAACGAAAGTTTCTATAGAATCGAAAAATAAATGCCACTACTCGAATAAGTTTAAACCAGTTTGAACATTTAGAAATTAAATAATCAAGAACGTTATTATTATTAGGTTTTAAATTTCAAGCGAATACCTGAACCTTTGTACTTTTTCTTTGCTCCAAAATGTCACAAGGAATATCGTTTACATTATATTGCGAGACTGGCCATTCAGTGGGTTGCTTTTTTAACCAGCATGGTCCTTGCCACCAAATATCTGTTGATGATAAAAGCGACGGTGGAATACCTCTTGAAGCGACATCTGCTGGATTGTGCACCGAACGTAAGTGGTTCCAAGATTTGAATGGTATTGACGATTGAATTTCAGACGTCCTATTAGCAACAAAGACAGACCATTTCTTAGGAGCAGTGGATAGCCAGTGAAGCACTATTGATGAATCAGTCCATGCAAAAACTCGAATGTTTGCTTCCTGTAAAGAAGTCTTTATTTTATCAACAAGTTTAGTTAGTAAAAGAGCGCCACAAAGTTCTAATTTAGGCAAAGATAAAACTTTAATAGGAGCAACCCTACTTTTAGCTGCTACAATAGAAACGGTTACGTTCCCATTTGTGTCAACACTGCGGCAGTAAACAACAGCGGCATAAGCGTCCAATGATGCATCGCAAAATGCATGCAGCTCCTTGTTGGTCCTATTTGACCACATAACCCTTGGAATTAAAATCGATTCCACCAAATGGAGTTCATCACGAATAGTAGTCCATCGTTTTTCAAGTTCCTGTGGAACATCGTCGTCCCAGCCTATTTTTTCTCGCCAAAGATCCTGGAAGAAAATTTTGATTGCGACTACAACTGGAGCCAGGAACCCTAACGGATCAAATACTCGTGACGCGTCGGAGAGTATACGCCGTTTAGTACAGGAAGTCGGTTGAGAAAGAGATACTTTATAAGAAAAGCCATCCTTGGAAGGGCACCAACGAAGACCAAGCACTTTGATTACGCTAGATTCTTCAAACTCCACTGGAGACATCTCACGTTGATCCTGTGGTAAAGAGTGTAAAAGAGGCCAGCAATTTGTAGTCCATTTCCGCAAGTTGAATCCGCCAAGCTTAAGAATCTCCACAAGCTCTTTTTGAAGATAAATGATGTCATCTATAGAATCCGCTCCTGTAAAAACGTCATCGACGTAAAAATCGTTAAGGATAACGTTGGCTGCTCTAGGATAGGTTTTTTCATAATCCAGTGCAAGTTGTTTCAGGGTGCGTACTGATAAGAAAGGAGCCACTGAAGTTCCGTAGGTCACGGTTAATAACTTAAAATGTTTTAATGGTTCCTCTGCAGAAGAACGCCAAATAATTCGTTGATAGTTTGCATCGTTTGGTGAAACCAATATTTGACGAAAAATTTTCTCTATATCCCCTGGTATAACAAAAACATGACGACGACTACGAAGACAAATAGTGAAAATGTCGCGCTGAATAGTAGGGCCAACAAGAAGAAGCTCGTTGAGAGAAGATTTATCTGTCTGATGAGGTTTCGCCGAACCGTCGAAAACTACCCTTAACTTGGTGGTTGAACTATTATTTTTTAAAACCGCATGGTGAGGAAAATAATAACAGTTGGATGATTGCTGCTCAATTTCATTCTGTGGAATTTCCTCCATATGTCCTAGTTCGCGATATTCATTAAGAAAACGTAAATATTGGTTTTTTAAATCAGGATTGGCTATGAATCTGCGTTCCATAGAGCGTAACCGGTTTAAAGCTATGCCAAACGAGTTGCATAATTTTGAATCAAAATTTGGTTTAAATGGCAAATGAACTATGTACCATCCGTCAGCTGTTCGCTCGTGGGTTGCAACAAAATGCTCTTCAGCCTGTTGTTCTTCAAGTGATATACTCGGTTGAGAATGAACTTCTTCCAATCGCCAAAATCGTTCCAAATCAAATTCCTGTGAAAAATCAATCTGCGTACAAAATGTCCTAAATTCCTGGGTTAAGAATGAACGCTGCTGTTCAATGTTACCAGCTATAAACAACCCAAACATTGTAGGAATACAATTTGAAATTTGATGACGTCGAACACCCTTTCTGCCCCTATCAAAATATCAATATGACCTGGCTTATTGAAACTAGAATCAGCTAATTCAACATATAAGGTTTAGTTATTGAATGAGGGACGAAGGCTGGCGGAAGAAGCGAAGTTAACTTAGAGATGACATAGCAATCAACTTCAATATTGTTATTATCAAAGCGCGAAAATAAATTTAGAGTTACCACACCATTGGTAACACCAGCAGAAGTGGACGCAACACCCATTATAGGAATTCGCGACGGCTTACGAAGTAATCCCAAATATTGAACGACCTGCTCTGTAACAAAAGAGACTTGCGATCCAGTGTCCAACAATACGCGAATTTTATGGTGAGCTCCATGTTTATCTTGAACCATGACGACAGCAGTAGGAAGCAGAGTAGACAAATGATGAGATGATTCCAGCGAATGACAGCTTAAGTTTGTGGGCACAGAAGAGTTGACTGACGAAGAAATACCAGCTGAAGTTGTTGAAGCTAAGTTTTCAGTAGGATGAACCAACGTATTACGGCGCTTGTTGCACAATTTGCATCGTAAATTAAAACGACATCTATTTGAGGAATGCCCAGAGCGGAAACAATTAAAACAAAGATTATTCTCCTTGACGAATTCACGACGAGCTTCCAAACTAAGCGAACAGAAAGATTTGCAAGCAGAAAGAAAGTGATCTTCCTTGCAGTTTGGACACCCTGTCGAAGTTTCAACCATATGAGAACGAACACCTTTTTGATCACTGATTGTTTGCTTGGAAGAAAATGACTCAAGAGGACCGCAAGCTTCGAGACAACTACACCTCGTTTGTAAAAAATCAAGAAACTCTTGAATGGTGCAGTCAGTTCGAGACCCTACCACTTGAGCCCACTCCTGTTTTGTTTCATAATCGAGTTTTTGAAGCAAAATATAGATTATCCATGGATCCCTCGTAGTAGCCTCTAACGAATTAAGACCCCGTATCACTTCATCGGCTTGATCAAAAATTGTACGAAGCAACGTGGCATTTTTACCTTTAAGTGAAGGCATCGACAAGAAAGTTTGAATAAAAGATTGTATTACTAGATTAGATTTGTCATATCGCTCTTCTAATTTATCACAAGCTTCTAAGTAATTTTTTTCTGTACATGGAGTATTTTTAAACAATTCGGCAGGTTTTTTGCCAAGAAACGATTTCAAATACTGGAACTTTTGAGTTCCATTAAGTGTTGGATTTGAATCGATCGTTCCCATGAAAATATCTTTAAAACCCGGCCAATCTTTGTAATCGCCATTAAATGTAGGAACAACAAGTTTTGGTAATTGTACAGATTTCGAAGCCTTTGTAGTTTCAATATCTTTCAAAAATTTAATTTGTTGTGCTGAAAGAGATTCAGTTAAAGACGCTACGTTGAGTACCGGAGCAGGCTCAGATAATGGAGTCTTATCACGAATCGAAGTGGTTAATATCGCATGAGTTTTTAAATATTTAGATTCGTACTCCTCAAATTCCGGTTCGGGATCAACGTAACCTGGATCGTCGACGAATTGGTACATTTGGTCAGAAAGTGCATTAAAATCAGACCAAGCTTCATTAAGCCGCGATAAATGAATTTCTAAAGCCGCAAGAGTGGTGGAATCATTGATATTTTCCGCGAACACTGATTGCAGAGATAGAGAAGCCTTTGCGTCATATTTCAAGAAATTTTAAAATCAAATAAACTATATCAAAAAATGTTTTTATTGTTCTAAACGGTACAATTTCAATCAATACTGCTTTATCACAAGGCTCGAAAGAGATCGAAAGTTCTTTATGACGTGTTTAGTAACTGTACAACTGTAACTGTTCATACATATATGTATATCTATACACATGCAAGATTATATAAATTTCATATATAAAACACTTTTTAATTGCTTCAAGTCACAAAAAAAAATCATCCTGTCATCCTATCATCCTATCATCTTATTATAGGCAAATTGATTAAAACTGTCTGAACGATTTTATAAAAGTCACTAATTAAACGCGCACTGCACAATTTTACACATAACCTGCATTCGGACTACGATGGACCATGTTTTAGATTAAGTTAAATGTGGACTGTATTTTGTGTTATATGCTGATAATATGTGTAGTGTATAGTGTATAAAAAACAATTTAATTGTTCGTTTTAATTGTAATATATGTCTATATATAAATGTTCAATAATACTTGCAAATTGGTGATGTCCAAATATATATGTATATGTCTGTATAAAATGTATAAATTATTTCTTTCTTGTCGACTGCTGTTGCCTTTTTTTTATGTCTTCTCTGTTCCAAGGTTATTTTACTAATGAACTCATTTCAGAAATATTAGGATGAAAAATGACATATTGACAATTATTGAATCGGTAAAAAGAGAGTGTGAGAAAAAATAGTGTAACTTTACAATGTTTGGTAAGGTATACTAAAAATAATAAAGTTATACAATTCAATTCAAATATTAAGAAAAATATGAAATTTAATTTAAGTTAATTTTAGTTCAAAACACTATCCATGAGCTCAAAGCATCTGAGAACGTTATTATTAAAATCTCCCGCAACAATGACGAAAGGTGATACAAAAGATAACTCTTCAATTACTGAAAACAATGGTGCTAAATCAATATTAATATGTGGACGATAAACTGATCCCAACAGAATTTTATTGTTGTTACATTTTATCTCAATGAATAGATACTCAACTGCACTACCTGGAGGACTCTTACGTATTAACCTGCAATTTAAAAAATTAAGTGCAAAAGCTGCAACGCCCCCACCTTTACGACCGCTTCTATCGCAGCGAAAGACATTATTACCCTCCATATCAACTACAGAATTACTAGACAACCAGGTTTCACAAACACAAATTACGTCAATTTCAGAATTTACGAAAAAATATCGGAACTCGTCCAACTTGGGACTTAAACTTTGAGCATTAATATGATAGACCTTAAGCCCAGAACGCTGTCCACCCAAAACGCAAATCATTGATCGAGTAGAATCAAAACAACTAACGAAAACATACTCCCTATTACTATTGTTAGGATAAGGATTAATCATTATTAAAAAAGTTTAAATGACATGGACCATAGTGGTCCAGTACAAGGGTAAAGTCCTAAACTGCATGACCAAATTAAGAAGAAAGCTCAGAAACGGATAGAAGAACATGATGATGATAAATTTATATTTTACAATATTGAGATTCATTATTAACAAAAAAAAAGAAAATTTATATAAAGCAAAATAAAGAAAGATTAAAATATGAGTTAATGGATAATAAAAAAAAAGGTAATCGTAAGAAGTTAAGTATCGTTGGCTTAGGTTTGTCTTATTAATCAGCTGTTCTTGTTGTCATCAATGATTTCGTAGCAATATCAGTCAGAGCATCAATGTTCTCTACCAAAAGAGCTTTATTGTTGCGGTTCTTTTTAACGTAAACAAATCCTCTCATTGTAAACGCCGAAAACAGTTTACCATAATTTTTTATCTTAATTGCGCTCTGCAAAATTTTTCTGTTTTTAGTTATTAGACATTCGTGCATAAACACAGGGCAATCAGAAGAATGTCCAAAGTCGCGGAGACAGAGTGTTTTTTTTGTTTTAGTGCGGTGGTTGGCTATCGATCGAAGTACAGTGCCTTTGTCGCGTGGTGAAAGAAATTTAACTATCACAGGTGGATTTGGTGTTTCAGTTTTAGTTTTTAGACGGAAAATATCACGAATATTTAATGGTTTTAAATCTATACTTTGAAACAAGTGATTAAAAGTCAATTTTAGATTCTCGTTCGGCAGCAGGGGAAGACCATGTATAAGAGCATCACTCTCGGTTTCCCTGTATTGGTGTAGTTCTTCATTTCGATCAATACGGGCGATAATCTGTTGAAGTGCGTCATCATGTAGTTTTAGTTGTTCTTTTAGTGCTATATTTTCTTTCTTAATGACGTCAACTTCGGTGAGCTTAGTCTCGAGTGTCTTAATGCGGTTATTGACGTCATCGATTGAACACTTATTTAAATATTAATAGAAATGTTTTGAAACATAAATTAGTAAATTTGTTATAATTGTATATGTAAATTTGTATTTCATATTTATGTTATGTATCATAATTATTAGTGTGTAACTTTTAAGACGAATAAATAAATAAATAATCAAATACACTGTAGTACCCATACTAAATAATGCTGAGAATGCATCGTAGCACGGGTCGACACTATGAGTGAAGTGGGTATGTGTGAAATATGATGCGGCGGCACTTTTGTGACCAACAATTCGGAATATTATAAATTTATATAATATTTAAAATTCCAACTAGGTCTCAATTATTTACTGAATATTTTCAAGTGGGTCAATATTACCAAATAGAATCGATTGTGTAATCATCGGTT
Organism: Eupeodes luniger; assembly: GCA_951509635.1. Lineage (NCBI taxonomy): Eukaryota > Metazoa > Arthropoda > Insecta > Diptera > Syrphidae > Eupeodes > Eupeodes luniger. The sequence goes on along the minus strand of OX608073.1, from coordinate 179,507,244 downwards.
GGTGGATGATGGTTGGAAAAATGCGTGTGTATTGAGGAAAAATTGGTTAAAGAAAAAGTATAAAAAGACAGGAATAGTTTAAGAAAGTGACAGAAAGATTTACCATAATATCCAACAAGATCGCAGCCTAGCTAAAGACAGCGGGCCTTTGTTTTAAAAGAAAAATAAAATAAAAACTTAAATCTATCATCTAACAAGGTCGAAGCCTAGCTAAAGACAGCGGGCCTTTGTTATTTTAAAAAAAGAAAAAGAAAATAAAATTAAAACTTACACAAATAAAATAAAGAATCTTTTATTGATCTATTCTTTCTGTCCGTATTCTCACTCTTCTCGCATCATAACGCGAAATCACGGTTGAGAACGTATTACAAATAACAAGAGTTAATCTTGAGGCGTTCTGGGGCTAAACACCAGAAAGTGAAATTTTTTTTTACAAAAAAAAAGACCTATAAAAGTAAGACCTGGCGAACTCCCAAGCGGACGCCGGAGGGAAAAATTAGGCAGTGATTAAAGGATCAACGAAACCAGCAACCTAAGACATCATAAGCACCAACAACATCAACGAAACCAGCAACCTAAGACATCATAAACATCAACGAAACCAGCAACAGCATCAACAACATCAACCAGCAACTTAAGACATCATAAACAATAACTAAATTAAGGTAGATATATTTGAAAACTAAACATACATATATTTTTGTATTTCCACAATTTTCACAACCTTATCTTATTATTTACTATCTTGTCTGGTATTGAACAAAGCGCAAAATATATTCCTTCCCCTATAACTTGACTTGACGATAATTTTACGACAATTCCGTCCACGCGAAAGCAAATATCGGTGGTAAAGTTCTTTAAGGTACTACCTTACCACGAACATACGACAACACAAAACCTTACCCCTATTTCTGACCCCACCCCTGTATCCATCTCTTCAAAAATGGAAGTAAAAATCACCTTAAATGATGTTAACAACATTGTTCCGGTGTTCGGTGGAAATCCTGAAGAAATAGATAAATTTGTCGCTTGCGGCAACATCCTTTTTTCTTACATCCAAGAACCCACTCAACATGCTTTATTCCTAAGTATTGTCAAAACAAGACTACAAGGGGTAGCTTTCCAACTGACCCAATACAAAACTTTAACCACATAGGCCGAACTAGTAGCCGAACTAGAAGGACAGTTTAAAGAACGTGTTTCACGGTCAAACTCACAAACTGAGCTAATGTCCGCGCGACAAAACTCGAGGGAAGACGTAAAAGACTTCGGCGAACGAATAACCCGTTTGCTACAAAAATTAGACAGGGCGACATACCAAATAAGTACGACCGACCAAGCAATACGGGCCTATCTTATTTCGGAGAACAAACAAACAGCTTTACGCTCCTTCGAAGACGGACATAGGAACTCACAACTACGATTACTGGTAAAAGCATTCAATGCCATGGACCTGAAAGCAGCCATTGATTATGGCATTGCACAATCTCCTCGGCTAGACACTGAACAAAACAGAGCCACAAACACATACAGAAATACTGACACAAGGGTTACCTGCCAGAAATGTGGTAAATTGGGTCACACAACAGCTTAGTGTTTCGTCAGACTCAACCAAAACCAACCAAAAATCTGTCAGACTTGCAATAAAACAGGTCACACTTCGGCCACATGTTACCGGAATACAAACTTCCAAAACGTAACTAAGACCGAACCATCTCTCAAGTGCAACTATTGTCATAAGTTGTACCATACTGAGAGTGACTGTCGTTTACGGTTATCGCACTCCCGAAACCAAGCAAACATGGTTACAAATAATTCTGCATCCACAGACAAGCAAAATAAAAACCCATTTAAAGGTAATTCGACTCACGAATTACGACACTGTTGTTCACACCAACCGCAATACGATCTCGACAAAATCGAGTCGGAAAACGAATTCGGGGTGGAGCAAATCGACAACTCCACCCAGGGAAAAGTTCCGAAGTTCACTATACTTAAAACCAATAAATTTAAAAATGATTTTGAAATTCTGCCCTGAATTTAAAGACCCAGTAATTCGTCTTAAAATGCAAGGGACAACAACAGAATATTCTACATTTTTAATAGATACCGGCGCAGACATCTGCTTGGTCACAAACAACTCACCTTACGCAAATTCTAAAAATTCCTGTGTTATCTCCACCATATCTGGCGAACCATGGGAGAAATAACGGGAACATTAGAAATTTATGACTGAAAAAATACATCGTATTTGGAACACCCATTCCAAATACTTACGAATAAAATACATTTACTTTATGATGGAATACTGGGAAACGATTTTCTCGACAGGTTTGAGTGTAAGGTTGATTATGAAAAAAGACAGCTGGAAGTAACCGCAGCTGCAGTCGTGCGTTTATGTGACGGACAACATTTTTTTAAACCCCAAAAGGTAGAAAAAGTAGCCAAATGTGAAGTTATCGAGAAGAAGGGAGACCGTAAAACACCTTTCGAGGTGCAACCTACGGGTAAAAACGGCAATGAAAAAACTAGGTATGAGAAAGAGGAACCAAACCACGTAGGTGCAGCAAATTCTAAAGTCCTAGTTGTACCCGTACACCTAGGAATAGAAGCTGAAATCACACCACGGGAATCTACTGACATTTCTGATTTTAAAGATTCTTTGGAAATCAACCTCGACAAAAACCATACAAAAACTTTCAACCCAAACTTCTCACAAATCCCACATAGTTACCTTGAAACCAATACAACAAATTTCTCTAGTAATACCAACGAAAATAAAAATTTTAAAAATAAAAAATATAAGACGGAGTTAATACAAAATTTTGAACCAAACGAACAGACGGGAACAATTATTTTAAGATCGAGAACACAACAAATAGTAGAAATTCCGTGTAAAGAAGAAGGTGCAAAATATTTGGTTACAGAAAAACGTGAAAAAGCTACAGGAGTATACTTGGGTGAAACCATTACCCAACAAAGAAACTCAAAAATTAAGGTACTTCTGATGAACATTTTAGACTCAGGCCAAAAAATAAACATCAATACAATTGACATGAAATACAAAAATCTCGATGACTATAACGTCATCGAGACAAATAGTTTAAAGGACCCTCTGAAGAATAGATTAAAGAAACTAGAGTCACTTTTAGAGTTCGAACATTGTAATGCCGATGAAAAAAAAACATTTTGGACATTTGTCGCGAATACAATGACCTCTTTTACCTTAAGGGCGATCACCTCACTCATACAAACGCTGTAGAACATAGAATTATTTCAGGTGAAGACAAGCCCCCTTTATATACAAGACCTTATTGACTCCCAGAAAGTACTAGGCAGGAAATTCATAAACAAGTGAATGAAATGCTAGAAGATGGTGTAGTACAACCAAGCAACAGCCCATGGAACTCCCCTTTACTATTAGTTCCAAAAACAGCAGGTCAAGATGGAACGAAACGATGGAGGGTGGTAGTTGACTTCAGAAAGTTAAACGAAGTCACCGTCGGAGATGCTTACCCTTACCCAATATAACTGATATCTTAGACCAGTTGGGAAGAGCTAAGTACTTTAGTACACTCGATCTAGCAAAAAGATTTCATCAAATTCTTATGGATAAAAGGGACAAAGCAAAAACAGCTTTCAGTACTCCGTTCGGTCATTATGAATACAATCGTATGCCATTCGGACTAAAAAATGCCCCAGCCACTTTTCAACGGCTTATGAATAATGTACTAATGGGACTGCAGGGAATCGAATGTTTTGTATACGTGGACTACATAGTTATTTATGGCTATGATTTAAAGGACCACAATGCTAGACTTATCAAAGTTTTAAATCGATTAAGAGAGAATAACCTCAAACTTCAGCCCGAAAATTGTCATTTCATCAGAAAAGAACTCACTTACCTAGGACATGTTATCTCAGAGGAGGGAATTAAACCAAACCCTGAAAAAACCAAAGCTGTGAAAACGTTCCCAGTACCTAAGAAACCAAAAGATATTAAATCTTTTCTTGGATTCGTAGGGTATTATCGAAAGTTCATCCCAAACTTTGCGGACATAGCAAAACCATTAACAACGTTGCTAAAGAAGAACGCAACTTTTCGTTGGGACAGTTTCTGCGACGAGGCTTTCAGAACTTTAAAAGAGAAAATTATTAATCCTCCCATTTTAACATACCCGGATTTTGATCAGGAATTTCTAGTGTTGTGTGTAACACCTAAAACTAAAACAAAACAATAAACAAATATAAACAATAACAATAATATATGAAATGTAAACATTCATGAACTCGCCGCATATCGACCTACATTGGATTGTGTTGAAAATGATCAGCCGTCACCAAGCGATACCATCGTGCATTGAACTGATCATGTTACACATAGTCATAGTCGGTCGCTATGCGCCGAATGCAATTAAATATTGATTTTGTTTTTGATTGCAATTATATATGCATCACATTGACTGAGCATTCGGAATGCCTTTGAGGAAATATAACCGAAAGTATATTTTTGTCAAGTGGACATTTAATTCTTACGTCATGTGGGGTAATATATTGTAGGTCATAAGTGGAATAAATAAAATAAAGAACTAGGTTAAGAATATCTATGTACATATGAAAATTAATTTTGTATAGAACTAGTTGTAAGTATAAATAGAAGAAAATTTTGAAAATAAAATTAGTCTAAGTTAAAACCTTAACTGCGACTCTTTTCTTTTAAATATCGTGCATTTTGATGCTCGGATAAATAAGCGGCTTTGCATAAAAGCTAAGAAATCAATTTTGTTCTTTTGAACCAAGGCTTCCTCGTCAAACCTAACACTAGTAACCACAGATGCAAGTGACATCGCATTAGGCGCTGTACTTTCACAAGGTCCCATTGGCAAAGATAAACCAATTTTCTTTGCCAGTCGTACTCTTAACAAGGCGGAAACCAAATACACTACGTCAGAAAAAGAACTTCTTGCGATAATCTACGCCCTGACACAATTTCGACCATATATTTATGGAAGAAAATTTACTATTGTCACCAACCACAGTTCATTACAATGGTTAATAGGAAGAAAAGATCCTACGTCTAGGCTCATGCGATGGAGAATCTTGTTAAAAGAATACGGATACAAGATTGTACATAAAAAGGGCAAATTCAACACGAATTCTGACGCCTTACGTCGTATTGAACCCAATGATGAAACCAAAGTATTAGTAACAACTCGAAACCAAAGACGGGCACAAGAAGAAAGAAACGACATGATCGCCGGAACAAGTACAAATACAATAGAACCCAAGTTAAATTTTAATATAATCGAAAAAAAAGGATCAATATTCCTAAATAATAAAGTAAACTTTAAAGCTATTATACTGCCTCTTGTAGAAACAACAGAAGAAAAAATTTTGAAAACTCGTTTACTTAATTTCAAAAAACATCGTAAGTGAATGCAATAGGACTAAACTATCAAACATTGCTTTGTCGTTACCCATAAGTAACCTACCACAAAACGAACTAAAAGCATTAATATTTGAAGTTTTCAAACAAGCTAAATTTAATACATCGTAAGTGAATGCAATAGGACTAAACTATCAAACATTGCTTTGTCGTTACCCATAAGTAACCTACCACAAAACGAACTAAAAGCATTAATATTTGAAGTTTTCAAACAAGCTAAATTTAATACATATCTCCATATTGATTCAAGAAGGTTAATAGAAAAACCTGAAGACATATCAAAGATACTACACGAAAACCACGAGTCACCATTTGGCGGACATCAAGGAGTAACAAGAACGTCCAAAAGAATTAAGCAGTATTACTACTAGCCAACCATATCCAAAGACGTTAAAAATTACATACGAAAATGCGAGTCATGTCAGAAAAATAAATTATCACGCAATAACAAAATACCCATGAAAGTAACCACTACATGCAAAACTCCTTTTGAACGTATAGCTTTAGACATAGTAGGTCCACTACCCGTCAGTTACGAAAACAACAAGTACATTCTGACATTTCAGGACGACCTCACAAAATTTTCCGAAGCAATAGCCGTGCCAAACGCTGAAGCCCCAACTATAGCACGTATGTTAGTCGAACGGTTGGTATGTCGATTTGGAATACCCGACTCGATCTTAACGGATCAGGGAACAAATTTCCTTAGTAATTTGTTTAAAGAGGTATGCAAAGTCCTCAAGACAAGGAAATTACAAACCACTCCATACCACCCCCAAACTAATGGCGCTTTAGAACGTAGTCACAGGACACTTGCAGAATATTTGCGTCACTACACAGACAAGGATCAACTCGCTTGGGACACATGGCTTCCATACGCTATGTTCGTATACAATACTACCCCACATAGTAGTACAAATTACACTCCAATTGAGCTGTTGTATGGTTATCCTGCACGGATCCCCAATTCACTGAACAGAGAACCGCAGACTTATTATAATTACGAAAACTACGCTACAGAACTCAAAAGCCGTCTACAACATGGTTACAGAATCGCCAAAAAAACAATTTACGAGACGAAAAAGAAAAACAAAAAGTATTATGACAAAAACGCCAAACAGAAACAATTTAAGGTAGGAGACAAAGTACTAATGAAAAATCAAACGAGACAAAACAAACTGTCAAACCTATGGGACGGACCTTACGAAGTCATCAAACTAATATCCGACGAAAATACAGTTATCAAAATTGGAAAGAAATCGAAAATGATACATAACAACAACCTACAACTACTACACCAATGAAAAAAAAAAAATAAAAACCCTTTTCCTCTTTAAACGATTATTCTCCAAACAAAGCATTTTTTTCTCTCCTGCAGAATGGAATCTATCGACTACGTTCCAAACTCATACTGGTTACTATATAATGTAGTGTCTGACGTAGAAATTCCCCTACGTACGGGAATGACTAAAATCGGGAACGGCTACCCGAATAGAATAGCTATCCCCACAGAACTCGTTTGGATTATTCAAGCAATAATCGAAATTGATTCAAATGGAACCTACGTCAACGGGGAAAGGATAAGTCACCAACAGGCTTTAAAAATCAAGCTAGGAGACAAAATTAGCTTTGGAATCCGAGAGGAAGATTTCAGTCTAGGCCTATGTCCTTTTTACGTTGCAAGACGCCGTCATCAATATTATGCAGGGACGGTTTTGGAAGAGTGGACACGACCTCTCGAATCTAACACTACCATAATACTCCCACGGGGATTCAATCCGGAAACCAGACGATTACTCTAAGTTTTACCCCACTTTTTACGACCACTACACTGCACTATACCTCCCTACACAAACAAAACAACAATTATAAAAAATAAAATATATGAATACATTCTAACATACCTATGTATATTATTAAAGATGGCGATATACCTCATAATATTGCTGATGCAAATATTATACGGCGAGGGAACGAATAACCCTTTTACAATACAGAAGCTAAATGAGACTTCTGGGATAATCCTAGAACCAGTAGGGAAAGCTGTTTTTCACCAACAAGAATGGAATATAGTTACCAGAGTAAAACTTCCAGAATGGGAAAATGTGTGGGAACACGTACATTTTTGCGAGAATACCCTCAAAAATATGTGCCAATACCGGAAAAACAAATATGAAGAAAAATGCCGAAGCTGGGAATACATCATTTCCAAAACAACTTTTGACCTTAAAGAACAGATAAACGAACTGAAAGCCTTTGGCGGTCACCGTACAAAACGAGGATTAGTGAATATAGTTGGCAGGTTCAGTAAATACCTTTTTGGAACTATGGACGACGAAGATGCTGAAAAAAATTCACGAACAGATCAGTAATCTGACTTCATATCAGGATCAAAACATACAATACCTTAAGAAGCAACTTACAATAACAAAACCCAATTTCGACATAATTAGTGAACCAATCAATAAAATACAGGCAGAACACGAGACTCTGGAGAAAGAGGTAAACAATTTTACAAAAACTGTAAAGGCGAAATTCACAAGCTTAGGCACACTCGCAAACGACAACCTAGCCCAAATCGAAATCAATGAAATCGTGGTTAAAATTTTAACACAACTCCAATCCATTTAAACGGTACTATCAAAATTTTTCACACTTGTTAATTCTCTCCAACAACACAAATTACACCCGCTCTTACTTAGATCAGAAGATTTAAGACAAATTTATTCAAATATATCCCATTATAATAATGTAAACCCATTATTACGAGACCCACAATATGTCAACGAATTAACTAATGTCAAATCAATTGAATTTCAAGATCAAACTATAATTAAAATTACAATCCCCTTGTGTAATTCAAACACATTTAAAATTTATCAAATACACCTATTCAAAGTAAAAATGAACAACGCCAACTATGGCCGGCACGAGTACGATAACTTTGGCGACAAGATATAATAACGGTTTTTGGTAGAGGGGCTTAATACAAGCATTGTTTACTATGGGAGGGGGGGTCTATCTCCCCCCGTTTAGGCGGTAGGGGCAATTTAAAAAAATTGTTTTTTAAAATGAAAAAAATTAATTAAAAAATAACGGTAATACTTACAATTAAGTATCATACCTTTTTTTAAAGCCAACATTCTGTTTTATTAGCCACTTTTTGATTCAAGTCAGAACTATGTGTAGTTTTTAAAAAATTTAATTTTAAACTCAAAATTTGAGTAAAAAAAGTTAAAAAAAAGGTTTAAAGTGTAATTTTTCAATACTTCAAGATTATCTACCATTGTTTTTATTTCAGAATTTATTGCTCTTATTGTTTTTGATCAAAAACTGAAAACTAGATGATTTTATGTCTTTTAGTTTTTGAGAAAATTGAAAATAACCACAACTACTATTTTAATTTAATTATTTTTTTTTGCTTGAGTGGTCTTATTTTGATAGCAATAATGGTATTTGCGTATGCGTAATGCGTGTTTGGGTGCAACATGCAACAGTGGCAACCCCCCTGCTTGGGCACACTATAGGATTTGGGGTGGGTGCGAGGTGGAGTGGGTGCAAGGTGGGGAGGGTGAAAGGTGCGGTGGGTGCAAGATGGGGTGCATGCAAAGTTTCTTTTGCATTTAAATAAGCTGGATTTAAGAAAAATTAATTTATCCTTGGTATATCTTAATCCATATTCGATTATTACTATCAAAATAAGACTACGTTAATACTTAAGCAAGGAAAAAGTAATTTAATTAAAATATTTTGTTTTGGTAATTTTCAATTTTCTCAAGAACTAGAAGACATAAAGTCATCTAGTTTTCAGTTTTTGATCAAAAACAAATAAGAGCAATGAATTCTAAAAAAAAATTGTAGATAATCTAAAAGTTTTGAAAAATTACACTTTAAACCATATTTTTAACTTTTTTTTGACCAAATTTTGAGTTTAAAACAATTTTTTTCAAAAACTATTATTTTTATTTTTTAATTATTTTTTTCCATTTAATGTACATGTTTTTTTAAATTGCCCCTACCGCCTAAACGGGGGGAGATAGACCCCCACTCCTATAGTAAAAAAATGCTTATTTTTAACTGTTCTATACAAATCCGTCATTAAACTTTGTCGCCAAAGTTATCGTACTCTCCCCCTATGGCCTATTAGATATAAACTTTGAGTATGTCATGACAAATCCAAGTAACACACATCTTACTTTTACCACTACAGAATTTAATAACCTTTGCTCTCGAATAAATATCTTCCAGGAATCCGTTTTTCATTTGTAACCAAAATAAACCTTTTTCAATTAACGAAAATTCACATGCTCTTTGTTTCGAAATTCCTGACAGCAAAACTTACAAACATGCATCTTGCAATTTCATTAAATCACAAAGTTTCCTAAACAATATAATTAAACTCAAAGCTCCTAATAATTGGTTGTTTGCGTTCCAAGACAAACAAATTATCTACTCCCAATGCGGCACAACAATATCACAAAAATACCTAGAAGGCATCGGAATACTCCACTTATTAAATAATTGTTCTTACACTATTTCGCATTGGAAACTACCCACGAAAATAATGCTGACTTTACCATACCAGATTTCATAAAAAACATCTCACTGATCAATATATCCAAAAATAGCACTCCTTATTTTTCTAACACTGCGCTGGAAAATTTTCCAGACATTCACTTGTCTCAACTTTCTTTCAAAGAAAAATGGACCCAAATTAACCAAAATTTTAAGACACTTGAAGACGATTTACCTTTAACTAAACGCTTTTTCACACCAGAACTAGTAACTTACACAAATTCAGGAGTCTTGACTTTCATAATAGTTCTATCATTAATCATCTTTACTAAACTAAGATATTCTAAGCGAAAGCCAACAAATACACCGGTAACATCAATTCAGATATGTACGACAAAAACACAAAATGCTCTACCTGAAAAACTAAATGTAGAAAAACCCAAGAACATTCCTCCTCCTCCACCTTTACCTAATGTTTTACAAAACACTATCATTTCTCACCCTACATTAAAACAAACACCACCTCCCCCTCCTCCACCTTTACCTAATGTTTTACCAAACACTATCATTTCTCACCCTACATTAAAACAAACACCACCAACGAAAATCACACCCCACTCTTCAACTGTTACAACGCAACAGACACACAAAGGCATCAAACAAGATAAAAAAGGCATACAATTTGCACTTGATCTTACTAGGAGATTGAGTTCTAGAAAATATTCTTCGCGTTGTTCACACCAAACAAAATAAGTATTTAATGAATTACCTAAAATAAAAAATAAAAATGTAGATATATTTATACAGTCTTATTTAAAAACGCTGTTTAGAGCCTACATAAAGTTATTTAATCTCTATAATGCCTCTAAACGATAAAATGCTATTTATAAAACTTATGCAAGGTTGCATAGTCGCATAATAAGCTAAACGCGTTTTGAGGTTGAATAGAGCCTACATAAGGAAATTATTGTTGTTATTATTTCGTAAATGTCATTTTGATTTCTCTCCATTATTTAAATTTAAAAGAAAACAATAATGCCTTTCCAATTTAGCTCATTTATTAACGATTGTAATAATTTAAATCGCGTTTTCCCAACTCCGAGAAGTCGGAAAGTTTATAAAAAAAGGTTCAACCCAATGAGCCTAAGAAACGAAGAATTTAAAAAAAAATATAGATTTTCAAAAAAGAATATCATAAAAATAATTGAAATTATCCGTTCGGATCTCAGCAGTGACAATAGAGGAGGCTACATCCCCATAGATATCCAAGTAATGGCTGCAAGAAGATATTGGGGACGGAACGAGGTAAGTTTGTACTAAATGTTCACACCAATTCGAAATCCGTACCTTTTATAATTTGTTTATAGATTCAAGACGATGGAGCAGACATCCACGGATTTAGCCAACCTACGCTTTGCCAAATTTGCAAGCGAGTGGCAAGAGCATTAGCTACCAAAAGACCTTTGTTCATTAAAATGCCAACTTCTTTTTCGGACCAGATAAGAACTATGAACAAGTTCTCTCAAATACGGGAGTTTCCAAAGGTGGTTGGGGCCATTGACTGTACCCACATAAGGATCCCAAAAGTAAGTGGCCCATAAGGGCAGTACTATATTAACAGAAAAGGGTACTACTCGCTGAATACGCAAGTAGTGTGCGACGCATCCCTTAAAATTAATGACATTGTTTGCCGCTGGAGAGGCAGCACTCATGACTCGCGAATTTTTAGGGAAAGCAGAATCAAACAACGATTTGATGATGGGGAGTTCAATGGTCGTCTGCTTGGGGATGGTGGGTACCCTTGTACAAATATCCTCTTTACCCCCGTTTTGAATCCTCGAACGGATCCTGAAATAAGATACAATATAGCTCATATAGCTACTCGTAGCACGATGGAAAGATGCTTTGGCGTCTGGAAGCAAAGATTCCGCATTTTGTTATCAGGTATGAGGTGCTCCTTAGAAAATGCCAAAGCAACTATTATAGCCTTAGCAGTTCTTCATAACTTGGCAATTGAGTTGCAGGATGTTCTTCCACCCACAGGTATAAAATTAAACAAAATTAAAAACCTTAATAATATTTTTTGTTTAAATAGATGATGATGTGAACGATGACAATCAAGCAGATTCAACTGAAAATCAAGAAAGATCGCAACAGGAAGGAAGCAACCAAAATCTCACACGGCGTGTATTTATTGAACAATACTTTTCCACTCGCAATTAATAAAAAATTCATTTTCTTATGCGTCTTTTAAATATATTTTTATTGGGAAACATAAAAGAAACTTAAAACTATTCAAAACATTAACGTCACTCACAAAATTAAAAAAAAACAAAAAGAGCACTTATAAAAAAAAAAACAAATTCATCATGATCAGAGTGAATGAAAATGGACGGAATTAATTAATGGTATGAATATTTACTAATAGCTAAAAATCACAAACGAATACAAAAACATCACTACAGAGAAAAGTGCTCTTCCAATTTTATCATTTTGAGCTGGTGAATTTCTTCTTTATGCCTCCTTTCTATCTCAAGCATTTTCTCCCTTTCCGAATGTTCCATATTTAATGTTTTTAATTTAATCTCCCGCTCCATTATTATGCTTTTCATTTTTTTATTCGTGCTCAAGCTGCATAAAATCTTTTTCGGCTCTCCGATTTGCCATAGCGAACTGAAACAATTCCTTTTTGAGGAGTTCGCCGTCTTTGCAGTTAATCTGATAAAGAAAAAAAAATAATATTATTCAATGACGAAGAGGAATGCATGTAATGTGCTACCTTCCGTTTAAATGATGCTGACTTCTTTTTAGAAAAAGTATCCAAAGGTGGAGGTGGAGGTGGTGGCGGTTTTGGTGATGGTATTGGTGGTGATGGAGCATGTATTTTTGGTGAAGAATAAGTTGATGATACATATTTCCTTGGCGATTCATCCTCCACAAAAAAAACATCTTCATATTCATCGTCTACAACCAGTGTCTTAAAAGAAGTTACGTTTTCTTTTATCATCTACTCCGATAGAAAAAAATTATTTGTTATAATTATATAAAGCATAAGCACGTATCGTGTGTTACAAACCTCAGTATCGCAATCAAAATCATATGTATCCACCTCAAATTCATGGGGGATAAGTGCCATCAATTTGATGTGCTCAGGCTCAGGTGACTTGGGAGGTGGTCCACCACCTGTTGCTCTCAGGTTTCTTTGGAAGGCCGACATCTCTGCTTTGGCCTTCATTTTAGTTCCTCGCCATTTAGCCTGAATTTGAGATGTTTCCCTCATCGTTGCGCTTAAACTGTTGAAACTGAAAATCATTGCAAACAAATTAGTAAAAAACAAAGAGTATCTATACTTGTACATAACTATCGGTTATTTCACGCCAGGCGTCTCTTTTCAAGCGGGATGTGTTGGTGTCAACATTTTTATTTTCTATAATTTGAATTTTGTCTTCTATAAGCTGTGGAAGGAGTATCTAAAAGAAATATAAGAAATTTTATTGATTTCATTCAAAGGTTCTTACCGCTGATATTACTTACTTTATCGGACGAATCCCAATTCGGAGTACGAGACCTTTTTGTTTTCGATTCCATTTTTGCACACCAAAAGCACAACACAAATTTCTATATTTTGTTTGTTATGACAAACAGCTGATTTGATAGACAGATAAATGGAATAGATTGCTCCATTTTGATACTTTTTTTGACGTAAGCATTGTATAACTAAAATGTAAAGCAGAATTTTGTATAAATGGGAATTTTCGCAACGTTACATAGAGCCTACATAAATCCTTATGCACTGTATAACTATTCATCTGTTTAGCGAATTCTATTAAATAAGACTGATAATGTATAAATAGATTAAGCAAAATGATACATACATAACTTTTGTAACCTCTTCAAGGAAAACAACAATTTTAATTAACATATTTCTTGTAAACAAAAACATATACAATATATAAACTGATGCCTTTTCCAGGAAAAATGAAAAAGTATATATGTATAAATAAGATGCATACATTATTATTATTATTATTATTATTATTATTATTATTATTATTTTATTAATCATACATAAATGTACAAATTAATATTCTTAAGACTAACAGCGCTAGCATACAGGGGAGTCATTCCGTAATTATCATTAACGATATCGTCAATAATTTGCTTCACGTAACTTTATCGCTATCGTCTCGTCAATCGTTTTTAGTAGTAGATCGTTCAGTATATTTCAAATACTATTATACTATGACTGAAATGTCAAAAAGAACTCAACGAAAGAAAATGCTTGTTCAATAACTTGAAAATGTTATTAAACTTGGTTTTTCTATATGGAAAATTTTGAAAATTTGCAAAAAATGTATTGTTAGTAAACATGGCAACTATTTTGTGATGTTTATTGTTATTGTTACTTTTTGTGTTTTCATTTGCTGCCGTCGACGATAAAACTATAATATCAAAATGTTTTGTTTATGTCTGATATTTTTGTAAATTAATAATTCTAATAATTATAATTTAGTGTATTCAAAAGTCAGTAACAGAAAATCAGCTGCAATATTAAACCCAACTCTGTCCAAGGGAAGGAAGATAAGACTTCATTTTATATACAGGGGACACAAATATTTGTTGTTTCCAAAACTACTTTGGATTAGTGCTTTGTGCAAGGGCGATACTAAAAGCGATGCCTTTGCAACATACCAATGTTCCTCCGCCCCCAAAGTTTCAATGGTTACAGCAAATATTAATATGGAAGGTGTATAGTATGAATGTAGAACGACAATCGTCTGACAAATTTATTGTTTCCAATATCATCATTATCATCATTATCCTCTTTTGCAATTCCAAGACTTTGAACAAAACTACAATTATTTTATATATTTAACAACAATTAAGAAAGATTACTTATGTACATACATAGGTGTTAGATGTTTTGTATATAAAAAAAATGCTTACATATGGGTTAGAATAGGTAGAAGGTCCGATAAATGTCTTAATTTTCTTCGTAACCGTATTATTTGTATTTTTTTGAGTTTTTATTTTATTTTGTAAAAAAATTAACTTCGCCGAAACATTTTTGCTTCAATTTGTTTTGGTTATCAATGGCAATTAATAGCAGACGATAGCTACTTAGCTATCGTGCAAACGCTATCGTTTTGACGATATCGCTTTGACGATTATCGTCTTACGTGAAGTGAGACTATCGTCGAAACGATATCGTCTGACGATAATCGTTTTACGTGAAGTGAGACTATCGTCGAAACGATATCGTCTGACGATAATCGTTTTACGGAATGACCCCCCAGGGCTTTCTGCTGCGATTGATATATTTGAGGTTGTAAATAATTTTGATAAAATAAAAATCCTTGGGGCGGTCGAGGGTGCACAAAGCAAGAGTGACATAACTCTTGATTTGAACATCCCCGACCGCCCAAAGGAAGAGATACATAGGTTAATTTAAATTTTACTATCTAGTTCTAGGGTTTTTAAGATTCTATATACATTTTTTATGTTAAGTTCAGAGGGAACTGAAAGAATATTTAAAAGGTTATTATAATTTAATAGACTATTGCAAAGATTGTTTATTTTACTGCAATCGGTAGTTAGGTGTTTAATTGTAAGTGTGACGTTTGTAAGGCAAAGATGGCAAGTCGGGGAGGGTTCTTTATTGATTAAGTAGCTGTGTGTTAAACGGGTGTGTCCAAGTCGGAGTCGGAGGAAGCATCTGTTCATCAATGTTGTGGTGGGCGTCGGGTATAAAATAGGTGTTGCATTCGGATTGATAGTGCTGTAATGATGAAAGTAATCGTCCCATAATTGTGATTTTCTTTGATCCCAGTAAGTTTTTATTAATTTCTTCAAATCGTTTTTGCTGGGTCGATAAGAAATTAATTCTGCATTAGAGTCTGTTCCAACAAGTTTGGCGTTGAGATCAGCAGATTCATTCCCTCTTATACCAATGTGTGAAGGATCCCATATAATTTTTATTTTAGTACCAAGGGATATTATGTTGTCCCGAATTTGGTTTATGACTGATGCGTGGTGTTGTAACGGAATTGATGTTCTCTCTTTGTAAACTGGCGATGTTCTGTCTTTCCAATTATCATCCTAAACCACCGGATACTCAGGGTGAGCAAGGAAATACAAAGAGGTTGTCCCAGTCGGCTAAGTGCTGGTGTAGGCATGCTCGCTTTAGCCTGGTGCTAACTCGTCGGTGGGGTGGGATCTTGCACTCGCCACTGGACTGCCGTATACATTTCCATACATGCCTATCTCGCATCAAGAATCAATCGAATTCCTCATTTTCACAAAAACGAATCAAATTACCAAACAAACATTTTCTTGTGGAAGCCGTGATGTTATAGGCTCCCGAGTGATACCCTCCCTTCGGTTCACCACGTTAAGCAGGAACCCCGTGGTTACCGCTCCACTCAAATGATCTACGATAACCCCTTACATAAATTAAAAGAAAACCTAATCTTCACTCAATTCGTCACCGTCGATCCTCATTTTCCTTCTCTTAACTTTCCTCAGCACTTCTCCTAAAACTAACCCACTAGCATCATGACTTCTTCACTGACCAACAATAAATTATCCATACTCGGAGATTAAAATTCAATGTAAGTAATTTTTATTCGATATAACAAAATATCATTTTTACAATTTATAAATTTCTCGGGTTTGCATTTTAAAACTTCATATTAAAGCAAACAAAAAAAATAATCCAGTTAAATCACAATAAGTAAACAATAAAAATTATATTAAAAAAATAAAAATGTAAATAGGTAGGTAGGTACTTATCAGAACCTGACTGTAAAAACTAATATGACATGAGTGCAATAGTTTGTCTAAATACGCTCTTATATGGCTCTAGGTATGAACTTATAAAAAAATAATCAAAATTTAAATTTATCGAATTCACTCAAACTTCATTGACCGCTTTCAATAACGATCTCTCTTGGTCTAGTTTAAAAAAAAATGAGTGTCAAACTTTCGGAATGTATAACACTATCGTTCAATGGACAATTGCACCTTTTTTTTTTTGTATACACATACATATATGATTAACAAAATCTTTGGACTCACCGCGAATTCTCCTCCAATGAAGTGGTGCGCACTACCTCCTTGGCTGGACCTGGAGCTTTTTTTTTGTTGAGTTTTATTACTCTGGCCTCTTGTGACGATCTGTGTGCTATTATTAATGGGGAAAAAGGTAAAAATGTCAAATTGAACGAGTTACGAGCATATATACATATATGTAATAAGTTGGATACTTAGCTTTGAGTGTATTCGTTACATAAAGAGTATTAAATTTAAGATTCGGAGTTGTATGTCAAAATGATTAGATTTTAATGGTCTTGGCGACCGAGACTGTCATTAGCGAGTATTCTCTTGAGGAAACTGGCTGGTTCGACGAAAAGCCGCACTTTCTTTGCTGAACAGATTGCCTGTGATGGATCGCCCTATTCTGATGCTGGACCAAAATTAGATTTGAAGATGGGACCTTAGTAAGGAAAAATCTACGACCAATTTCCTGGTGACGATGCTACGTACTTCCCTTCGACTACACCTAGGAGGAACCCTTCTAGGCCTTTCGAAGCACCCCACATGCTCCGCGACGTGCAATGAAGGCACGCACCTCACAGTCCAAACACACGGGCGCAGTCGTATGACCTTTTTTTTTTTTTTGTGATGTGATTCTTTCTTCTGTGCAATAAAAATAATTGATCTCACTACACCTTAGCTTAACTAATTCGTGTTTCAATTACCTTCGAAATTTATCTGACTTATTTTGTCTGATCGGTCGATTGTGTCTGTTTGAAAGGCAATACGACTAGGAAACCTTAAAAGTATTTAGTTAAATTCCGAGAAGATCAAAAACTTTCATGTGGTTTACCTTTATTAATTCCGTAGAAAAGTTTGTAAGAAAAGCAATGTATATTTAATCCAAATGTTGGTATTTGATTTTCTTGGAACTTAACTAAATTTTAATATCGGTTATATATTGTAATATTCGGCTTGGTCCGACAGTTAAAACTTATTCAAACTTCGTAAATAAAAAAAACACAAATGCACTTTCTTCTAAATTACTCACAAAAATTCTTTATTCAACACTTTCAATTATTACTTTTAAAACACAGTCTTTACTTTTCAAACACAGTCTTTTCTTTATAGCAATTCACAATCCGTAATGAACCGCTTCGCTTCCAAGCGCCTATTTATATACCTCAAATCGGTTCGAGAATCTACGAGGTTGTTCTCGATGCTTAACGAAGTTCTCCACTTTATCACTAGATGCTTACCCCTTTCGAGGTTCTTGTATGCGCTGAATGAGTTCCCCTCTAAGCCACTAGATGTTTCTCGATGCTTAAGAAGCGAGTTCTCCTATTAGCCACTAGATGTTTCTCGATGCTTAAAGAAGCGAGTTCTCCTATTACTACCACTAGATGTTGCCCCTTATTATTGAAAGAGTGTATACACATTACATTGCCCCCTCCTTAGGATTGATCGTCCCGAACAAATCCATCGTTCTCATCACCACTGTAGCGATGTAGCCGGTCGCGATGTACAACTTTAGGTTTTCCTCTGACTCCCTTTTGTATCCGGTACACGACATCGTTGATTTTTGTAATGACTGTATATGGACCTTCCCAGTCCCGTTGAAGTTTCGGTGACAATCCTTTTTGTCGATGGGGATTGTAAAGCCACACCCGATCTCCTGCTTGGAACTCTGTTGTTGTCGCTCGTATATCGTAGCGTGTCTTCATTCGGTCACTGAACATCTTTATTTTCAACCTGGTATTGTCGTGGATCTGAAGGAGTCTTTCTCTGAGGTCATCAATGTAGTCATCCTCGGCTTGCAGCTCCGACGTGGGACATCCAAATTTTATTTCGCTCGGCAGTCTGATGTTCCTTCCCATCAAAATCTCAGACGGTGTATGACCAGTTGAGCTATGTCTTGCACTTCGATACGCCATCAAAAACAGTGGAATGTGTCGATCCCAATCTCGCTGGTTGTCGTTCACAACTTTGCAAAGATGTTCCTTCAGGGTTCGGTTGAATCGTTCGACCATGCCATCAGATTGTGGGTGAAGTGGTGTTGTTCTTGTCTTCTTAATGTTAAGAAGCCCACAAACTTCCTGAAATATGTTTGATTCAAAATTCCTTCCCTGGTCGGAATGCAGTTCTAATGGAACGCCGAATCTGCTCACCCAGTTGAAGACAATTTGGTCTGCGACTGTTTTGGCTTCTTGGTTTGGAATGGCGTATGCTTCAGGCCACTTGCTGAAGTAATCCATGACGACCAGAATATAACGATTTCCATTATTTGTTTCCGGAAATGGACCCGCCACGTCTACTGCAATCCTTTCGAAGGGTGCTCCAACATTATACTGCTGCATTTGGCTGTGGTTCTTTTTGTTCGGGCCTTTGGTGGCAGCACAGGTATCGCATTTTCGGCACCACTTCTCGACATCTTCCCTTACATGTAGCCAGTAAAATCGTTGTCGAACCTTTTCTAGCGTCTTGTTCACTCCTAGATGGCCTCCCGAAACCCCACCATGCATCTCTCGCAGAACGTCCATAACCTTCGTTCTTGGTAAGACTAGCTGCATGACATAAGACTTTCCATCTGCTGATTCCCATTTACGTCGAAGGACACCCTCTTGGACATGAAACGAGTCCCACTGTGCCCAATAGGCCTTCAGAGTCGGACTTCTATCGGAGATATCAGCCCATTCTGGTTTTTCCTGGTATTCCTTCCAAGCGAGGATGGGTTCGATATCTGAGTCTTCTTGTTGAGCCTTCCTCAACTCGTCGTTGCTCCAGCCATAAATGGGATCGGCTCTGGTTCGTTGGACAATAACCACTTCTTTTTCTTCTTGTCGTCTGCAATGCTTACAATCTTGCTTGCATGGTCTCCGAGACAGTGCATCTGCATTTGAGTGAAGCTTCCCTTTCCGATGTTGAATTTCGTAATCGTACGTCTGCAGCCTCTCAATCCACCTTGCCACTTGACCCTATAGATTCTTGAAATTCAAAAGCCAGTTAAGTGCACCATGGTCAGTTCGGAGAAGAAACTTCTGTCCATAGAGATACTTATGGAAGTGCTTTGTTGCCAAAATCAGTGCAAGAAGTTCTCTTCTGGTCACACAATAGTTTCTTTCCGACTTCGAGAGTACCTTGCTGTAATAGGCAATTACCTTTTCTTCGCCATTATGCACCTGCGATAGTACAGCACCTATCCTGACATTGCTCGCATCAGCATCAATTATGAATGGTTTTCCTGGAGTTGGGTAGGTCAGCACTGATGCATTACACAAGCGTTGCTTGAGCTCTTGAAAGCTGCGCTCGCATTCACCTGACCATCTAAACTGCTTTCCCTTTTCCGTTAGCTGATGTAGACTCTTGGCGATTCATGCAAAGTCCTTCACAAAGCGCCTATAGTAGGTGGCTAGACCCAGAAAGCTTCGGAGTTGGTGTTTGTCCTGTGGTGTTGGCCAATTCTTCACGGTGTCAATCTTATCAGGATCCGTCTTTACTCCTTGGGATGAGATGATATGTCCCAGATATTTCACTTCGGTTTTGAAGAGTGAACACTTTTCTGGGTTAAGCTTGAGGTGGGCTTCTCGAAGTCTTTGAAACACGGCTCTCAGATTTGTACAGTGTTCGTCAAATGTTTTCCCGTATACTATGACGTCATCTAAATAGACCAGGCAAGATTTCCATGTGTGTCCTTGCAGGACGCATTCCATTAGGCGCTCAAAAGTCGCTGGAGCATTGCAAAGTCCAAAAGGCATCACTTTGAACTGCCACAATCCGTTCTCTGTTGAGAATGCTGTCTTTTCTTTGTCTTCAGGATGGATTTCGACTTGCCAGTAACCACTTTTCAAGTCCAAAGTTGAGAACCATTGTGCTCCTTCCATTGCGTCCAGAGTATCACTGATCTTAGGCAGAGGGTAGCTATCCTTCTTGGTCACATCATTTAACCTTCGATAGTCCACGCAAAAGCGGGTTGATCCGTCTTTCTTCTTTACCAGGACCACTGGAGACGCCCAAGGGCTTTTAGAGTTTTCGATCAGACCTTCTTCCTTCATGGTGGTTATCAGTTCTTCCACCTCACCTTGTTTGGCTAGTGGAAGGCGTCTTGCAGGTTGACGAATCGGCCTTGCATCCCCGGTATTGATTCGATGTTGCACCAGTTGCGTTCTGCCATACTTCCCTTTCGATGACGAAAAGATGTCTGCAAATTCTTCGAGGAGACCTTCTGCAGTTCTTCGTTGTTGGTGGCCAAGATTAGATGACTTGAGAATGTTCGTCTTTATGGAGTTCAGCTCTTCGGACTTCAAGGATTGCCTTGACTCTTCTTCGTTGATCCTTGTTATCGCTGATACAGATTCGCATTGTCCGACAATCTCACCTTTTCTAAGCTTAACTTCATACGGCTTGATGTTCAGTATTCGTACCGGAACCATGTTCTTTAATGGTCTCACAAGAGTCTTCCCAATGGTGACGTTTTGGGAGGACTTTACAGATGCTGGTTCGACCATGAGGTATCGATGGCTGCCAGGCTTACCCTTCAATTTCGTCCACACGAATACCTCTGAAGAAGCAGGCAAAGTGAGATCTTCTTTGATGACGGCTTTCACAGATGGTGAGGTCTCATACGAGTTAGTCCCATAGATCATCGGAATCTCGATGTTTCCATATTTCAGGACTTGGTTCCCGATGTCCAATATAACTCCGTGATCTTTCATGAAATCGACGCCAACAATGCACTCGTCGCATATATCTGCTACCAGGAACAGGTGAGAGAATTCCAACTCTGCCATCCGGATCTTAAGACGTACCTCACCATAAACTTTTGCGGCCTCTCCAGTTGCAGTCCTTAGACGATAGCTATTGGTGTTGTGGAGCCATGCCTTCTTGACGAGGTCTTGCCGTACGATGGACGCCGTGGCACCGGTGTCAATGGTAGCCACACATTTGTTGCCATTTATACTTGCTTCCACGGTCAGGCTCTTGTTGTCACGTTTTGTTTGAGAAACCTGGATGTCGTTTCTGGGGCCATCGATACCAGAAACCAGCTTCTGCCCCTCGAAGTTGGTTCTTATTCGTTTCCCGGGTGGGAAACAACTTCGGAAGCAACGTTGTTGGTGTTGCTTTGAACGGTTGAATTACTCCTATTTCCACAGTGTTGGCATGTGGTTCTTCTTCGTGGTAATCTGCACTATCGCTGTAGATGCCCAGTCTTATTGCAGTTCCAGCATCGTGCTGGTCCGTCTCGCTGACTCCTTTCCACAGTAGCCTTCTGACAAGAACATTCTTGGACTTCTATTTCTCTTACGCGATGCACGTTTTGGGAAGCTTGTTCTGCAGCCTCCATCGTCAGAGCGAAAGCCAATGCTTCTGGTAGTGTTCGATTTCCGGCAGTGCGGATAGCCCTTTGGAGATTTATATCGCCCACAGCTCTCACAAAGGCTTCAACAGCAAGTTGATTTATTATTTCGTTACCAGCTGTTGGATATGCCAGGTGAACCAATCGCTCGATATCTGCCTGAAGCTGCTGCAGAGTTTCACCTCTTTTCTGTGTCCTATTGTTAAGCTGAACTCGGAAGACTTCTGTCATGTGGCTATCCCCAAACCGCTGTTCGATTGCGTTTACCAGAACTGTGAAGTCACCACTCTTCTCTGCTGGGATGGTTTGTAGCAGTTCAGCAGCAGATCCTCTTAAAGCAAGCGTAAGAGCAATGTATTTTTCGTGATCGTCCCAGCCGTTTGTTAACGCTGCTGCTTCAAACAGTTTTTTGTAGATTGACCACGGAATCTGCCCATCAAAGCTTGGAGGATTCACTTCTCTCTTCCTTGAGCACTCACCAGAAGGTTCTCGAGCTTTCATCTTTCGCACTTTTTTTAAGTTCATTTGTAATAGTTTCGATACGTTCGTCCATTTTCTCGAAACGTGCATTTTGTTTTTCGACGCGCTCGTCGACAGTTTCGATTTTCTCTTCGAAGTCCGCAAACCTGCCTTCTAAAAGGTTTTTCTGTTCGTCGAATCGCTCTAGGACATCATTTCTTTGAGTTTCTAGTTGTTTGAGAACATTCTGCTGTTCTTGCTTTTGGTCACTTCTTTGGGCTTCTAGTTGTTTGAGAACATTCTGCTGTTCTTGCTTTTGGTCGCTTCTTTGGGCTTCTAGTTGTTTCCTTTGAGCTTCTAGTTGTTTGAGAACATTCTGCTGTTCTTGCTTTTGGTCACTTCTTTGAGCTTCTAGTTGTTTGAGAACATTCTGCTGTTCTTTCAGGACATTCTTTTCATTCTCTTCAAATTTGGCTAACAGAAGTGACATCATGTTAGATAAGGCAACATTTGTATTTACCTCTTCCACTTTTGCTTCTGATTCGAAAGCAAACGTATCTGGGTCTTCATTTTTCTGCTCCAGATATTCCTGCAGCCGTTTAACGATTTCAGTTTTTACTCCTGTCCCACTTAAGCCACGTTTGCTTAGTTCGGCCTTTAGCTCAGGGACAGTTAAGTCATTCAAAACTTTACTCATTTTTTTTTTATTTTTAACTTCACTATTTCACACAAAATAGTCAAATCACTGCTCACTGTTTTTATTCTCAATAAGTTTTAATCCCTTATTCTGACACCAATGTAATATTCGGCTTGGTCCGACAGTTAAAACTTATTCAAACTTCGTAAATAAAAAAAACACAAATTCACTTTCTTCTAAATTACTCACAAAACTTCTTTATTCAACACTTTCAATTATTACTTTTAAAACACAGTCTTTACTTTTCAAACACAGTCTTTTCTTTATAGCAATTCACAATCCATAATGAACCGCTTCGCTTCCAAGCGCCTATTTATATACCTCAAATCGGTTCGAGAATCTACGAGGTTGTTCTCGATGCTTAACGAAGTTCTCCACTTTATCACTAGATGCTTACCCCTTTCGAGGTTCTTGTATGCGCTGAATGAGTTCCCCTCTAAGCCACTAGATGTTTCTCGATGCTTTACGAAGTTCTCCACTTTATCACTAGATGCTTACCCCTTTCGAGGTTCTTGTATGCGCTGAATGAGTTCCCCTCTAAGCCACTAGATGTTTCTCGATGCTTAAGAAGCGAGTTCTCCTATTAGCCACTAGATGTTTCTCGATGCTTAAAGAAGCGAGTTCTCCTATTACTACCACTAGATGTTGCCCCTTATTATTGAAAGAGTGTATACACATTACAATATGTATATGAATATTCAATGACTTAGGAGATGTTCCTTTCAGAATGGTGGTCGATTTAGAAAAGAACCATAAAAGCATTTTTTCAGGTTATGTCCGCCATTTGCCATAGTGTTCACACTTTACTTAATTTGGAACGAGGGAACCGAATCGATAACTTTTTAAGTGTATCGAAACGGAAAAAGACATTGTCAATGACAGCATCCAATACCCCGCTACTAAACAAAAACAGATCTAGGGAATATGATGTCACATTAGAGTTAGCCCATACACAACTTTTTAATTTCGGGCACAATTTGGACGAAATTGAAAAGAAAAGGCTGTAAAGTATCTTCGTGTCCTTGTTACTCGACCCACGCCTGAGATGAAATTCCCTTGATTTCGTTACTTTTTCTAGAAAATGTATGACTTTATCTTACTCCTTACGTTTCCCATACTATTGATCATCATTGTTTTTACCTCATACGATCAGTAAAGAAAAATAATTTGCGGGTCCCTATGTCGTATACGTAATTTTTTTTTTTTTTTGTTTTACTGACGTATATCCTTTGCATGCACTACTCCTAATAGATTACCTTTAAGGTCTTCGAGTTCGTACATATTATTGCCTACTATGCTTTTGATCCTGGCTGGCACGAACTTAGGACATAGCTTAGCATTTCGTCGTTTTGTAGCGTCACTCAAGATGAAATTCCGTTTGTAAATTGTTTGTCCTACCTGATAAAGTCGATTCTTGCTTCTAAGGTTATAAGTTTTTTCGTAAGTCTTGTGAGCCTGTTCTAACGATTCTTTGATCTTTTTATGTATCAAATTCATCTTTGCTGCTTTTGGTAACAATTCAATTTCTGAGTTATTTAGACTCTTTAACTTTTTCAATAGTAAATAGTCTGATCCATGTTCGACTTTACTTTGGCCGAAAAGAGCTTTGTGTGGCGACATGCCAATCGCCGAATGGACTGTAGTACGTAGTGCACATACAATAGACAAAAGATTTTTGTCCCAATTAGTTTGGTCAGAACCGATGTACGATCGGATTGCGGCTAATATTGAGCGATTGACACGCTCGCTAGCATTTGCCTGAGGCGAATACGATGCTGTCTTTATATGTTTTGTGCCATTTGTATTTAAAAACTTTGAGAATTCTTTGCCTACAAATTGTCTGCCGTTGTCTGACAGAAGAGATTCCGGTACCCCAAATAAGGAAAATACTTCCTCGTCCAAAAACTTAATGGCGGTTTCCGCTGTTGCTTTACGTAGAGCTCTAACAAGGACAAACTTCGTAAGCTCCCTTTTTCGACCTTGGGTAGGGCCCCAGAAAATCAACATAAACGTGTTGGAATGGCCTATCTACGATGTACGCCTGCCCCATAGGTGGTCTTAGAATGGTGTTTGGAGCCTTACATGATTTACAAACATCGCAGTTGGCGATGAACGTTTTCACTTGAGCCGCCATATTAGGCCAGTAAAAACGCTCACGCAGACGATACAGTGTTTTTGCGATCCCACCATGCGAAGCACGAGGGGGATCATGAGCCAATCGGATTAAACGATCTGTAAGCGGAGTGGGGATCCAGAGTTTCCAGATTAAATCATCTTCTCTGGGATCTCCTGTGCATGGTTTGACCTTCTTATATGCAAAACTTTCTGATACATGAAGGTCAGGTAGCTGGCTTTGATTTTCCTCAATTGTTTTAATTAACCCTACATATTCATCTGACTTAAAAGCCGGGTCTGTAAGATCAATCTGTAAAACTTCAGAAGTGTTCACAGTACCATTTATTCTAGATTCAATCTCATCTACGGCGTAGACTCGCGAGAGTGCATCCGGAACAACGTTCTGTGTACCCTTCCTGTGTTCAATTTCAAAAGAGAATCGCTGAAGTCTTAAACTCCAACGCGCTAAACGACCGTTTAAGTCTTTTTGACTCATGAGCCACCTCAGGCTCGCATGGTCCGTCACAACTGTAAACTCCTGTCCTTCAACATACGACCGAAATTTTTCCACGCCAAGCACCGCAGCTAAACATTCCAACTCTGTGATGCTGTAGTTGCGTTGCGCTGACGTGAGCTTGTGGGAGTAATAGTATATGGGTCTCTCTACCCCATCCTCATCTTCTTGGCACAAGACGCAACCGATGCCTGAGGTAGAGGCATCACAGAGGATTTTAAACGGTTTTTTGAAATCGGGATTTATCAGAATTGGTGCTGAAGTCAAAGCTAGCTTTAACTCTTCAAAAGCTTTAAGGGCTTCAGGGGTGAAAATAAAAGTCTTACACTTCTTTAGGGTATTAGTCAACGGAGTCGCTAACGTAGAGTAATTGCTAACAAAGCGTCGGTACCACCCCGAAAGTCCCAAAAATCTTCGAACCTGCCTCGCTGTCTTTGGAATTGGGAAATCTTTAATCGCAGATACCTTGTCTGGATCTGTTTTAATGCACCCACCACCCACAATATACCCTAAAAATTTCAGCTCCTTAAAGCAAAATTTCGACTTTTCCATATTAATGGTTAGTCCGGCGTTTTTGAGAAGAGTTGCAAGTTTGGAAAGGATTTTTAAATGCTCGTCAAATGTCGCCGAAACTACCAACAGATCGTCCAAATAAACAAAGATATTCTGTCTCAATTCATGAGGAATCACTTTGTCCATGAGTCTGCATAACCGCTGAGCGGCGTTGCAGAGGCCAAAGGGCATAACAGTGAATTGATAGAGAGGTATGCCGGGCACAGTAAACGCTGTCCTTTCCCTTGATGATCTCTCCAGCGGTATCTGCCAGAAGGCGTCCTTCAGATCCACACTTGAGATGAAGTGTGTCTCTGACTGACGACTAAGCAGACCATCAACATGATGAAGTGGATAGGCATCGTTCTTAGTAGCTTTGTTCACTTTCCTAGAGTCCAGACACGGGCGATTTTTGCCGGGCTTCTGTACCAGGACAATAGGAGAGCTCCACGCGCTTTCGCTTTCCTCGATGACTCCCAATGAGAGCATCCTATCCAAATCAGCATACATCATAGTTTGTACCGCCGGAGAAACCGGGTGAAAACGTTGTTTAATGGGCTCTGCGTCCCCTGTGTTTATTGTATGTTCCTCTAGTTTGGTTCGCCCGAGCCCTAATTTGGCTGCGGACGGAAACAAACCTATAACATTTTGAAGTTCAATTTTCTGATCGGCTGGTAGGTCGTGAGCATCTGGGTCACAAACTGGGTCATTTATTGAAATCTCGGAGATAATATGGGGTGCGATACCGAAAATTTTCCAAAAATTCACCCCTAAATATAAGGGCTGCTCTAACGAAGGCACTAAGAAGAAAGTTATATCCTTCGTTATACCTTTGTACGTAATTGTTGTAGAGAATTCGCCTACAATAGGTTGTGGTTCTCCACTTGCGGTTCTTACTTTTGACTGGAAAGATTTAAAGGAAACGCCTGCCTTTTTCATTAAGTCCAAACAACCTGAACCCAAACAGCTAATGCTGGCGCCACTATCTAGAAGCCCATGCATTTTTTCACCAAAGATGAAAACAGTAGCATATGGCCTTGGGTCATGGGTGTCGCAAAGTTTCGTTGCACAAATAGCTTTATGCTTTTCGCGTTTCTTTTTAAATCTTTCTCTCAGCTTAAGAATAGGTTTTGGAGGTTCTTTGAAGATTCGAGCTCGGGTTTCATAGTAGTCTTTTAGCCTCTCGTGTAGAGATTTTTGATTTCGAAAATTTTGTGTTGGTGAATCTGGATTCGCTTTGAAAGAATTATTAGTCGATCTTTTTAAAAGGGTGAGTTTAGGATTGTCAGGTAGTTTGAGTTCTATATTTGGTGTGGTCACGTCAGGTGGGAGAGATACGTCAGGTGGGAGAGATACGTCAGGTGAAAAAGG
Source organism: Eupeodes luniger (assembly GCA_951509635.1). Classification (NCBI taxonomy): domain Eukaryota; kingdom Metazoa; phylum Arthropoda; class Insecta; order Diptera; family Syrphidae; genus Eupeodes; species Eupeodes luniger. The sequence goes on along the minus strand of OX608073.1, from coordinate 179,479,187 downwards.
TAAATCTGGTGCAGAAAAGGCAGATGGTTTTATTAAGGGTTTGTCTACATGGTCTTGGATTCCGGAGTCACCTTTTGAGGGCAAGACTCCCCGGTTGAATTGCCCCGGTTGTGGTTTCCCGAACACTTAGGACATTTTGGGGACGTGGTGTTTGCAGTACCACATCTGAAACAAAATAGACTCCTCTGTGGGCTGGGGCATTGTTTGTAAGAATGTCCCTTAACCTTACAGTTCCAGCAAGTATAAGCAATTTGATTCCTCTGTGTAGATGTGAAGGTGACAGCGTCTAAATCGTGTTGTTCTTCAGTAAGATATTTTATTTCGTTAACTTTGGCCTTTTGATTGGAATTAGGAAACGTTCTCGAGCTTAAAGTTTGGTTTTGTACTGCGTGTTTTTCTATCGCCCGACACACATACACTAACTCAGGTAATCTATCAGTGTCGAACGTTATAAGGAGTTCTCCTGTTCGACGTTTGACATTTTGCTTGATCAACTCAATCAATTCCCTAGGTGCCTTAGGGAACTGTAATCTAGCGTTCATTACCAGAATATCCTGGTAAAAATCATCGAAACTTTCTGTGACTCCTTGCCTTCGGTCGAACATTTTGCGCAAAAGTTCGGAGTCAGTTTCAATGCTTCTAAACTGCTCAACGAGGGAAAATTCTAAATTACTCCAAGTGGCTCCTGGGTTAGACTTTAAAAACGTCCAAAACCAACTCTCCACTTGGCCTGCTACGAAGAGATGGAAATGGAGGAATATATCCTCCCAACTTACTTTGTAGCAAATTTTCAAACGCTTTAAACGAAATAAAAAGTCGTCGACAGTCATTCGCTGGTTGTCAAACTTGAGTCCCCACTTTTGGAACTCAATCGAGCGAAGAGACAAAGTAGTAAGAGGACGGTCACTAGGAGTTGTAGAGTTGAGATTTAGAGCGTTTATTTGGCTTATGAAATTTTGAACATTCTCACTTTGATGTGTAGGATCAATTGGATCCTGACGGTTACTCTGAGGCTGGCGTGCATTTAGGTTTGGATTAACGGGGCTCGCATTTCGGGAACTTTGATTTTGTGGGGACTGTATCTCTATCTGTTCTTGTTCTCTTCTAGGAGGTGTAACAGCAGTTCTGATTTCCTCCTGAATTGTCCTAGTTACTTCTCTTCTCAAATTAAGTCTTTCAGCCTCGTATTCAGCTTTTCGGTTCTTTAAGTCCTCGGCCCTACTAAGCCCTATTGCAGCCGTAACTATATTCTCAATATAGCGTTTGAGGCTTTCATCTAGTGAAAAAGGGTCTGAGCGTCAACAGGGTTGTCTGATGGATGATTTATTGGATCGGTTTCACCCTCATTTCTGACAGTCGTAACCCTTTGACTTGTGCCCTGAACACTTGAATCCTGTTCTATACCTTCCAAATCCTTATCTCTAGTATTCTTCTTTTGACTCTTTGGAGGCATTTCAAATTATTTCAAGCTAAGAACGAACTTATAAAATCACTTCTAAAAAAAAACGTACCAAACAATGACGTTGTCAAAATAAAAACTATAGAATATTTGAGTCTCAAAATCACGAAAGGAATACTTATAATTGTCTATATAATAACTGCTCAAGGTACTTGAAAGCACTTGTAAAAAAGGAGTAGGTACTCCTATCAAATGCTATGGTGTCAAAAAAAAAAAAAAGGAAAATAACTCTGAAAAAAAATTTAAATTTATGTGCACGAGCGATAACTTAAAACTTTTTATATAAAAGCTGAGAATGAAAAACTAAAGTTTCAAACTAAAATAAGTAAAATATCCTCAAAAAAAAATTATCTAAATCTGTCAAAGTATACAAAATATATTTTATATGATCATGTGGTGCTTCGGAAAGTAGAGAAGGTTTTGTGAGTAACTCAACGGCGAGAGAAAAAATGAGAAAAAAAAAATGTTTGCTTGTGAATATATACCTAGTAGCTATCACGAAATATTAATAGAACCAAAGTGCTAAGAGCGCTATTGAAAGAAATAGTTCTTACAACTGGAATCTAACAGACGTTAATACCGACATATAGTTCTCTTAAATATTCTCTTAAGCTACCGATAGATAAAAAAAATAATATTTTCTTTTTGTGAAAATATAAAAGGTATGATTTTAGTCAATTTGCTCAAGGACAAAAAATTTGCTGGAACAGAACTCAGGCGCAGCAGACGGAGACGTGGTTTCTAAGAACTGGTATCCCCCGGTCGTCCGACGAACTCCTCCAGACAAAAATTTAAACTTATGACCATGATCCTCAGTTATCAATACATTAACTGAAAAAATTGTTAAGTAACACGAATTCCAGGACATTGCTAACTTAAAGCTCATTGATAATTTTATATAGAAAAATGAAAGTCTTAAACGCTACAATAAGTTATGTCATAATAAACTATACTTGGTTGGACGTTCTGAATTTGTTTTTCTTATATAAGTAGAAAAATATATCTGCTTAATCCTGAGGTTTGTTTAAACATTCATCAAAAATTTAGCCTATCGTATAACTAACAAAAAAAAGGTCGTTTCGGCTTTTATAAAACGCTAATAATTTTAAAAAGATTCTTGCCCCAAATTGGGCGCCACCTGTGTAACGGAATTGATGTTCTCTCTTTGTAAACTGGCGATGTTCTGTCTTTCCAATTATCATCCTAAACCACCGGATACTCAGGGTGAGCAAGGAAATACAAAGAGGTTGTCCCAGTCGGCTAAGTGCTGGTGTAGGCATGCTCGCTTTAGCCTGGTGCTAACTCGTCGGTGGGGTGGGATCTTGCACTCGCCACTGGACTGCCGTATACATTTCCATACATGCCTATCTCGCATCAAGAATCAATCGAATTCCTCATTTTCACAAAAACGAATCAAATTATCAAACAAACATTTTCTTGTGGAAGCCGTGATGTTATAGGCTCCCGAGTGATACCCTCCCTTCGGTTCACCACGTTAAGCAGGAACCCCGTGGTTACCGCTCCACTCAAATGATCTACGATAACCCCTTACATAAATTAAAAGAAAACCTAATCTTCACTCAATTCGTCACCGTCGATCCTCATTTTCCTTCTCTTAACTTTCCTCAGCACTTCTCCTAAAACTAACCCACTAGCATCATGACTTCTTCACTGACCAACAATAAATTATCCATACTCGGAGATTAAAATTCAATGTAAGTAATTTTTATTCGATATAACAAAATATCATTTTTACAATTTATAAATTTCTCGGGTTTGCATTTTAAAACTTCATATTAAAGCAAACAAAAAAAATAATCCAGTTAAATCACAATAAGTAAACAATAAAAATTATATTAAAAAAATAAAAATGTAAATAGGTAGGTAGGTACTTATCAGAACCTGACTGTAAAAACTAATATGACATGAGTGCAATAGTTTGTCTAAATACGATCTTATATGGCTCTAGGTATGAACTTATAAAAAAATAATCAAAATTTAAATTTATCGAATTCACTCAAACTTCATTGACCGCTTTCAATAACGATCTCTCTTGGTCTAGTTTAAAAAAAAATGAGTGTCAAACTTTCGGAATGTATAACACTATCGTTCAATGGACAATTGCACCTTTTTTTTTTTGTATACACATACATATATGATTAACAAAATCTTTGGACTCACCGCGAATTCTCCTCCAATGAAGTGGTGCGCACTACCTCCTTGGCTGGACCTGGAGCTTTTTTTTTGTTGAGTTTTATTACTCTGGCCTCTTGTGACGATCTGTGTGCTATTATTAATGGGGAAAAAGGTAAAAATGTCAAATTGAACGAGTTACGAGCATATATACATATATGTAATAAGTTGGATACTTAGCTTTGAGTGTATTCGTTACATAAAGAGTATTAAATTTAAGATTCGGAGTTGTATGTCAAAATGATTAGATTTTAATGGTCTTGGCGACCGAGACTGTCATTAGCGAGTATTCTCTTGAGGAAACTGGCTGGTTCGACGAAAAGCCGCACTTTCTTTGCTGAACAGATTGCCTGTGATGGATCGCCCTATTCTGATGCTGGACCAAAATTAGATTTGAAGATGGGACCTTAGTAAGGAAAAATCTACGACCAATTTCCTGGTGACGATGCTACGTACTTCCCTTCGACTACACCTAGGAGGAACCCTTCTAGGCCTTTCGAAGCACCCCACGTGCTCCGCGACGTGCAATGAAGGCACGCACCTCACAGTCCAAACACACGGGCGCAGTCGTATGACCTTTTTTTTTTTTTTGTGATGTGATTCTTTCTTCTGTGCAATAAAAATAATTGATCTCACTACACCTTAGCTTAACTAATTCGTGTTTCAATTACCTTCGAAATTTATCTGACTTATTTTGTCTGATCAGTCGATCGTGTCTGTTTGAAAGGCAATACGACTAGGAAACCTTAAAAGTATTTAGTTAAATTCCGAGAAGATCAAAAACTTTCATGTGGTTTACCTTTATTAATTCCGTAGAAAAGTTTGTAAGAAAAGCAATGTATATTTAATCCAAATGTTGGTATTTGATTTTCTTGGAACTTAACTAAATTTTAATATCGGTTATATATGTATATGAATATTCGATGACTTAGGAGATGTTCCTTTCAGAATGGTGGTCGATTTAGAAAAGAACCATAAAAGCATTTTTTCAGGTTAAGTCCGCCATTTGCCATAGTGTTCACACTTTACTTAATTTGGAACGAGGGAATCGAATCGATAACTTTTTAAGTGTATCGAAACGGAAAAAGACATTGTCAATGACAGCATCCAATACCCCGCTACTAAACAAAAACAGATCTAGGGAATATGATGTCACATTAGAGTTAGCCCATACAGTGTTTAACGTTGTTAATGGCGGAAAGCAAAGAAAGGCTGTAGGTGCAAATTATGGTTCTCTGTTTTCTTTTGGTAGCAATTTGTGTTGCTTTAAGAATAGCTAAGGCTTCAACTGAGAATATCGAGAGGTAGCTTGGGAGTCTTTCTGCAGATTGAAGTTCGCAGTTTTTGTTGACAATTGCCATACCTGTGCCAATATCATTTTTTGAGCCGTCTGTATACAGAACATTCCAAACGTTGGTAGGGAAGTGGTTTATTAGCTCATGGAAGAGTTGGATGAAGGTTTCCTTAGGGGTAGCGTCTTTGTTGTGTTTCGATAAGCTGATATTGATAGCTTCTTTCGGGAGCAACCAAGGAGGGTATTTTCGACGATGGAGTTCTTCACATATGGTACGATGCCAATATTATTGGCAAAGTTCAATGCTTTATATAAGGTAGGGTTGTTTTGGCACCTTTTTTCGTTTCAAAATTTTTGTAGAATCTGTGTTAATTTGCGAACGGTAGAGTAAGTTCGGGTAATGTGGAGTAGGCGGGTAATGTGGACTACTGCATTTCTCCTTTTAGTGAGAGAGTAAGAGAACTCTTTTTCTTGTTAGATGTTAGTTCTCTTAAGTAGAGAGCCATATCTTTATTACCATGTGCGTATGAGCTTTAAATTCTGCGCAGTGCAGTGTTTATTGTTTTGGCGTGAGGTCGTTGTTAATTTTTGTTGGCTGTAAAAACTTCATATTTATTTAAACTAAGCTTAAATTCGGGTGAGTGTTTCTTTTTCGGTATTCTTATTTTGTGTTTTTTGATTTAGAAGGTGAATTTAACTGTTTTGCTTGAGTTTTATATAAATAATAAGGTTTTTCTTATGAAACATGCTTTTCGGCTATTGTGGAGTACCCACAAGCGGGTAAAGTGGAGTAGTACTCCACATTTGCCATCTGTTTAGGATGAGGTCTAATTTTGTACGTTATTTTATAGATTCATCAGAAAATGCCAAAAAAAGGGATACTTGTAAGGAAATGGGACTCCGTTAGTATGGAAAAAGCTCTACTTGCAATCAAGAAAGGAGAAATGGGTGTTAAGCTGGCGGCAAAAACATATAACGTACCAAAAACAACGCTGCAACGTATGGCACGAAGTGGTAAGAGCATTCATGATCTTTTATCCACTCCTTTGGGTCGCAAACCAACTTTTAGTAAACATTTGGAAAAAGAGCTTGTAGAGTATTTACACGAGATGGAAAACCGTTTTTGGGGATTAACCAGAAGTGATATACGAAGTTTAGCTTTCCAAATGGCCCAAAAAAATAACATTCCGAACAAGTTTTCGTTACTCCATAAGACAGCTGGTAAAGATTGGTTGTATGGCTTTTTAAAAGACATAAAAGTGAATTAAGCTTTCGGCTTTCAACGGGAACTTCCATCGATAGAGCTAAGGGCTTCAATCAGCAAAATGTAAATAAATTTTTTGACATTTTGGAAGAGTTATACGAAAAATATAACTTCACGTCCAGAATCTGGAATGTGGATGAGACTGGGTTAACCATTGTGCAAAACAGGCAGCCACAGGTTTTAGCCAAAAAAGGAAAACGTCAAATTGGAGCTTTGACCTCTGCGGAGCGTGGTTCATTAGTAACAGTGGTAAATTGCATGAGCGCTGGTGGCAGTTTTATTCCACCTTATTTCATATTTCCGCGGAAAAGAAGCAACCCGCTGTTCATGAACAACGCTCCTGCGGATTCCAAGGCGACTTTCCATATTTCTGGGTGGATTCAATTGCCCATTTTTACAGAGTGGTTCCGCCATTTTTTAGAGTTTTCCAAACCCTCTGAACAATAGCCAGTTCTATTAATCTTAGATGGTTACTATAGCCATACTAGGAACTTAGAAGTTATTGACTTGGCTAGAAAAAACTTCGTGATAATTGTTTCCTTACCACCACACTGCACCCATAAGATGCAGCCGTTGGATAGGAAATTTATGGGTCCTCTCAAAAAGTACTACAATGAAGAAATAAGACGTTTTATGAGAGAAGCTGGACGAAAAGTCACCTTGGGTGATATAGCCCAGTTGTTTAAAAACGCATATCTTAAGGTACAAACAGGACAAGTGGCAGTCAGTGGATTTAGATGCAGCGGAATTTTTCCATTCAATAGGCATATTTTTTCCAAAGCTGATTTTTTAGCATGTGAGACTGAGCCTGAGCCTGTGCCTGAACCGTTACCAGAAGCTGAAACTACAAATTTTAACAAATCGAACTTGTCTCTTGAAGCTAATGAAATGCAGAATATTGTGGCAGAAATTGATAGTCAAACGGAGTCCACTTCGATTTTGAACCATACTGAAGTACATTTTACTCCGTGGGATATTTCTCCTCCTCCGAAATTAAAAAGGGTTGCGTCCAAAAATAGGGGCAGAAAAACTGAAGCCGCAGTTTTGACAATATCACCTTACAAGAGTCAGTTAGAAGAAAATCTTAATAAAACCAGCAAGCCTGTTAAAATAAAAACCAGAAACCAACCAAAATTTATGGATGCAGCAAAAATAGGAAAGGAAAAGGAGCCGAAGTCGTCTTTAACAAAGAGTCAGCTTAGCAAACCATCTACCTCAAAACGTCATCGGCAATCTTCATCATCAGATGATAGCCCCGTATAAGATGTTATTTGCTGATTCTGAAGATGATAGGGAAGAATTTCCGACCTCAAAAGATACAAAATGTAATTTCTGTGACGTGTTATGGGGTGATGACTTTACTGGGGAAAAATGGACTCAATGTCTCCAATGTGATATAATTTGGTCTCACGAAAAATGCATCCCGAAACGGAGTGCTATTTTCATATGCAGCTCATGTGACGAATTGTTTTTGTAGATAATAAACAAGACTGAAGATCCTCAAATCTGAAACATTTATTCCTTATGAAATACCTTTTATTTATTTTGTTATTTAGAGATAATATTTATGTTTTTGTTTGTTTAAATTATTAGTCCAGTCAAATTGTCATAAATGGTTACATAAATTAGGGTAGTTTCGATTTTTTGATATGTTGTTTGGGTTGGTAAGATGTTGAAAAATCCAAGTTTTCTAATTCCCCCCACCACCGCGGGCGCCACCATCTTGAAAAAACTGCTCAATTTGGGGACTTTTTCCTGTATTTTCAAAATATCTTCTAAAGTATTGGTTTTAGAGTTATACGAAAAATATAACTTCACGTCCAGAATCTGGAATGTGGATGAGACTGGATTAACCATTGTGCAAAACAGGCAGCCACAGGTTTTAGCCAAAAAAGGAAAACGTCAAATTGGAGCTTTGACCTCTGCGGAGCGTGGTTCATTAGTAACAGTGGTAAATTGCATGAGCGCTGGTGGCAGTTTTATTCCACCTTATTTCATATTTCCGCGGAAAAAAAGCAACCCGCTGTTCATGAACAACGCTCCTGCGGATTCCAAGGCGACTTTCCATATTTCTGGGTGGATTCAATTGCCCATTTTTACAGAGTGGTTCCGCCATTTTTTAGAGTTTTCCAAACCCTCTGAACAATAGCCAGTTCTATTAATCTTAGATGGTCACTATAGCCATACTAGGAACTTAGAAGTTATTGACTTGGCTAGAAAAAACTTCGTGATAATTGTTTCCTTACCACCACACTGCACCCATAAGATGCAGCCGTTGGATAGGACATTTATGGGTCCTCTCAAAAAGTACTACAATGAAGAAATAAGACGTTTTATGAGAGAAGCTGGACGAAAAGTCACCTTGGGTGATATAGCCCAGTTGTTTAAAAACGCATATCTTAAGGTACAAACAGGACAAGTGGCAGTCAGTGGATTTAGATGCAGCGGAATTTTTCCATTCAATAGGCATATTTTTTCCAAAGCTGATTTTTTAGCATGTGAGACTGAGCCTGAGCCTGTGCCTGAACCGTTACCAGAAGCTGAAACTACAAATTTTAACAAATCGAACTTGTCTCTTGAAGCTAATGAAATGCAAAATATTGTGGCAGAAATTGATAGTCAAACGGAGTCCACTTCGATTTTGAACCATACTGAAGTACATTTTACTCCGTGGGATATTTCTCCACCTCCGAAATTAAAAAGGGTTGCGTCCAGAAATAGGGGCAGAAAAACTGAAGCCGCAGTTTTGACAATATCACCTTACAAGAGTCAGTTAGAAGAAAATCTTAATAAAACCAGCAAGCCTGTTAAAATAAAAACCAGAAACCAACCAAAATTTATGGATGCAGCAAAAATAGGAAAGGAAAAGGAGCCGAAGTCGTCTTTAACAAAGAGTCAGCTTAGCAAACCATCTACCTCAAAACGTCATCGGCAATCTTCATCATCAGATGATAGCCTTGCCCCGTATAAGATGTTATTTGCTGATTCTGAAGATGATAGGGAAGAATTTCCGACCTCAAAAGATACAAAATGTAATTTCTGTGACGTGTTATGGGGTGATGACTTTACTGGGGAAAAATGGACTCAATGTCTCCAATGTGATATAATTTGGTCTCACGAAAAATGCATCCCGAAACGGAGTGCTATTTTCATATGCAGCTCATGTGACGAATTGTTTTTGTAGATAATAAACAAGACTGAAGATCCTCAAATCTGAAACATTTATTCCTTATGAAATACCTTTTATTTATTTTGTTATTTAGAGATAATATTTATGTTTTTGTTTGTTTAAATTATTAGTCCAGTCAAATTGTCATAAATGGTTACATAAATTAGGGTAGTTTCGATTTTTTGATATGTTGTTTGGGTTGGTAAGATGTTGAAAAATCCAAGTTTTCTAATTCCCCCCACCACCGCGGGCGCCACCATCTTGAAAAAACTGCTCAATTTGGGGACTTTTTCCTGTATTTTCAAAATATCTTCTAAAGTATTGGTTTTAGAAAAACAAAGTCGATGGCTTTTTTAAACTAGATTAAATTACCTACAATTCGAGACCAAAACGAAATTTTTAGCTCTAAAAGTCCCCGAGATAGAGCTCTTTGAATTTTGAGAATTTTTCTAGCTTTTTGTAGCTTTTATAATTTTTTTTTGTTTTTTTTTACCAATGTATTTATTGAAAAACAAGAAGGTTCAAATTCTTTTACTATATATTTTGCAACATTCATGTAAAAAAGTGTTTGCTGAACCAAAACTTTACACTTTAATTCGTTTGGAAGGGTTCCTCGTTGTTTCGGCTCCTATTGCGGATAGAGTATCGCATACTCTCATCAGAGCGTATTGAGGTGATAATGTCAATAGATTCAGGAATAATTTTTGTTGGCTGTAAAAACTTCATATTTATTTAAACTAAGCTTAAATTCGGGTGAGTGTTTCTTTTTCGGTATTCTTATTTTGTGTTTTTTGATTTAGAAGGTGAATTTAACTGTTTTGCTTGAGTTTTATATAAATAATAAGGTTTTTCTTATGAAACATGCTTTTCGGCTATTGTGGAGTACCCACAAGCGGGTAAAGTGGAGTAGTACTCCACATTTGCCATCTGTTTAGGATGAGGTCTAATTTTGTACGTTATTTTATAGATTCATCAGAAAATGCCAAAAAAAGGGATACTTGTAAGGAAATGGGACTCCGTTAGTATGGAAAAAGCTCTACTTGCAATCAAGAAAGGAGAAATGGGTGTTAAGCTGGCGGCAAAAACATATAACGTACCAAAAACAACGCTGCAACGTATGGCACGAAGTGGTAAGAGCATTCATGATCTTTTATCCACTCCTTTGGGTCGCAAACCAACTTTTAGTAAACATTTGGAAAAAGAGCTTGTAGAGTATTTACACGAGATGGAAAACCGTTTTTGGGGATTAACCAGAAGTGATATACGAAGTTTAGCTTTCCAAATGGCCCAAAAAAATAACATTCCGAACAAGTTTTCGTTACTCCATAAGACAGCTGGTAAAGATTGGTTGTATGGCTTTTTAAAAGACATAAAAGTGAATTAAGCTTTCGGCTTTCAACGGGAACTTCCATCGATAGAGCTAAGGGCTTCAATCAGCAAAATGTAAATACATTTTTTGACATTTTGGAAGAGTTATACGAAAAATATAACTTCACGTCCAGAATCTGGAATGTGGATGAGACTGGATTAACCATTGTGCAAAACAGGCAGCCACAGGTTTTAGCCAAAAAAGGAAAACGTCAAATTGGAGCTTTGACCTCTGCGGAGCGTGGTTCATTAGTAACAGTGGTAAATTGCATGAGCGCTGGTGGCAGTTTTATTCCACCTTATTTCATATTTCCGCGGAAAAGAAGCAACCCGCTGTTCATGAACAACGCTCCTGCGGATTCCAAGGCGACTTTCCATATTTCTGGGTGGATTCAATTGCCCATTTTTACAGAGTGGTTCCGCCATTTTTTAGAGTTTTCCAAACCCTCTGAACAATAGCCAGTTCTATTAATCTTAGATGGTCACTATAGCCATACTAGGAACTTAGAAGTTATTGACTTGGCTAGAAAAAACTTCGTGATAATTGTTTCCTTACCACCACACTGCACCCATAAGATGCAGCCGTTGGATAGGACATTTATGGGTCCTCTCAAAAAGTACTACAATGAAGAAATAAGACGTTTTATGAGAGAAGCTGGACGAAAAGTCACCTTGGGTGATATAGCCCAGTTGTTTAAAAACGCATATCTTAAGGTACAAACAGGACAAGTGGCAGTCAGTGGATTTAGATGCAGCGGAATTTTTCCATTCAATAGGCATATTTTTTCCAAAGCTGATTTTTTAGCATGTGAGACTGAGCCTGAGCCTGTGCCTGAACCGTTACCAGAAGCTGAAACTACAAATTTTAACAAATCGAACTTGTCTCTTGAAGCTAATGAAATGCAGAATATTGTGGCAGAAATTGATAGTCAAACGGAGTCCACTTCGATTTTGAACCATACTGAAGTACATTTTACTCCGTGGGATATTTCTCCTCCTCCGAAATTAAAAAGGGTTGCGTCCAAAAATAGGGGCAGAAAAACTGAAGCCGCAGTTTTGACAATATCACCTTACAAGAGTCAGTTAGAAGAAAATCTTAATAAAACCAGCAAGCCTGTTAAAATAAAAACCAGAAACCAACCAAAATTTATGGATGCAGCAAAAATAGGAAAGGAAAAGGAGCCGAAGTCGTCTTTAACAAAGAGTCAGCTTAGCAAACCATCTACCTCAAAACGTCATCGGCAATCTTCATCATCAGATGATAGCCTTGCCCCGTATAAGATGTTATTTGCTGATTCTGAAGATGATAGGGAGGAATTTCCGACCTCAAAAGATACAAAATGTAATTTCTGTGACGTGTTATGGGGTGATGACTTTACTGGGGAAAAATGGACTCAATGTCTCCAATGTGGTATAATTTGGTCTCACGAAAAATGCATCCCGAAACGGAGTGCTATTTTCATATGCAGCTCATGTGACGAATTGTTTTTGTAGATAATAAACAAGACTGAAGATCCTCAAATCTGAAACATTTATTCCTTATGAAATACCTTTTATTTATTTTGTTATTTAGAGATAATATTTATGTTTTTGTTTGTTTAAATTATTAGTCCAGTCAAATTGTCATAAATGGTTACATAAATTAGGGTAGTTTCGATTTTTTGATATGTTGTTTGGGTTGGTAAGATGTTGAAAAATCCAAGTTTTCTAATTCCCCCCACCACCGCGGGCGCCGCCATCTTGAAAAAACTGCTCAATTTGGGGACTTTTTCCTGTATTTTCAAAATATCTTCTAAAGTATTGGTTTTAGAAAAACAAAGTCGGTGGCTTTTTTAAACTAGATTAAATTACCTACAATTCGAGACCAAAACGAAAAAGTCCCCGAGATAGAGCTCTTTGAATTTTGAGAATTTTTCTCAAAAATGTGAAAAGTACAGACTTTTAGTCGGTTTTTGCTTGATAGCAAGTAAATGGTAAATCCTACGCCAATGTTTGATATAATTACATCCTATGTCGAAACCAGAACAGTTTATTTTTCTGCATATATGCAGATGTTTGTTTTTGTCAGAGGATATTAGTGCACCTGAACGGATAAACCAATTGCTAATTTTATTAAGTACTTCATTAAAAAAATGAACACATCGGTTTGTATCATTCCTTTTGGACATTATATATAACATAAGTCATCCGCATAGAGAGAATGATCAATATTTTTAAATTTAATAATTATTTCACTTAACTCATTGTAGGCTATGATAAAAAGAACAACCGAAAGAGGAGATCCTTGTGGTATACCATTACTTAAGTCATGTATATCTGAAAGTATGTTGTTAACTTTGGATCTAAATTTTTTGTTCATTAAGAATGATTTAATAAAATTATACATTCTCGGTCCGATTTTCCATTTGGATAATGTGTTTAGTATGACATGTATGCCTATATGGTCAAAAGCTTTCTCAAAATCAATCGAAACTAGTGAGATATGGTTTTTGGATGAGAGGGCAGATGAGATAAACTCATCAATATGCAGCAGTGAGTCGATGGTGCTACGGCCTAATTCGAAAGCGACTTGATTTGTATTAATGAGATTGTGTCTTTCGATGTACCATAACAATCTTTTAGAAATAATTTTGTCTAAGATTTTGCTAGTGCAAGGTAGTAAAGAGATGGGTCGATACCCGTTGGTATCAGTTAATTGTTTTTTTGGTTTAGGAATAGGGATGGTAGTGGCAGTGATAAATCGGTGTTGGACAAAAAGGCTTCAACTATTTTTCCACGTGAGTTAACTGTAGGAGAGCCCCAAAGAGGACTCCATGAGTTAAAATCGCCTGTAACAATCACAGGTGAACTTAATGCATCTACTATGTTTTCCAAGTCTATGGCGGAGAATGTTTGTGTAGGATGGATGTAGAGGGATACGATAGTGAGTTTAATTTTAAGTTGAATTTCAACGGCTATTGCGGAGATACTAGAATTTATTTGAAGGATTTTATGAGGGATAGATTTGTGGATCAGAAGGCATATGCCTTGCTTGGAAGTTGTGTTTAAGTTGTGAAAATATGGTTCATATTGCTTTGGAGCTTTGCCTATTGTGCTGAATGGGACGTTTCTTAAAGATAAATTATGAGTGGATTGTTTTCTTTTATTAAGATTTCAAGCTCGTGATAATTGTTGTCCATTAAAGAACCTTAAGGAGTGGGCGTGTTGTTTTGTGAGACTTTTGGGCAGTGTAATTTGAGCTATACTGCGAACAATCAAGGGGCTGTGGGATTATTGGTTGATTGAGATGACTCCGTCGCTCAGGGGACGAGTCACTCAAACAATTTGCACTTGATCTTACTAGGAGATTGAGTTCCAAACAAAATAAATCAGCCCTATCATGAATTCCATCGTAATCGGAAATTTTTACGAATCCCAAAAAACTGTATCATGAAATCCGTTCGTAGTGGAAAATCTCATACAATTTTGCATCTGACGGCCAGACCAAAAAGAAAGTTAAAAAAACAAAGCCCAAATAAGGTTGAAAGAACTAATTCGGCTAAGCGGCAGACGAACAAAAACAAAATGGAGAAGAGGGAAGGAATAACCACGGAGAGTGAATTCTCAGACTACGCCGAGTCTGAGAAAACTGAATATATGTCCGAAGGTGGAGAGGGGCTCTTCAGGTCTCCGAATAGGGATTTAATTCTATCGGAGCCAGAGCCAGTCCCGCCGACAAACAAGGCTTTGGAGGTAGTAGTCGACCTCTAAGATGAAAGAGAACTGGTGCAGGCCCTGCAAGCCAAACAGGCAGCCATCAGCCAGTTCGAGCAAAGCCTCAACAAGCTCAAGGAGGAAATAGAGCCCCTCCGCAGTCCAAAAACAACAGCAACAACAACCACAGTAGCAAAAACAGTCACAACCAGCGTTACCACTTTTCAAAAAAGAGTGGAAGTAGATTTTAGGAAAAAAGCGAAGTAGATTGAGAAAAATGGAAGTAGATTTCAAAAATAAACTTTTTCATATTATTCTATATATTTTTAAATTACATACATTATTTCAATGAAAAAAATTTAAAAAAAAACTTGAATTACTTAAGCTTTCATATCATATACCAATTTAATATGTTAGTCTTAATTCTTGGTTGTTGGCATCGAAAACGCAAAGATTGGGCTCGTGTTGGTCAAATAAAATGACTTTAGGATGTTTTGTTTGCAAAGGACAAGTTCTACAAGATATTGTTATTGTAATCATAATACAATTTCAGTAAATCAACAAACCTTTTATCTTTTTTTGGACAACTTGAAAATATCTTTTCATGTTGAAAACAAAAAATCAAATCCAAAATTACACTAGATTACAACTGAACACAAATAACAAACAGAAGAAAAAAATATAATGAACGACTGGTTCGCATGAACTCCAAAAAAGTTTGTTAAAAAATATTTCCTGTATTTTTAGATTTAAAATGTACCTACAAATAAGTTTGTTTTCAAAAAATGAAATGCCATTTGATTTCTCAAAAAAACCTTAATTTTTTAAAATTTTTATTTGAAAATCGTTTTTGAATTTTAGTTTAAAAATATTTTTGGTATGGAGTTTTGAACTTATTATTAGACGTCTTGCATTTCAATTTTGTAAAAAATGATGACCCATTTTCAAGATATCAAATTTCAAAAAAAAAAAAATTAATATTTTTTTTTAAATTAAAAAAAACAATGACATTTTTGGTCATAAAATATTATTGAGGCAGTATAAGAGCTTTTGGCAGAAAAAAAATAGTTTAGTTCTTGAGAAAACTTAAAAACAAAATAAAGGTTCTATGGGGGTACCCTTCTGGAGCAATACAAAAATATTTTTTGTATTGAAAGAAGCCAAACTAAAAACAAAAATTTTCGCAAAAAATTGCGAATTTGTTACGAATGCAAAACTTGCCATACAGGTCCTATATGTCACAAGTAAAAATGGCAAAAGGGTTAAACTAGAATACTTTAGATAAAACGAAACCTCACCGCAAATGCAAACACTCAAGCGATTTTTATTTATCTTGAAAATTTTGAGACTACAAGACATACTCGTACAAGAGTGATAAGGAGAAAAAAGAAGTATATTCAGTCTATTTTTATTAAAATTGAAGTAGGAAGAAACACAGCCCTTAAAAATGAAGTAGATTTCAATATTTTCATGATGGTGTGAAGTAGGAAGTAGATTTTAAATTTATTTGAAAAAAAGAAGTAGATCTACTTCAATTGAATTAAAGTGGTAACGCTGGTCACAACCCAAGCCCGCTCCCAAAAACACAGGAGCGGAGCAAAATAAAAAGATGCCATCAGCAGTGACAGGCCCAATGTCCGAGGGCCCATCGACTTCGGCTAAAGCCAAACAACAGCAACAACAACAGCTACAACCAAGGCAGCAGGAGCAGCAGAAACAGCTACAGCAGCAGCAGCAGCAGCAACATCAACAACAGCAACAGAAGCAGCAGCAGCAACAGCAGCAGCAACACCAGAAACAACCACAGGCCAAGAAAGAAAAAATACCACCAATAAGGACCCATAGAGTTGACCTGGACGACATAAAACAGGTATGTAAGTCGGCCACTAAGGGCAATTTTTTCATTAAAATCCTAAACGAAAAAGAAAAGAATTATTCGGCCCATTATACTTAGTAAAAGGGTTACTAAAAGAGGCCACAGCTGAGTTCTTCAGCTTCACGCCTAAAAGCGACAAATTTAAGACGGTCCTTTTGAAGGGCAAGTTCCTGCAGGGAACCGGAGGCGCTCTTAGAAGAGCTCCGTGAAAAAGCCACTGACGATCTCAATTTTATCGGGGTCAAGCCTTTCACTACGGTGAAGTCCAGACGAGGGGGTTACAGGCTGCCAATGTTCCACGTAACATTATCGCCCCAAAGCAGTTTTGAGAGTGTGAAGAAAATCAAATCCCTCGACTTTCAAGCTGTGCACTGGGACACATTAAAAAGGCACGACGACATTTTGCAATGTACGAAGTGCCAGAGGTTTGGCCATGCCAAACCCAACTGCAATTTGCAGTTGCGCTGTGTCAGGTGCTCAGAAACCCAAATCGAAGGAGAATGCAAGCTGGGGAATGAGCGGGTTGAGGATTTAACCCAGCTCAAGTGTGTCCTTTGTGGAAACCAAGGGCACCCGGCTAATCATAGGGGTTGCCCTAAGGTCGAAGAAATGAAACAGAAACAGGCCAGTCAAAAAGCGGAAAGAAGTCGAACAGTTCGACAGGCTCCAACACAAAAATTCGTGGATCCCAAATTTTCCTACGCCCAAATGGTGTCAGGGAATGGGAACACGAGACAGGCTCCAACAACGGTTGCCCCAAAGACCCCTGTGCCTAAGGCACCAGAGGTGCAGCCTGACATTGTAGCCTTGTTGTTGAGCATTCAAGGTCAACTAACAGGGCTGCAAAGTCAGATAAAGGAGCAAGGCAAAAGGGTAGATCATTTCTACTCTTTGTTGCCTGGTCTGGCGCAATTTAGACCATAATAGGCGCGCTGCCGGAGACGCGCCTAAAAGTCCTAGCTGTGAGTGTAAATTCACTGATTAGAATTGAACGAAGAGCCAACATGTTCCAATTGTTGAAAGACCACAGTCCCGATGTGTTTATGGCTAGCGAAACCAAGCTAAACCACAAACACAAATTGACTCATAAAAATTACAATATCGTAAGAAGAGACCGGCCCGACTCCACTCAAGGGGGCGGTGTCGCTCTCTTTATACGGAAAGGTATTAATTATAAAGTCGTGTACAACAATGAATTGCGAAAGCTCAAGACGCTAGAAGTTTGCGTTGTATGCATCTCTCTCACTCAAGGGAAGCGGATGTATATGATTACGGCTTATGCGGCTGGAGCTCCGCTCTGTTTCAGAACTCAAGATTCTTTTTAGGAAACTATTTCATCTTGGCCGGTGATTTGAACGCAAAACATGAAGATTGGGGAAATCAACATAGTAGTCCCAGAGGTAACCATCTTTTTAATTTTATGAATCTTTACAGCGTTGAATATGGCGTCGACCTGCTGGCTACTGAAAAGCCATCGTATCCAAGAAGCGGCTCCTTTCTGGATCTTTTGCTATACGACACCAGACTAACAGTTACAGACAAAGTTGGTAATCACCCTCGAAACTGCTTGCAGTCGAGTACGACAGTGATCACTGCGGACTGTTTGCCGTAATGCAGATTCCGAACGAACGCGTGGAGTTGGAGGAATACGTTGCAACGCACTCTTACAATTACAGTAAGATGCGCTGGCCTCGTTTCACCAAACAACAGAAACCTGACAAATACAGAAATTGACCAACATTTACAATAGATGGACGAAACAATAAAACGAACGATGGAACGGACGATACCAAACTACAAAGAGGGACCAAATGGACGCCTACAGAAACGCGACTATTGACGCACTACGTAGGCACAAGAGTGGCTTACTGACAAGACTCAAAAACTTGTACAGACGACTCACAGACCCACACGACTTTGAGGTTAGGACACTGAAGTCGTCAATAAAAAATGTCAATCTGTTGATTAAGGAGAACTACAGGTTATCAATTAACAAGTACTGAGACTGCAAGATCCGGTCAGTTAATTCCAGTGACCCTAGTATGTTCCCTAAAATCAACAAGATATTCAGGAAAAAGAACGACAATGACCTTCCGTGTCTGAAACTTCAAAGAACTGAAGAGAACACAGACGTACTCAGGACAGCGCAAATAGATCCAGAAGAAGCCATCTTTGACGATGACTTTTTTATAATTAAAGATCCGAAAGAAAAAGTGGAGGCGGTGGGAGCTGCTTTCCAGCAAGTGTACAAGGTGAATGCTAGCATTCGCCCCAACCACGACCTGGAAAACAGAGCCCTAATTAATCATTTTTACCTTCAAAATGATATGACACAATGGCGATCTGAGAACCGCGGTTTCATGCGGTTCAATGACGATTCCTTGGCAAATGCCATAATCGCCGAGCAAACGGGTCCTATTCCCCTGTTAGTGCCGAAGGCTGAGCTTCAGCTCATCTTCAACTCAATAAAAAACAAAAAGTCAGCAGGTGTCGATGGTATATCCAACGCTGTACTAATAGGCTTTTCACACCAAACCCAAAACCCGGTTTTCGCGAAAATATCGGTTTTCGCCGAAAACCTACATCGAAAACTCAAGTTTTCCCATACATTTTTGTTAAACCACAAGTTTTCGTAAACACTATGTTTTATATAAAACCTCTCGAAAACAAGTTGGAATTCAAAGTTGAACAAAACAAACAAACCTTTCGGAACATTCAGCGCTCAAATTAATGTAAACAAAACAGCTGATGGCTGCTGTCAAAACAAATATTTCATTTTGAAATAAATTTGGTCGTGGTAAGTCATATTATTTATACAATTTCCTTACGAAATAAGAATTATTGCTTTTTTTTTTTTATTTACAGAATATGGATAATTTGCCAACGTCGAGAATAAAAGCCCCGGTGGCTTTGTTAAGAAACAATTTGTCCGTGAATTCTCTCGGGATTCACGTCCCGGAGTCACTAGAAGTCGTCTACAACAAGGACAAACATTGAAAGAGAAGTTGATGGGACCTCCGGGAGCAAATGGTAAGAAACTTAACATCACAACATAAAAATTTGATGGGGAATATAGACATTTTTTTCTCGTTTAAAGCTTATTCTATTTCCTAACTTGAATGTTGTTTTTTTCGTAGATTATGGCCACAGTATGTTAGAGAGAGAATTCACACTACCTACGGATACTTCGGAGCCTCTGTGGCATTGACAGCTGCAAGTGCTGTTGCAGTGTTCAGAACACCAAGACTCTTGAACTTGGCAACCCGCAATGGATGGATGATAAGACTTTCTTTGACTTTAAATGTGAGTTAATTTTTTTAACATTTTGTTTTTAATTCAAGTCGATGCTTGGAACCGTTGCTGTCATGATTGGTTCTGGTGTGGCAACACAGGCAATTCCACACTCACCCGGTCTAGGTACAAAACAACTTGCCTGGGCAGCACATTGTGCCATTATTGGTGGTGTAGTGGCTCCACTTTGCTTTTTGGGTGGACCAATTCTGACACGGGCTGCCCTCTATACCGCTGGTATTGTTGATGGACTCTCCACTGTGGCAGTTTGTGCTCCAAGTGATAAGTTTCTGTATATGGGTGGACCCTTGGCAATCGGACTTGGGTTCGTTTTTGCCTCGTCGTTGGCTTACATGTGGCTCCCACCCACCACCATTCTAGGAGCTGGTTTGGCTTCGATGTCTCTCTACGGAGGACTAGTATTATTCAGTGGATTCTTACTCTACGATACACAACGCATTGTCCGCAAAGCCGAGACCTATCCAGCATTATTCACACAGAGACCATTTGATCCAGTTAATGAGTGAGTTTTATTTGGTTTATCTCTGGTTCTTGCTTCTTTAACTCCCTTGTTTATTTTTGGTTTTGTGGTTTTAAATTGTGTTGCAGTACCCCGAAAGAAGATAATAGAAATGAGCGCGTCGAGGTAGTAAAGGAGTTCAAGTACCTGGGAGTGTTGATAACATCTAACCTTAGCTGGAGTAAACATACAAAGGAGAAAGCTAGGGAAGCCAAACTAGCTATAAATCTGATGTGGCCAACGTTTTTCAGCAACAGCAACATTGATGTAGCATCGAAGTACCTACCGAGTGTTCAAAGCAACAGTAAATACTTGTATGTGTTATGGGGTGCAAGCATTTGGGTACGCACAACATGAGGAATTCGAAAGTATCCAGAGGTTCTTTTTCAAACGACTATTCCGATTACCTAACGCAACACCAACGTATGCTTTACATGTGGAGTCAGGTTTAGCACCGATTTACATCCAAAATCTCAAATCGCATGCCAATTATCTGACTACAGTAGTGAAAAGAGAAAACGGACTACATAAGTCAATTCTGTTAAGGCAACTTCGAAGAAACGCAACACCTTTCAAAGAATGGAACCATCTTGCCGCGGCACAAAATGTAACGCTTCCTTTAACTGAAAATAACGTTATTGAATGGCAGAATTTACTTGATGACCTGATTGCTAAAACTGATAATGCGATATATTTACAATATCTAGAAAGGGCATCCTCTTCAGAAAGTAGAAACATTTACAGGAACCTGAACCACCAATTGTCATCTGATATGAGTTATTTTTGCAAGGAACTGACTGCAGAAGCTATCGGTATCATCTTTAGGGCTAGAGTCGAAGTACTTAATCTAAACTTTGTGCCTTATAGAGACGATTTATCACAAATCTGCACTCTCTGCAATTTAAGAGAACTTGAAGGTACTCATCATTTTATAGCAGTTTGCCCAATATTGCAAGAAATTAGGCGATTATATTTCCAAGCCAGTTTTCTGACTTTGAACGAGCTTATTGATATTCTCAACGGATCAATTGGTTGGGTAAATCTCTTTAAATTTTGTAAACATGCGTTGTCATATCGCAATAGTTTTTGAACCTTAAGAAATATTCTCCCAGTTAAAAATAAAAAAAAAATAACAAAAATTTGTGTTTCAAATCACGTGAAAATTGTACACCTAGTATTTATGTTTCAAATCATTAAAATTGCATAAAAAGCATCCTTCAAATATTTGTGTTTCAAATCACGAAAAAATTGTATAGTATTTATGTTTCAAATCATTAAAATTGCATAAAAAGCTTTATATCTTTCAAATATTTGTGTTTCAAATCACGTGAAAATTGAATAGTAGATATTTATGTATGTTCCAAGTCATTAAAATTGCTTAGAAGTGTAATATCTTTCAAATTTAAAATATAAAATGTATCTCAACATCATCTATCATTACTTTGATCTGCTATAAACTAATTGTATTGTAACAAAAACTACTCCTTTTTTTAAGATTCGCTTTTTCTTTAACAATTTTCTCTTTAAAAGTCGAATAAGTTGATAAAATATATACAAAATATTTAAAAAACTGTGTATTGAAGATTTAAAAACTTTTATATTTCACTTATACATATGTATTTTAGTTTAAAAAATGTCTATCAGGCAGACGGCAGCTTAGCCATGTCCTTATGTTCTTAGTTTTAATATAATGTAAGACTTATATATTGTAATAAAGAAATTTATCTATCTATCTATCTATCTAATAGAAAGGGAAGGAAGAGAAACAGTGCAGGTTGCACAAAATATTGAACCACCTTATGAAAGTTTTATAGAACTAATTAGAATGCAATTGCTTCAATAAGGAATTGATTCATCTTGTGGCTTTGCGATGGCGTGATGTATTTATTTTTAAAATGCTGTGAAAATCAGAATGTCCCCCGCCAAGTCTGAAGTCAAAAAGTCAAGTTTCAAGTATTTAAAGTTAAAAGTTTCAGAGATGAAGGAGCGCCATTGTCAAGTCAAGTTTTCATGGAGAAATACTTCAGTACTCTAAAATTGGCAACAGAAAGTCTGCGGTTGCTTAGTTCACCTCTTGGAATTCTTATCGTATCTTGGTGTACCTTCTTGCTCTACTTAAAATTTATTTGTGTGTGTTTATTGAAATAAAACTGCATTTTTTGTTAATTTATTTTTATTAAAAATTAAAAATTCCAACTATACGAAAAAAGAATACCTATTTCCGATTTTTTCACAAATCTTCGCAATGTCTTCGTTTGATGAACTGAAAGAAGAAGAAAATGTTTTAAATAAAATGCATTTTTATTGTAACAGTTTTGTTTGTTGTTGATTCTATGATATATTTTCTAGACAATTATAGCTTCTCCTTAGTGAATTGTTCGGACCGGTTGAAGTGAACAAGGAGGATAGCTGCAGTCAAGCGAGCTTGTAGTTCTTGTTGGTTCATGTCGTGAGCCCATTCCACCCGTCCCCACAACTTCAGTTGAAATTCTTCTTAAATGAGAATGTTTGCACTTCAAGAATTTTCAAAAAATCTTGAGAGAATACATACCATATAGAACATATTCACTGTGTGAAAGGAAGTACTTGGATATTTTCATTTTATCAGCATCAGACGGTGGGTGGTGATATACTGGGAGTTTTTTGTATGTTCGTATCCAAACGTTTGTTAAACCACTCAATGACGGGATCCCAGTTGTTCTTATGGATCTCGTATAGATATTTGTCTTCCTGAAAATCAACTTGATAAGTACCTACATACGGCTAAAGTTTTTATCTTGCATTTCCAGATCCTTTAGTTCATTGCAGAAATGAGAGTATATCGAAAGTTCTGCCGCTCGTTCTGAAATGTTGTTTGAAATACACATCATCGTTTACTAACATTTCACGTTTCCAAAAAGTGCTGCATAAAATATTTAGATATATACATACATATTTAGATATATACATACATAGCTTCCTATTAATTGAATTGTTATAACAAGCTAACCTTTGTCCAAATATGTATTTCTTTGCCGATTCCGATTTTCAATTGTATCAATTAAAGCTTTTCTTTCTTCGAAAAGATCATCAATAGGGCTTTGACTAAGTGGGCTGCGGACAACAAACTAATTCCGGATAAACAGTTCGGCTTCAGGTCGGGTCACGACACAATTCATTCTGCGTCTAAACTCGTTTCTGATATCCAATGGAATAAATCAAAACAACAATACACAGGTGCTGTTCTGGTTGATTTGGAAAAGGCCTTTGACACCGTATGGTTAGAGGGTCTTTACCTAAAACTGAGCAGGCTTGGCATATGCAAACCATTGTTGTATATACTTTATGATATGCTTAACGGTAGAAAGTTTGTTGTCAAAAGTGGCAATGTAACTTCTACCACAACATTCTTAATTAAAAATGTTCTTCAAAAGGGAGCGGTGAATTCGCCGATTCTCTTCAGCATTCACATCAGCGATCTGATAGGTGGTCTTACAAAGGCTATAGCTAACGTGGGAGAATGGACAAATATGTTTAACAGGGTGATTGCTAAGGTTGACGAACAAATATTCAATCAACATATCATCAGAGCCTGCTCTTCAGAGTCCAGAGCAGTCTACAAAAATCTTAATCATCAATTGCTAACAGAAAACAAGTACTTCAATAACTGTTTTTCTGCGGAAATTATCAGTGTGATTTTCAAGGCGAGAGTTGAACTATTGGATCTCAATTTTATCCCGCATCGCAATGATAGACAGCAAACTTGTGATCTATGTAACAGAAGAGAACTTGAGAATGTGAATCATTTCATCGCAGTCTGCCCTATCCTGCAAGAGATAAGAAGATTATATTTCAACGAAAGCTTCCTCAACCAAAACGGTCTTTACGAGATTCTGAATGGCAGTCGGGGCTGGGAGTGTCTGTTCAAATACTGCAAGCACGCCTTATCTTACCGCAACAGCTTCTAAATATTTTTGTGTTTTAATCGACTTTATGTTGCAAATCATTAAAATTGCTCACTCAATATCCTTGCTCTTCCATCTTTCTCGCTTTGGCATCACATACTAAAAAGCAAATTCAAATTTGTCCATTGAAATAGTAATTCTCAGTTTCTATGTACATATTGTATATGACTTATTTTCAACCCAAATCTTTTTATTTTTTAAATCTTTTTATTTTAAATTGTTTAAATGTATTTCATTTTCTTTATCATTTTGTTAATCATTTTGTTAACCACGACCTGGAAAACAGAGCCCTAATTAATCATTTTTACCTTCAAAATGATATGACACAATGGCGATCTGAGAACCGCGGTTTCATGCGGTTCAATGACGATTCCTTGGCAAATGCCATAATCGCCGAGCAAACGGGTCCTATTCCCCTGTTAGTGCCGAAGGCTGAGCTTCAGCTCATCTTCAACTCAATAAAAAACAAAAAGTCAGCAGGTGTCGATGGTATATCCAACGCTGTACTAATAGGCTTTTCACACCAAACCCAAAACCCGGTTTTCGCGAAAATATCGGTTTTCGCCGAAAACCTACATCGAAAACTCAAGTTTTCCCATACATTTTTGTTAAACCACAAGTTTTCGTAAACACTATGTTTTATATAAAACCTCTCGAAAACAAGTTGGAATTCAAAGTTGAACAAAACAAACAAACCTTTCGGAACATTCAGCGCTCAAATTAATGTAAACAAAACAGCTGATGGCTGCTGTCAAAACAAATATTTCATTTTGAAATAAATTTGGTCGTGGTAAGTCATATTATTTATACAATTTCCTTACGAAATAAGAATTATTGCTTTTTGTTTTTTTATTTACAGAATATGGATAATTTGCCAACGTCGAGAATAAAAGCCCCGGTGGCTTTGTTAAGAAACAATTTGTCCGTGAATTCTCTCGGGATTCATTATGGCCACAGTATGTTAGAGAGAGAATTCACACTACCTACGGATACTTCGGAGCCTCTGTGGCATTGACAGCTGCAAGTGCTGTTGCAGTGTTCAGAACACCAAGACTCTTGAACTTGGCAACCCGCAATGGATGGATGATAAGACTTTCATTGACTTTAAATGTGAGTTAATTTTTTTAACATTTTGTTTTTAATTCAAGTCGATGCTTGGAACCGTTGCTGTCATGATTGGTTCTGGTGTGGCAACACAGGCAATTCCACACTCACCCGGTCTAGGTACAAAACAACTTGCCTGGGCAGCACATTGTGCCATTATTGGTGGTGTAGTGGCTCCACTTTGCTTTTTGGGTGGACCAATTCTGACACGGGCTGCCCTCTATACCACTGGTATTGTTGATGGACTCTCCACTGTGGCAGTTTGTGCTCCAAGTGATAAGTTTCTGTATATGGGTGGACCCTTGGCAATCGGACTTGGGTTCGTTTTTGCCTCGTCGTTGGCTTACATGTGGCTCCCACCCACCACCATTCTAGGAGCTGGTTTGGCTTCGATGTCTCTCTACGGAGGACTAGTATTATTCAGTGGATTCTTACTCTACGATACACAACGCATTGTCCGCAAAGCCGAGACCTATCCAGCATTATTCACACAGAGACCATTTGATCCAGTTAATGAGTGAGTTTTATTTGGTTTATCTCTGGTTCTTGCTTCTTTAACTCCCTTGTTTATTTTAGATCCCTATCAATTTATATGGACACACTTAACATATTTATTGGAATTGCATCCATTTTGGCTGGAGGCGGTCAACGACGGAAGTAAATTCAAAATTGCGAGTAAATGATCGAATGATCACAGTGCAAGGCTGTGATGTGTGATATTTTATAATTGAATCGATAAATCGAAATTAAAATTGAATGAAATGTAGAAACATAGAAAAAATATAAAACCAAAAATAAATTATTTGTTCATTGTTCGATGCTTTACGTTTGTGGTTTTAAATTGTGTTGCAGTACCCCGAAAGAAGATAATAGAAATGAGCGCGTCGAGGTAGTAAAGGAGTTCAAGTACCTGGGAGTGTTGATAACATCTAACCTTAGCTGGAGTAAACATACAAAGGAGAAAGCTAGGGAAGCCAAACTAGCTATAAATCTGATGTGGCCAACGTTTTTCAGCAACAGCAACATTGATGTAGCATCGAAGTACCGAGTGTTCAAAGCAACAGTAAATACTTGTATGTGTTATGGGGTGCAAGCATTTGGGTACGCACAACATGAGGAATTCGAAAGTATCCAGAGGTTCTTTTTCAAACGACTATTCCGATTACCTAACGCAACACCAACGTATGCTTTACATGTGGAGTCAGGTTTAGCACCGATTTACATCCAAAATCTTAAATCGCATGCCAATTATCTGACTACAGTAGTGAAAAGAGAAAACGGACTACATAAGTCAATTCTGTTAAGGCAACTTCGAAGAAACGCAACACCTTTCAAAGAATGGAACCATCTTGCCGCGGCACAAAATGTAACGCTTCCTTTAACTGAAAATAACGTTATTGAATGGCAGAATTTACTTGATGACCTGATTGCTAAAACTGATAATGCGATATATTTACAATATCTAGAAAGGGCATCCTCTTCAGAAAGTAGAAACATTTACAGGAACCTGAACCACCAATTGTCATCTGATATGAGTTATTTTTGCAAGGAACTGACTGCAGAAGCTATCGGTATCATCTTTAGGGCTAGAGTCGAAATACTTAATCTAAACTTTGTGCCTTATAGAGACGATTTATCACAAATCTGCACTCTCTGCAATTTAAGAGAACTTGAAGGTACTCATCATTTTATAGCAGTTTGCCCAATATTGCAAGAAATTAGGCGATTATATTTCCAAGCCAGTTTTCTGACTTTGAACGAGCTTATTGATATTCTCAACGGATCAATTGGTTGGGTAAATCTCTTTAAATTTTGTAAACATGCGTTGTCATATCGCAATAGTTTTTGAACCTTAAGAAATATTCTCCCAGTTAAAAATAAAAAAAAAATAACAAAAATTTGTGTTTCAAATCACGTGAAAATTGTACACCTAGTATTTATGTTTCAAATCATTAAAATTGCATAAAAAGCATCCTTCAAATATTTGTGTTTCAAATCACGAAAAAATTGTATAGTATTTATGTTTCAAATCATTAAAATTGCATAAAAAGCTTTATATCTTTCAAATATTTGTGTTTCAAATCACGTGAAAATTGAATAGTAGATATTTATGTATGTTCCAAGTCATTAAAATTGCTTAGAAGTGTAATATCTTTCAAATTTAAAATATAAAATGTATCTCAACATCATCTATCATTACTTTGATCTGCTATAAACTAATTGTATTGTAACAAAAACTACTCCTTTTTTTAAGATTCGCTTTTTCTTTAACAATTTTCTCTTTAAAAGTCGAATAAGTTGATAAAATATATACAAAATATTTAAAAAACTGTGTATTGAAGATTTAAAAACTTTTATATTTCACTTATACATATGTATTTTAGTTTAAAAAATGTCTATCAGGCAGACGGCAGCTTAGCCATGTCCTTATGTTCTTAGTTTTAATATAATGTAAGACTTATATATTGTAATAAAGAAATTTATCTATCTATCTATCTATCTAATAGAAAGGGAAGGAAGAGAAACAGTGCAGGTTGCACAAAATATTGAACCACCTTATGAAAGTTTTATAGAACTAATTAGAATGCAATTGCTTCAATAAGGAATTGATTCATCTTGTGGCTTTGCGATGGCGTGATGTATTTATTTTTAAAATGCTGTGAAAATCAGAATGTCCCCCGCCAAGTCTGAAGTCAAAAAGTCAAGTTTCAAGTATTTAAAGTTAAAAGTTTCAGAGATGAAGGAGCGCCATTGTCAAGTCAAGTTTTCATGGAGAAATACTTCAGTACTCTAAAATTGGCAACAGAAAGTCTGCGGTTGCTTAGTTCACCTCTTGGAATTCTTATCGTATCTTGGTGTACCTTCTTGCTCTACTTAAAATTTATTTGTGTGTGTTTATTGAAATAAAACTGCATTTTTTGTTAATTTATTTTTATTAAAAATTAAAAATTCCAACTATACGAAAAAAGAATACCTATTTCCGATTTTTTCACAAATCTTCGCAATGTCTTCGTTTGATGAACTGAAAGAAGAAGAAAATGTTTTAAATAAAATGCATTTTTATTGTAACAGTTTTGTTTGTTGTTGATTCTATGATATATTTTCTAGACAATTATAGCTTCTCCTTAGTGAATTGTTCGGACCGGTTGAAGTGAACAAGGAGGATAGCTGCAGTCAAGCGAGCTTGTAGTTCTTGTTGGTTCATGTCGTGAGCCCATTCCACCCGTCCCCACAACTTCAGTTGAAATTCTTCTTAAATGAGAATGTTTGCACTTCAAGAATTTTCAAAAAATCTTGAGAGAATACATACCATATAGAACATATTCACTGTGTGAAAGGAAGTACTTGGATATTTTCATTTTATCAGCATCAGACGGTGGGTGGTGATATACTGGGAGTTTTTTGTATGTTCGTATCCAAACGTTTGTTAAACCACTCAATGACGGGATCCCAGTTGTTCTTTTGGATCTCGTATAGATATTTGTCTTCCTGAAAATCAACTTGATAAGTACCTACATACGGCTAAAGTTTTTATCTTGCATTTCCAGATCCTTTAGTTCATTGCAGAAATGAGAGTATATCGAAAGTTCTGCCGCTCGTTCTGAAATGTTGTTTGAAATACACATCATCGTTTACTAACATTTCACGTTTCCAAAAAGTGCTGCATAAAATATTTAGATATATACATACATATTTAGATATATACATACATAGCTTCCTATTAATTGAATTGTTATAACAAGCTAACCTTTGTCCAAATATGTATTTCTTTGCCGATTCCGATTTTCAATTGTATCAATTAAAGCTTTTCTTTCTTCGAAAAGATCATCAATAGGGCTTTGACTAAGTGGGCTGCGGACAACAAACTAATTCCGGATAAACAGTTCGGCTTCAGGTCGGGTCACGACACAATTCATTCTGCGTCTAAACTCGTTTCTGATATCCAATGGAATAAATCAAAACAACAATACACAGGTGCTGTTCTGGTTGATTTGGAAAAGGCCTTTGACACCGTATGGTTAGAGGGTCTTTACCTAAAACTGAGCAGGCTTGGCATATGCAAACCATTGTTGTATATACTTTATGATATGCTTAACGGTAGAAAGTTTGTTGTCAAAAGTGGCAATTTAACTTCTACCACAACATTCTTAATTAAAAATGTTCTTCAAAAGGGAGCGGTGAATTCGCCGATTCTCTTCAGCATTTACATCAGCGATCTGATAGGTGGTCTTACAAAGGCTATAGCTAACGTGGGAGAATGGACAAATATGTTTAACAGGGTGATTGCTAAGGTTGACGAACAAATATTCAATCAACATATCATCAGAGCCTGCTCTTCAGAGTCCAGAGCAGTCTACAAAAATCTTAATCATCAATTGCTAACAGAAAACAAGTACTTCAATAACTGTTTTTCTGCGGAAATTATCAGTGTGATTTTCAAGGCGAGAGTTGAACTATTGGATCTCAATTTTATCCCGCATCGCAATGATAGACAGCAAACTTGTGATCTATGTAACAGAAGAGAACTTGAGAATGTGAATCATTTCATCGCAGTCTGCCCTATCCTGCAAGAGATAAGAAGATTATATTTCAACGAAAGCTTCCTCAACCAAAACGGTCTTTACGAGATTCTGAATGGCAGTCGGGGCTGGGAGTGTCTGTTCAAATACTGCAAGCACGCCTTATCTTACCGCAACAGCTTCTAAATATTTTTGTGTTTTAAATCATATCAAAATTAATCGACTTTATGTTGCAAATCATTAAAATTGCTCACTCAATATCCTTGCTCTTCCATCTTTCTCGCTTTGGCATCACATACTAAAAAGCAAATTCAAATTTGTCCATTGAAATAGTAATTCTCAGTTTCTATGTACATATTGTATATGACTTATTTTCAACCCAAATCTTTTTATTTTTTAAATCTTTTTATTTTAAATTGTTTAAATGTATTTCATTTTCTTTATCATTTTGTTAATCATTTTGTTAACCACGACCTGGAAAACAGAGCCCTAATTAATCATTTTTACCTTCAAAATGATATGACACAATGGCGATCTGAGAACCGCGGTTTCATGCGGTTCAATGACGATTCCTTGGCAAATGCCATAATCGCCGAGCAAACGGGTCCTATTCCCCTGTTAGTGCCGAAGGCTGAGCTTCAGCTCATCTTCAACTCAATAAAAAACAAAAAGTCAGCAGGTGTCGATGGTATATCCAACGCTGTACTAATAGGCTTTTCACACCAAACCCAAAACCCGGTTTTCGCGAAAATATCGGTTTTCGCCGAAAACCTACATCGAAAACTCAAGTTTTCCCATACATTTTTGTTAAACCACAAGTTTTCGTAAACACTATGTTTTATATAAAACCTCTCGAAAACAAGTTGGAATTCAAAGTTGAACAAAACAAACAAACCTTTCGGAACATTCAGCGCTCAAATTAATGTAAACAAAACAGCTGATGGCTGCTGTCAAAACAAATATTTCATTTTGAAATAAATTTGGTCGTGGTAAGTCATATTATTTATACAATTTCCTTACGAAATAAGAATTATTGCTTTTTGTTTTTTTATTTACAGAATATGGATAATTTGCCAACGTCGAGAATAAAAGCCCCGGTGGCTTTGTTAAGAAACAATTTGTCCGTGAATTCTCTCGGGATTCACGTCCCGGAGTCACTAGAAGTCGTCTACAACAAGGACAAACATTGAAAGAGAAGTTGATGGGACCTCCGGGAGCAAATGGTAAGAAACTTAACATCACAACATAAAAATTTGATGGGGAATATAGACATTTTTTTCTCGTTTAAAGCTTATTCTATTTCCTAACTTGAATGTTGTTTTTTTCGTAGATTATGGCCACAGTATGTTAGAGAGAGAATTCACACTACCTACGGATACTTCGGAGCCTCTGTGGCATTGACAGCTGCAAGTGCTGTTGCAGTGTTCAGAACACCAAGACTCTTGAACTTGGCAACCCGCAATGGATGGATGATAAGACTTTCATTGACTTTAAATGTGAGTTAATTTTTTTAACATTTTGTTTTTAATTCAAGTCGATGCTTGGAACCGTTGCTGTCATGATTGGTTCTGGTGTGGCAACACAGGCAATTCCACACTCACCCGGTCTAGGTACAAAACAACTTGCCTGGGCAGCACATTGTGCCATTATTGGTGGTGTAGTGGCTCCACTTTGCTTTTTGGGTGGACCAATTCTGACACGGGCTGCCCTCTATACCACTGGTATTGTTGATGGACTCTCCACTGTGGCAGTTTGTGCTCCAAGTGATAAGTTTCTGTATATGGGTGGACCCTTGGCAATCGGACTTGGGTTCGTTTTT
This sequence comes from Eupeodes luniger, assembly GCA_951509635.1. NCBI lineage: Eukaryota > Metazoa > Arthropoda > Insecta > Diptera > Syrphidae > Eupeodes > Eupeodes luniger. The sequence goes on along the minus strand of OX608073.1, from coordinate 179,447,673 downwards.
GCCTCGTCGTTGGCTTACATGTGGCTCCCACCCACCACCATTCTAGGAGCTGGTTTGGCTTCGATGTCTCTCTACGGAGGACTAGTATTATTCAGTGGATTCTTACTCTACGATACACAACGCATTGTCCGCAAAGCCGAGACCTATCCAGCATTATTCACACAGAGACCATTTGATCCAGTTAATGAGTGAGTTTTATTTGGTTTATCTCTGGTTCTTGCTTCTTTAACTCCCTTGTTTATTTTAGATCCCTATCAATTTATATGGACACACTTAACATATTTATTGGAATTGCATCCATTTTGGCTGGAGGCGGTCAACGACGGAAGTAAATTCAAAATTCCGAGTAAATGATCGAATGGTCACAGTGCAAGGCTGTGATGTGTGATATTTTATAATTGAATCGATAAATCGAAATTAAAATTGAATGAAATGTAGAAACATAGAAAAAATATAAAACCAAAAATAAATTATTTGTTCATTGTTCGATGCTTTACGTTTGTGGTTTTAAATTGTGTTGCAGTACCCCGAAAGAAGATAATAGAAATGAGCGCGTCGAGGTAGTAAAGGAGTTCAAGTACCTGGGAGTGTTGATAACATCTAACCTTAGCTGGAGTAAACATACAAAGGAGAAAGCTAGGGAAGCCAAACTAGCTATAAATCTGATGTGGCCAACGTTTTTCAGCAACAGCAACATTGATGTAGCATCGAAGTACCGAGTGTTCAAAGCAACAGTAAATACTTGTATGTGTTATGGGGTGCAAGCATTTGGGTACGCACAACATGAGGAATTCGAAAGTATCCAGAGGTTCTTTTTCAAACGACTATTCCGATTACCTAACGCAACACCAACGTATGCTTTACATGTGGAGTCAGGTTTAGCACCGATTTACATCCAAAATCTTAAATCGCATGCCAATTATCTGACTACAGTAGTGAAAAGAGAAAACGGACTACATAAGTCAATTCTGTTAAGGCAACTTCGAAGAAACGCAACACCTTTCAAAGAATGGAACCATCTTGCCGCGGCACAAAATGTAACGCTTCCTTTAACTGAAAATAACGTTATTGAATGGCAGAATTTACTTGATGACCTGATTGCTAAAACTGATAATGCGATATATTTACAATATCTAGAAAGGGCATCCTCTTCAGAAAGTAGAAACATTTACAGGAACCTGAACCACCAATTGTCATCTGATATGAGTTATTTTTGCAAGGAACTGACTGCAGAAGCTATCGGTATCATCTTTAGGGCTAGAGTCGAAATACTTAATCTAAACTTTGTGCCTTATAGAGACGATTTATCACAAATCTGCACTCTCTGCAATTTAAGAGAACTTGAAGGTACTCATCATTTTATAGCAGTTTGCCCAATATTGCAAGAAATTAGGCGATTATATTTCCAAGCCAGTTTTCTGACTTTGAACGAGCTTATTGATATTCTCAACGGATCAATTGGTTGGGTAAATCTCTTTAAATTTTGTAAACATGCGTTGTCATATCGCAATAGTTTTTGAACCTTAAGAAATATTCTCCCAGTTAAAAATAAAAAAAAAATAACAAAAATTTGTGTTTCAAATCACGTGAAAATTGTACACCTAGTATTTATGTTTCAAATCATTAAAATTGCATAAAAAGCATCCTTCAAATATTTGTGTTTCAAATCACGAAAAAATTGTATAGTATTTATGTTTCAAATCATTAAAATTGCATAAAAAGCTTTATATCTTTCAAATATTTGTGTTTCAAATCACGTGAAAATTGAATAGTAGATATTTATGTATGTTCCAAGTCATTAAAATTGCTTAGAAGTGTAATATCTTTCAAATTTAAAATATAAAATGTATCTCAACATCATCTATCATTACTTTGATCTGCTATAAACTAATTGTATTGTAACAAAAACTACTCCTTTTTTTAAGATTCGCTTTTTCTTTAACAATTTTCTCTTTAAAAGTCGAATAAGTTGATAAAATATATACAAAATATTTAAAAAACTGTGTATTGAAGATTTAAAAACTTTTATATTTCACTTATACATATGTATTTTAGTTTAAAAAATGTCTATCAGGCAGACGGCAGCTTAGCCATGTCCTTATGTTCTTAGTTTTAATATAATGTAAGACTTATATATTGTAATAAAGAAATTTATCTATCTATCTATCTATCTAATAGAAAGGGAAGGAAGAGAAACAGTGCAGGTTGCACAAAATATTGAACCACCTTATGAAAGTTTTATAGAACTAATTAGAATGCAATTGCTTCAATAAGGAATTGATTCATCTTGTGGCTTTGCGATGGCGTGATGTATTTATTTTTAAAATGCTGTGAAAATCAGAATGTCCCCCGCCAAGTCTGAAGTCAAAAAGTCAAGTTTCAAGTATTTAAAGTTAAAAGTTTCAGAGATGAAGGAGCGCCATTGTCAAGTCAAGTTTTCATGGAGAAATACTTCAGTACTCTAAAATTGGCAACAGAAAGTCTGCGGTTGCTTAGTTCACCTCTTGGAATTCTTATCGTATCTTGGTGTACCTTCTTGCTCTACTTAAAATTTATTTGTGTGTGTTTATTGAAATAAAACTGCATTTTTTGTTAATTTATTTTTATTAAAAATTAAAAATTCCAACTATACGAAAAAAGAATACCTATTTCCGATTTTTTCACAAATCTTCGCAATGTCTTCGTTTGATGAACTGAAAGAAGAAGAAAATGTTTTAAATAAAATGCATTTTTATTGTAACAGTTTTGTTTGTTGTTGATTCTATGATATATTTTCTAGACAATTATAGCTTCTCCTTAGTGAATTGTTCGGACCGGTTGAAGTGAACAAGGAGGATAGCTGCAGTCAAGCGAGCTTGTAGTTCTTGTTGGTTCATGTCGTGAGCCCATTCCACCCGTCCCCACAACTTCAGTTGAAATTCTTCTTAAATGAGAATGTTTGCACTTCAAGAATTTTCAAAAAATCTTGAGAGAATACATACCATATAGAACATATTCACTGTGTGAAAGGAAGTACTTGGATATTTTCATTTTATCAGCATCAGACGGTGGGTGGTGATATACTGGGAGTTTTTTGTATGTTCGTATCCAAACGTTTGTTAAACCACTCAATGACGGGATCCCAGTTGTTCTTTTGGATCTCGTATAGATATTTGTCTTCCTGAAAATCAACTTGATAAGTACCTACATACGGCTAAAGTTTTTATCTTGCATTTCCAGATCCTTTAGTTCATTGCAGAAATGAGAGTATATCGAAAGTTCTGCCGCTCGTTCTGAAATGTTGTTTGAAATACACATCATCGTTTACTAACATTTCACGTTTCCAAAAAGTGCTGCATAAAATATTTAGATATATACATACATATTTAGATATATACATACATAGCTTCCTATTAATTGAATTGTTATAACAAGCTAACCTTTGTCCAAATATGTATTTCTTTGCCGATTCCGATTTTCAATTGTATCAATTAAAGCTTTTCTTTCTTCGAAAAGATCATCAATAGGGCTTTGACTAAGTGGGCTGCGGACAACAAACTAATTCCGGATAAACAGTTCGGCTTCAGGTCGGGTCACGACACAATTCATTCTGCGTCTAAACTCGTTTCTGATATCCAATGGAATAAATCAAAACAACAATACACAGGTGCTGTTCTGGTTGATTTGGAAAAGGCCTTTGACACCGTATGGTTAGAGGGTCTTTACCTAAAACTGAGCAGGCTTGGCATATGCAAACCATTGTTGTATATACTTTATGATATGCTTAACGGTAGAAAGTTTGTTGTCAAAAGTGGCAATTTAACTTCTACCACAACATTCTTAATTAAAAATGTTCTTCAAAAGGGAGCGGTGAATTCGCCGATTCTCTTCAGCATTTACATCAGCGATCTGATAGGTGGTCTTACAAAGGCTATAGCTAACGTGGGAGAATGGACAAATATGTTTAACAGGGTGATTGCTAAGGTTGACGAACAAATATTCAATCAACATATCATCAGAGCCTGCTCTTCAGAGTCCAGAGCAGTCTACAAAAATCTTAATCATCAATTGCTAACAGAAAACAAGTACTTCAATAACTGTTTTTCTGCGGAAATTATCAGTGTGATTTTCAAGGCGAGAGTTGAACTATTGGATCTCAATTTTATCCCGCATCGCAATGATAGACAGCAAACTTGTGATCTATGTAACAGAAGAGAACTTGAGAATGTGAATCATTTCATCGCAGTCTGCCCTATCCTGCAAGAGATAAGAAGATTATATTTCAACGAAAGCTTCCTCAACCAAAACGGTCTTTACGAGATTCTGAATGGCAGTCGGGGCTGGGAGTGTCTGTTCAAATACTGCAAGCACGCCTTATCTTACCGCAACAGCTTCTAAATATTTTTGTGTTTTAAATCATATCAAAATTAATCGACTTTATGTTGCAAATCATTAAAATTGCTCACTCAATATCCTTGCTCTTCCATCTTTCTCGCTTTGGCATCACATACTAAAAAGCAAATTCAAATTTGTCCATTGAAATAGTAATTCTCAGTTTCTATGTACATATTGTATATGACTTATTTTCAACCCAAATCTTTTTATTTTTTAAATCTTTTTATTTTAAATTGTTTAAATGTATTTCATTTTCTTTATCATTTTGTTAATCATTTTGTTAACCACGACCTGGAAAACAGAGCCCTAATTAATCATTTTTACCTTCAAAATGATATGACACAATGGCGATCTGAGAACCGCGGTTTCATGCGGTTCAATGCCGATTCCTTGGCAAATGCCATAATCGCCGAGCAAACGGGTCCTATTCCCCTGTTAGTGCCGAAGGCTGAGCTTCAGCTCATCTTCAACTCAATAAAAAACAAAAAGTCAGCAGGTGTCGATGGTATATCCAACGCTGTACTAATAGGCTTTTCACACCAAACCCAAAACCCGGTTTTCGCGAAAATATCGGTTTTCGCCGAAAACCTACATCGAAAACTCAAGTTTTCCCATACATTTTTGTTAAACCACAAGTTTTCGTAAACACTATGTTTTATATAAAACCTCTCGAAAACAAGTTGGAATTCAAAGTTGAACAAAACAAACAAACCTTTCGGAACATTCAGCGCTCAAATTAATGTAAACAAAACAGCTGATGGCTGCTGTCAAAACAAATATTTCATTTTGAAATAAATTTGGTCGTGGTAAGTCATATTATTTATACAATTTCCTTACGAAATAAGAATTATTGCTTTTTGTTTTTTTATTTACAGAATATGGATAATTTGCCAACGTCGAGAATAAAAGCCCCGGTGGCTTTGTTAAGAAACAATTTGTCCGTGAATTCTCTCGGGATTCACGTCCCGGAGTCACTAGAAGTCGTCTACAACAAGGACAAACATTGAAAGAGAAGTTGATGGGACCTCCGGGAGCAAATGGTAAGAAACTTAACATCACAACATAAAAATTTGATGACGAATATAGACATTTTTTTCTCGTTTAAAGCTTATTCTATTTCCTAACTTGAATGTTGTTTTTTTCGTAGATTATGGCCACAGTATGTTAGAGAGAGAATTCACACTACCTACGGATACTTCGGAGCCTCTGTGGCATTGACAGCTGCAAGTGCTGTTGCAGTGTTCAGAACACCAAGACTCTTGAACTTGGCAACCCGCAATGGATGGATGATAAGACTTTCTTTGACTTTAAATGTGAGTTAATTTTTTTAACATTTTGTTTTCAATTCAAGTCGATGCTTGGAACCGTTGCTGTCATGATTGGTTCTGGTGTGGCAACACAGGCAATTCCACACTCACCCGGTCTAGGTACAAAACAACTTGCCTGGGCAGCACATTGTGCCATTATTGGTGGTGTAGTGGCTCCACTTTGCTTTTTGGGTGGACCAATTCTGACACGGGCTGCCCTCTATACCGCTGGTATTGTTGATGGACTCTCCACTGTGGCAGTTTGTGCTCCAAGTGATAAGTTTCTGTATATGGGTGGACCCTTGGCAATCGGACTTGGGTTCGTTTTTGCCTCGTCGTTGGCTTACATGTGGCTCCCACCCACCACCATTCTAGGAGCTGGTTTGGCTTCGATGTCTCTCTACGGAGGACTAGTATTATTCAGTGGATTCTTACTCTACGATACACAACGCATTGTCCGCAAAGCCGAGACCTATCCAGCATTATTCACACAGAGACCATTTGATCCAGTTAATGAGTGAGTTTTATTTGGTTTATCTCTGGTTCTTGCTTCTTTAACTCCCTTGTTTATTTTAGATCCCTATCAATTTATATGGACACACTTAACATATTTATTGGAATTGCATCCATTTTGGCTGGAGGCGGTCAACGACGGAAGTAAATTCAAAATTCCGAGTAAATGATCGAATGGTCACAGTGCAAGGCTGTGATGTGTGATATTTTATAATTGAATCGATAAATCGAAATTAAAATTGAATGAAATGTAGAAACATAGAAAAAATATAAAACCAAAAATAAATTATTTGTTCATTGTTCGATGCTTTACGTTTGTGGTTTTAAATTGTGTTGCAGTACCCCGAAAGAAGATAATAGAAATGAGCGCGTCGAGGTAGTAAAGGAGTTCAAGTACCTGGGAGTGTTGATAACATCTAACCTTAGCTGGAGTAAACATACAAAGGAGAAAGCTAGGGAAGCCAAACTAGCTATAAATCTGATGTGGCCAACGTTTTTCAGCAACAGCAACATTGATGTAGCATCGAAGTACCGAGTGTTCAAAGCAACAGTAAATACTTGTATGTGTTATGGGGTGCAAGCATTTGGGTACGCACAACATGAGGAATTCGAAAGTATCCAGAGGTTCTTTTTCAAACGACTATTCCGATTACCTAACGCAACACCAACGTATGCTTTACATGTGGAGTCAGGTTTAGCACCGATTTACATCCAAAATCTTAAATCGCATGCCAATTATCTGACTACAGTAGTGAAAAGAGAAAACGGACTACATAAGTCAATTCTGTTAAGGCAACTTCGAAGAAACGCAACACCTTTCAAAGAATGGAACCATCTTGCCGCGGCACAAAATGTAACGCTTCCTTTAACTGAAAATAACGTTATTGAATGGCAGAATTTACTTGATGACCTGATTGCTAAAACTGATAATGCGATATATTTACAATATCTAGAAAGGGCATCCTCTTCAGAAAGTAGAAACATTTACAGGAACCTGAACCACCAATTGTCATCTGATATGAGTTATTTTTGCAAGGAACTGACTGCAGAAGCTATCGGTATCATCTTTAGGGCTAGAGTCGAAATACTTAATCTAAACTTTGTGCCTTATAGAGACGATTTATCACAAATCTGCACTCTCTGCAATTTAAGAGAACTTGAAGGTACTCATCATTTTATAGCAGTTTGCCCAATATTGCAAGAAATTAGGCGATTATATTTCCAAGCCAGTTTTCTGACTTTGAACGAGCTTATTGATATTCTCAACGGATCAATTGGTTGGGTAAATCTCTTTAAATTTTGTAAACATGCGTTGTCATATCGCAATAGTTTTTGAACCTTAAGAAATATTCTCCCAGTTAAAAATAAAAAAAAAATAACAAAAATTTGTGTTTCAAATCACGTGAAAATTGTACACCTAGTATTTATGTTTCAAATCATTAAAATTGCATAAAAAGCATCCTTCAAATATTTGTGTTTCAAATCACGAAAAAATTGTATAGTATTTATGTTTCAAATCATTAAAATTGCATAAAAAGCTTTATATCTTTCAAATATTTGTGTTTCAAATCACGTGAAAATTGAATAGTAGATATTTATGTATGTTCCAAGTCATTAAAATTGCTTAGAAGTGTAATATCTTTCAAATTTAAAATATAAAATGTATCTCAACATCATCTATCATTACTTTGATCTGCTATAAACTAATTGTATTGTAACAAAAACTACTCCTTTTTTTAAGATTCGCTTTTTCTTTAACAATTTTCTCTTTAAAAGTCGAATAAGTTGATAAAATATATACAAAATATTTAAAAAAACTGTGTATTGAAGATTTAAAAACTTTTATATTTCACTTATACATATGTATTTTAGTTTAAAAAATGTCTATCAGGCAGACGGCAGCTTAGCCATGTCCTTATGTTCTTAGTTTTAATATAATGTAAGACTTATATATTGTAATAAAGAAATTTATCTATCTATCTATCTATCTAATAGAAAGGGAAGGAAGAGAAACAGTGCAGGTTGCACAAAATATTGAACCACCTTATGAAAGTTTTATAGAACTAATTAGAATGCAATTGCTTCAATAAGGAATTGATTCATCTTGTGGCTTTGCGATGGCGTGATGTATTTATTTTTAAAATGCTGTGAAAATCAGAATGTCCCCCGCCAAGTCTGAAGTCAAAAAGTCAAGTTTCAAGTATTTAAAGTTAAAAGTTTCAGAGATGAAGGAGCGCCATTGTCAAGTCAAGTTTTCATGGAGAAATACTTCAGTACTCTAAAATTGGCAACAGAAAGTCTGCGGTTGCTTAGTTCACCTCTTGGAATTCTTATCGTATCTTGGTGTACCTTCTTGCTCTACTTAAAATTTATTTGTGTGTGTTTATTGAAATAAAACTGCATTTTTTGTTAATTTATTTTTATTAAAAATTAAAAATTCCAACTATACGAAAAAAGAATACCTATTTCCGATTTTTTCACAAATCTTCGCAATGTCTTCGTTTGATGAACTGAAAGAAGAAGAAAATGTTTTAAATAAAATGCATTTTTATTGTAACAGTTTTGTTTGTTGTTGATTCTATGATATATTTTCTAGACAATTATAGCTTCTCCTTAGTGAATTGTTCGGACCGGTTGAAGTGAACAAGGAGGATAGCTGCAGTCAAGCGAGCTTGTAGTTCTTGTTGGTTCATGTCGTGAGCCCATTCCACCCGTCCCCACAACTTCAGTTGAAATTCTTCTTAAATGAGAATGTTTGCACTTCAAGAATTTTCAAAAAATCTTGAGAGAATACATACCATATAGAACATATTCACTGTGTGAAAGGAAGTACTTGGATATTTTCATTTTATCAGCATCAGACGGTGGGTGGTGATATACTGGGAGTTTTTTGTATGTTCGTATCCAAACGTTTGTTAAACCACTCAATGACGGGATCCCAGTTGTTCTTTTGGATCTCGTATAGATATTTGTCTTCCTGAAAATCAACTTGATAAGTACCTACATACGGCTAAAGTTTTTATCTTGCATTTCCAGATCCTTTAGTTCATTGCAGAAATGAGAGTATATCGAAAGTTCTGCCGCTCGTTCTGAAATGTTGTTTGAAATACACATCATCGTTTACTAACATTTCACGTTTCCAAAAAGTGCTGCATAAAATATTTAGATATATACATACATATTTAGATATATACATACATAGCTTCCTATTAATTGAATTGTTATAACAAGCTAACCTTTGTCCAAATATGTATTTCTTTGCCGATTCCGATTTTCAATTGTATCAATTAAAGCTTTTCTTTCTTCGAAAAGATCATCAATAGGGCTTTGACTAAGTGGGCTGCGGACAACAAACTAATTCCGGATAAACAGTTCGGCTTCAGGTCGGGTCACGACACAATTCATTCTGCGTCTAAACTCGTTTCTGATATCCAATGGAATAAATCAAAACAACAATACACAGGTGCTGTTCTGGTTGATTTGGAAAAGGCCTTTGACACCGTATGGTTAGAGGGTCTTTACCTAAAACTGAGCAGGCTTGGCATATGCAAACCATTGTTGTATATACTTTATGATATGCTTAACGGTAGAAAGTTTGTTGTCAAAAGTGGCAATGTAACTTCTACCACAACATTCTTAATTAAAAATGTTCTTCAAAAGGGAGCGGTGAATTCGCCGATTCTCTTCAGCATTTACATCAGCGATCTGATAGGTGGTCTTACAAAGGCTATAGCTAACGTGGGAGAATGGACAAATATGTTTAACAGGGTGATTGCTAAGGTTGACGAACAAATATTCAATCAACATATCATCAGAGCCTGCTCTTCAGAGTCCAGAGCAGTCTACAAAAATCTTAATCATCAATTGCTAACAGAAAACAAGTACTTCAATAACTGTTTTTCTGCGGAAATTATCAGTGTGATTTTCAAGGCGAGAGTTGAACTATTGGATCTCAATTTTATCCCGCATCGCAATGATAGACAGCAAACTTGTGATCTATGTAACAGAAGAGAACTTGAGAATGTGAATCATTTCATCGCAGTCTGCCCTATCCTGCAAGAGATAAGAAGATTATATTTCAACGAAAGCTTCCTCAACCAAAACGGTCTTTACGAGATTCTGAATGGCAGTCGGGGCTGGGAGTGTCTGTTCAAATACTGCAAGCACGCCTTATCTTACCGCAACAGCTTCTAAATATTTTTGTGTTTTAAATCATATCAAAATTAATCGACTTTATGTTGCAAATCATTAAAATTGCTCACTCAATATCCTTGCTCTTCCATCTTTCTCGCTTTGGCATCACATACTAAAAAGCAAATTCAAATTTGTCCATTGAAATAGTAATTCTCAGTTTCTATGTACATATTGTATATGACTTATTTTCAACCCAAATCTTTTTATTTTTTAAATCTTTTTATTTTAAATTGTTTAGATGTATTTCATTTTCTTTATCATTTTGTTAATGTAATCAAATGTCAATACCGGCAGACGGCTCAGGTAGCCACGTCCGTATTCTTTTATAAAATATTGTAATTAATACTGGAAAAAATAAAGAAAACTATCTATCTATCTATCTATCTATCTATCTACAAAGGCAATTGCGTACGCCGACGATCTAATTGCGTACAGAACGGCCCGAAAGGTTGAGGTTATTAGAATTCTCTTGCAGCGTGATTTCGACAAGATTCAGCGATATTGCGACGACTAGAAACTGAAAATAAATGTCCAGAAGTCGTAGACAATTCTGTTCCGGACTCCGTTGGCTAGAGCCACGAGGGATACGTTCAAGAATTGGCGCAAGATGGTCATCGTTGATCTTCACGGGCAGCGATTAGTGAGCAAAAGTGTAGTGAAGTACCTCGGAATCTGGTTAGATCAGTATTTATATTTCGACAGACATATAAATGCTGCTCTGACCAGGGCCAGAGGAGCCTTCGCTCTGACGAAACGGCTGTTTTACAGCAGTCGGCTTGACCCCAGAGTGAAGGTAATTTGCTGCATGGCCCTCATACGGCCGATGATTGTTTATGGTTGTCCTGTGTGGTTCAACGTTGCCGCTTCCCAGTTGGAGAAGTTTCGGATGTTCGAGCGGCAGTGTTTACGACCGACGCTGTACCGGCTTATATCGAACAGCCGAATCTTCTTACGTGCATTACTATTCCAACGAGGTCCTATACAACGGGGCTCGAATCAACAGAATTGAAAATTTCGTGATAAAACTCGTTCGAGGTCACATTGAAAGAGCTATGTCTTCGACCAACAATTTAATTTTCGGGGAGTTCTGTTCGAACGACGAGTATTTTGAAAGTGCACGCTTGAGGGTGCATGCTTAAGCGGCTTCATTCCACCAGAAGCATTCTTTTTCTTAGATAGATGCGGTCCGATACAGGATAGATTGGCAGTTCCGCTAATCTACCACGTCAGACGAGACGTACCGTGGATAGGCGACTCCTGTACAATCGGGACGTCATGGCACAAGACGGAGCAGAGCTCCTTTGGTTCAGTAGGGCTGGCTTGGCCGGCTTAAAAAAAAAACACAACAAAAAATATAAAAAAAATAAAAAATAAAATAAAAAACATGGAATAAGAAAAAAAGACAACAAAATATGAAAACAAAAAATGTTACATAGTTAGATTTGCTGCTGTGGTTGTTTTAGTTTTAAGTAGTTTATATGTAGAATAGGTACTTTAAGTTAGTTAAAGTTTTATATTAAGGACCTTATTTTAAGTAGTTTTAAGTAAAAATAAAAAAGGATATTGATATTAGTTTTTTTTTTAATTTTCTATGAATTTCTAATGAATACAAAAATAAATACAATTGAATTGGAGTTAAATAGATCTTTGGGCCGAAAGGCATTAGAATTAAGTATTATTGTTTAACTTAGAGTGTCCGTATGGGACCAGTAAGTTAGTTGTAAGTTATGGATAATCAGGCTAGTTTTATGAATTTTTGTCTAGCTTTAAGATAGTCTTAAGAATGAATTAATAAAAATAAATTTGAAAAAAAAGTGGCGTCCGAAGACATCTCCAAGGGTCGTGGGTTCAAATCCCTAGCGGAGTGCACTAAAAATCTTGAAGCTTTTTTTCACAATCGTGAAATCGTAGATTTTATAGATTGGGAAAAGGATTGGAGAAGGAGAGGAAAGCAGGGTATCGAAAGGTGCCAGCAGCGGTACCCAAAATCACCGAAACATCATTGGACCATGCAACGGACCAGACAACAAAAATAAAGATGAAGAGGCAAACTCCCAACTTGGTGCAACGAACCAATCCTGCTAAGAGAAAAGCAAATAAAAAAAAATGCAGCAGAAAACCAAAGGCGTGACGTCAGACCATGAGACCTCAGAGAGTGACGACTCTTGGAGCCCCGATTACGTCTCAGAGCAGCAGCAGCAGAAGCAGCAGCAACAACAGAAACAACCACAGCCCAAGAAGGAGAAGGTGCCACCAATTAGGACCTACCGGGTTGACCTACAGGACTTAAAAGAGGTATGTAAGTCGGCCACTAAGGGCAAATTTTTAATAAACATTTTAAATCAAAAAGAAAGGCGGTATTCGGTGCAGTGCTTTTCACTGGCCGAACATAATTTATTTAAAGAAGTGCTTTAGCAGGCCACCGCTGAATTCTTCAGCTTCACGCCTAAAAGCGAAAAATTGAAGACGGTCCTACTGAAGGGCATAAGTTCCTGCACGGAACCGGAGGAGCTCTTAGCGGAGCTCCGTGAAAAAGCCACTGATGATCTCGATTTTATCGGGGTCAAGCCTTTCACTACGGTGAAGTCCAGGCGAGGGGGTTATAGGCTGCCAATGTTCCTCGTAACATTATCGCACCAAAGTTGTTTTGAGGAAGTGAAGGAAATCAGATGCCTCGACTATCAATCCGTACACTGGGATACACTAAAAATTCACGACGACATTTTGCAATGTACGAAGTGCCAGAGGTTTGGCCATGCCAATTCCAACTGCAATATGCAGTTGCGCTGCGTCAGGTGCTCAGAAACCCACATCAAGGGAGAATGCAAGCTGGGGAATGAGCGGGTTGAGGATTTAATCCAGCTCAAGTGTGTCCTTTGTGGAAACCAAGGGCACCGGGCTAATCATAGGGGTTGCCCTAAGGTCCAAGAAATAAAACAAAAACAGGCCAGTCAAAAAGCAAGGATTCTTGGTTAAATATGTACAAATTGCAGATGGTCTAAGGCCGGGTTTCTCAAGTGTGAAATATTTGAAAAAATATACAAATTCCAAGACGGACAAGTAACTAGTTAATATTGGGCTTCTTATCTTGTAATTTTGATCGCAGCAATCGAATTTGAAATACATATTTAAAAAAAATCAGCTTAGGTAACTACAAACAAATTTCAAATAATTTTTTGTTTTTTCAACGGCAGCCATAGTAGGCCTGCAGGCAATCGCAATCAGTCGAATACCGAGAAAAGACAAAAGGAAGTATAGTTTTGTGGTTGTAAGGAACACTTTTGCATCCACTTGGATATACCGTCGACACCTGCTGACTTCTTATTCCTTATTGAATCGAAGATGAGTTGGAGTTCTACCTTCGTGATGAGCAAGGGACTTGGGCCCGTTCGATCGGCGATTATAGCGTTTGCTAAAAAGTCGTCATCAAACCGGGTAAAACCACGGTTCTCGGATCGCCAATGCGAAATATCATTCCTCAGGTAGAAGTGATGAAGTAAGACTCTGTTCTCCAGGTCGTGGTTCGGGCGAGTGCAAGCATTCACCTTATACACTTGCTGGAAAGCAGCACCAACTGTCTCCACTTTCTCCTGCGGATCTTCAATCACAAAGAAGTCATCATCCAAGACGGCTTCCTCAGGATCAATTTACGCTGTCAGAAGTACGTCTGTGTTCTCTACTGTTCTCAGGAGTTTAAGACACGGAAGGTCGTTCTGGTTCTTGGACCTAAATATCTTATTAATCTTAGGGAACATACTCGGGTCGCTAGAATTAACGGCCCGAATTTTCTTGTCCCAGTACAAATTAATAGATAACCTGTAGTTTTCCTTGATCAGGGTGTTGACGTTTTTAATCGACGACTTCAGTATCCTAATCTCCAGGTCGTACGGGTCTGTAAATCGTCTGTACAAGTTTTTCAGTCTTGTCAGTAGTCCGCTTTTCTGTCTGTGTAGTGCGTCTATAGTCGCGTTACTGTAGACGTTGTTTTGGTCGCGTTCCTTGTATTTCGGTATTGTCCGTACCATTGTTCGTTTTATTATCTTGTCAATCTGTTCAAGGTGTTGGTCGATTTCTGTATTTGTCAAGTTTCTGTTGTTTGGTGGAGCTATGTCACTCGAACGAAGTTCTCTTGGAAGGACTTGGGTGAAACGTGGCCATCGCATCTTACTATAATTGTAAGAATGCGTTGGAACGAATTCATCCAATTCCACAAGCTCGTTCGGAATCTGTATTACAGCAGCGAGTCCGCAGTGGTCACTGTCGTAATCGACTGTCTGTAAACAGTTTCGAGGGTGATTACCCACTTTGTCCGTTATTGTCAGTCTGGTATCGTACAGCAAAAGGTCCAGAAAGGAATCCCTCCTTGGGAACGATGGCCTTTCAGTAGCCAGCAGGTCAACACCATATTCAACACCGTGAAGATTCATCAAATTAAAAAGATGATTACCTCTTGGATTATTTGTTTGATTTCCCCAATCTTCATGTTTCGCGTTCAAATCTCCGGCCATAATGAAGCAGTTTTCTTCCAAGCTCAGTTTTAGTACTCTGAAAAGAATCTCGAGCTCTGAAATAAAGATAGTAGCCTGCGGAGCGTCAGCCGCATAAGCCGCAATCATATACATCCGCTTCCCTTGAGTGAGAGAGATACAAACGACGCAAACTTCTAGCGTCCTGAGCTTTCGCAAATCATTATTGTATACGACTTTATAATTAATGCCCTTACGTATGAAGATTGCAACACCGCCTCCTTGAGTAGAGCCGGGTCGATCCCTTCTTACGATATTGTAATTGTTGTTAGTCAGTTTATGTTTCCGGTTTAGCTTGGTTTCGCTAGCCATAAACACATCAGGACTGTGGTCTTTTAACAGCTGGAACAAATTGGCTCTACGTTCGATCCTAATCAATGAATTCACATTCAAGCCTAGGATCCTAAGGCGCGTCTTCGGCAGCACGCCCTTAACCCTGAGTTGTAACAAAATAGATGTTAGGCCTCACCTTCCCTTACCTTACCACCATTACAACCCCTAGCCACAGGCACTAGAGGCTGATCCTGGCAGCAGGAAGGTGAGGGTGTCCAGACAACGGCAGCTTGGCATGCTTGCGAAAAGCACGAGCTAGCTCGCCGGAGGGGGGGTTCTTGCTACCGCTGACCTGGATGTTGTTACGATTTCATGCCTACCAAATAAAATCGAGAAAAAAGAGAAAGATGGGGACCCGAAATGTCCAGCTATATGAGGGGGGAGTGTTCTCTATAGAGGGGTGAGGGTCGATGATGGTATTGACCCTCGGAGGATTTACCCGCCCATGTATCTAGAAGATACCACCTTGACTACTGCAACCTCCATTTCACTGCAGAAGTCCCTTCTCCCAAACTTGCACCCCCTAGGTATACCTTACCCTCGTATTATTCCATCACCTCCACCTCTGTGGGATGGTATTAGGCCGACGACGGTGTCATCATGCTGAAACAAGAAATTCAAGTGCCTTCCCAAAAGTGAATCTCAACCATCAGTATAGAGCAAAATAAAAAAAAACTTTTTGTTTTATTTTTTTTTTTTTCAACCACGTTATAAAAAAATGGGTATTGCTCACTTTATTAAAGAATTTATAAGGGTAATATTATTATAACGGTGCGATTATAAAAGTTTATAATAAAAAAATATTATATTATTACGGTAAGTATTAAAATTAAATAATTAATTTAGTTGCAGAGTAAATGAAATTTCAAAATATTTAGCTTTTCTTTTTCAGGTTTAATATAATTATAACGGTAAGTAAAAAATTTCAAATTATTTATGTAACTTTCTTCTTTTTAGGTATAATGGTTATGACGGTAAGTAAATTTAAATTATTTAACTTTTATTCATTTTAGGTAAAAATGATTTCGACGGTAAGTAAAATTTCAAATTATTTATGTAACTTTCTTCTTTTTAGGTATAATGGTTATGACGGTAAGTAAATTTAAACTATTTAACTTTTATTCTTTTTAGGTAAAAATGATTTTGACGGTAGTAAAATTTCAAATTATTAATGTAACTTTCTTCTTTTTAGGTATACTGGTTATGACGGTAAGTAAATTTAAATTAAACTATTTAACTCTCTTTTTTTTTCTAGTTAAGGAAATTCTAACGGAATGTCAAGGAAATTTTAATCAAAATAAAAATTAAAAAAAAAAATTTAAATAAAACAAACACAATCAAAAGAAATGACTTACCAACCCTTTTTGGACGTCCCAGCTGTAGTGCACCACGGTGGTTGTCGTTGGCTATAGGATGAAATATAAGTATTGATTTATATTGTTTTATTTTAATTAACTTTTCCTTTTTATTTATTCCTTTTATTTTTATTTTTTTCTCTTTTTCTTTTACTTTTATTTTAGTATTATGTTTAAAACATTACCGTCAAAGGATTTTTATGAATATACAAAAAAAAAAAAACAAGGTATTTAAAATAATTCGGTATGAGAGAAGAAAATACGCAAGATTTCTTAAAGATGACACATATGCACAATACACTATATTTTAAAACACTTGGAATTTAGGATAGGGGGAACACGAAAAAACATAGGGTAATGTTGTAGTGGTTTGGGAACGCGACAGGAATTAGGGAGGGAAGCACACAATGGACACTTTTTCACTTTAGGTTGATGATGATGCTGAAGATGATGATGATGAGATTGATGTTGATGATGTTGCTGCTGATGATGATAATGAGATTGATGTTGATGATGTTGCTGCTGATGATGATAATGATGATGATGAATGATGAGTATGTCGTCTTAATTTGAAACAAAAAAACTGCGGCGGCGATTATAAATGTTTTGAGCTATGCTATTTTGGCTACGGTGGTGCGGTTGTAGTGTTGTGTCTCTGGAGGGGGAGGTTGGTAGGGGTTCACTTTTTATATATTGTTTCCTTTTTTTTTGTTTAATATTATTAATTTTATTCTATTTGTTTTAGTGTTTCGCTTTATTTATTTTTTTCTCTTCTTTTATTTAAATTATTCTTTAGTACGGGATCAACAGAATAATATTCTCCACTTCTTTAATTCTTTTTCTTTTTGATAGTTTAATTATCACTTCTTTTTTTTTTCCACTTCCCGGTTTTTTTTTTTTTTTCTCAGTAATTTATTGCCTGAATAATTTTATTCTGTTTGTTATCCAATTTTCTTTTACTTAAGCACTGGCAATTTTTTTATTATTCGTATTTTCTTTCATTTCTATTAACTTTTAATATTTTATACCGCACACGTTAAAAGCTCGTCACCAACTGACCTACTTTTTCTGCTTCCAAATCATAGTTAGCCTTGGTGCAATAGGCTCCTCCCCTTTTTGACCCAATTTAATTATATATTGCATTTTTATTTTCGGCAACGGTCCATTCCATCACCCGCATCATTACACAGCTAATCACCTCACATTGATCAGCGGGATCGATGATCGGATGATTAGCTATGTAACTGACCCCCCTGCATGTAAGTTATGTACGTATGTATGTATGATATAGACACATCGGATGACACGTTGGTCAGTTAGATTTAATTGTTTCTATGCAGATTAGCAACCAGATGGTCAGGTATGTACTTATGTACTTTTGTGTGTACATCGGGTGGTCGGGTGATGTGATGGACAGTTAAGATCTGTATTTTGGCATATTCTGCTTTTGTAGGAACACTCTGGATCGCTAGATTAATTATTATTATTATTATTATTATTATTATTATTATTATTATTATTATTATTATTATTATTATTATTATTATTATTATTATTATTATTATTATCATTATTATTATTATTATTATTATTATTATTATTATTATTATTATTATTATTATTATTATTATTATTATTATTATTATTATTATTATCATTATTATTATTATTATTATTATTATTATTATTATTATTATTATTATTATTATTATTATTATTATTATTATTATTATTATTATTATTATTATTATTATTATTATTATTATTATTACTATTATTATTATCATTATTATTATTATTATTATTATTATTATTATTATTATTATTATTATTTTTATTATTATATTATGTAAGTAGGTATTATTATAATAGTAGTTATAGGATTATTGCTTATGTATTTTTAGATATTATTAGAAGTAGGTAATATTATAGTTAAGATATTATTATAAGTATTATTATTTATTATTATTATGTTTTATTATTAGGTATTCATATTATGTTTAGGTATTATTATAGGTATTGTATGTATTATTTATAAGTATTATTATTAGGTTTCAGTATTATAATGTATTATTATTATGTTTTACTATTAAATTTTATTAGGTTAAGATATTATACTTATGTTGTATTAGTATTATATTAAGTATTTGGATTATCATTATTTTCTTTTTTTTTATTAAAAGGTATTATTATAATTGATATTTTATTATAGATTATTTTTATATAGATTATATTATTATTTTAGATATTATTATTATAGATAGTGTTATTATAGATATTATTATTATAGATATTATTATTATATATATAATTATGTAGTATTAGTAAGGATTATAGTTTAATATTATTATTAGGTGTTATTTTTCTTGTTTTAATTATTATTGCAATCCGAGGTTTCCTACAAAGCTTCTTCTTTCCACAGATCTATCGCCTTGAAAGAAGAAGAAAAGAAACCTTGCCTTCTCTTTCCGTCTCATGCACAGACTGTAGCCGGGCGTATAAAGGTGTTCATTTCTTTAGGTCTTTGCAGTGGAAGATGCCAACCTTTTTCCCATTCAGGTCCTCCAACTCGTACAGATTGTTCCCAACTATCCTTGCGATTTTCATTTTGACGAATTTTGGACCCAGTTTTGCGCAAAACCTCTTTGATGCGTCGCTTAAAGCATAATTCCTGCGAAACACTTCCTCTCCGACGGCAAATTTGATGTCTTTACTTCGCAAATTGTAGGCGTTTTCGTACTGCGTATGAGCTGTAGCTAAAGCATTCTTTATATAAGCGTGCATGATATTCATCTGTGCCGCTTTCGAGACCACTTCTACATTCGAGTTGTTCAACCCGTTCAACTTTCGGAGCAACTTATAATCCGAGCCATGCTCTATGCAGCGCTGTCCAAACAATGCTTCGTACGGAGACATACTTATCGCTGAATGTGTGGTTGTTCGGAGAGCGCTGGCTATAGATTGTAAGTTGCTGTCCCAGTTCCTTTGGTCCGGGTCAATGTAGGACCTAATTGCGGCCAGGATGGATCTGTTCACCCTCTCACTGGCGTTCGCTTGAGGTGAGTATACAGCAGTTTTAACGTGGTTTATACCCAACAATGACATACACTTTTCAAACTCACGGCTTGTGAATTGTTTGCCGTTGTCGGAGAGAAGTGTTTCCGGTATTCCAAAGACGCAGAACACCTGTTCTTGTAGGAACTTCAAAGCGGTGTCCGTAGTGGCTTTACGCAGAGCTTTTACTACCACAAACTTGGTCAACTGGTCCAACGCAATTACAATATGGGTATTGCCTTCCTTTGAGCGGGGATATGGACCCAGGAAATCGATGTACAACATCTGAAAGGGTCTCTCGGCCAAAAAGGCCTTGCCCATCGGAGGCCTCAAGATGGCGTTTGAGGCTTTCGTGGTTTTGCAGATGTCGCATCTACCAATAAACGATTTTACCTGGACTGCCATGTTAGGCCAGAAGAATTGGTGCTGCAGACGGAATAGCGTTTTTGCGATACCTCCATGCGAAGCTTTTGGCGGTTGATGTGCCAGAGCGATTAAGCGTTCGGTTAGCGCTTGAGGAACCCAAAGCTTCCAAACGAGGTCATCCTCTACCGGATTCCCTGTGCAATGTTTGACCTTCTTGTAGACGAAATTTTCTGACACTTGAAGATCAGGTAGCTTGTCTTTTTGTTCTTCGATGCTGTCTATGAGCTTGAGGTATTCCATAGATTTAAAACTAGGATCCTCAAGATCAATATGCAACACATCGCAGGGATCTTTCAACATTGAGACCTCGGAAATCAAAGCGTCGACCCCATGTACTCGCGAAAGCGCATCGGGTACCACGTTCTGAGATCCTTTTCGGTGCTCTATGGTGAAGTCATATCCCTGTAGCTTTAGGCTCCATCTCGCCAACCGACCGCAGAGATCCCTCTGATTCATCAACCACTTCAAGCTCGCATGATCGGTCACAATTTTAAACGGATGGCCCTCTACATATGCACGAAACTTCTGAACTCCCATGACAGCAGCTAGGCATTCACGCTCAGTCACACTGTAATTGCGCTGGGCCGAGTTGAGTTTCTGAGAGTGGTAGTAAATAGGACGTTCATTGCCACTTTCGTCCAGTTGGCTCAGCACACATCCCACACCGGTGTTAGAAGCATCGCAAAGAATGATGAACTCCTTTGAAAAATCGGGATTTACCAGGAGCGGAGCGGAAGTTAGGGCTGTTTTGAGTTGGTTGAAAGCTTCCACTGCTTCTTCGTTGAAGACAAATTTCTTCCCTTTTTTCAACGTATCTGTTATCGGTGCCGCTAGTGAAGAGAAGTCTTTAACAAACCGTCTATACCACCCTACCATTCCCAAAAAGCGTCTCACTTGTTTCGGTGTTGTGGGTGTAGGAAAATCAGAAATGGCCGTCACTTTATCCGGATCCGTCTTTAAACAACCATCTCCAACTATGTAACCCAAGTACTTCAATTCCTTGAAGCAGAATTTCGATTTCTGGACGTTCATTGTAAGTCCTGCATCCTTCAATCGACCAGCCAAAATCTTCAACAGTTCGATGTGTTCATCAAACGTGCTTGACACGACCAGCAAATCATCCAAGTATGGGAAGATTTTTTCTCGCAGCTCATGAGGTACCACTTTGTCCATTAATCTGACCATGCGTTGTGGAGCATTACAGAGACCAAATGGCATTACCGTGAACTGCAACAGGGGCATACCGGGCACAGTAAACGCCGTCTTTTCCCGAGAAGCTTTCTCCAGAGGGATCTGCCAAAAAGCATCCTTCAAATCCACACTTGAAATAAAATGTGTCTCTGGCAGACGCGATAGCAAACCCTCTATATGAGAAAGTGGATACGCATCTTTCTTTGTCTTGGCATTAACTTTCCTGTAATCCAAGCACAAACGATTTTTGCCGGGTTTTCGTACTAGGACCACAGGAGAGCTCCATGCGCTGGTACTTTCCTCGATAACACCGAGTTTAAGCATGCGATCCAATTCCTCATATAACAGTTTCTGTACCGCAGGAGAGATCGGGTAATGACGTTGCTTAATGGGCTCAGCATCCCCTGTGTCGATGGTATGTACCTCTAGCGTAGTTTTTCCTAAGCCTTGTACAGCAGAGGAAGGAAACAGGCTGATGGCATCTCGCAACTTTTTTGACTGCTGTTCGTTTAGCACGTGAGCATTAGGCTCAGCCACATCCAGGCTAGGAACTGCAGAGATTTCAGAGATCACTTGAGGTGCAATCTGAAACTCTTTCCAGAAATCGATTCCCAGGTACAAGTTTTGCTGCAAAGACGGAACCAAATAGAGGGGAATTTTTTTCGTCATCCCTTTGTAAGTGATCTCCACGCTGATTTTGCCCACAATAGCTTGTTGTTTTCCGTCGGCGGTCTTCACTTTGGAGGTAAGTTTCGAGAATTCTTGGCCGTGCTTTTGAAGAAAATCCAATCCATCTGCGCCTAAGCAGCTTATGCTGGCTCCACTATCCAGTAATCCTAAAAGGGGTTTCCCAAAAATGTGGACCTTAGCATAAGGACGAGGGTCGTCTGAACTGCAGAGCGTGGTGGCTTCAATGGCTTTGAAGGATTTCTTCTTTTCCCGAAACTTCCTCCTCAGCTTAGCAACCTTTTCTGAGACAACGGTGTTTTGGTTTCCGAAAATCCTCTTCCGGACTTCCATGTAATTTTGAAGCCTTTCATGCAGGCTTTTGAAGGGCTTCTTGGGAACGACAGGTGGTTTGTTGTCCATCGCAGAAGGAGTGTTGGTGTTTGGTCGGGGTAGGATTCGGACTGCAGGAACCGGAGGTGTTGGAGTGAGTAGGATTCTGGGCGCAGGAACTGGAGGTATTGGTGTGGATAAGAATTTTGGGTGGGAAGGCGTGGTTGGAGGAGCAGGTGCGAAGTTGCTGGTTGAAGGAGGTGAGTCCAAAGAGTTTTTTATTGAGACTCCGGGTTCTTCTCCAGAGAGCAATTCCCCCGGGTCTTCAAACTGCTCTGCGACACGTTTCCCGAACATCGAGGACATTGTGGAGAGGTGGTATTCTCACACCCACATTTGAAACAAAAGAGAGACCTTTGGGGGTCAGGGCATTCGAAGAAGGAATGACCCTTACCCTTGCAATTCCAGCAGGTGTAGTTGTGGGTGTCTCTATCCTTCCGTTTAGGGTGAAAGGCCTCTAGTTCCGGTGTAAACTCATCTAGTTTTTCTTCCTCAACGAGCAGCTCGGAGACTGCACTTCGGCGCGGTGGTGGAATTGCCCCTGTTCTTGGCTTCAGGGCTCCGGCTTCGCGATCAAGGAGGTACTTTTCCACTTTCCGACAGACATACACCATATGAGTCAGGGTCCTCGTATCGTAGGTGATGAGGAGTAATCCCATCTGACGCCGAACATTAGTCTTCAGAAGTTCGATGATCTCTATGTCTGTTTTTGGAACTCTTAGCATGCTGTTCAGTTTCTGAACAGCAGCATAGAAATCATCGAAAGATTCGTTAGGACCCATATGCCTGTCGAAAAGTTTCCTTGACAGCTCGGAGTTGGATTCCAGGCTCCGAAACTGCTCAATGAGTGCATCCTTAAGCACCAACCAGGGAACTTCTGGGTTACTCTTCAAGTAAACCCAAAACCAAGTCTCTGCTGGTCCAGTTACAAAGTGGTGGAAATTGAGGACAACTTCATCCCACGTTGCTTTGTTACTGGACTTCAGCCTTTCAAGTCGGAAGAGAAACTCATCAACTGTCATCTTCCTTGGATCGAATTTAAGCTCCCACTTGTGAAAATTATGACATCGATAGCTGGTGGGACGGAGTGGTGCCTGGTGGTGGTCATTAGGCTCACTCATAGTTAGGTCATGTAACCTTCTTAAAAATTCATCCATGTTCGAGGTGTCTACTGCAGCTGGATACGGTTGAGGAGGAGGCCGTGCTTGTGGAGGAGGGGAGGACGAACTTGGCTGCGGTCGGGGGGGCTCACGTGACGTAGAGTAATGGCGAGGCGCTTCAACCGGGTTGGACTGGCTTGTACTTCTAACAACCGGAGTTTGTGCCGAAAGCGTCTCCCGAATCACACTTGCCATTTCTTCACGAAGAGCCGATCTGGTGCGCTCCATCTCCGCAGTGAAAAATCGGAAGTCCTCCGCTCGACTGGCTCCAACTGCAGCAGTAACAACGTCCTGGATATACCCTGTCAGCTCGTCTTCTTTTCTCCCCAGGGATTTTCGAGGCTTCGGAGTTGGTTCCAGTTCACGTCGCCTACCATCCGTCTCCTGGGCCAGCAAGGAAGCAGCTCCTTCGGCATGATCAGCTCCATCTATTGACTGCCGCGGGCGGGGTTCAGTAGTGGCTTGCGTGACACCTAGGTCTGCGAACGAATCGGTCAAAAATTGCGACCTATGACTTAGGCTTCGCACGGGAGGTTTGGTTTTCGACCGCGTTACTCGCTTACGCATTTTTAGGAACTCAAACCAAATAGGTAAATAATGAGAATAAAAAGAAAATCCGAATGATACAAAGATTGAAAGCAACAAAAGGGTAAAAGACTGAAAAATGAAAGGAAGAAACGAAAGAAAGGCGAAAAAAGCGGAAAAGATAAAGACACGAGATGAAAAGTTAATAAGAAGGTTGAAATCAAAGGAGAAAAAAAAATTTAAAAAGAGAATTAAAAATTTAAAAAAATGTATGTTAAATCAAATTAAAAATCAAATTTAAAAAAAATTATCAGGATTTTTATTAGGAAAAATTCTAAATTAAAAAAAAAGTAAATGCTAAATTTACAACGAACTAAAAAATAAGAGAATTAAAAATGAATACAAAAACCGAAACTAAAAGAATTAAAACTCGAAAGAAAAAGAAATCTATAAAATAAAGAAATTAAAATCGAAACTAAATTTAAAAAAACGAAATTTTAAAAAAAATTCAAAATTAATAAAAAGTTTAAAATCGAATTTAAAAAAAATAATTCAGAAATAATCCAAAATAAAAATTAAAAAATTCGCGAATCGAAATCAAAATAAACAACTTTAATACCGAAATCGAAAATAAAAAAAACTTAATGACCGAAACCAAAAAAAATAGATGAAAGAGATAGAAAAAGTATAAGAACTAGAAAGAAGAAAAATAAAAAAAATCAATATCATAAAAGGTTGAGGTGAAGATAACAGAAAAAGGAACTCAGGAATATCAAGGTAAGAGAAAGGTGCAAGTTGAGAGATCCCTCTATAGAACACTTAAAACTGATCCTGGTCACTAGTATGGACTGCATCCGCTTAACTGCATTTTGGATACTGGATACCTGGCATGATAGTGTGGACCTTGCAATGACCAATTGGCTTCTCCAGCCGAGCTGACAGACAAGCTCCCGTTGAGGTTTGTAAAAAAAAAATCTTTTAATCCAATGATTACAAACAGCGAAAGTAAGATCTCATTTAAATCTCAAACTTTGGATTTATAATCATTGAACTAAGAAAAACTATTATAGGGATCTGCTTAGGTTGGAACCGCAACAGCCTAAACAGGATGTATCACCTATCTAGCGGACGTTCCACCTAAGCTAGACAGACGAAAAGTAGAAAAACAAGTTATCAAACAATTTACTGCCAAGGTAATACCAGTACAAAATCAAAACACATTGATAGTACGCTCAAAACAGATGCAGCAACATACGTGAAACCGGATCAGCTTTTCCCCTCAAAAGATCGAAAAGGGCTGGAAAAAATCGGGCCCCACGTTGGGCGCCACCTGTAACAAAATAGATGTTAGGCCTCACCTTCCCTTACCTTACCACCATTACAACCCCTAGCCACAGGCACTAGAGGCTGATCCTGGCAGCAGGAAGGTGAGGGTGTCCAGACAACGGCAGCTTGGCATGCTTGCGAAAAGCACGAGCTAGCTCGCCGGAGGGGGGGTTCTTGCTACCGCTGACCTGGACGTTGTTACGATTTCATGCCTACCAAATAAAATCGAGAAAAAAGAGAAAGATGGGGACCCGAAATGTCCAGCTATATGAGGGGGGAGTGTTCTCTATAGAGGGGTGAGGGTCGATGATGGTATTGACCCTCGGAGGATTTACCCGCCCATGTATCTAGAAGATACCACCTTGACTACTGCAACCTCCATTTCACTGCAGTAGTCCCTTCTCCCAAACTTGCACCCACCTAGGTATACCTTACCCTCGTATTATTCCATCACCTCCACCTCTGTGGGATGGTATTAGGCCGACGACGGTGTCATCATGCTGAAACAAGAAATTCAAGTGCCTTCCCAAAAGTGAATCTCAACCATCAGTATAGAGCAAAATAAAAAAAAACTTTTTGTTTTATTTTTTTTTTTTTTCAACCACGTTATAAAAAAATGGGTATTGCTCACTTTATTAAAGAATTTATAAGGGTAATATTATTATAACGGTGCGATTATAAAAGTTTATAATAAAAAAATATTATATTATTACGGTAAGTATTAAAATTAAATAATTAATTTAGTTGCAGAGTAAATGAAATTTCAAAATATTTAGCTTTTCTTTTTCAGGTTTAATATAATTATAACGGTAAGTAAAAAATTTCAAATTATTTATGTAACTTTCTTCTTTTTAGGTATAATGGTTATGACGGTAAGTAAATTTAAATTATTTAACTTTTATTCATTTTAGGTAAAAATGATTTCGACGGTAAGTAAAATTTCAAATTATTTATGTAACTTTCTTCTTTTTAGGTATAATGGTTATGACGGTAAGTAAATTTAAACTATTTAACTTTTATTCTTTTTAGGTAAAAATGATTTTGACGGTAGTAAAATTTCAAATTATTAATGTAACTTTCTTCTTTTTAGGTATACTGGTTATGACGGTAAGTAAATTTAAATTAAACTATTTAACTCTCTTTTTTTTTCTAGTTAAGGAAATTCTAACGGAATGTCAAGGAAATTTTAATCAAAATAAAAATTAAAAAAAAAAATTTAAATAAAACAAACACAATCAAAAGAAATGACTTACCAACCCTTTTTGGACGTCCCAGCTGTAGTGCACCACGGTGGTTGTCGTTGGCTATAGGATGAAATATAAGTATTGATTTATATTGTTTTTATTTTAATTAACTTTTCCTTTTTATTTATTCCTTTTATTTTTATTTTTTTCTCTTTTTCTTTTAACTTTTTCTTTTACTTTTATTTTAGTATTATGTTTAAAACATTACCGTCAAAGGATTTTTATGAATATACAAAAAAAAAAAAAACAAGGTATTTAAAATAATTCGGTATGAGAGAAGAAAATACGCAAGATTTCTTAAAGATGACACATATGCACAATACACTATATTTTAAAACACTTGGAATTTAGGATAGGGGGAACACGAAAAAACATAGGGTAATGTTGTAGTGGTTTGGGAACGCGACAGGAATTAGGGAGGGAAGCACACAATGGACACTTTTTCACTTTAGGTTGATGATGATGCTGAAGATGATGATGATGAGATTGATGTTGATGATGTTGCTGCTGATGATGATAATGAGATTGATGTTGATGATGTTGCTGCTGATGATGATAATGATGATGATGAATGATGAGTATGTCGTCTTAATTTGAAACAAAAAAACTGCGGCGGCGATTATAAATGTTTTGAGCTATGCTATTTTGGCTACGGTGGTGCGGTTGTAGTGTTGTGTCTCTGGAGGGGGAGGTTGGTAGGGGTTCACTTTTTTATATATTGTTTCCTTTTTTTTGTTTAATATTATTAATTTTATTCTATTTGTTTTAGTGTTTCGCTTTATTTATTTTTTTCTCTTCTTTTATTTAAATTATTCTTTAGTACGGGATCAACAGAATAATATTCTCCACTTCTTTAATTCTTTTTCTTTTTGATAGTTTAATTATCACTTCTTTTTTTTTTCCACTTCCCGGTTTTTTTTTTTTTTTCTCAGTAATTTATTGCCTGAATAATTTTATTCTGTTTGTTATCCAATTTTCTTTTACTTAAGCACTGGCAATTTTTTTATTATTCGTATTTTCTTTCATTTCTATTAACTTTTAATATTTTATACCGCACACGTTAAAAGCTCGTCACCAACTGACCTACTTTTTCTGCTTCCAAATCATAGTTAGCCTTGGTGCAATAGGCTCCTCCCCTTTTTGACCCAATTTAATTATATATTGCATTTTTATTTTCGGCAACGGTCCATTCCATCACCCGCATCATTACACAGCTAATCACCTCACATTGATCAGCGGGATCGATGATCGGATGATTAGCTATGTAACTGACCCCCCTGCATGTAAGTTATGTACGTATGTATGTATGATATAGACACATCGGATGACACGTTGGTCAGTTAGATTTAATTGTTTCTATGCAGATTAGCAACCAGATGGTCAGGTATGTACTTATGTACTTTTGTGTGTACATCGGGTGGTCGGGTGATGTGATGGACAGTTAAGATCTGTATTTTGGCATATTCTGCTTTTGTAGGAACACTCTGGATCGCTAGATTAATTATTATTATTATTATTATTATTATTATTATTATTATTATTATTATTATTATCATTATTATTATTATTATTATTATTATTATTATTATTATTATTATTATTATTATTATTATTATTATTATTATTATTATTATTATATTATTATTATTATTATTATTATTATTATTATTATTATTATTATTATCATTATTATTATTATTATTATTATTATTATTATTATTATTATTATTATTTTTATTATTATATTATGTAAGTAGGTATTATTATAATAGTAGTTATAGGATTATTGCTTATGTATTTTTAGATATTATTAGAAGTAGGTAATATTATAGTTAAGATAGGTATTATTATAAGTATTATTATTTATTATTATTATGTTTTATTATTAGGTATTCATATTATGTTTAGGTATTATTATAGGTATTGTATGTATTATTTATAAGTATTATTATTAGGTTTCAGTATTATAATGTATTATTATTATGTTTTACTATTAAATTTTATTAGGTTAAGATATTATACTTATGTTGTATTAGTATTATATTAAGTATTTGGATTATCATTATTTTCTTTTTTTTTATTAAAAGGTATTATTATAATTGATATTTTATTATAGATTATTTTTATATAGATTATATTATTATTTTAGATATTATTATTATAGATAGTGTTATTATAGATATTATTATTATAGATATTATTATTATAGATATAATTATGTAGTATTAGTAAGGATTATAGTTTAATATTATTATTAGGTGTTATTTTTCTTGTTTTAATTATTATTGCAATCCGAGGTTTCCTACAAAGCTTCTTCTTTCCACAGATCTATCGCCTTGAAAGAAGAAGAAAAGAAACCTTGCCTTCTCTTTCCGTCTCATGCACAGACTGTAGCCGGGCGTATAAAGGTGTTCATTTCTTTAGGTCTTTGCAGTGGAAGATGCCAACCTTTTTCCCATTCAGGTCCTCCAACTCGTACAGATTGTTCCCAACTATCCTTGCGATTTTCATTTTGACGAATTTTGGACCCAGTTTTGCGCAAAACCTCTTTGATGCGTCGCTTAAAGCATAATTCCTGCGAAACACTTCCTCTCCGACGGCAAATTTGATGTCTTTACTTCGCAAATTGTAGGCGTTTTCGTACTGCGTATGGGCTGTAGCTAAAGCATTCTTTATATAAGCGTGCATGATATTCATCTGTGCCGCTTTCGAGACCACTTCTACATTCGAGTTGTTCAACCCGTTCAACTTTCGGAGCAACTTATAATCCGAGCCATGCTCTATGCAGCGCTGTCCAAACAATGCTTCGTACGGAGACATACTTATCGCTGAATGTGTGGTTGTTCGGAGAGCGCTGGCTATAGATTGTAAGTTGCTGTCCCAGTTCCTTTGGTCCGGGTCAATGTAGGACCTAATTGCGGCCAGGATGGATCTGTTCACCCTCTCACTGGCGTTCGCTTGAGGTGAGTATACAGCAGTTTTAACGTGGTTTATACCCAACAATGACATACACTTTTCAAACTCACGGCTTGTGAATTGTTTGCCGTTGTCGGAGAGAAGTGTTTCCGGTATTCCAAAGACGCAGAACACCTGTTCTTGTAGGAACTTCAAAGCGGTGTCCGTAGTGGCTTTACGCAGAGCTTTTACTACCACAAACTTGGTCAACTGGTCCAACGCAATTACAATATGGGTATTGCCTTCCTTTGAGCGGGGATATGGACCCAGGAAATCGATGTACAACATCTGAAAGGGTCTCTCGGCCAAAAAGGCCTTGCCCATCGGAGGCCTCAAGATGGCGTTTGAGGCTTTCGTGGTTTTGCAGATGTCGCATCTACCAATAAACGATTTTACCTGGACTGCCATGTTAGGCCAGAAGAATTGGTGCTGCAGACGGAATAGCGTTTTTGCGATACCTCCATGCGAAGCTTTTGGCGGTTGATGTGCCAGAGCGATTAAGCGTTCGGTTAGCGCTTGAGGAACCCAAAGCTTCCAAACGAGGTCATCCTCTACCGGATTCCCTGTGCAATGTTTGACCTTCTTGTAGACGAAATTTTCCGACACTTGAAGATCAGGTAGCTTGTCTTTTTGTTCTTCGATGCTGTCTATGAGCTTGAGGTATTCCATAGATTTAAAACTAGGATCCTCAAGATCAATATGCAACACATCGCAGGGATCTTTCAACATTGAGACCTCGGAAATCAAAGCGTCGACCCCATGTACTCGCGAAAGCGCATCGGGTACCACGTTCTGAGATCCTTTTCGGTGCTCTATGGTGAAGTCATATCCCTGTAGCTTTAGGCTCCATCTCGCCAACCGACCGCAGAGATCCCTCTGATTCATCAACCACTTCAAGCTCGCATGATCGGTCACAATTTTAAACGGATGGCCCTCTACATATGCACGAAACTTCTGAACTCCCATGACAGCAGCTAGGCATTCACGCTCAGTCACACTGTAATTGCGCTGGGCCGAGTTGAGTTTCTGAGAGTGGTAGTAAATAGGACGTTCATTGCCACTTTCGTCCAGTTGGCTCAGCACACATCCCACACCGGTGTTAGAAGCATCGCAAAGAATGATGAACTCCTTTGAAAAATCGGGATTTACCAGGAGCGGAGCGGAAGTTAGGGCTGTTTTGAGTTGGTTGAAAGCTTCCACTGCTTCTTCGTTGAAGACAAATTTCTTCCCTTTTTTCAACGTATCTGTTATCGGTGCCGCTAGTGAAGAGAAGTCTTTAACAAACCGTCTATACCACCCTACCATTCCCAAAAAGCGTCTCACTTGTTTCGGTGTTGTGGGTGTAGGAAAATCAGAAATGGCCGTCACTTTATCCGGATCCGTCTTTAAACAACCATCTCCAACTATGTAACCCAAGTACTTCAATTCCTTGAAGCAGAATTTCGATTTCTGGACGTTCATTGTAAGTCCTGCATCCTTCAATCGACCAGCCAAAATCTTCAACAGTTCGATGTGTTCATCAAACGTGCTTGACACGACCAGCAAATCATCCAAGTATGGGAAGATTTTTTCTCGCAGCTCATGAGGTACCACTTTGTCCATTAATCTGACCATGCGTTGTGGAGCATTACAGAGACCAAATGGCATTACCGTGAACTGCAACAGGGGCATACCGGGCACAGTAAACGCCGTCTTTTCCCGAGAAGCTTTCTCCAGAGGGATCTGCCAAAAAGCATCCTTCAAATCCACACTTGAAATAAAATGTGTCTCTGGCAGACGCGATAGCAAACCCTCTATATGAGAAAGTGGATACGCATCTTTCTTTGTCTTGGCATTAACTTTCCTGTAATCCAAGCACAAACGATTTTTGCCGGGTTTTCGTACTAGGACCACAGGAGAGCTCCATGCGCTGGTACTTTCCTCGATAACACCGAGTTTAAGCATGCGATCCAATTCCTCATATAACAGTTTCTGTACCGCAGGAGAGATCGGGTAATGACGTTGCTTAATGGGCTCAGCATCCCCTGTGTCGATGGTATGTACCTCTAGCGTAGTTTTTCCTAAGCCTTGTACAGCAGAGGAAGGAAACAGGCTGATGGCATCTCGCAACTTTTTTGACTGCTGTTCGTTTAGCACGTGAGCATTAGGCTCAGCCACATCCAGGCTAGGAACTGCAGAGATTTCAGAGATCACTTGAGGTGCAATCTGAAACTCTTTCCAGAAATCGATTCCCAGGTACAAGTTTTGCTGCAAAGACGGAACCAAATAGAGGGGAATTTTTTTCGTCATCCCTTTGTAAGTGATCTCCACGCTGATTTTGCCCACAATAGCTTGTTGTTTTCCGTCGGCGGTCTTCACTTTGGAGGTAAGTTTCGAGAATTCTTGGCCGTGCTTTTGAAGAAAATCCAATCCATCTGCGCCTAAGCAGCTTATGCTGGCTCCACTATCCAGTAATCCTAAAAGGGGTTTCCCAAAAATGTGGACCTTAGCATAAGGACGAGGGTCGTCTGAACTGCAGAGCGTGGTGGCTTCAATGGCTTTGAAGGATTTCTTCTTTTCCCGAAACTTCCTCCTCAGCTTAGCAACCTTTTCTGAGACAACGGTGTTTTGGTTTCCGAAAATCCTCTTCCGGACTTCCATGTAATTTTGAAGCCTTTCATGCAGGCTTTTGAAGGGCTTCTTGGGAACGACAGGTGGTTTGTTGTCCATCGCAGAAGGAGTGTTGGTGTTTGGTCGGGGTAGGATTCGGACTGCAGGAACCGGAGGTGTTGGAGTGAGTAGGA
Organism: Eupeodes luniger; assembly: GCA_951509635.1. Taxonomy (NCBI): domain Eukaryota; kingdom Metazoa; phylum Arthropoda; class Insecta; order Diptera; family Syrphidae; genus Eupeodes; species Eupeodes luniger. The sequence continues at coordinate 179,415,348 of OX608073.1, read as the reverse complement.
TTCTGGGCGCAGGAACTGGAGGTATTGGTGTGGATAAGAATTTTGGGTGGGAAGGCGTGGTTGGAGGAGCAGGTGCGAAGTTGCTGGTTGAAGGAGGTGAGTCCAAAGAGTTTTTTATTGAGACTCCGGGTTCTTCTCCAGAGAGCAATTCCCCCGGGTCTTCAAACTGCTCTGCGACACGTTTCCCGAACATCGAGGACATTGTGGAGAGGTGGTATTCTCACACCCACATTTGAAACAAAAGAGAGACCTTTGGGGGTCAGGGCATTCGAAGAAGGAATGACCCTTACCCTTGCAATTCCAGCAGGTGTAGTTGTGGGTGTCTCTATCCTTCCGTTTAGGGTGAAAGGCCTCTAGTTCCGGTGTAAACTCATCTAGTTTTTCTTCCTCAACGAGCAGCTCGGAGACTGCACTTCGGCGCGGTGGTGGAATTGCCCCTGTTCTTGGCTTCAGGGCTCCGGCTTCGCGATCAAGGAGGTACTTTTCCACTTTCCGACAGACATACACCATATGAGTCAGGGTCCTCGTATCGTAGGTGATGAGGAGTAATCCCATCTGACGCCGAACATTAGTCTTCAGAAGTTCGATGATCTCTATGTCTGTTTTTGGAACTCTTAGCATGCTGTTCAGTTTCTGAACAGCAGCATAGAAATCATCGAAAGATTCGTTAGGACCCATATGCCTGTCGAAAAGTTTCCTTGACAGCTCGGAGTTGGATTCCAGGCTCCGAAACTGCTCAATGAGTGCATCCTTAAGCACCAACCAGGGAACTTCTGGGTTACTCTTCAAGTAAACCCAAAACCAAGTCTCTGCTGGTCCAGTTACAAAGTGGTGGAAATTGAGGACAACTTCATCCCACGTTGCTTTGTTACTGGACTTCAGCCTTTCAAGTCGGAAGAGAAACTCATCAACTGTCATCTTCCTTGGATCGAATTTAAGCTCCCACTTGTGAAAATTATGACATCGATAGCTGGTGGGACGGAGTGGTGCCTGGTGGTGGTCATTAGGCTCACTCATAGTTAGGTCATGTAACCTTCTTAAAAATTCATCCATGTTCGAGGTGTCTACTGCAGCTGGATACGGTTGAGGAGGAGGCCGTGCTTGTGGAGGAGGGGAGGACGAACTTGGCTGCGGTCGGGGGGGCTCACGTGACGTAGAGTAATGGCGAGGCGCTTCAACCGGGTTGGACTGGCTTGTACTTCTAACAACCGGAGTTTGTGCCGAAAGCGTCTCCCGAATCACACTTGCCATTTCTTCACGAAGAGCCGATCTGGTGCGCTCCATCTCCGCAGTGAAAAATCGGAAGTCCTCCGCTCGACTGGCTCCAACTGCAGCAGTAACAACGTCCTGGATATACCCTGTCAGCTCGTCTTCTTTTCTCCCCAGGGATTCTCGAGGCTTCGGAGTTGGTTCCAGTTCACGTCGCCTACCATCCGTCTCCTGGGCCAGCAAGGAAGCAGCTCCTTCGGCATGATCAGCTCCATCTATTGACTGCCGCGGGCGGGGTTCAGTAGTGGCTTGCGTGACACCTAGGTCTGCGAACGAATCGGTCAAAAATTGCGACCTATGACTTAGGCTTCGCACGGGAGGTTTGGTTTTCGACCGCGTTACTCGCTTACGCATTTTTAGGAACTCAAACCAAATAGGTAAATAATGAGAATAAAAAGAAAATCCGAATGATACAAAGATTGAAAGCAACAAAAGGGTAAAAGACTGAAAAATGAAAGGAAGAAACGAAAGAAAGGCGAAAAAAGCGGAAAAGATAAAGACACGAGATGAAAAGTTAATAAGAAGGTTGAAATCAAAGGAGAAAAAAAAAATTTAAAAAGAGAATTAAAAATTTAAAAAAATGTATGTTAAATCAAATTAAAAATCAAATTTAAAAAAAATTATCAGGATTTTTATTAGGAAAAATTCTAAATTAAAAAAAAAGTAAATGCTAAATTTACAACGAACTAAAAAATAAGAGAATTAAAAATGAATACAAAAACCGAAACTAAAAGAATTAAAACTCGAAAGAAAAAGAAATCTATAAAATAAAGAAATTAAAATCGAAACTAAATTTAAAAAAACGAAATTTTAAAAAAAATTCAAAATTAATAAAAAGTTTAAAATCGAATTTAAAAAAAATAATTCAGAAATAATCCAAAATAAAAATTAAAAAATTCGCGAATCGAAATCAAAATAAACAACTTTAATACCGAAATCGAAAATAAAAAAAACTTAATGACCGAAACCAAAAAAAATAGATGAAAGAGATAGAAAAAGTATAAGAACTAGAAAGAAGAAAAATAAAAAAAATCAATATCATAAAAGGTTGAGGTGAAGATAACAGAAAAAGGAACTCAGGAATATCAAGGTAAGAGAAAGGTGCAAGTTGAGAGATCCCTCTATAGAACACTTAAAACTGATCCTGGTCACTAGTATGGACTGCATCCGCTTAACTGCATTTTGGATACTGGATACCTGGCATGATAGTGTGGACCTTGCAATGACCAATTGGCTTCTCCAGCCGAGCTGACAGACAAGCTCCCGTTGAGGTTTGTAAAAAAAAAATCTTTTAATCCAATGATTACAAACAGCGAAAGTAAGATCTCATTTAAATCTCAAACTTTGGATTTATAATCATTGAACTAAGAAAAACTATTATAGGGATCTGCTTAGGTTGGAACCGCAACAGCCTAAACAGGATGTATCACCTATCTAGCGGACGTTCCACCTAAGCTAGACAGACGAAAAGTAGAAAAACAAGTTATCAAACAATTTACTGCCAAGGTAATACCAGTACAAAATCAAAACACATTGATAGTACGCTCAAAACAGATGCAGCAACATACGTGAAACCGGATCAGCTTTTCCCCTCAAAAGATCGAAAAGGGCTGAAAAAAATCGGGCCCCACGTTGGGCGCCACCTGTAACAAAATAGATGTTAGGCCTCACCTTCCCTTACCTTACCACCATTACAACCCCTAGCCACAGGCACTAGAGGCTGATCCTGGCAGCAGGAAGGTGAGGGTGTCCAGACAACGGCAGCTTGGCATGCTTGCGAAAAGCACGAGCTAGCTCGCCGGAGGGGGGGTTCTTGCTACCGCTGACCTGGACGTTGTTACGATTTCATGCCTACCAAATAAAATCGAGAAAAAAGAGAAAGATGGGGACCCGAAATGTCCAGCTATATGAGGGGGGAGTGTTCTCTATAGAGGGGTGAGGGTCGATGATGGTATTGACCCTCGGAGGATTTACCCGCCCATGTATCTAGAAGATACCACCTTGACTACTGCAACCTCCATTTCACTGCAGTAGTCCCTTCTCCCAAACTTGCACCCACCTAGGTATACCTTACCCTCGTATTATTCCATCACCTCCACCTCTGTGGGATGGTATTAGGCCGACGACGGTGTCATCATGCTGAAACAAGAAATTCAAGTGCCTTCCCAAAAGTGAATCTCAACCATCAGTATAGAGCAAAATAAAAAAAAACTTTTTGTTTTATTTTTTTTTTTTTTCAACCACGTTATAAAAAAATGGGTATTGCTCACTTTATTAAAGAATTTATAAGGGTAATATTATTATAACGGTGCGATTATAAAAGTTTATAATAAAAAAATATTATATTATTACGGTAAGTATTAAAATTAAATAATTAATTTAGTTGCAGAGTAAATGAAATTTCAAAATATGTATTTAGCTTTTCTTTTTCAGGTTTAATATAATTATAACGGTAAGTAAAAAATTTCAAATTATTTATGTAACTTTCTTCTTTTTAGGTATAATGGTTATGACGGTAAGTAAATTTAAATTATTTAACTTTTATTCATTTTAGGTAAAAATGATTTCGACGGTAAGTAAAATTTCAAATTATTTATGTAACTTTCTTCTTTTTAGGTATAATGGTTATGACGGTAAGTAAATTTAAACTATTTAACTTTTATTCTTTTTAGGTAAAAATGATTTTGACGGTAGTAAAATTTCAAATTATTAATGTAACTTTCTTCTTTTTAGGTATACTGGTTATGACGGTAAGTAAATTTAAATTAAACTATTTAACTCTCTTTTTTTTTCTAGTTAAGGAAATTCTAACGGAATGTCAAGGAAATTTTAATCAAAATAAAAATTTAAAAAAAAAATTTAAATAAAACAAACACAATCAAAAGAAATGACTTACCAACCCTTTTTGGACGTCCCAGCTGTAGTGCACCACGGTGGTTGTCGTTGGCTATAGGATGAAATATAAGTATTGATTTATATTGTTTTTATTTTAATTAACTTTTCCTTTTTATTTATTCCTTTTATTTTTATTTTTTTCTCTTTTTCTTTTAACTTTTTCTTTTACTTTTATTTTAGTATTATGTTTAAAACATTACCGTCAAAGGATTTTTATGAATATACAAAAAAAAAAAAAACAAGGTATTTAAAATAATTCGGTATGAGAGAAGAAAATACGCAAGATTTCTTAAAGATGACACATATGCACAATACACTATATTTTAAAACACTTGGAATTTAGGATAGGGGGAACACGAAAAAACATAGGGTAATGTTGTAGTGGTTTGGGAACGCGACAGGAATTAGGGAGGGAAGCACACAATGGACACTTTTTCACTTTAGGTTGATGATGATGCTGAAGATGATGATGATGAGATTGATGTTGATGATGTTGCTGCTGATGATGATAATGAGATTGATGTTGATGATGTTGCTGCTGATGATGATAATGATGATGATGAATGATGAGTATGTCGTCTTAATTTGAAACAAAAAAACTGCGGCGGCGATTATAAATGTTTTGAGCTATGCTATTTTGGCTACGGTGGTGCGGTTGTAGTGTTGTGTCTCTGGAGGGGGAGGTTGGTAGGGGTTCACTTTTTTATATATTGTTTCCTTTTTTTTGTTTAATATTATTAATTTTATTCTATTTGTTTTAGTGTTTCGCTTTATTTATTTTTTTCTCTTCTTTTATTTAAATTATTCTTTAGTACGGGATCAACAGAATAATATTCTCCACTTCTTTAATTCTTTTTCTTTTTGATAGTTTAATTATCACTTCTTTTTTTTTCCACTTCCCGGTTTTTTTTTTTTTTCTCAGTAATTTATTGCCTGAATAATTTTATTCTGTTTGTTATCCAATTTTCTTTTACTTAAGCACTGGCAATTTTTTTATTATTCGTATTTTCTTTCATTTCTATTAACTTTTAATATTTTATACCGCACACGTTAAAAGCTCGTCACCAACTGACCTACTTTTTCTGCTTCCAAATCATAGTTAGCCTTGGTGCAATAGGCTCCTCCCCTTTTTGACCCAATTTAATTATATATTGCATTTTTATTTTCGGCAACGGTCCATTCCATCACCCGCATCATTACACAGCTAATCACCTCACATTGATCAGCGGGATCGATGATCGGATGATTAGCTATGTAACTGACCCCCCTGCATGTAAGTTATGTACGTATGTATGTATGATATAGACACATCGGATGACACGTTGGTCAGTTAGATTTAATTGTTTCTATGCAGATTAGCAACCAGATGGTCAGGTATGTACTTATGTACTTTTGTGTGTACATCGGGTGGTCGGGTGATGTGATGGACAGTTAAGATCTGTATTTTGGCATATTCTGCTTTTGTAGGAACACTCTGGATCGCTAGATTAATTATTATTATTATTATTATTATTATTATTATTATTATTATTATTATTATTATTATTATTATTATTATTATTATCATTATTATTATTATTATTATTATTATTATTATTATTATTATTATTATTATTATTATTATTATTATTATTATTATTATCATTATTATTATTATTATTATTATTATTATTATTATTATTATTATTATTATTATTATTATTATTATTATTATTATTATTATTATTATTATTATTATTATTATTATTATTATTACTATTATTATTATCATTATTATTATTATTATTATTATTATTATTATTATTATTATTATTATTTTTATTATTATATTATGTAAGTAGGTATTATTATAATAGTAGTTATAGGATTATTGCTTATGTATTTTTAGATATTATTAGAAGTAGGTAATATTATAGTTAAGATATTATTATAAGTATTATTATTTATTATTATTATGTTTTATTATTAGGTATTCATATTATGTTTAGGTATTATTATAGGTATTGTATGTATTATTTATAAGTATTATTATTAGGTTTCAGTATTATAATGTATTATTATTATGTTTTACTATTAAATTTTATTAGGTTAAGATATTATACTTATGTTGTATTAGTATTATATTAAGTATTTGGATTATCATTATTTTCTTTTTTTTTTATTAAAAGGTATTATTATAATTGATATTTTATTATAGATTATTTTTATATAGATTATATTATTATTTTAGATATTATTATTATAGATAGTGTTATTATAGATATTATTATTATAGATATTATTATTATAGATATAATTATGTAGTATTAGTAAGGATTATAGTTTAATATTATTATTAGGTGTTATTTTTCTTGTTTTAATTATTATTGCAATCCGAGGTTTCCTACAGAGTTTGCGCTTGGCCAGCCATCATAGAGTAGAGTTTATCTACTCTTCCGGCTTGCTCCACGATCTGACTTTGCAGTCCTGCCAACTGGCCTTGAATGCTCAGCAACAAGGACAGAATGTCTGGCTGCCCCGCCGGCGCCTTAGGCTCTTGGGCCTGTGGGACGACCGGTGGTGGAGCCTGTCTCGCTTTACCCATTCCTTTCGCAGATCTGGCGTAAGAAACATCGGGTCTCACGAATGAATTTGTTGTCGGAGCTTGTCGTACGGTTCGACTTTCTGCGGCTTTTTGGCTGGCCTGTTTGTCCCGTATCTCTTGGACCTTAGGACAGCCCCGATAATTTGCGGGGTGCCCCTCGTGTCCGCATATTACACACTTGAGCTGGGTCATGTCTTCGACCCGCTCAGTCCCTAGCCTACATTCACCCCTATTGTGGGTTTCGGCGCATTTCACACAGCACTCCTGCATTCCACAGTTGGCTGCAGCGTTGCCGAACCTTTGGCAGCGCATGCATTGTAGCATGTCGTCGTGCCTCATTAATTTTTCCCAGTGTATGACCTGGTAGTCTAGGACGGTAATATTCCTGAGACTCTCCAGTCTACTTTGGGGCGACAGAGTTACAATGAATATTGGCAGTTTATGCCCCTCCCGTCTGGACCTTACCGTAGAAAAAGGCTTGACTCCGATGAATTCGAGGTCATCGCTGGCATTCTGACGGAGCTCAGCTAGGAGCTCCTCTGGTTCCGTGCAGGAACTGATGCCCTTCAAAAGGACCGTCTTCGGTTTTTCACTCCTAGGAGTGAAGCTGAAGAATTTAGCAGTGGCTGCTTTTAGGCACTTTTTAACTATTTTGTATTCGGCCAATGTGAAGCATTGGACCGAATACCGCTTCTGCTTTTCATTTACAATTTTAATACTAAATTTATTATCCGTGGCCGACTTACATACCTGTTTTAAGTCCTGTAGGTCTACCTTGTACGTCCTTATTGGTGGCACTTTCTCGGACTTTTGCCGTGGTTGTTGCTGGTGTTGCTGGAGTTGCTGTTGTTGCTGCTTTGCTGCTGCTGATGTTGATGCAACCGGATCTGCTGCTTGTGCTACTGCTGGTGCTGCTGTTGGTATTACGGCTGGTGCTGCTGCCTCCATTGGTTTGGGGGCCCCCGATGAGCTGGGGCCTGATTGCACCGCCCCTGTGTTGGGTCTAGGCTGCTCTTTTTGATGTTGCTTGTTATTAGTAGCAACTTGCTTTTGCTGTTTCATCTGCTGTGGTTGTTGTTGTTGTTTTTGCTGCTGTGGTTGTTGTTGTTGGCTTTGCTGTTGCTGCCTCTGCAGTTGCCTCTTTTTTAATTCCGCTGCCTCTTCTTGCCGGCGCGTCTCCTGTTTTTGCTTAAGGCGTTTTAGAAGGGGCTTAATTTCCTCCTTAAGCGTATTAAGCACTTTCTCGCATTTTTCAATGCTTGCCTGCTTTGTTAGGAGGACAAAAGGACACTTGAAACGGTAAAAACACATTCATGGACAAATTCTATTTTGTATTCTATCTTACTCGTATAAATTTACATAGAATACCACAAAGACTAGTGAGAGTGACGATTGTACTAGTAACAGTTTTTGTACATACATGCCCAAGTTCTGCATTTCACTTATTGTGAATACACTTTGCGAAAGTGAATTTGGGTGTTCCACAATTCGTTATTGTGATTTGGATTTTCGAACATGCAAAAATGGATGTTCTGTATTTCGGTGTGTTCCATTTTTTGAACGCATTCAAATCACATTTTTTATTTCTGTGAATTGATCTTTGATAGCTTCCTTCTGCTAGGAATCGGAACGTTGCAGCAAGTTTTTGAATTGAAGGAATCGATGAAGGTATAAAGGGTTCTATTTCCCTTAGAACATATAAAAAAGCTACTTTGTTTCATCTAAAATTACAATGAAAGTTTAAAAGAGGAAATCATGAATTTACTTTATTTATCAGAACAATTCTACATAATTTTCACACACTTACATTGTGTTAGGTAAATCCAATATATTTGATTTGTCTCACAAAATTCGTCTTCTTATTTTTTCTCTTGAATTCTGCTTCCTTTTTTCACTTATAATTGCCAATAATATTGCATCCATCTTTAAAATAGCAAAAAATTTACTTCAGAAACAAAATAAAAATTGATGATTTTTCAGTTCTGACAGTTCGATGCAATTTCGAAGTTTTCGAAATCGATCGAATTGAAGAACATGCAATTTCATTTCACGTGAAATTAAAAGTGATTTCAATTCACTTTCGATAGAAATTCGGAACATGGGCGACAATTTTGGAATGGATCGCTGGCTTCAGTCTGGATCCTTGAAAAAAGCAAGTGAATGCTCCGCAAAGGCACCCGAAGCTGCCGAAGAATCACTAACTGACGGGTGTGTCCAAACAAAATCATAATTTAAGTAAAATAGTAATCCCCGGTTTATAACTTCTGCTTTTTAAGCATTTAACCGCACAAAATAATTTAAATGATTTTATTTTGTTTGTTCAATTTCGGTTTTCCATATATCAATTTTAGGGACAGCGGCGTTAGAGATTTCTGAAGGCTTTGAGTTTGATAGTTTGCCTAGTACTAGTTCCACGGTGATCAATGCTACAGAAAAATCAGTTAAAAGGAAGTACCAAGAATCATATTTGAATTTTGGATTTGCTGACACAAGTGACAACAAACCTCAATGCGTAATTTGCGGCAAAGTGTTGACACATTTCCTTTGCCAAATAACACAATATCAAGACGAATCGGAGACTTAGCGAAGAATGTGAAAGCTACTTTACTTTTATGAATAAGTCACAAAATTTGTGCTGCAAATGGATGAATCAACGGATGTTGCAGGGTTGGCTAATAATATTTGTGCGCTACCAATATCTACAGTCCTTTCAAGAAGATCTGCTCTTCTGCAAGCCGTTGCCAACTACTACAACTGGTGCTGAAATTTTTTTTTAATTGTAAATGACATACCATGGGTTAACTGTGTGGATGTATGCACGGACGGTGCCAAGGCCATAACTGGAAAAACGTCCGGTGCCGTCGCAAGAATTAAGCAAATTGTAAAAGGGTGCACCATTAGCCATTGTATTTTACACCGCCATGCCCTCGCAATGAAAAAAATGCCGGTCTCCTTTAAAGAGGTGTTGGACGAAAGCGTTAAAATAATTAAATTTATTAAATCACGGCCAAAGAATAGAAGGATTTTTAAAGTATTGTGTGATGACATGGGTAGTCTACATACGTCTTTACTTCTTTACGCAGAAGTGAGGTGACTTTCTCGCGGAAAATCACATGGGGACATGTTGTGTAATGAGCGTTGGTTATTGAAATTGGCGTATCTGTCAGGTATATTTAAAAAAATAAATGATTTGAGTGTATCACTTCAGGGAAAGGCAGTAATTGTTTTCGATGCCATGCCAGTGACAAAATAGAACCATTTAAAAATAAAATCCTGTTTTGGGCTGAATGTATACAAAATCGAAACCTAGACAGCTTCCCAATGGTCAAAGAATTTAAAGAAGAAATAGATTTGGACATTCCCGATGATATTTTTAATGAGTTTCATATCCAACTAGAAGGTTTGCTGTATAGCTTCCTCCACTATTTTCCAGACGAATTCCACCTGAACATTAAGGAAAACGTATGGGTAATAAACCCGTACTGTGCCTCGTTGGAAAAACCACCTTCCCTGACATCGCTGCAGTTTAAGTGCTCGATTGACCTGACATCAGATTATTCGATCAAAAAACTTTTTGCAACAAAGAAGTCTTTATCAGAATTCTGGTGTATTTTGAAAGACGAGTTCAGTTTACTGTCAGAGAAAGCTAAAATAATTCTTCTGCCGTTTGCAATAACATGCATGAGACAACATGCAGTTGCAGTTGTCCCAAATTCAACCAGATATTTCAGCTGTATGCAAAAATAAGCAGGCACATTATTCCCTCTAAAAAGAAACTCCAAATAAATAGTATGCATATAATATAATTATGTAATTGTTCTTGTGTTTTTCATTGTAGAAACTGTTTCTTGAAATCAATGAAATAAACGAAATTTGAAAAAAAAGTTATTTAATTTGCTCCATGTAACTGCGAAAAATGGAATACGTGCAACGAAGTACTCCGCGTGAAATTTCTCACGCAAAAAGTGCTCCGCGACTAAAAAAGATTGGGAACCGCTGGTCTAAGGGTATTTTTCAATGCTTGATCTAATGATATCATACAAAACAAAACACCGAACTGTACTCTTTGTAGACCCAAATTTAATCTTTGGCTACGTACTATAAAAAATCAGACGCAAAAAAAGTTGATAAATAGTCTTTTAATATTTGTTTTGATCTATAATTTTTGCAATTTTAAATTTAAAACTTCACAATTAAAAATAAATGATTAAGCTAAACAAACGTTTAATGTTTTAAATTATTTTCTGTTCACCAGCTATGCAGGCGTTGAAGGATTTGTTTTGCTTTATCACACGATTGCCTGAAAGTTAAAGGAGAAGAAGAATAATTTATGAATTTAGTAAAACAATACTATTTAATTACATATGCAATGGATTTTTAGGATCAAAACCTTCAACTATAGATTTTATAAAAAGTATAAGTGGATGCAGGTTTTGGAGTGTTTCTGATTCCGGCTGCAACCAAACCGTAGGAAGAGTATTCACCACAATGTAAACTTTACTGAGTGCATCGTTGATGGAACATATCTAAAAAAAGAAATATTTAAATATGTTATAATAAAGTTAGAAAGTAAGACAGAGATAATATTACACAGTAATTCTTATGTTTACATTTATTATTTCACCGACATTTCGCAGTGAGACTTGTTTTCGTGTAATACCCCTTATAATACAGGGTTATCGTTTCAAAAGCAAACGTAAATAAAACACACATAAAATATTTTTTTCATGATATTTCTTTTTTATAAAAAAAAGTCCACTGGTGTTAAATCACATGATCTTAATGGCCACTTGATATCGCCACGATGAGAAATTACGCAGTCATGAAATATCTCTTGCAATAAAGCCATATTCGCTCGAGTTGTGTGGCATGTGGGACCGTCTTGTTGAAACCACATATTCTCCAAGTCGTATTTTTCAATAGCAGGCAAAAAAAAGTCTGTTATCATATGACCATAACGCTTCTAATTGACGGTAATAGTGGTGTGTGAGCTGGACTTTATATGAATGTAGGTGTAGATTCAAATGTAAAATACGCCATAATGTGTCGTAAGACAGTCCTAATTCCTGAGAACTACGAGAAATCGACGCATTCGAGTTCTCGGCAACACTTTCACTTACAGCAGCGATATTTTTAGTGGCGAAACGATTTTTTTCGTTGATAATGGCAACGGTATTTGAAGATGGTCATTTAAAGTATTAAATTGATCTTGAACTTGATTGTGATCGCGTTCTAGTATGTTTGAAGTAGCATCTGCAATTGTACTTTGTTTTCTCAATCAGATGATTTTCAATCTGATAGGCATTGTTTATTTGACCTGCATATGCATGTTGCCATACATATGTTTAAAGCTCATTAAATTCTTTCCAGTATGCTGTCAAATTGTAATACACAAACATTTTCCAATACGTGCTTACCATCCGAACCCGGCCAACGTCTTTAAAATAAATACCAACACCATCGTCAAGTTTCTTAGTATTTATTTGCTCCTAATTTATCGTCCGACATAATGATAATTGTATTATGATAACTACCAAAGTTAACGCCAAAGCAAAGTCAATTTTTGTGTTTTCCTTGGTCGTACACATCTTATGCTCCTGTTTCTACAGTTTAACAGTCTGTTTTTTTTTACTATTTGGTTCATCTGTTGGAAGCGAGCACAGATAATGTATTTACCTTTGAAAAGTTCCACTTTGGGTTTTTACATTAGCCGTTCGTAATTTACCGTTAAGCTACTCATTTTAAAGGAAAGAAGAAGTGTCTAGGTATGAGAGAAGGTAATGGTGTCAACGGTCAAGAATTCAATATTGACAACGCTTATGTCACCAATTCCCATCCCACCTCCCACGCTAATGGAGCTCCTCTCTCCGGTGCTCCTTCTCACCCTAGGTAACATAGCTCAACTGCTGTTTACCGATCCTAATCATTCCCGTACATATCAGCATGATGTTCTTAACATCAACTGACTCCTTACCCTATCTCTTCCTTCCAACCACCTCTTATCACTATTGGGCTGGATCTAAGGTGTTAAACGACCCGTGCCGATGATCAGCCTGGTTGGGGGCCCGATTCAAAAAATAGCTCAGTCTCTAACGGAGTATCCGGATACCTCCGGATTAACTAGCCTTATCTGTATAATGCAAATCTCTGTATAGACGGATCTTTCTTTCTTCGCAACTCGTGGAACCAAAGTTGAATAAAAAGAAAAAAAACGATGAGACCGGTACCTCTTCAAGACCGGGCGGCAGTTTGGCGCAGAAGCCTGTTACCGTATCTCCTGCGGCCAACACAAGAAGCGGTGGTTGTTGGTAGCAACGAGAGTAGGAAGGTAGCGATACCAAATTTCAGTAGTGGCAGAGTTGTGAACAATGGTCCTACCACTACTACTGAGAGCACATCTCTACCGCAAAAATCCAGAAATGGAAATGAGAGACTCTCAAAATACTTTATAAACAAAGGCGGCAAGCTTCAAGAATCTGGTGAATCATTGGAAGCTGGAAGGATACCGCAGCAAACCGCTCGCATTCAATGGGCAAAGAGTGTTCTTGTTGCAGCAAGGCCCAGTAAAAGACTCTACTCTCTAGAATCAATTCCAAAGCACACAGACTACACCATCCCCCAACTGCAATTCGACAGAAACTTCCAGATTTCTATACCTTCCAGTTTTTTCTGGGAGGATGAGGCATTCCTGGAAGATGAGTCAGTCCACTTTTATACAGATGGATCAAAAGCAATAGAAGGGGTTGGTGAAGGTGTGTACTCTGAACGACTGAAATTAAGTCTCTCATTCCGCCTTCCCAATCATTGTAGCGTGTTCCAGACGGAACATTTGGCGATAAAATAAGTCTTGTCCTGGCTTAAAGAAAACGTGATATCAACATCTGATGTCCGTATTTTCTCAGATAGTCAGGCCGCTATCAAATCTCTGTACTTCGTCTCTAAAAACTCTATAACAGTCCATAACTGTCGTTCATGTCTAATGGAGATGGCACAACAGTTTAATATTCATATTGCCGGGCCATAGAGACATTCTACGTAACTGTAAGGCAGATAAACTTGCCAGGAATGGTACAGTACAACCCATTCTACCACGTTTGGGAAATGCTGGCATATCAATCGCTACTTGTAAACTATTGCTAATGCAGGACGCTATGAATAAGGCAAACTCCAGGTGGAGCAACATCACCAAGTGTCAGGTCACACAAAACATCTGGCCTACACTAGATTTAAAGCGATCAAGGTGGAATAACTCTAAGCAGATCCCATATAAGATCAATAATAGGTGTCATAACCGGGCAGTGTCTAATAGGAAAGCACGCCATGCGGCTAGGCGTATTCTCAAATGACTTTTGCAGAAGCTGTATGGATGAGGAAGAGGAGGAAACAGTTCTTCACCATCTCTGTACATGCCTGCAGTAGCTCAAAACCGCAAGAATTACCTAGGAGAATTCTTCTATAACGATCTAAATCATATTAGCATAATCAGCCTCTCACGTTTCGTAAGGGACTCAAACTGGTTTCATTGAGCTTAGAAGAAAGCCTTAAGATTCATGTGGTATCACAATGGGCCATTAAACTGGTCTAAGTGTGTCCTACTCCATCACGGACAGCCTAACATAACCTATCCTATGATAAAAGGGTCTATCCTTTCTGCATGCAGTTTCCCAACAGCTGATGGATGAATATCAGCTTTGTTCTTAATCAAATGATGCATCTTCTTGCTTGTCGAGCTGCATGTCCGACACCTAATATCCAGTACAGTTGTCGGAAGATAGCAATATCTTCTTTCTGGAATAACTTTAGGAAATTCAAATTCCTTGAATTTAATGGTTTCTCCATTTCTAAGTCTCTGATTTAAATAGTCCTTCAAAGTTTGATCCTCTCGACACCACGTCAGTTGGATTTAAGTTTCTCTTGATGAATTGCCATTGATAAGTCTGAAAGTGACTGAATTTTCGAAACTTTATGTGCGTCAAAAGTTTCCCAGGTGGAAGATGATTTGAGCCAGGACAACACGGTTGTAGAAACTGTATAAAAACATACCCTTTCAATTTTCTTTGGAAGTTTTTGAATTATCCTATCAAATAATTTTACAATAAGTACTGCTGCTTGTAATCATTTAGGAACTAAGCACCATGAATGGTCTCTGGAACACATACAGTGTTTTAAACGGCTTGTGAAGCTTTACACCATGTTTCTTGAATGTATTCTTCTAGACGCTGATGCTGTTCCATATGTGACGTTGACTAGTTTATACAGCTACAATGGCTTGTCAGTTTTTGGTCTCCAAAAAATAAGTTAAAAGGTTTGATCTTCCTCTTGAACCTGGTGATACATTTTAGTTATGTTTGCTTTAAAAAACGTATCTATGCATCCTGAATTTTAGGACTCGTCGTGAAATCAAGGATTGGATCCCAACTCTCAATATAAAATATAAAGTTGGTGATTACTTGCACAAATTTTCTTATATCATTATTAAGTTTAAATAAGTTGGAACTTGTTGCTGTGGTAAATGACTGTGTTAATAATTTATTTTTATGAGCATTCAACAGCAATCTATTATTTTTAAAGCGAAAACTATTTCGTAGTTACTATCTGTTGGTTTAAAGTACTGTATGAGTTACTGGGCCTTTCCAGTTACATTCAGTCTCAAAAAATTAAGTAGTGTGGTATCTGCTGATCTTGAATCATTTGCTTGAATGAGTCATGGAACTGTAACCACTTCAAGTATTCACCATTGAATTTTTGCAGCTCGATTTGGGAAGCATTTATTGGTTTTAGTTTAGTTTTCTTTTCGTAAGATGTGAAAATATACTCAAATAGCTTAAGAAACGTCTGCTTTACTTTGTCTTGTAAATTAAAGTACTCTTCTACTTCCTGTGCACTTAATTCCTGGAGATCGTCTGGGATTTGATTATCAAGTGGCTGAGTTAATACAATACTCGTTGTGTATTGGTAGTTATGAGTTCCGCTGCCTTTCATACCTGTTGAAAATAATCCTTTTAAAAGTAAGGATGGTCCATGTGGTCTGAGAATTTCTCTCTTAAAATTGAATCATTCTGATGGAATTCTTCCCACAAAGGCTTTAAAATGCCCTTTTTCTTGTTAAAGGAAGTAGAATAAACAAAGCATTAGCTTTGTTATAATTCCGAACAATTGTACAATTGCTTCTCTAACTTGTCGGCAAGTCATCATTAATGTAAGCCAATTTTTTTTTCGGTTAAAAGTCCGACATTTACAAAAATGGATCGCTGAGCTATCGGACTACGCATAAAAATTGTTAAAACCCAATAAAATAATCGTGATTATACCACGTATCGTGCTTTAAGAGGAGATTATGGTTTACATGATCGCCAAATAAGCAAGCAATTAGCAAAATTGAGAAGAAATTTGAAGAGACTGGACTGGTTAAAGATATTGTAAAAGCTGTGCATCATCGATTCGCTTGTATCACTGAAAATATTGCTGCTGTAAGTAAAAGTGTTGTCGAACATCCGAATGTGTCGATTCCTCGTCGTTCTCAGGAATTAGGACTGTCTTACGGCACATTATGCCGTATTTTGCATTTGGATCTACACCTACATTCATATTAAGTCCAGCTCACACAACAACTGAAGTTAGCTGACCATTCACAATGTCGTAGATACGTCAAATGGGTGCTTGAACAACAGGCGGTGGACGGCGGTTTTTGAAACAAAATTTTCTTCAGCGACAAAGTACATTTCTCATTCGTTGAAGAGAGGCCATTATATCCACAAAAAGTCACTGTTTGGTGTGGTCTTTGGTCAGATGTGATAGAACCTTTCTTCTTTGAAAACTAAGACATTTGATGGCCGCGTAATTTTTCGTCGTAGCGATATCAATTGGCCATTAAGATCATGTGATTTGACACCGCTGGACTTTTTTTTGTATGTGGTTACGCGAAAGGCCGTGTTAATGCAGATAAACCTTTAACTCTTGACCACTTAAAAACCAACATTCGTCCAGTTATGGCTGAGATACCGCCCAAAATGTGACAAAAAGTAATCGAAAACTACTTGAAAAAAATCGATGTTTGCAACAATTTGCGTGGTGGTCATTTAAATGATGAAGTGTTTCGCATATAATGTCAACGTTCAAACTTTATAATAAAAAAGAAATATCAATACCTAAAAATGGAAAACCCTGTATTTTATTTGTTTTATATGTTGCTTAAGTACAAAGTTTTATAATTTCAAAAAAAAATCCTTGAACAAGCAGTGCAATTTGTTGTTCAATAGTCGTATGTAAAGTTATATCACTATAATAAAATACTACCGAACCTTCAACAATAAACTGGTGTAGAATAAATACTATACATTTCTGAATATAAGTAGAACCTTTTTTAATACCAAATAGCAAACTTGGATATTCATATTGTCCGTCAGAAGTAAAAATTTAGTTTATTGTATTGAATCTTCAAGAATCGGAATATGATTAAAACAGTTCCTGAGACTCAAAATAGTAAGATAATAAGTTATATGAAATTAAAAACTTCCTAAGTATAAATAAAAACAAAGTGTTATTCTAAACTTGAAAGTAACATGCATAATTTCATAACTTCAACACTTTCCCTTGTTTCTTGAAAGTTCAATTTTAAATATTAATTAAACTATGTAGAATAAGTTTAAATATCATCCCCATTTGCTTACATATCATCTTAAGACGTGGATTTGCTAATGGGTTGGTGCGGTTGAAATTTGTTAAACCATAATCTGTCCTTCAATAACTATCTTTCTTATGAAGAAATGCTTGATGGCGATGTTTGGTTCTTCGGTGAAATTCTGGATTCTGCGAAAGTTTAACTGCTGCAGAATTATCTACTTGTATTAGAGGAATGTCCTTGAGTTGATAAATGCCACTGAATAATCCTTTCAGCCAAATGGCTTCCTTTGCTGCTTCATTTGCTGCTAATATTTCTGTTTCTGTTGTCGATGTCGCTACTATCGCTTGTCTTTGACTGAGCCACGAAATAGCACCGCCAGCGAATTCAATGACAACTCCTGAAGTTGAACGTCCTGTTTTCATGCATCCCACAAAATCTGCATCGCTATAACATTCGAGAACTTCTTCAGTGGATGGATTCTCGAGTGTTCTTGAGTACCTTGTACTAAGCACCAACGGCTTGTCTGGAAAGAAATCCCACACTATAGGCAAGATCTGGCCTTGTACCAAGCACCAACGGCTTGTCTGTACGGAAATTTCTACTTCTCGAATTGTTCTTTAACTGTTGAAGAAGTTTCTGTAGTCTTAATCATAGGTGTTGAAATTGACTTGCACAAAGAATATTTAAATCTTTCTAAAATCTTTCTTGCGTGTGCTGCCTGTTTAATTTTTATGTTCTTGTCCTTGACTTCAATTTCTAGTCCTAGTATTTTCTATGGCCTCCTTTGAGATGATTTTGAATTCTTGTTTTAGTTCATTAATAAAAATGTCTAAGTCCTTTTTGTCTGTGGCTGCAACCAAACCATCATCCCTATTTCAAAATAAAACTTCCAAAACGTTTATTCCAGTACCTCGACGATTGCTTAAGACCATATAGACTCCTTTTTAGCTTGAAAAATTTCTTTGTTCCATCGCTGTAGCCCTCTGGTTGTTTCATGTATATGGCTTCCTCAAGTTCTCCATAAAGAAAGGCTGTTGATACGTCAAATTGTGCTTAATGCATTTGTTCACTTGCTGCAATGCTTAAAATTGACCGTATCGTCTCCAACTTTGCAACTGGTCTCAACGTTTGATAGAAGTCAATACTATAACGTTGACTAAAGCCTTTTACAACTTTGCTTTGTAATTGTCAATACTACCGTCAGAATTCTTTTTTAACTTGTAAACCCAGTTGCGAAGCACCAACAAGCCTCAGATACAGACGGATTTACTGTTGACAACCTAAGCAAACGAATTAAAGACAACGAACTTCGCATATGCACGTGGAATGTTAGGTCCCTTAACAGACCACATGCGGCCGAAGAATTAGCGGAGGCCCTAGACTGCCATCCAGGAAATACGATGGGATGTGCCGGGCAAAAAGAGGATGAAAAACTGCGACAATTACTATGGTGACTGCTACCGAGAAAACCAACAGCGCTTATTTGGATGCGGCTTTGTCATTGCAGATAGACTTAGGCAAGAAATCTTGAGCTATAGGTACATCAACGAGCGCCTCGTGCCCATCCGCGCATCAAGGCTAAGTTTGGCAACATTAGCCTGATATGCGCACACGCCCCCACAGAAGAGAAGGATGACAACACCAAAGATGTTCTTCGAGCTCTTAGACAAAACATATGATCAGTGTCCTAGCTACGATATTAAAATTGTCCTGGGCGATTTTAATGCCAAGCTAGGAAGGGAAGACATCTTTGGTGGAATAATTGGGAAAAACAGCCTGCACGACAACACTTCCGACAACGGATTCAGGCTCATAGATTTTGCTACTGGGCGAAACGTCATGGTAGCCAGTACGCGTTTTCCACACCTCAACATCCACAAAGGAACTTGGAGTTCTCCAGATCAATCTACCGTCAACCAGATTGCGATCGACGTCAGACACGCTTCCAGCATCATGGATGTCCGAACTTTCCGAGGAGCTAACATCGACTCGGACCACTACCTCGTTGTAGCCAAGGTAGCACTTCGGGTTTCCAGACCCAAGGCAAAACAGGGAGATGCTGGGAGAAGGTACAACGTCGAACGGCTACAATCGCAAGAGATCGCCAAATCCTTTTCCGACCGAGTTACAAGTAACCTCTCTCGAAGTTCTCTGCCGCAAACACAATGTATCGAGAACCAGTGGCAACATTGATAAGAAGCAATCAGAGAAGCCGCCTCTGATGTGCTGGGTTTCAAGAAACCAGCAACAAGGAACCCCTGGTTTGATGAGGAATGTCGGCAGGCAAATGCAGCCAAACAACAGGCACGCAAAGCGGCGCTGCATAAAAGGACGAGAGCTGCTCATGAGCTCTATGAGCAGAAGAGGCGAGAGGAACACCAACTTCTCAGAAGGAAAAAGAGAGAGCATGAGAAGCGTGCGGTCGAAGATGTTGAGAGGTTTAAAAGCAGGAATGAAGTTCGAAAGTTTTATGGACAGGTGAAACGAAATTCACAAGTACATAAACCGAAGGCTGCAAAGACGAAAGTGGAAACATCATAGTGGAACCGCAGTCAATGCTGAGGATATGGAAGGACCACTTCTGCAGACTGTATAACGGCGACGACCAACCGAATTCCGCTGTCAGGCAGGATGATCCATTCAACATAGACGACGAAAGCCAACAATCCCGTCCTCCCGACTTAGACGAAGTAAAGATTGTCATATCTACGCTGAAGTCTAATAAAGCCGCTGGAGCGGATGGCTTGAATGCCGAGCTCTTTAAAGCAGCGGAGATAAGTTGGTTAGGAGCATGCACTAACTTAATTGTAAGATATGGTCGGAAGAAAGCATGCCCGATGAATGGAACCTCTGTATTGTTTGCCCGATCCTGAAAAAAAGGAGACCCTCTAAACTGGACCACCTATTAAGGAATCAGTCTACTTAACATCGCCTACAAAATCTTCTCTGCCGTAATATGTGAACGCATAAAGCCCATCGTCAACAACCTGATATGTCCTTATCAGTGTGGTTCTAGACCAGGAAAGTCCACAGTCGATCAAATATTCACATTACGGCAGATCCTGGAAAAAACCCAAGAACACCAAATCGACACCCACCATCTTTTCATCGATTTCAAGGCCGCATATGACAGCATTCACAGGGACGAGTCGTTATTTGACTTCCAACGAGCGAAGAGTGGTTATTTTTGTAATTTGCAATTTAAATATTATCAAGTGTGTGAATATTAATAAAGTTGGCAAGTTGCCACCATCATATATAAGTGATCGGTAGCCTAGTGGAGGTGGCGTCCGAAGATGAAGAGAACAGAGACGTACTCATGACAGCGCAAATAGATCCAGAAGAAGCCATCTTTGACGATGACTTTTATATAATTGAAGATCCGAAGGAAAAAGTGGAGGCGGTGGGAGCTGCTTTCCAGCAAGTGTACAAGGTGAATGTTAGCATTCGCCCCAACCACGACCTGGAAAACAGAGCCCTACTTAATCACTTTTACCTTCGAAATGATATAACACATTGGCAATCTGAGAACCGCGGTTTTATGCGGTTCGATGACGATTCCTTGGCAAATGCCATAATCGCCGAGCAAACGGGACCAAGTCCCTTGTTAGTGACGAAGGTTGAGCTTCAGCTCATCTTCAACTCAATAAAAAATAAAAAGTCAACAGGTGTCGATGGTATATCCAACGTTGTACTAAGACATTTACCGATGGAGGCAATCGACATTTACACCACACTCTTCAACAATGCACTGAAAAATGCATATTATCCAGTGCATTGGAAGACCGCTGTGGTTCATCCTCTCCCGAAAAAGGGAAAGGACAACTCCAACCCGTCAAATCTTCGGTCGATAAGTCTTCTTCCGAGCATCAGCAAAGTATTCGAAAAGATCATCAATAGGGCTCTGACTAAGTGGGCTGCGGACAACAAACTAATTCCGGATAAACAGTTCGGGTTTAGGGCGGGTCATGACACAATTCATGCTGCGTCTAAACTCGTTTCTGATATCCAATGGAATAAAACAAAACAACAATGCACAGGTGCTGTTTTGGTTGATTTGGAAAAGGCCTTTGACACCGTATGGTTAGAGGGTCTTTACCTAAAACTGAGCAGGCTTGGCATAAGCAAGCCATTGTTGTATATACTTTACGATATGCTTAACGGTAGAAAGTTTGTTGTCAAAAGTGGCAATGTAACTTCTACCACAACATTCTCAATTAAAAATGGTCTTCAACAGGGAGCGGTGAATTCGCCGATTCTCTTCAGCATTTACACCAGCGATCTGATAGGTAGTCTTACAAAGGCAATTGCGTACGCCGACGATCTAATTGCGTACAGAACGGCCCGAAAGGTTGAGGTTATTAGAATTCTCTTGCAGCGTGATATTGCGACGACTGGAAACTGAAAATAAATGTCCAGAAGTCGGAGACAATTCTGTTCCGGACTCCGTTGGCTAGGGCCACGAGGGATACGTGCAAGAATTGGCGCAAGATGGTCATCGTTGATCTTCACGGGCAGCCATTAGCGACCAAAAGTGTAGTGAAGTACCTCGGTATCTGGTTAGATCAGTATTTATATTTCGACGGACATATAAATGCTGCTCTGACCAGGGCCAGAGGAGCCTTCGCTCTGACGAAACGGCTGTTTTACAGCAGTCGGCTTGACCCCAGAGTGAAGGTAATTTGCTACATGGCCCTCATACGGCCGATGATCGTTTATGGTTGTCCCGTGTGGTTCAACGTTGCCCCTTCTCAGATGGAGAAGTTTCGGGTGTTCGAGCGGCAGTGTTTACGACGCTGTACCGGCTTATATCAAACAGCCGAATCTTCTTACGTGCATTACTATTCCAACGAGGTCCTATACAACGGGGCTCGAATCAACAGAATTGACAATTTCGTGATAAGACTCGTTCGAGGTCACATTGCAAGAGCTATGTCTTCGACCAACAATTTAATTTTCGGGGCGTTCTATCCGAACGACGAGTATTTTGAAAGTGCACGCTTGAGCGGCTTCATTCCACCAGAGGCATTCCTCTTTTTAGATAGATGCGGTCTGATACAGGATAGATTGGCAGTTCCGCTAATCTACCACGTCAGACGACGAACCGTGGATAGGCGACTCCTGTACAATCGGGACGTCATGGCACAAGGCGGAGCAGAGCTCCTTCGGTTCAGTAGGGCTGTGTCCGAAAGGGACCGAACTGATAGGGTGAAGCAGGAGAACCAGTTTTGGTGGCTTCAATCGGCACTTGATAGTGGGTAGTCGGGATGGGGTTTAAAGCCTTGGCCGGCTTACATACTTGTTTTATAGTTTTATTGTTTAGTTTTAAGTAGAATAGGCATGGTGGCACAAAAAAAATACGAAAAAAAAAATACAAAAAAAAAAAACAAAAATACAAAAAATACAAAAAAAATTAAAAAAAAAAAAAAAAAAACATGGAATAAAAAAAAAAAAAAAAGACAACAAAATATGAAAAACAAAAAAACGTTAGATAGTTAGATTTGCTGCTGTGGTTGTTCTAGTTTTAAGTAGTTTATAGGTAGAATAGGTAGTTTTAGTTAGCCTTAAGTTTTATATTAAGGACTGTATTTTAAGTAGTTTTTAAGAAAAAATAAAAAAGGATATTGATATTAGTTTTTTTTAAATTTTCTAATGAATACAAAAATAAATAAAATTGAATTTAAGTTAAATAGATCTTAGGGCCGAAAGGCATTAGCATTAAGTATTATTGTTTAACTTAGAGTGTCCGTACAGGACCAGTAAGTTAGTTGTAAGTTATGGTTAATTAAGCTAGTTTTATGAATTTTTGTCTAGCTTTAAGATAGATTTAAGATTGAATGAATAAAAAATGAATTTGAAAAAAAAAAAAAAGTGGCGTCCGAAGACGAAGCCAGAGGTCGTGGGTTCGAGTCCCGGTCTGAGTCGACAAAACATATTAATGCTTTTTTCCACAATCGCGAAATAGTCGATTTTATTAAGTGGGAAGAAAAGCAGATGGAGAAAGAGAGGAAAGCAGGGGTATCGAAAGATACCTCTGCTAACACATCAGGTGATGTTTCGGTGGTGCCAGCAGCGGTACCCAATGATACACCAAAAACATCTGGTGAGACAGCTGAACAGTGGACAACAACAACAAACAAGAAGAGGAAACTAAAAACGCATAGCCCAAACAAAGTGGAGAGGGCCAACTCCGCTAAGCGGCGCGATATGCGGAAACAAATGGATGGTGGTAAGGGAGGAATTACCACGGAGAGTGAGTTTTCAGACTACGCTGAGTCTGAAAAGGCAGAATATGTGTCTGAAGGTGGAGAGGGGCTCTTCAGGCCTCCGAATATGGATTTAATCCTATCGGAGCCAGAGCCAGTCCCGCCGACAGGGAAGGTGATGGAGGTAGAGGTGGACCTCCAAGAAGAAACTAAACTGTCGACACATGGTCGACCACTGTGAAATCCCGCTTGATGCCTATTGAGCGTAAACTCGATCTTAGATTTTATCCTCTAGAGAATGATGGTTGCCATTAACTTTGGAAATACGGACAGAATGGTGATTCCACGCCAGTTATTGCAGTTCTTAAGATCACCTTTTTTGGTAGCTTGACGATTACCCCGTCCTTCCATTCCCTGGGAAAGGTTTCGTTTTCCCAAACAGACTTAACAACTCTACCCATAACTCCCTCAAGGCCTGTGTTATCCGAGCCAACTTTGGCATTGAGGTCCCCCATGATGATAGTTATTTCACCTTTGGAACTCTGCTTTAGACCGAGTTCAATTGAGCGTAGAATGAGCTTTTGTTTTCTTCTGCTGCATCATTCGTCGGAGCTTAACACTGGATGATGGTGAGTTTGTGAATTCTGGACTTAAACCTTGCTGTTATTATCCTAGCCGAAACTGGTTCCCAGGAAATTAAGCTTTTTTTAGCCTCATTATTCAGCATTATGCCAACCCCATTTAGTCTTTGACCGCTACCTGTCTCATCCTCCCCAGAATACGGCATCCACGTCCTCTTTGTTGCTGATCTGTGCTCTCCTTTTCACCTCCACTTCGTTTCACTCAGCCCAAGAATACTCAAGTAGTGTATTTTCATTTCACGTTCCACCAATTCATAAATGCCCTGTCCATACAGAGACCAAACGTTCCATGCTCCGACTCTTGTGTTTTTTCGATAGTCGAAAATATTGTCCCTAGTTCTATTTGTGAGATTTCGGTTTCTAGTTGCCGATTCAATATTAATAGCATCACGATTGCCATTGTTGTATGAAAAATGCCGCACCCCCAAATCCGATGTGCGGTTTACTACAGCCGAAGGGACTATAGAAGGATTTACCAATCGTTGGTTACCTCTTGGGGAATTATTACCATTCGTTGTCATGTTTCATAAAAGAATAAACTTCTCGCTCCACTAGGTGTTTTCCAGGATGTGGTTAATAAGACTATCTGCATAATGT
Organism: Eupeodes luniger; assembly: GCA_951509635.1. Classification (NCBI taxonomy): domain Eukaryota; kingdom Metazoa; phylum Arthropoda; class Insecta; order Diptera; family Syrphidae; genus Eupeodes; species Eupeodes luniger. Next base: position 179,390,532 of record OX608073.1, on the reverse strand, counting down.
AAATACATGGCTCACAGATATTATTATCTAGTTTTACTTTTGTACCTCTCTCTTTCTAGCAACTCTTTTATATGGCGTTGGTCTTGGTGTCCCCATCTCTCATGGTAAAGATGTAACGTTGTGTTTTCTGCAACTAACTGCAACGTTTATACCAAATCTGTCGTTGCTGACAAGAGCACTTAAATCTGCTTTGTATAAAGATTCGTTCGTATTGCGATAGCAACACAACAAAGTTTTTCCACCTACTTGAAGACAGCATTTAGTGGCCGATGACTTGAAAACACTCTTCTCATTTCTGTCCTGTGCTGCTAAAACTGAAAAGAGATTCCTTGAACCGTTAGGTACATACCAAACAACAATTAGTGTCCCTCTTGTTAATTCTGAATTTAACACGGATATTTCCTTTTCCAACAGCATGAAGTGTTTCTTTTCCAGCTGCTTGAATGCAACATGGGCTATCAAATTCCTTAAATTCATAGAAATGATCCGCTAAATTCGTCACATGTCTGGTTGCCCCGTTGTCGATCCACCAATCGTTTGAATTTTCTTCAAAAGTAAGAACTTCGTTGCAGACAGAAACTAATGGCATTAACATCGATCAAATTGTTGTTGATGGTATTTGTTGGCTTAGCTCCATCCAAATCCATTTTCTGCAATTCCGCAACGAATGTCCTTTCTTCTTACAATAATTGCATAAGTTCTGAGTTCTTGACCAGTTTTTCTTTATTTTCCTTTGATCTTTACTGTCTATTCTTGCTATTAACGCTTTTTGAGAGCCATCTTCCTCTTCCTTGTATGAAGATTTCTGAAAATTTCTTTCAAACACGCATAGCATGTCTTGTCTTCTTCTTTTGTCAAAGGCAAATAACTTGACTTAAAAGACTCAAAATTGCTTGGTAAAATGTGTAAGATTTTACACACTACCATTAAGTCTGGTAACGCACTGTGCTTTTTAGTGATAAGACCGTTGTTAAGCCCATTCCATAAATTTCGCAGCTGAGCTATGTGGGTGGAAACATCTTCGCCTTTCTTCCAGTTGTAGCTAAAGAGATCAGTGCATATTTAGAATAATTGATTGACGTTGCTTCAAACTGACTTTCCATGCATCAAATGCCATTTCCTTGTCTATTATCTTTTGATAAACTGCATCTGTTACAGAACTAGTTACCATTGGCTTCGAATAACTATTCGCTTTTCTGTACAAATCGCTCTTTGCCATATGTTCCATCTTCTCAGGTTCTTTGGCAGTCAGACCCAGAGCATTATCAACAGCTCCCTCGTGATAATCCAAAAGATCTCGCATTTTCCTTTTCCATAAAAACTAAAATTCTTTTAAATAATTTATCTATGTATTAGATATTATTCATAAACCAGCTGCTGGTCCCATAACCTATTGAATCTTATAAAAAACTGGTATTTTATAAATAAACAATACACACAATTTATTAAAAAAATTAGTTCTATTTGAAACTTTTGTATTAAACAGAACTAATTCTTTTAATAAATTGTGTTTTGTTTATTTATATTATACCAGTTTTTAATAAATTCAATATTTTCTATTTAGGAGTTGGAAAGGAGAATTAACATCAACATCATGTTTTTGGTGTTTAATGTGCAAGTGAAGGTAAACAGGAAGTGGAATTAGTTGCTCCATTAAGTGCGGAGTTTATCTCTCGTAACTGAGCATAACTGTGAGTCAATCGAACGTTTTGGATACAAAACTGCAATGCTGGCGGAATGATCACAAAATCCGATGAACTGAACTGTTTTCTTTTTATCGATTTCTGCACTTGATGCAACCTTTTGCATTTTCAGAATTAAATAATATTTTCCGGATTTTTGTTCAATAATTTCGGAAATTATTTATAATTATTTTCAAAATTATTTCGGAAACTGCTAAAAATAGTCGACACATCAATTTGTAAAACAAATTCTTCAGTGGAATCGGTCTCCATAAGCCATCGGGTGGATTGCAACCAGAATACATCGTTAACTTGAAGTGAATCACATGGTCGTTCAAGAGCATCAATCCACTTTTTTGCGTGATATGAGTTGGCACCAGAAAACAAGGAAATACAGTATTTTTTGATGTCCTAAAAAGTAGTTGGCATTGACCGATACGGCGACAAAGAATTGACTACAGACAGCCCCCTTCCTATTATGCCACCTTACGTCATAATTCAATAAGCTTTAATTTCTTTTTCCAAAATCTGCATGTTTACATAAATGTCAGCCCAAAGAGCCCACAACATCTTCGGAAGGATTATCTCCTGAGAGTAATTTGCGTAATTGCGCAGTTTTCGCATTTGTTGCAAACTTGCAAGCTACCAATTCTTCTTTTTTCATATTGAGCCATAATTTAATTGGAAATTGTTCTTTAAAAGCTGCTCCACTTCTGAAGTTGTAGACTTACATATATATTCTGTGTATAGATTTTATGATGAAAAAATAAATTTTCTTATTTTTATAATTTTAACTTCACATTTTATAATTTATAGAATGATATATAATGAACAAGTATAAAATGAACAAGTAATAAAAATAAACATTAGAGTGTAACAAAAATTATAATGTATCTACAATACTCACCTTTGTAGCTAACAAAAGATATCGATTCAACAGAGAAGATATAGCTAAATCAATTAATGGTTTGTCAGCTATAATTCCTTGCCAGCTAAGAAAATTTCGGAATAATTTTAAACCACTGCAAAGTTGTCTTTGAAAGAATGACGTCCGTGCTTCTTGAACTCTGTTTATATTATAAATAGAACAAGGATTAATTATTCTAGTTATGAATTGAAATCAAAATTCCCTTACTGTTTTGGAAAGATTGGTATAAAAACATCGTTATAGAGAGCAGATTTTAGTTTTTCTAGAATGGCATTAAAAAGTTTCTGAAGTTGGTTTGAGTAATGTTGAACTGGATAATCTCTACCAACGCGATTTATAAATCCAATTAAACGTAGATTTTGTGTAGTTGACATCGGATCCCAGCAATTATTAACAATTTCTGAAATAAATTTCAAGTCACTATAAGATACAGTCCTGATACTTAAATTAAGAATAAGCTATTAAAATTCAATTGGTACCAAAACAAAAATACAAATTAAATATGTCAACAAATTTGTCACTCAGATATGACTATACAACTTATATAGATTTGTTTGTACTTATTTGAGGACAGATTTTGTGTAGTTGACATCGGATCCCAGCAATTATTAACAATTTCTGAAATAAATTTCAAGTCACTATAAGATACAGTCCTGATACTTAAATTAAGAATAAGCTATTAAAATTCAATTGGTACCAAAACAAAAATACAAATTAAATATGTCAACAAATTTGTCACTCAGATATGACTATACAACTTATATAGATTTGTTTGTACTTATTTGAGGACAGATTCATTTAATTCATAATTATCAGTTTACCCTTACGCTCAATTTCGGACGTACTGTTTAGTACAGGGATAATTTCTATAGCCCCACTACACGAATGTGGAATTCTTTACCACTCATTACAATATGCGTCATTATCTCGTTTCTAATCCTAATCTCCCAATTTGTTTAATTTAACTAAAATTAATTGTTTTTGAATTGAAATAGAATTTATTTGGTCGAAAGATAGTATTTTGTATTATGACTTGAAAATAATTTCTGGCATACGAACTGAATTTCGATGACTTTTTTGAATATTTGCCGCCGTATAATAACGATTACGAGGCGGATGTTGTCCTCCTTGTGTTCGGCGTAGACTGCGATTCACATATTTCTATTGAAAAAAACCAAGTGGCGTTAAATCGCAGAGTCTTAGGGGACAATTTGTCGGTCCATAACGTATGCGTTTACCAAACTTTTCCTTCAATAAATCAATTGTGCTTTGTTCAAACCACGACGAAAAAGTCAGCAAATGCAATGTTTTTGATAATTTTTGATTCAATTTTACTTTGTTTAATATTTTATGTAAAATAAGAAAAAATGTTGAATTGAGGTAAAATTGGAATTGGAATCAGCCGACAAGACATTATAAAGGGATTTTTTTAGAACAGTTAAAAACAATCATTTTTACTATGGGAGGGAGGTCTATCTCCCCCGTTTAGGCGGGAGTGGCAATTAAAAAAATTATTACTTAAAATGCAAACAAATAGTTAATAATTTACTCTTTTTTGCCCAAATTTTCAGTTTAAAACAATGTTTTTCAAAAACTATATATAGTTTTGACTTGATTTAAAGCTAATACACAAAAGTCTACAAAACTTAGTTGTAAGTATTACCATTATTTTTTAATTATTTAGTTTCCATTTAAAGTACATATTTTTTTAAATTTCCCCTACCGCCTAAACGGGAGGAGATAGACCCCCGCTTCATCAGTAAAAAATGCTTGTTTTTAACTGTTCTATACAAATCCGTCATTAAACTTCGTCGCCTGAGTTATGACAGTGGATCGTTTTATACATGGTAGACATACAAAATTCCAACATTGTTTTTAATAAACGTTCTCAGTTTATTCATGTATATAATATTTAATTAATACATTTTAATTTGATTTCGCAGACTTATTATTATAAAATAGGAAAATTACTCAGTTTCTAACTTACATAAAATTAACTTACCCCAAAATACTATTTTTTTCAAATAAAATCAAAATTTTAACAAAATTTATTAATATTTATTATAATTATTCATATTCAATTGATCGAAATCAGCTTGGGTTGCATTAATCTTGGTTAAAATAGGTTCAAAGACTTTAGCAATGTTCTTTTTTATATGGAGACCATATTTTTAGATACTATAAACGTAAGATCCGCAAATGCAAATATGCAAATTCATGTACATTTTAACTTGACTTCATGGGCACAGATAAGCATAGAATATAGGAATTGGCACCCCATTATTTTAAAAAGTCGATAAATCTATATTACAACATTAATATAGTTAATAAATTAGCAAAATGATAACTTCATGTTAAGTAGAACAAAAAAATGTAATATAATAAATATTCCGTAGTTTTAGGTATTGTAACTCGAAAAAAAAGACGACGATTACATGCTGAAGACAATTTTTTTTCAAATTTTATTAGTTTTTATATAAATCTTATACAAGAATATATAAACAACCTTCAAAAGTATCCGTCACTTTAATTAAATTAATGTTTTACTTTTAATTTAAGTAAAAATATATTGCAATTTAAATTTAGTATTAGATCTTGTTTAGAGTTTGCTTTGTTACAAACATTCATTGTCCATTATATTGTTATATCATTTCACGTTTAGACGGAAAAATTTTAATACAAAAAACTTTAAAACCAGAAACATAACAGTTCAATGCAACAACTTGAATGTTTGTTTTAAAGTAAGCTTTAAAAAAGTTGTGACGTCACAAAAATAGTGCCAGCAAAAACTTTTTTGGCGATATATGGAGGAGGGCGAATTCGAAATTAAATGCTATTAATGAAGGACACAATTCATTTTTGCACAAACTAAGCTAGTGACATGAATCAAACTATCGAATGCCATTGTGAGCAGGGTGATAGGAATAAATCAATTAGTAAGGTTTGTGTTTTATTCAACTGCCGTAAAGAGCATTTAAATGCAAATTCGTGCGGAATGTAAAGAGGATATTTTCTTAAAGAAGACCTTTTATAAAAATATATTTTTAATCATCGTGACACTTTGAGTAAGTTTTGAATAATTCATTTATTCCATTCCAATTAATTATATCTAACTCATACTCTTTAAGGCTGTTTCCTTTTTGTTTTGAGAAGATTTAAGCCTGCATTAAAATTGTATCTACTATTATATGATGCACTTTTTAGAAGCTAAATTTAAATTTAAATTAAATTAATAAATTTAAATTAAATTTATTGAACGACTTCGATGCCCAAATTTTCTTCCTTGGACTTTGATAGTGCCTGTCTATACTTGTTGTGCCCACAACGTTGTGACGAGAGTTTGTGGGCAAGAGAGGAGCTGAGTAAAGGGACGGGATGCTCATGACAGAAATTGAATTTTCTGCTTGGGCAGTACAGTTCCTTTTTCATTTCGTTCCGAATTTCTCATTATTTTCTGTTCGTCGATGCGAACAGCGTTACCACTTTACTTCAAGTAGATCTACTTCTTTTTTTCAAATAAATTTAAAATCTACTTCCTACTTCGCACCATCATCAAAATATTGAAATCTGCTTCAATTTTAAGGTCTATGTTTCTACTTACTTTAATTTTAATAAAAATAGACTGAATCTAGTCCTTTTTTTTCCTTATCATTATCACTCTTGTATCTAGTTTCAAAATTTTGTTGAGAATTAAAAATCGCTTGAGTGTTTGCATTTGCGGTGAGGTTCTGTTTTATCTAATGTATGTATTCTAGTTTAACCCTCGAGCGGGCGCGCGGTCATTTGTAACGGGAGCTGGCGCGCGTAACCGAAAAGACCTATCGGATGAATAAGAGAAATAAAGCACTAATTATTCCATAATTATTTATTGATTCGTACTCAGATACATTATCATTGTCTTTAAAGTCTAATTTGTCAAAAAAGTAATTAAAATTATTTAAAAGGCTACTAGAAATGAGAGTTACATATGATGGGTAAAAATAATAATATGAACGAAAATGTACTAAGCGCGGCCGATTCGACTACGCGCGCCCGCTTGAAGGTTAACCTGCGAAAAAATCATGTCCCCCGATTTCGTCGGTTTGTCTGTATGTCGTTCCTATTTTTTTTTTTTTTTTAACTAAAAATATCAGAAATCCTAATACAAATTTGTACGGTCAAAAATCGATAATTCAAATTTTATCAAAAACAAACCGATAGATTTTTTTTTTAATTTTTGCTAAAATGTTTGTTCTTAGTTTGGCTTCTTTCAATATAAAAAATATGTTTGTATTGCTCCAGAAGGGTACCCTCCATAAAACTGTTATCTTGTTTTTAAGTTTTTTCAAGAACTTAACTATTTTTTTTTCATCAAAAGCTCTTATACTTATACAAAAGCTCTTATACAAAAATGCCATTGTTTCTGTTTTTAATTTAAAAACAAAATATTATTACATAATTTTTTACAAAAGTGAAATGCAAGACGTCTAATACAAAGTTCAAAACTTCATACCAAAAATATTTTTAAATTAAAATTTAAAAACGATTTTCAAATATAAATTTAAAAAAATAAAATTTTTTTTTGAGAAATCAAATGGCATTTAAATTTTTGAAAAAAAAAAAACATTTTAAATCTTAAAATACAGGAAATAGTTTTAAACAGACTTTTTTGGATACATGAGCGAGTTCATGCGAACCAGTCGTGCATTTTATTTCTTTTCTGTTTGTTATTGTTATTTGTGTTCAATTGTGCTCTAGTGTTTTTTGGATTTGATTTTTTAGATTTGATTTTTTGTTTTCAATACAAATAGATATTTTCTAGTTGAAAAAAAAAGATTAAAGGTTTGTTGATATACTGAAATTGTATTACGATTACAATAACTATTCTTGTAGAACTCGTCCTTTGCAATCAAAACATCCTAAAGTCATTTCATTTGACCAAAACAGGCCCAAACTTTGCGCTTTCGATGCCAACAACCAAGAATTAATTTAAGAAATGTTACATTAACATATTGAATTATACGATATGCAAGCTTAAATAATTCTAGTTTTTTATTATTTTTTTAATTGAAATAATGTAATCTAAAAATATGTAGAATAATATGAAAAAGTTCATTTTTGAAATCTATTTCTATTTTTCTCAATCTACTTCGCTTTTTTCCGAAATGTATACTAGTTTTGCTCTTCGGCTTGGCACATATTGTAATACGGTTACCACGTTGGTCATCTGTGACCAAATTTGGTCATTATTTTTTCACTTGGTCAAATGGTCATTTTTTATTCCATTTGGTCATATATTTTGGAAACGACAAAAGATGTTCGACGATTTGAGTAACGAAAACGTTCTTTTAACATACTCACATGGCTAACTAGAAATAACTGTTAAACTCATTTAAGCAACTTTGTGTAAATAATAACTTTATTAAAAATATCTGAATTGGACTTAGGGAACAGAGAGAATTATCTACGCATTACACAAACCAGAAAAATTCTCGAAATCGAAATTATTGTAAAAACTTATATACTGTGATCTAATGTTAAAACGCTTTGTTTTTATATTTCGTCATCTTTATTTGGGTTAATCTAATTTAATTAAGTATGTTAGGGATTTTGTCAGTTTATTTGTAAGTAATTAAAAAATAAATGTCATGTGCGTAATAAGGAAAATATGTTAAACAAAATGTGATTATGTCGTTTTTACCTACAAGTGGTCATTTTTACTTTCAAATTTGGACACAAACTTTTTTTCAAGTGGCAACCGTAATGCATGTCGGTCGGCAGTATCACCGGGTTAAAATTTCAAACACAAATGTTTCAAGTTTGTCGTTCCATAACACAAAATGGAAAAGGGGTCATGAGTAGTCATAACACGTGTAGACACATAGTGTTGTGAGAACAACGTTGTGGGCACAACACGTATAGACAGGCACATAGTGAGTTGGATATTGTTGTATTATAAAAATACACAACTTCATTTGACGAAACTGGTAACCAGTTTACAAGAATTGAATCGGAATTGAATAAGGGTTTAGCGCCGCATATACCTGAATCGGATCGAAATAGGATTAACCGCTTCGATCCCACAAAACGAGGCGAATCGAATGTAAAACTGTTTTGTAAACCTGAATCGGGGAATCAAGTTATTGGTGTGTGAGGTTTTGCTTGTGTGCGTGTGTCATGTTTTATCTTTCATTTTTGTTTTCAGATGAGCTTATTTTGGTACGCGTTTTTGTGTTGTAAGCATTATTTTATTTGAATTTTAAAACTACACAATTTGTTATTTTTTATCTATAAATATTGAAATTACTCACAACACATGGCGTTTTTCTTTTTTAGTTCAGAGCTGAGCACTGAGCAGAGTCTGAGCGAACAGAGTAGAGTAGAGTAGAGTGTTCAGCATTTTACACTGTTTACTCTGTTATTCTGAGCTCACAGAGCGCGCTCTGAACATGTTCAGAACTAAAAAAGAAACACGAATTTGAAGCTCTGAACGACCAGAGCTCAAAAAGAAACACAATTATTATTTTGACAGTTCGAGCTCTGATCTGAACTAAAAAAGAAAAACGCCAACAGTACGCATACAAATAAAACTCAAATGTCATTTCGATTCCATTTCAATTCGATTCCTCGATCCACTGACGACGTATACCTGGATAGAAATCTCAACTCAATTTCGATTTGATTCCTCGATCTTCTCTTGTAACCAGAGTAATTTTTTTTTTTTGCTTCGCCATTTTCAAAAATAGAAGTTACTCACAAGACAGTACGCATACAAATAAAACTCAAATGTCATTTCGATTCGATTCCAAGATCCACTGACGAGCGCCGTATACTTGGATCGAAATCTCAATTCAATTTCGATTCGATTCCTTGATCTTCTATTGTAACCAGGGTATTTGTAAATGATTGTTGTTTTCTTTTCGGCAGTCGGTGAGGTTGTTCTCCAGGACTTGAAAGACAAGTATCCTAAGGCGCCAGTTATAGCTATCATTGGTTTTCATCATTGAAATCAAACATTGAATTTTTTTTGACAGGTCGTTTATAGCTACCATTAAAAATGTCTGTCATTGAAAAAAATATTACACTTTTTTCCTCAAAAAAAAATTCTTTGAGCGATTTCCGATCGATCATTTATAATTTTCATTTCTAATAAAAGGGAAACACCGTCAAATCGATTCAAAATTTTTTCCGGATCGATTTCAATGATTGCTATAAGTGGCCCCTAAGTCTAAGACTTATGCCATGAACCTTATTCTTGCGTGCAATGATGACATTCATAACTTGCACAAACTTAAATATATTTTTTCCAATGCATTTTAAATTTTTTATTCATTTCGGATGGCCTGGCTAAGCAGATACTGCAAATACTGCTTGATAACGTATTTGTTACGATCTGTGCCGCCGTTTTAATTTCCATTTCATGCTATATTTTAACGATAAATCCATTGCACTCAATTTTTGTCTTCCGCACACACAGAATTTTATTTTCCACGTCCATTATTTCTTTTTGTATTTCTTTCGAAAATGAAAACTTAAAGTGCAAAATATTGCATAATTTTATTGGGTAGGCGCCCCAGACGAATCAATTTTCATTTTTCAAATTTGGAAATTAAGATTTTGAGCCGATTCGCGTTAGACGTTTTTTTTTTTACTTTTTAGACTACAGATAACAGTAGTCAAAAATAGAAAATTCAAATATTTACAAAAACGAACCCATAGCTTATTTAAATTTTCACTAATATTTGTATTCTTGATTTGGCTACTTTTAATATAAAAAAATATTTTTGTATTCCTTGAGAAGGGTACCTCTATAGAACCGTTATTTCGTTTACGTTTTAAGTTTTCTCGAAAAGTAATGAACCGATTTAAAAATTGCTTTTTTCTCCGCAAGCTCTTATACTGTCTGAATAATATTTGATGATAAAAAAATATTTTCTTCTCCGACGAGTTTTAAGAGCACAAGTGAAATTACACTGCCAACTTTTGCATCCATATATTGGCTATGTTTACTTCGTTGAATGTTTTAAAAATTCTTTCACAAGTAGGATCTAGAAAGTCCTGCAAAGGGACACATGCAAAAGTTTCAGTTGCAACAGAATTCTTTGGGTAACATTTTTTTTTTGGTTAGGTTAGATGACGTTATCGCTACACTTAGATCGATGTATATCCATTATGATACCCCGAAGTATTAAACATCCCTGAAATTTAGAGGCTTAGCAATAGGCGGTTTTCTGATTCCTACTAGTTATTTATAGTGACATAAGAAGTGGGCTTCATCTTTTTTTTTACACTTCAAAATTTTCAGAAAGTAGTTAGCTTATAGCAAGCGTCAAACTACGATCAGAGGCTCATCATAAGTGCATGTGTTAGTTGTTAGTAAGAAAATACAATTATAGCGTAACACACGCACAAAATACAAAACATTAATAACATTTAACATGAAATATTACAGAACAAAAAATAAAATAGAGACGTTTACGATAGTGGAACAGTGGTTCTCAACAATGGTTTTATTCACACCTTATTTAGATTTAAATCTATCGATGAATATTTTAAGTTATATAAAATGCTCATTGGACTTATAGCACAGATAAGAAACTATACAGATGTCTCATCCCCATAGAAGAAAATGTCCCATATTTTTTTCACTACTCCTTGGCTAAGCTTTTTGTCGGTTGATCGTCAAGCACAAAAAGCTGTTTTTGATTTCACATATTGGCTTGCCAGTATGCCTGTTCAAAGCTATGTGTCTAACTATAAAAACAGCTTTGAAGACTGTTTTTTCTCTCAATTCAATGTCCATAGAGGCAAAGAAAAACAGAAACTGTTGTTTTGGTTTCGATGATCTTTTGGTACCGATGCATCGATGTTACCATATTTCAGTTGGTATTTTTCAAGCGATGTAGGTATTTTATGCTATTTATGCAATAATAAATATTGAATATGAAAATAAAAACCATAGTTATTAATTTTTCCATGTTATATTTTACTATATCAAATAGAACAATATACATATGTTGAAAATACATTTAAGAAAGGAAGAGAAGATGAGTTAGGTGCAAGACATTTTAAAAATAATTTGTATGGATTCCTATGGTAACACTGATGCAAATGTACGTGCGCCGCCGCTGGTGCGCGTATGATTCTTAGTTTTGGTTGCCTTCCTTATTTTGATTTTTTTATACATATATTGAACGCATGTGTGTATGAATATGAATTCATAGATACAGTCGTTGGCAAAATTATTTGCACAACGTAAAATTTACACAGCATCTCTTCATTGGAGCTTTATAACTTTAAAAATAATAAAGATATTGTTAATATTTATTTTTATTAATAATGAATACATATTCCCACAACGGTACATGAAATAACAAAACTGAACTTCTAACGATTCATTTTAAAAACATAAAAACCAAAGTGGCAAAATTACTTGCACATTATATTAAACCGGCGAAATTATTTGCACATCTTTGGATTAGCACATTTAACACACTGGAAGCAAAAAAAAAGTTGTTTTTTTTAGGAAAACAAATCTCTGCTTTGAAAATAGCATTACCTAGTAAGTTGTGCTTCCTCCATTTGCCGCAATAACAGCAGCGAGGCGCCTTGGCATTGAGTCTATCAAGTTTTGGATTTGTTCTGACGGAACCGTACTCCAAGCTGTTATAAACTCTTCCCAGGTTTCATTTGAAGATCTTCCAATGTCTTGAGGAATTTTTGATTTTACAAGATGCCAAACATTTTCAATGACATTTAGGTCAGGGCTCTGCGGGGGTCATTTTAAAACTTCTTGGTCTACCCCAGATAAAAAAGTTTTTATTGTCCCGGCCGTATGTATGGGGCATTATCTTGTTGAAGGATGAAATTAGTCCCGATGAATATTGACCCTGCCACTAGTGCAACATCATTTAGTATTTCCAAATAATGCGACTTTGTCATAGGGTTGGAGCATCTTACAATTGGTCCCACGCCACAATATGATATGCATCCCCATATCATTATTTTACCTCCATTGGAATGCCTTGTGGGTTGTGTAACGGGTCGTTTGTTTTTTGATTGACGATCGCATTATTAAATTTTCCGGCCATAGTTACCATCCAACGAACAAGCAGTTTCATCAGTCCAAAGTAAACTTCTCCAAAAAGCCGGCGGTTTATTAATATGCTCTTTAGCGAATTCTAGTCTGAGGATTTTATTTTTTCTTGATATATGGGGCTTTTTTTGAATGACGTAGGCGTTAATATTATTCTCTTTCAGTCTCCGTCGTATCGTCCTCTCACTAATAGCGTTTCCACGATCTTTGTTCAAATTACTAAGCACATTTCGAACTTTTGCACAGGGGTTACTTTTAAAGGAACGGATAATTTTTGTGTTTTCCCTCTTGGTTTTAGCCCTTTTTCTTCCTCTACCAGCAAGATTTTGTACACTACCATGAGTTTTTTGTTTATCTATTAGGTAATAAACTGTCCTCCGGGCGCAGTGATATTTAGCCGAAATTTTTGCTGCCGAAACACCAGAGAAACAATAGCCGAGCGCTTTTCTGTTGAAATTTCATTCGTTTTAGCCATTTGAACAACCTGTCCGACCAAAACACCACAACAAACTACAAAAAATAACTAATTGCACCGTTTACCTTTGATTAGTCGAGTAAAAAAACTACCGTTAGACAGTTTAAGCAGTTCATTGCATTTGTGCAAATAATTTCGCCGGTTTTATATAATGTGCAAGTAATTTTGCCACTTTGGTTTTTATGTTTTTAAAATGAACCGCTAGAAGTTCAGTTTTGTTATTTTATGTACCGTTGTGAGAATATGTATCCATTATTAATAAAAATAAATATTGACAATATCCTCATTATTTTTAAAGTTATAAAGCTCCAATGAAGAGATGCTGTGTAAATTTTACGTTGTGCAAATAATTTTGCCAACGACTGTATATATGACAAAAAAGTGAGTTTCAATTTCAGTATTTTTGTTGTTTGTTAATTGTTTTTTTTGTTGTCCTAGCAAAACGTATGTTGGGCATTTTGTGAGCTTAAACAGGTGTAGGTACTCATGTAAATAATTTTGATACGATACAAAAAAGAGGCTCGGATGTGACCAACACTGATAACTTACTATTGATGCCCGCTTAAATTTTTCAAAATTTATTTTTTTAATTGGAAAAATTGTATTAGTAAGTAAGTACCTATGCAAAAATATAAATTTAGGCTGTTTTCTTAGGAAATAGATGTATCGAAAAGTTAAATTAATATATTTTGAAAGAAGTTTGGTTTCTCTAAAATAAACATTGTCTTAAAATGTTACAAAACATTAACCACAATATTTCTATGGGATGAAACAACTTTAAAGTCAATATCTTTCTTTATTCAATTTAATTTATAAATTTAATTAGGTTAATAATTTTTTTATTTTTTTTTTGCCTAAGGTTTTTAGTTTTCTGTAAAATAAAAAATTGTTGTTAATAACAACAATTTGTACGAGATCAAAACAATTCTTTCTATCTTTTTTCTTTCTCCTTTACCCGATATTTCAGTTTAAGAATCAATTTCAGGTTTTTTTGGTACTTTTTTTTAGGTTTAAATTAAAGGAAAAAACTATCGGTTGATTAACATTTTATTTAAAACTATATTTTCAACATTTGTTGTATTAAATTAAATAAGTTTGAAATCAATATCTTTCTCTGTTTTCAAGATGCTTTAGTAGAAACTATTGTTATCAGTTTTTAGTAGTTTTCTGTAGGTTTTTTTTCTAAAAAAAATTAGTAAATTGGGATGTTAAAATAGGTCTGTTAAGTTTTGTTTAGATGTTTTTTTATGTTTAATATATCACTGCTCTTAGCCTATTAAGCAAAGATGGTTTTATAAAAAGTTTAAGACACAATTTTTGGCCTTGACAAATAAAAATAAAATATCGTAAGTATTTATAATTATGTATTTTATTATTGATCTTTTATAAAATTACCTTTGCTTAAATAGTTTACAGGGGTCACGAACGGAGATGTGGCAGAATATCGACCCCTACCCAGCTACTATGTATTTATTTTTTTTATTGTTTTTGTTTGAGCTACGCGTTCATAACATTCACTAATTTTTTTATTTTAGTTCTAGGATTTTTATACCTTTTATCTTTTGTACAATTTTTCCAAAGTAAGACTTTTATTAAAAAATGTATGATGTCAATTTTATGTGCATAGCATTCATTGGAATCATCGAACAAGCTAGGATATTGTCTGTTTGTTGCGTTTATACATACTCGTACAATTTTGTCTTTTAATCTCGATATAAAAGGTGTTTTTTTGAAAAAAGTTATAAATATTTTTACGTGAAGACTACAGACTTTGCAAAAATTTTCAGAAGGCCATATAAGAACCGTATTTTCTTTTAAGGTTTCGTATTCTCTCAATTTAATTAATATTTCCGTTAAATCAAATTGAAGCTTATCTTTTTACATTTATTGAATACAGTGTTCACAGATAATATTCACCCCTATCACAGAGTCCCTCGTAGCGAGTCCCCGAAAATTTTGTTACGCTACGAATTCGAATAAATTTACATCATAAGCCCCGAACAAAATCAAAAAAGGATTGCCACAGAGAAATACTAATTTCGGAGTGTCAAAATCAGCTGATTTGCATCAAAATAAGAAAAATAAATAAAAGCTCGTTTTTCATCGTTCGATTTAGTTCTATTTGTTTTTGTCTTTAAAAATTGATAATATTGCCGTTGCAATCTTTGCAATAAATGAAGAAAATACACGAAGACGACGAACACTGAAAATGCAGCGCAATATTTTAAGGGATGCTTTTAACCCCTTGGATCTTGAGGAAAAAGTGTTGGTAACATGTTTTAAACATTCCACTGCTTACAAAGAAAATTGATTTGCAGATTAAAAAAAAACTTTCGGGAGAATAAGGCAGTATTTATATGTTTTTTCGAGTTCAATCACACCAATCATTTGTGATAACTTTATTTGCCCTTCAAAAAAAATACAAAATGTAGGTAAACACTTTCACATTAAAACAATAGTAAAACTTACATGATTCTTTTCATATATTTTATTTTTATTTTATTTATCTTCGCACGCTAAATATTTTTTTTCCGTTTTCAATTGAACTCCCATCAAAATAATTGTTCGTAGAAAAAACTGCCAAACTTCCTATTCATTCGGGGCTAGTGATACCACTTTTCACGAACTCCGAATTTCGTAGCAATTTTTTTAGTACGACGGGAGCAATGATACTCTTTTTCGGGGTTCGTACTACGAATCTCTTACGACGGGGCCTGTGATAAGGCTGATTAATTTTGTTCATCGATTTAAAAAGGCAATAGCCTGCATAGTATCTGGTAACAAGATCGTCGATTTCCGGCACCTTTATCAATATCGTGTTTTCAGGCGGTAAAGCATTTAATTTATTATCAATATTCATGTCGTTTTCTATATTCTCAAATGATTCACTCTCCGGTAGCTCATACGAAATCGATATTTGTTCCTCAGCATTGGTTTGTAAAATAGCATTCCAATCAACTTTAAGATATTCTGTATCGTCTTCTTCACAGTTTAAACATTTAGATTTGAATACAAATTTCATAGCTATAATTTTTGCTAGAAGGGAACCAAATTCAGCAGCATTTGGATTACTTTTATTAACATTTCATGCTCTTATCTTTCCAAATAAATTTTCTAAGGGATCTTGGTTAAATTTGTTAATATTTAAATAATATAAATCATTATGGTCTATATATAATGCTTTTTGTAATTGCAAAATGCTCTCAATACTTAAGACAAAACCTTTGAATTAATAGGCTGAATGTAGAGAATATATGTTTTCATTTCTCTTATGAATATTAGATTTTGATAATTTTTTTTAATAGCTGGTTTTCCATTTAAAAGGTCGAAAATCCGGTTTATTTTGTTTATAAAATTAGCTGTTGGTTTTGCAAAATGCGCTATATTTATGGGAAATTTATTTAGACCTAATAAAGCTTTAATTCCACAAGCTACAGATCTACTTAGAACTTGTGCCGCCAGCTTTACATTCATTTTTTGAAATCCTGAACACATTTTTGTTGCATTTAATCTTTCAAAATTGTACATATATTCAATTATTTTCCAACTTACAATTCCATCATCCGTGGCCAAATTATATTTCAATAAATTATTCATAATGCTTTTTAAAAGATGAGGAATATCATACATACCATAATTTTTTTGTTGTTTGTAAACAAAGTTACAACTTTTGTCATCTAGACATAATTTACTAAACAAACTTCTACATATTTGTAGGCCCTTGATCGCAGCAAAAAGCTCGTACATTTAATTTTAATTCTTCGCATAATATCCAAACAGTTATGCACTTCTACCTCAAGTTGTTGCGAAGGGATATTACTTGGGCAAATGACATGATACAAAACTTTTTTAATGTTGCCGCTTAAACTACTTATCATAAAAACGCAGGCTGACTTAGCAAATACATATATCAGATCTTTGGTTTTGTTATAATCTACAAAACCTTCAATTACATCTTTGTATTCATTGTATGTTAAACTTGTCTGAAGGCTCATTTCATGAAAAATTAGAACTACTTCTTTCTCTTTCATTGTCAATTTTGAGGTAATTTTGTGTATCTCTTCTAAAACGTTTTTGTTTAAGCGTGGAGAAAGGCCTTTACCGCTTATCCATCTATGCAAAGAAGATGGATGAGGCAAGTGAAATTCTAATTGATTTCTCAAAAAATTATGAACGGAAAAATATAAACTGCGAAATCCATTTTTCTTCTTCAGTGACAAAATGAGTTGCAAACGTTTTTGAGTTCATAGGTAAAACGTCAATTTTCTCTTGTACATTTAGCTTTGCACTGGCTTTAAGTGTTTTATTTTCTTTTAACATGAGCCTCACATTTTGTGCAAGCAATTTGAACCTCTTCATCTAAACTTTTGCTTGACAATACCCTTGAAGATAAGTTTAATTCAAAAGAGAAATGAAAACATATATTCTCAACATTCAGCCTATTACTGGTAATTCAAGAAGCAAAGCGTTTTGTTTCAAAGGTTTGAGCATTTTGCAAATACAAAAAGCATTATATATAGACCATAATAATTTATATTATTTAAATATTAATAAATTTAACAAATAAATCGACAATCATGCTACCAAAATAATTGACACAAAAATTAAACGTATAAAAATCCTAGAACTAAAATAAAAAAATTAGTGAATGTTATGAACGCGTAGCTCAAACAAAAACAATAAAAAAAATAAATATATAACCAATTTACATATATATATGTATATGTAAATGTACAATTCAGCGGGTGGTAGGTGGGTGGGGGTCGATATTCTGCCACGTCTCCGTTCGTGACCCCAGTAAACTATTTAAGCAAAGGTAATTTTATAAAAGATCAATAATAAAATACATAATTATAAATACTTACGATATTTTATTTTTATTTGTCAAGGCCAAAAATTGTCTCTTAAACTTTTTATAAAACCATCTTTGCTTAATAGGCTAAGAGCAGTGATATATTAAACATAAAAAAACATCTAAACAAAACTTAACAGACCTATTTTAACATCCCAATTTACTAATTTTTTTTAGAAAAAAAACCTACAGAAAACTACTAAAAACTGATAACAATAGTTTCTACTAAAGCATCTTGAAAACAGAGAAAGATATTGACTTCAAACTTATTTAATTTAATACAACAAATGTTGAAAATATAGTTTTGAATAAAAAGTTAATCAACCGATAGTTTTTTCCTTTAATTTAAACCTAAAAAAAGTACTAAAAAACCTGAAATTGATTCTTAAACTGAAATATCGGGTAAAGGAGAAAGAAAAAAGATAGAAAGAATTGTTTTGATCTCGTACAAATTGTTGTTATTAACAACAATTTTTTATTTTACAGAAAACTAAAAACCTTAGGCAAAAAAAAAATAAAAAAAATTATTAACCTAATTAAATTTATAAATTAAATTGAATAAAGAAAGATATTGACTTTAAAGTTGTTTCCTCCCATAGAAATATTGTGGTTAATGTTTTGTAACATTTTAAGACAATGTTTATTTTAGAGAATCCAAACTTCTTTCAAAATATATTAATTTAACTTTTCGATACATCTATTTCCTAAGAAAACAGCTTAAATTTATATTTTTGCATAGGTACTTACTTACTAATACAATTTTTCCAAATAAAAAAATAAATTTTGAAAAATTTAAGCGGGCATCAATAGTAAGTTATCAGTCGTCACATCCGAGCCTCATCTTCTCTTCCTTTCTTAAATGTATTTTCAACATATGTATATTGTTTTATTTGATATAGTAAAATATAACATGGAAAAATTAATAACTATGGTTTTTATTTTCATATTCAATATTTATTATTGCATAAATAGCATAAAATACCTACATCGCTTGAAAAATACCAACTGAAATATGGTAACATCGATGCATCGGTACCAAAAGATCATCGAAACCAAAAAACAGTCTTCAAAGTTGTTTTTATAGTTAGACACATAGCTTTGAAAAGGCATACTGGCAAGCCAATATGTGAAATCAAAAACAGCTTTTTGTGCTTGACGATCAACCGACAAAAAGCTTTTTGTCGGTTGATAGCCAAGGAGTAGTGAAAAAAATATGGGACATTTTCTTCTATGGGGATGAGACATCTGTATAGTTTCTTATCTGTGCTTATAGCTTCATTCTTCTCATAGTTAGTTCTATGGAATGTACGCAGATGATGAGAAGATAGCAAGTAAGGTTCATCAATTTCACCATTAATGAGTTGATGAAGAAATATTAAGTCATTATTAACACGCCTTTGATGGAGGGATTACATTTGAAGAAGTTGAATACGATATTCATAGGGAGGCAGATTATTATTATTATTATTTTATTACAATGTAATGAATTACAAGATAATACAATTTAAAGCACTAGCTCCAGGACTATCAGCTAAAAATATAAATAAAAGAGTTTACACGAATTGAGAAAAAGTTAAATAAGCTTATCTAGATTTAATGTTTTTAATATTTTATAGACTAATTTTATATTTTCTTCAGATGGATTTTTCATTATATTTAGGATAGATTTGTTCTTAATAAATTTAGAAAGAATATTATTGTTGATTGAGTTACAGTTGAAGAGTAGATGGTGGATGGTGAGTACTTCTCTGTTGTTGCAGAAGTGGCATATTGGTGGATTTTTTTTCTCGAATATGTGGCTGTGGGTGATCTTTGAGTGTCCCATTCGGAGTCGTATAAATCACCGAATCATGGATGTTGAGCAATTTATTGGATATTCTGCCAGTTGAGCTTCTGGGTTAATGCTGTTGTAGTAATGGTGGTATGTTGCCCATTCATTTCGTCTTATTTTTAGGAAATGTTTTTTTATCGTTATTGATGTGTCTTTTTTGTTTGGTATAAAAGACGTGAGGAGGGGTTCTTTGGCTGCCTGCTTAGCAATTTCATCGGCAAACTCATTGCCTTTGATGCCGACGTGCCCAGGTATCCATAGAAGTTTTACTCTATCTTTGTTTGCGATGAGTATATCTTTTATGTATCGTATGGTTGGTGAGTTGTTGTTTATGATAGATAGATAGATAGATAGATAGATAGATTTTTATTACATAAAATTGTTAAATACAATAGTTTCGGTTACATTTGATTTGAATATAAATTTGGTAATAAAAGTGTTTGGCTGTGGCAATGCCGTCTGCCAGATTGACTATGTGTTTTCAAATTAGGTTCAAAGAAAATATTCACTATTTAACAAAATGTAAATGTACAATTACAAAAAATTATATAAAGATGCAAATAGGGCTTTCAGTTTAGCTAAAACAAAAATAAATTACTTAAAATTAATACATAATTTTTAGGCAAAAGAATTAACAGCTTTTAGTTTGGCAAAAACAAAATTAGAGTTGAGTAAAACTTGGATTAAAGATTACAAAAATGAAGAGCTTTTAGTTTGGCTAAAACAAAAATAAAGGGTATTTGAACTCATTAAAAATTAAGCGTTATGTAAAGACTTTTAGTTTAGTTAAAACAAAATTTCATTTATTTAAAATACTAATATAATAATAAATAATATACAACAATAATATATAATAGTAATTAGAAAAAAAAAAAAAACATGATATATGATTGTACTGTTTTTAATTTAAGTATTAAGAAAATTCTGTTATAATCATTTCTCTGTAACAGATTGATTTTTCTAGATAATTGGATAGATTTTTCTAATTTTCACCATTTAAAATTGTCAAAGTTTGCTCCATAGTTAGAGTAGGTTTTCCAAAGTATAAGACTCTAAGTTCTTTATAAACTGGGCATATTGATAAAAAATGAAAAGTATCTTCTTTTGAATTCAAATTGCAAAGGGTGCAATGTGTAGTGGATGCACCCTTATAAGGTGAGCCGTTTAAATTAAGTTGCTCACTTCTTGCTTTGCAGATTAACGAAATTTCCCTTGTACTGTATTCATCACTAAAATAGTTATTTACGAGATCATGTTTCAAATCGGGGTAAATGACTCTGTTGATTGAAGATGACATTTTTTGTAAATATTCATTCCGCTGGTAGATGTCGACAGCCTGTAATAACCCGTAGAGTTGTTCTTTTAGGACGATTAAATTAGTATATTGGAAATTTAGCTCAATTCCACACTTCGTTGCCCATTGTCTCCATTCTCCTATCCACTCTACTTTGTTATCTATGATGTACTTTGCTATTGACAATTGAATTCTATTTGGTCTATATGCCAGCACTTTCAAGATGTAGTCAAAGTGGAGTTTTAGAGTATGAATAAAAATAGAAGGAAGGCCGGTTTCGAGTAGCAGAACATAGTTTGGAATATTGGATGGTAAGTAGAAAAGCCGTTTGAGAAAATAACGTTGAAGTTTTTCTACTTCTTCGTGTGACTGATATCCCCATATTTGACAGCCGTAGCACATAACAGAGCGCATTACAGCATCAAATACCTTGTACTTAGCTGAGGTTGGTACATATTTGGTGTTCATAACATCTTTCCATGATGCATTAATCATACTTTTTGATGCTATCAGTTTTTTTTCGAGATGTGAGGTTAACTTCATATTAGATTTTAAAAGTATTCCAAGGTATTTGTATTCTTTCACAATTTCAATGGCCTCACCATTAAAGAACCACTTTTCATTCGATTTAAGTTTTGATTGTGTATTTCTTACTATCATTACTTTAGATTTTTCTAGATTAACCGTTAATTTCCAGACTCTACAAAAAACAGCTAGCTTATTTATCATAAGCTGTAAACTTTGGGGCGATTCTGGTAAAAGCACAATGTCATCTGCGTACATGAGTACCTTAACGTTTAGACCTGCAAAACTTATTCCAGCGGGTAGATACATTGATATATCATCAATGAATATAGCAAAGAGAACTGCACTTAAAAGACAACCTTGTTTGACGCCAGATGTAGTCTCAAACCATTCAGACATATCTATCCCATCCCAAACCGCTGATCGAGTGTTTTTGTACATATTTTTTAGGACCAAAAGAAGTTTCGTCGACAGTCCCTTTTGTGACAGTTTGTAAAACAATGCTTGTCGGTCTATCGAATCGAAAGCAGCTTTAAATATGTACAAACTTCTTTTTTGCCGAAGGAAATATTGTGAAATTGAGTTTAAGGTGAAAATGTTATCAACTGTGGAGTAGCCTTTGCGGAAACCAGATTGGTATTCACTAAGCACTTCATTATTTGCTATCCAAATGTTGATGCGACTAAGGAGTACAGATGCAAATATCTTCGCAATAGAATTCATAAAGGATATCCCTCTATAATTATTTGCTAGGTTAACATCGCCTTTTTTAAAAATTGGATAGACTAGAGAATCTTGAAAAGCTTGTGGAACCTTTCCGGTATTGAAAATGTTGTTGTTTATGTTTTTTACAGCGTTAAGGGTAGAGAGACTATCAGTACATATAATTGTTTTCTGATTGTTGCTTAATTTTGTCGCTGAAAGGATTGCAAGGGCTTCGGCAGACAATACAGATGAGAATTCTGGCAGTATACTTTTGTGTAGAATTCGTTCAGATCCATCAACTACCGCGAAAGAAGTACCATACTGGTTTTTGGTGCCATCAGTGTAAACGAAGTTCCAGTTTGCGTCCCTGTATTTGGTGGTTAAATCTGTAAAAGCAGCTCTGTAGATTTCGTTGTTTGTAGAATTTTTCGGTAGTTTGTTGAGTTCAGTGATGAGTGAGTTTTGTGTCAGGAGCCATGGAGGATATGCAGATTCTTTTGTTGCGTTGTTGAATGTGATTGGAAGTTCAAATTGTTCTGCGAATGAGAGGATGTTATTAATTGTTGAAGAACATTTGGGGGTTCTTTTCCGATTGAACGTTTGTTTCGCCACTTGTGTTATTGGTGAGTTGTGTGATGATGTTATTTTATACAGAAGTTGCGCTGTAACAAAGTCATGCCTTTGTTCATGGCGTTGTTCTGAAAGCTCTTAGGGTGAGGCGTATTGCTGTGTGGTATTCAGGTTTGAAAAGTTGAAGATTAGATTTCGAGCATTTACCATAAATTGCAAGCCCGTAGTCGATTTTAGAAATAATGATTGATTTTATAACTTTTAAAACAGTGTTAGTATGAGAACAGCTAGATTTATTTGTTAGGTATTTTATTATATTTGTCCTGGTAGCTAGGTTTTTCTTAAGATACATACAATGGTTCTTAAAACTAAATTTGTTATCAAAGATGATTCCAAGAATTCTTAAAAAGTTTACATTACGAATACCGATACTTTAAAAGTTAACGTTTATCCCCCATATTTATAAAGAAAATATACATACAATTAGTTATTTCAGCTCCCGTGTTTAGGAAAACTACACCATGGAATAAGAATTTTCCGAACTCAAACTAAAGACAGTTGCCTACCGTTCAATTTAAGTCCGGAATATTTGTATTCTGTTGTGTAGTTTTCCTAAATTTTAACTATGTTTTCTTTATAAATATGTTTTGTACAACTTGTTTTTCGGCATATATGTAGGATATTGCTTTTATTGAAAGATATGACTAAGCCAGATTTTGTGCACCAGTTATCGATGTCAGCAAGAATACTTGAAAAATAATCTATAATTTTTGGAATTTCGTTTGTTTTTAGAAGAATTATTAGATCGTCCGCATACAGGGAGTGTCGTACAGTTTGATATTTAGATAATATGTAACTTATTTCGTTAAAAGCTATAATAAAGATGACCACTGAAAGTGGTGAACCCTGTGGCATGCCATTTTCGAGGTCATTAAGACTTGAATATTCATTGTTTACTCGTGTACGGAACTTTCTGTTGGTTAAAAACGATTTAATGTATCCGAAAATTTTAGGTCCTACTCTCCATTTTATTAATTGGTTTAAAACGACGTGAATACCAATTTTATCAAACGTCTTTTCAAAGTCGATTGACAAAATTGAGATATGGTTTTTTGTAGATAATGACGAGGCTATATATTCGTCAATGTATAAAAGGGCGTCAGTTGTTCCACGGCCATGCTTAAAAGCGACTTGATTTTTAGATTTTTTTTTAATTTTAATTAGATTATTTTTTCGATGAACCACTGGTTAGGTTAGGTTAAAGTGGCTGCGGATACAAAAACCACACACTTAGGCCAGAAGAAAAGGCCCATTGTGATACCACATGAATCTAGAGAAATACCTCCCACTAGTCGAACCATTTTGAGCTTTTTTTAAAGCGAAGGAGATATCTGATTTCCTTTTTAGCTAGTTCACTGGGATCATCAAAAGAGTATTCTCCCAGATGAAGTTTGCATCTTAGTGAAAGAGCAGGGCAGGTGCAGAGGAGGTGAGAGATTGTTTCTTTTTCTTCCTCGTCCATACAGCTCCTGCAGAAGTCATTTGAGGCTACACCAAGTCGTATTGCGTGTCTGCCTATAAGACAGTGTCCCGTAAGGACACCTATTAGGGAGCTAATATGAAGTCTGCTTTGAGATAACAAGTCTTTAGAGCGCTTTAGGTCCAGTGAAGGCCATATCCATGAACCATATCCATATGAACCACAGGACTCTCTTGGAAATTATTTTTCTAAAATTTTCCCAATGTAAGGTAGAAGGGAGATAGGACGATAGTCGTTTAGTTCGAGAGGGTTTTTATTTGGTTTTGGCGAACGTATGATCGTAGCTGTTTTCCACATTTGTGGAATATTTCCCTCATCGAAGATTTGGTTGTAAAGGGATAAGATGCGAAGCTTGAAAGGCAGAGGGGTATTTTTTAACATAGGGTACGATACGCGATCGAAACCCGAAACACCTTGACTAGGTGAAGGCAATTTTCCAGTTCGATTAAATTTATTGGTAATTCAATTAGATTTGCTGATGTTGACATGCCCGTTGGAGATGGATTGGATATATTTGCAATGAGGTGTGCTTAACTTGTAAGAATTCCGCGGAGAAGTTATTATCATGCGATTGCTTTGCCCAATAGTTTGCAAAGTGGTTGGCAATGTCTGAGGGTTCCGTGAGAGTTTGTGAATCAGTTTTGATAATTTTAATCGAATATGGTGTGTAATTGCCCGAGAGGACTTTAATGTCGGACCAAAGTTTTCTGGGTGAAGAGTAAGGGTTTATATTACTGGTAAATTTTTCAAAGAATTCTTTTTTTTCCGGTTTTGGCGGCTTTACGAAAATGGGCATTGGACTTGCGGTAGTGTATTAAATTGGCATCTGTCGGATGTTTTTTAAACATCTTCCAGGCGTTTTGTTTTCTGTTCCTCAGATCGCTTATTTCTTTGTTCCACCAAGGGACATGGGTCTTATTGGCTTTATTGCGCGATTGCGGAATTGAAATATTAGCTGCAGCTTTCATGGATTTGAGAATTCTGGCTGCTTCTTGATTGATATTTGGTGATATTTGTCTTTCAGAGGAATAATATGAAACGCTTGTATTAAAAAGGTCCCAATTAGCTTTATCTGTTTGAAATTTTGGTCGAAATTTGACAACATTATGTTGTGAGTCCATTATTATGTTGGTTACGATCGGGAAGTGGCTACTTCCATATAGATCTATCAGAACTTCCCAGGTTGAAATTGGGTATAATTGAGGTGAAATGAGTGTTAAATCTATATGAGTAAGAGATTTATGTGTTGAAAAGTGGGTAGGGGTGCCATTGTTGAGAAGTATAAAATTTGAATTTGTTAAAAAAATTTCAAATATTTTACCTCTAGTATTGCTACAGTGGGAGCCCCATAGAGGACTCCAAGAATTAAAGTCGCCAGTAAGTAATACTGGTGTTTGAAATCTATTCACAATATTCTCTAATTCGGAGGCAGCGAATGCTTGGTCAGGAGGAATATATATGTTTATAATTATTATTTTAATCTTTAAATCTAATTCAACTGCCATTGCAGACAGATTGGAGTTTATTTGTATTATGTTTGTGATGAATTGATTTATGAACTAGAAGTCCAGTTCCCTGCTTAGCCGTGGCATTTGCGGGGAGATTATGAAAATAAGCATTGTACTGTTAAGGTGAAGAATTTGTAAATTTGTTTGGATCTGGGTTAATTGGTATAAGGGTTCCTTGGAGTGATATGATTGATGGACTTTCATCTTTTATTAATAATTGCAGCTCGTGGTAATTATTAAAAAAGCCGTTTATGTTCCATTGCAAAACTTTAACCATCATTTAAGGGAGAGAAGCCCTTGGACACAATATGATTTTTTTTTTTTTATAATATTGTGCAAAGGGTACAAGAAAAAGGAAGGTAGTTTAAGATTTAGTTTTAGGTGAGCTGGTTTTTTTAAGTGTGAATCCGCATTCCAAAACGTGCGACCTGGTCGGGGTAGATTTGTTCCCCGCACATGTCGCACGTCTGGAAATGCGGCTTTTGTTTTGATAGTGCTAATAGTTATTCATATTGATAAGGTTTGAGGTTATATTAGATATAGGAGAAGAATTGATATTAGGAATATTTGTAGTTAATTCTGTGTTTTGGTTTTTATGTATAGTTGTGTTTATTTGGTTGTTATCATAGACTGTATTTTTAACGAGTTCTGTTTGTTTAGTTGGTGTTTTGTTTGCTGTGGACGCAGCACGAATTATTGTTGATGTTTTAACGGTTGTGGATGGTGCAGGGATTGTTGTTGCTGTTTTTAGAGGAAGTACAATTGGGTAGTTGGGTTTATTAGGGAGTGTGTTATTGGATTTCTCATTGGATTGGTTAGATGCTGTGGTTTTGTTCGAGTTATTTGAGGGTTTATTTTGTGGTCTTGTTTTTGATGCAAATGAATCAGATATTGCTACATTTGCCGTTTGTTGTTTTGGGTTTTGTAACCCATGAAGACGTTTGGCTTCAGTCATGGAACATTTCTTATTGGTTTTTATTGTTATTATTCCTTTAGCCGTTTTGTGCAGTCTTTGGAGGAGGCAGAGTGTGCAAGTTTGCAGTTAGCGCACATGGCGCGAGTACAGTCAGAGCCTGAATGGGGTGGAAGATAGCAATTAACGCATGTGGGATCTCGGCTGCAGCGTTTGCTTGTGTGGCCAAGCAGCTGACAGTTTTTACAGTGCATTGGGTTTGGAATATATTCCGTAACCTTAGCTTTATAAAAACCAATTTCTACTGATTTTGGCAGTGTGAAAAGATCAAAAGTAAATAACATTAGACCTGATGGTTTTTGCTTACCGTTTTCGTTTTTATTAAATTTGTAGATTTCACTCACACCTTGTGACTTCATTTCACAAATTATTTCAGATTCAGGTACGTTGATTAGACATGGTGCGAAAACTATGCCTTTAGTTGAGTTAAGTTGATTATGTAATTTGATCGATACAGGACACGTGTTAGAAAACGATTTAACTTTAAGAAATTCTCCCGCAATTTTTTGGGATTTCACCAATAGAAGTAAATTACCATCACACAGTTGCGTCACGTGTTCAAGTTCTTTGCTAATATTTTCAATTACTTTTTTTAATAAAAATGGACTAAGTGATGCAATTGGCTTTTCTTTATCAGTCGGCGAAATAATAATGAATCTTGGGTTTTTATAGTTGGTGGTGGAGGGTAGTTCAGGATATTCATCGGAAAATATGGAGGATCCAATTTATGTTTTTTGGGTGGATTTGTTACATTGGGAGGATCATCTTCGTCAAGAAGCGAAAATTGATTTCCCTTTTTTCTCGGAACGGAGGCCATGGATATCAAATTGAACAAGGCGCACTAGTTCAAACGAATGAGGTAACACGAGATATACCGAAGTGAGTGAAAAAAATTAACGGTATAATAAACCGGTTAGGTTAGAAAGCACAAGGCAGAGAGAGAAATGCACAGACAATTGAGATCGATCTTATCGGATCGAAGGTTAGTCGGTGACTGAGGGAGGCCGTTAATAAGGATCATCCCAAGGATGACCTTTTAGGGCAAAGCGAATGAAATTATGTTGAATTGATTCAAGACGTTTTCTATGAATTTCGTAATAGGGAGGCCATATCTGCGAAGCATATTCAAGATGAGGACGAACTTGGCAATTGTACAAAGAAAGAGTAACATAGGGATCATTGAACTCCTTTGCCCGACGTTTTACAAAAACAAGCATAGAACTTGCCTTATTGACAATAAAATTAATGTGATGTGTAAATTCTAAGTTGGAACAGTGAATGTGAAGACGCGACAGAGTTTTTGCTGTGATATACAATAACCAAATACACCACCGGTTCGTTTTTTAGTAAAAATTATAACGTGGCATTTTAAAGGGCTGAGGGCAAGGCTATATTTCCCACACTAAAATGTGAAACTGTCAATGTCGGCTTGTAAACGAATACGATCATGGGTTGACTTTATTATTTAAAAAATCTTTATGTCATTAGCAAAAATGAGAACTTCACTTGAGCGTAGACATGACGCTACATCGTTAATAGACAGGATGAACAAAAAAAGGCCAAGATGGCTTCACTGAGGAACACCATATTGAGCAACAAAAGGTTCTGAATGACAATTTCTAAATTTTACCTCAAAGGATCTGTTTTCAAGGTACGATTTGATCCAAGCTAAGAAAAATGGTGAAAAACCAAGAGCTTTAAGTTTGGCTAAGTTGGTCAACAGCTTTAGAAAAGTCAGTGTATACACCTTCAACTTCATAACCTTGTTCTAAAGCATTTGAACATATGTTTGAGAATGTGAGGAGATTTGTAACCTTTGATCTTTTTTTTCACAAAACCATGTTGCTGTTCGCAAATGAAATTCTAATTAAAAAATGCTACACTTTCACAAACAACTTGTTCAAACGCTTTAGGAATCCAAGAAAGCTTTGCCATGGGTTTTATCTAATGAAAGGTTCTTGTAAGTGAAGTTAACTGGAAAGAATTCTGATTTTTTATTAAAGTATACAAGTTTCCAAAATTTTGTAGGATTCTCTTTTAAAGAGGTGCCCATATCAGTGACATAACTAGCATATACAAAATTAGAAAGAGACTTAAATTCGTTAAAGAGTTCAACATAAAAAGAGAAGTTGATTAGACACAGAGTTTTGGGGTAAGTTTCCCATGCCTTATTTCTTTTGTTACGCAGTATTTTTTTTGTATATCAAGGGTGACTGTAGTATACGTAGTTGGCAACACGCTATTATGAGTTTCAATAAGTACCATCCATGTGAGAACTAACTCTATTTTGTAAGCTTGCTCTTTTGTAAACGCGCAGCTGCTCACCAGTTGGTATTCTTAAGTAAAAATATTGTCCACAGAACTAAGTCTTTTATTAAATATATACCTACGGTATAATACATGGCGCAGTCGGTAGTCGGTACATTATAAAAAAAATTACTGTATCGCATGTAAAAGACAGCATCATCGTGGATAATATTATCAAGATGATAAAACACATTTAGCATGGGAAATGACAAAGGCAAAAAATAAAAACCTTGATAACAAAAAACCTGTGGGAAGACCTCCGAAAATAAGATACCGAACAATAATACAAAAAGGAATGGATTATATTCGCAAAGTGGATCAATTGAGCTTGGAAGGCTCTAACTTGGCAGAAAATTGGCGCAAGTTTTGGCAAAACTATAAGATATTTACTATAGCTGCTGAGATCGATAAAAAAATGATGAAGTAAAAATTGCCATATTTCTTAACGCGATTGGCCCAGAAGCAGTAGAAATATTTAATTCATTTAACTTAGATGAAGCCAAAAGCAAAAAGTATGATGAAGTTGTAAAATGTTTTGAATATTTTTGCAAACCAAAGCAGAATGAAGTATACGAAAGCTTCAAATTTTACAATAGGAACCAGGAGATTGGAGAACCGTTCGATAATTTCTTAATGGACATCAAAAAAATTGTGAGAAATTGCGATTTTTCGGATGAGCCCAGAATGTAACGGGATCGAATAGTTTTAGGGACAGTAGACAAAACACTCCAAAAACAGTTTATGGAGACGGAGAAACTGGACTTGTCAAAAACAATTGAGATGGCACGTGCAGCAGAAATTTCGAGTACACAAATGAATCACATACAGCATGGACCAGGAACGAGCAAGCAACTCGACACAGTTATGAATACACCTCATAAAAATAAAATAAATAAAAAAACTGATACAAATTATTTAGATTACAGAAAAAATAATTATGATACATCACATGGTACAAGTAAATTTAAAAATGATCAAAACCAACAAAATGGGAAAGGACATAGTAAAATAATATCGTGTTCTTATTGTATGCAGAATCACGAGGTAAGAAAATGTCCGGCATTGAATACTAAATGCAATAAATGTGGTCGTAAGAACCATTTTGCAATTGCATGTAAATCAAAAAATAAACAAGAAGTGCATGATTTAGAAATAGTGAATTTGGATTCTAGCGATAGTGATTATTTTATTGATATGATTGAATCGAAACAGTTAATTGAAAGTTCTTGGTTTGAATTAATTAAAATATCGGGAAAATTATTCAAGTTCAAACTCGATACTGGGGCTGATATGAATGTGTTGCCATATATGTAAGTTCTTTACCGAATTTAAAAACTTGGAATTAAAAAAATGTGATACAAAATTACAAGCATATGGTGGTACAGTTTTGAATGCCCTAGGAGTTGTGGCTTTAAAGTGCATAGTTAAAAATTCGATAAATTTAATAGAGTTCATTGTGACGCGAGAGGGAAATATACCTTTCTTAGGGTTAGAATCATGTGTAGACTTATATTTAGTAAAAGGAGTTAACGAAATAAAAAGAAAATATGTGGACAAAAAACAATTAATTGAAGAAAACAAAAATTTATTCGAAGGTTTAGGCAGCTTTCTAATAGAACTGAAAGAGAATGTAAGGCCCACAGCTAAGCCAGCTAGGAGAATATTAATGACTATAAGGGGACGGGTTTTAGAAGAACTCAATCGTTTGATTAAAATGGGGGTTATAGAGAAAGCGGGTTCGGCATCTGAATGGATATCGAATGTTGTTGTTGTTGAAAAAACAAACAAAAAGGTCAGAATTTGCATCGATCCAAAAGATCTTAATGTAGCTATAAAACCTTTGTATTATCCCATTCCTACAGTAGACGAAATAATGCCACAATTAACAGGAAAACAAGTTTTCTCCGTTCTAGATCTTAAAGATGGTTATTAGCAGATTATTTTAGATGACAGTTCAAGAAAATTGTGTACGTTCAGTACACCATTTGGGTGCTATAGATTCAAAAGATTACCTATGGGCATAAAAATAGGTCCAGAACTGTTTCAAAAATTAAATGAAGAAAATTTTAGAGGAATCGAAGGAATAGCTATTTTTATTGATGATATTTTGATATAAGCACAGAACAAGAACATGATGGAATATTGAGAAAAGTTTTAGAACGGGCCAAACAAGTGAATTTAAAATTTAACGCAGAAAAGTTTCAATACAAAGTTACCCAAGTTAAGTTTTTAGGTAACATTATATCAAAGGATGGTATTAAATGCGATCCTGAAAGAGTCGAAGCTATTAATTGTATAGAACCACCAAAAAATAAGAAAGGACTCCAGAAAGTACTAGGTATGATTAATTTTGTTAGAAGCTTTATACCAAATCTGGCAGATGTGTCGCATCCGTTGAGAGATCTTCTTAAGAAAGATATGGTTTTCCATTGGGAAAATGTGCATACAAAATGTCTGAATCAAATAAAGTTGCAAATAGCAGAAGCTATTACACTAAGAACATTTGATTCTAAAAAGCCAATTTCAATTCAAGCTGATGCATCAAAATGTGGACTTGGTGCATGTCTAATGCAGGAGTGTAGACCTGTTTATTTTGCTTCTCGAAGTTTATATGATTCTGAACAAAGATATTCTCAAATAGAGAAAGAACTTTTGGCCATTGTGTATGCGTGCCACAAGTTTCATCAGTTCATATACGGGAGAAAAATTGAAGTGGTCACTGATCACAAACTCCTCCTCTGAATTTTTAAAAAAGACATAAATCGGATACCAAATTCATGTCTGCAAAGGATGAGACTTAGATTAGGTAAATACGAAATAAAGTAAATACATTTCCAGGTAAGGACATGCACGTAGCAGACCTTCTTTCAAGAAATTTCTTAAAAAATGAAAGCTCGCCAGAAAATAATGATCTAGACATGGTAATTCATGCAATTAATGTAGGCCCAGAAAGAAAACAGAAATTTATTGAGGAAACAGAAAAGGATCCAACGTTAAAAGAATTAAAAGAAGTTTTATTAAATGGGTGGCCAAAACTTAAAAAATATCTTCCAGAAAACATAAAAATATATTGGAAAATGAAGGATCACATTACTTTGGGAGAAGGGATTATTTTTCTGAATGAGGAGATTATAGTTCCTCAAAGTTTACGAGGAGAAGGTTTAGAAACCTTACACAAATCACATTTAGGTATCGAAAAGACCAAAGCTAGAGCTAGAGCTTTATTATATTGGCCAGGTATGGCAGATCAAATAGAAAGCAAAGTAAGTAGTTGTGAAGTCTGTCAGAAAAATAGAAATCGTAACATTAAGGAATCGTATATACCGTTAGAAATTCCACCATTTCCATTTAATAAAATAGGTATAGATATTTTTGAATTTTCGGGAAAAAATTTTTTAGTTGTGGCAGACTACTTTTCAAAATATATTGAAATTAAGACAGTGAAAAATAAAACTACTAGTGAAGTCATTATAAAATTAAAAAGTTTGTTTGCAACGCATGGGATTCCGCGAACTATTATATATGTTAACAACTAGCCCACACTATCCACAAGCAAATGGTTTTGCCGAAAGATGTGTTCAAATCGCGAAAAAACTATTAAAGTGTGAAGATGAAGGCGAAGAGATCTGGCTTAGATTATTAGAATATAGGAACACTCCATTGAAAGGTAGTACTAAAAGCCCTGTAGAAATATTAATAGGAAGAACAGAGAACAAAACTGTAATGATTTAAATAATAAACGTAATGAAACATATTATAGTAAAAAAACTAAATTTAAAAATCCTTTTACTGAAAACGAAAAAGTTTGGGTTAAAAATTATAATTATGATTTGTTGTATTGACCAATTTTAGTGTTATATTGAGGGTGGAACATTTAGTTTTCCGTCGGCTATTTGATCACTTTATTTTGGTAAAGAAAACAAATTCTTTAACTTGTCCCGACGTTTCGGCAAGGATTGTTGCCTTCTTCAGGGGAACTTTATTTTATGAAAACAGAAATAGATAAACTTATAAGTATGCACAACAATTATAACAAACAGTATATTAAACTTACTTTCAAGTTTGATGTTATGTCATTAAATCTAAGTAGGATATAATTACAATTATAAAAATTGTAGCAACTTCGTATGAAGATTTGTCTTAATTTGAAAATACAAAATTTGTGTGTTAGGGTTTAGAGGAAATGAGATAGCAATATATTGATGAGATATCTTGTGTGTCTTGTTTTCTAATAAAATAACATGAATAGAAAACAAGACACACAAGATATCTCATCAATATATTGCTATCTCATTTCCTCTAAACCCTAACACACAAATTTTGTATTTTCAAATTAAGACAAATCTTCATACGAAGTTGCTACAGTTTTTATAATTGTAATTATATCCTATTTAGATTTAATGACATAACATCAAACTTAAAAGTAAGTTTAATATACTGTTTGTTATAATTGTTGTGCATACTTATAAGTTTATCTATTTCTGTTTTCATAAAATAAAGTTCCCCTGAAGAAGGCAACAATCCTTGCCGAAACGTCGGGACAAGTTAAAGAATTTGTTTTCTTTACCAAAATAAAGTGATCAAATAGCCGACGGAAAACTAAATTTTCCACACTCAATATAAAAATTATAATGATAATAGATGGGAAAAAGGAACAATCATGGCAAAACATTCATCTCCTCGTTCATATTGGGTAACCAAAGAAAACAATTCCACAGACATAAGAAGAAATTCATATTTTCTACGTCCAAGACACTAAAAAAAAAAAAAAAACTAATTTAAAACGACGCAAAATAAGGTACCCATGCCGAACATTTTGTCACTTCTTGAAGACATGCACCAGCAAAAAAAAAAAAAAAAAATACTTTTTATACTTTATATACGATATAAAATTTATCAAAAATACAATAATCAAAAGATATACAAAATTGAATTTAAATAATAGGTACATCAATTAAATTTAAAATATATTATACTTACATATATATGAATTTTAAAATATAAAATTTAAATAATCAAAAGAATTATAAAATTGTATTTACAAAAAAGGTATGTACATCAATTAAATTTAAAATATATTATACTTATATAGTTAAAAATGAATTATGTTGTAAAAAAAAAAAAATCTTAATTTAATTATTTTAAAGTATGTTAGAAAATACTTTATTCCCAAAGGGGGAGATGTAGTATACGTAGTTGGCAACACGCTATTATGAGTTTCAATAAGTACCATCCATGTGAGAACTAACTCTATTTTGTAAGCTTGGTATTCTTAAGTCATTAAATAAACATATATTGTCCACAGAACTAAATCTTTTATTAAATATATAAAGTTTTTATTTCTTGATTACTTAAAAGTTACATTTTTTCCCAACAATAATTTAGGATCTTATAAAAGTTTGAAACTGCTTCGTCAATATTAGAAAATTCTAATATTTCAGAAATGTTTAAGTCTTCAGACAACTACTGGAAATTAGCTCTTCTGAAATTAAAATTATATAAGCAATCAAAGGAATTACTGTGTTCAGTAAGGTAATTACTTAAGCCAAGAAAATGTCCAAAGGGGGTGATATTTTATCAGTATAAGCAATTCCTGATCTAGATTCTAGAACAAGAGTACTAATAGCGCCAGAAGAAAATACTTAATCGAGAATTCGATTTTTTGAGTTTTTAATATATGTAGCTTCTTTGCTGTAAGTCAGTAAGAAGGATTTTATCGAGAAAAGATAGTTCAAATTGTGAAGAAGAAAGAGAGGCTTCAAGGCAGAATTCTTCTTCGGATGGGATCCAGTCAATGTGTGGTAAATTAAAATCACCTAAAAGTAAAATATTGGTGTCAGAGCTGGACAAATTGATAAGAACTTCTAATGCCAAGGAGAGTTCGTTATAAACAGACTCCAAACTTTTTGGAAGAATGTAAACGTTTAAAATGAAAATAGTCTTAGTTTGTTCCATTATCTTTACAGAGCAGTACAATTGATAGTTCAAATGGAAAAGATACAAAAGAAGAGAAATGCCTATTTTTTACCGGTATGAGAACACCTCCACCTAAATTTTTGGAATACCAACATGAAAATGGTTTCCGTAAATTTCGAACCTTTGACTGAAAAGTTCTATGTCGGAAAAGCTTGAATTAAGCCAAGTTGAGTTAATAAAAATGTCAGCAAAAATGTCACTACGAATTTAGTTTTTTGACTTGGAATGGAACAGGATCTTTTTTTGTTGAATTTGGGCCATAGTTTCTAAGCTGTCACACAGGTTTCGAGGCTTTCCCATCTTTTATTCGCTTTTTGAAGTGTCTGTTGCCAATGATCTGTTTACGTACACAAGTTGAGGTGTCTTTAAGTCTATATGGCTATGGAGTTAGTCAAGTTGTACCTGTCCTCGCTGGTACCCAACAAAGTCTAATGCTATGCTGTAAGCTAAGAACCTATAGCTCTTGGCGACAGTAATTTACAATGTAATATGAAAACCTCCATCTTTGATAACAGTACTCGCACAAAGGAATTGTTGAGAGTTGTAAGTCAATAGGCCTTAGTTCTCAACAGACTGTTGCGCACCTAATTTATTTTTTAATATGAAAGCTAGCGAGTAGACGTCTGTTAACGATCGTATAAGCCTTAATTAAAGATTGCATTACTACCAAAAACTGAATTAAGACAAATCATTTACAATACATATCAAAGTCTTAAGTGCAAGTTGTTTTCAAAGTATGAAAAGGCACAAAATACAATCGATTAATTTCCTTATCAAACATTTTATTCCAAATTATATTCTTTGTGCTCTTCTTAAACATTTTGTTTTCTTTGTGCTTTCCTTGAACACTTTGTTCAGTTCTCCTCCATTTAAACGTACCGGTCCATGGTCCATGGAGGACAATTTTAACAAAACATGGGAAAAAAATATAGACGAAAAACTACAAAAACAAAGTAAGTTTATTAATTATTGGCTTGTCACAAAAATGTCTCAGAGTGAAGCGCACGAAAGACAATATAATCAGAGGTAAAAAGTTCAATATCTGTCAAATCAGAACAAAGGTTAGTTTCTGTAATGGCAAAGATAAAGAAGATTTTGAGAGTTAAGATAAACGCTAGAAGTTTTGGTTCGGAGGCCTCTAACATTCTTGTAGTATATAGATAAGATAGTTGTACTTACAGGATGCAAATCAGGATTGTTGTTAAAGACAATGTTCTTGGTTGAAACGAGCGAAAGGTGTAAACGTTTGGAATTTAGATGTGAAGCGTATGTAGCCAGATCTTTAGAAACCGTATTGTAAGGAATATACGAAATGTACGATAACTTGGGTGCCAAAATTTGATAACGGAATTTTATAGAGCGATGAAAAACAAGCACTTTTTACTGTGGGAGGGGGTCTATCTCCCCCCATTTATAAGGTAGGTAAGGTATACAAAAAATGACAACACTTACAATAAAGTACTATGCTGCATTTGAAGCCAGAAGTTTGTTCTATAAGCCAGATTATAGAACAAACTTCTGGCTTTCAAATGCAGTATAGTACTTTATTGTAGGTGTTGCCATTGTTTTCTAATTTTTTTTTCAGAATTTAATTAATTTTTTTTAAAAAGTCCTCCTAAACGGGGGGAGATAGATCCCCCCTCCTGTAGTAAAAAGTGCTTGTTTTTGACCCCTCTACACAATTCCGTTATCATATTCGTGCCGATTTCGGAGACACAGAGGGATGAGGATACAACTTAAAGGAGACTTGGGTTCTACGTGATGGAAATGAGTTCTTAGAAGTAGTAATTATGAATTCGAAGTAGACAAAGGTTTCGGGAGGGGAGGTAGTCTATTTTTAGATCTATTTACATAATTTTGGATATATTTAGATACATTTGAGACATTAGATGCTTTAGGATATATACAACAACATTTATTATGATACCATTTAGAATTAATTACTTTATTCTATAAATTAATGTTTTTTAGTGCTAAAGCAGTTACCACCAATTCGCAGGTATGTATAAAGATTTTATAGCTAAAAGTGTTTATATTGTTGCATTCTCCAATGATAATTTTAAGTTAGCTCATCAATAGATTTTGTATGGAGGTTATATTAGCATTGGCAGAAACATTAGTTAGAAAATAAGAGTCGAATTCGTTGAAGTTTTTTAATTTGTTTAGCCTCAAATCCCAGTCGTTTGTAGTCCAGGCGTTACCAAGGCGAAAGATGGTAGGCTCAGTCGGATAGAACACTCAATACTTTAAGGAGAGAAATATTTTCATCATATTTCG
Organism: Eupeodes luniger; assembly: GCA_951509635.1. NCBI lineage: Eukaryota > Metazoa > Arthropoda > Insecta > Diptera > Syrphidae > Eupeodes > Eupeodes luniger. The sequence continues at coordinate 179,353,014 of OX608073.1, read as the reverse complement.
TAGGGGGATTTGGCAAAGCTATGAGCGAAAAATTGCGGTGCTGAGGGAGGATTCAATTATTTCAGCTTCAATTGGTTGTAGTACCCGTCGCATGGTGGTTAGTGCGTAGGACTCAGTCGTTCTTTGACTTCTGAAGAGCGAAGAAGTGATATTTAGTTAATTTTCAAGTTAAAGAAGTGCAAGTGTTTGGTTAGAAGTAAAGTTGGCAGTGTACCAAGATTCTAAATAAGAAATCGGTAGCCCAGTTGAGGTGGCGTCCGCAGACAGTCGTTATTTGACTTCCAAGCTGTGAAGAAGTGTATTTTTTATATTTATTTCCACGTTAAATAGTGCAATTTAAATTACAAATAAAGTTGGCAGTTTGCCACCACCAACAATAACAATCGATAGCCCAGTGGAGGTGGCGCGGCGTCCAGTCGTTATTTGACTTCCAAACTGTGAAGACGTGTTATTCTGATTTGATCTAAAAGTTAAACTAGTGCAAGTGTTTGGGACTAAGTTAAAGTTGGCTAGTTGCCACTGTATTATATAACAGATCGGTAGCCTAGTGGAGGTGGCGTCCGAAGATGAATTCTCAGACTACGTCGAGTCTGAGAAAACTGAATATATGTCCGAAGGCGGAGAGGGGCTCTTCAGGCCTCCGAATATAGACTTAATTCTATCGGAGCCAGAGCCAGTCCCGCAGACAAACAAGGCTTTGGAGGTAGCGGCGGACCTCCAAGATGAAAGAGAACTGGTGCAGGCCCTGCAAGTCAAACAGGCAGAGATCAGCCAGTACGAGCAAAGCCTCAATAAGCTCAAGGAGGAAATAGAGCCCCTCCTCAGTGCACTAAAGCTGAAACAAGAGGCGCGCCGACAGAAAGAGGCAGCCCAAAAACAACAGCTGCAAAAACAACAGCAGCAAAAACAACAGCAACAACAATCACAGCAGCAAAAACAACCACAATCCAAGCCCGCTTCCAAAAACACAGGAGCGGAGCAAAATAAAAAGACGCCATCAGCAGTGACAGGCCCAATGTCTGAGGGCCCATCGACTTCAGCTAATGCTAAGCAACAGCAACAACCAAGGCAGCAGGAACAGCAGAAACAGCAGCAACAGCAGCAACAGCAGCAACAGCAGCAGCAGAAACAGCAACAGCAACAGCAGCAGCAGCAACACCAGAAACAACCACAGACAAAAAGGGAAAAAATACCACCAATAAGGACACACAGAGTTGACCTGGACGACATAAAACAGGTATGTAAGTCGGCCACTAAGGGCAAATTTATCATTAAAATTTTAAACGAAAAAGAAAAAAATTATTCGTTGCAGTGTTACTCACTGGCCGATTACAAGTTAGTAAAAGGGTTACTAAAAGAGGCCACAGCTGAGTTCTTCAGCTACACGCCTAAAAGCGAAAAATTTAAGACGGTCCTTCTGAAGGGCATAAGTTCCTGCACGGAACCGGAGGCGCTCTTAGCTGAGCTCCGTGGAAATGCCAATGATGATCTCGATTTTATCGGGGTCAAGCCTTTCACTACGGTGAAGTCCAGGCGAGGGGGTTACAGGCTGCCAATGTTCCTCGTAACATTATCGCCCCAAAGTAGGCTTGAGAATCTGAGGGAAATCAAATGCCTCGACTATCAAGCCATACACTGGGAGACATTAAAAAGGCACGACGGCATTTTACAATGTACGAAGTGCCAGAGGTTCGGCCATGCCGGAGCCAACTGCAATATGCAGTTGCGCTGCGTCAGGTGTTCTGAAACCCACAACGAGGGAGAATGTAAGCTGGGGAATGAGCGGGTTGAGGACTTAACCCAGCTCAAGTGTGTCCTTTGTGGAAACCAAGGGCACCCGGCTAACTATAGGGGCTGCCCTAAGGTCCAAGAAATGAAACAGAAACAGGCCAGCCAAAAAGCCGAAGTAAGTCGAACAGTTCGACAGGCTCCAACACAAAAATTCGTGGATCCCAAATTCTCTTACGCCCAAATGGTGTCAGGGAATGGGAATACGAGACAGGCTCCACCAACGGTTGCCCCAAAGGCCCCCGTGCCTAAGGCACCAGAGGTGCAGCCTGACATTGTAGCCTTGTTGTTGAGCATTCAAGGTCAACTAACAGGGCTGCAAAGTCAGATAAAGGAGCAAGGCAAAAGGGTAGATCATCTCTACTCTTTGTTGCCTGGCCTGGCGCAATTTAGACCATAATGGGCGCGCTGCCGGAGACGCGCCTAAAAGTCCTAGCTGTGAATGTAAATTCACTGATTAGGATTGAACGAAGAGCCAATATGTTCCAATTGTTGAAAGACTACAGTCCCGATGTGTTTATGGCTAGCGAAACTAAGCTAAACCACAAACACAAATTGACTCATAAAAATTACAATATCGTAAGAAGAGACCGGCCTGACTCCACTCAAGGGGGCGGTGTCGCTCTCTTTATACGAAAAGGCATTAATTATAAAGTCATATACAACAATGAATTGCGAAAGCTCAAGACGCTAGAAGTGTGCATTGTATGCATCTCTCTCACTCAAGGGAAGCGGATGTATATGATTGCGGCTTATGCGGCTGGAGCTCCGCAGGTTACTTACTTTGCTTTTTCTTTTTAGGGAACTGAAACTGAGCTTGGAAGAAAACTATTTCATCTTGGCCGGTGATTTGAACGCAAAACATGAAGATTGGGGAAATCAACATAGTAATCCCAGAGGTAACAATCTTTTTAATTTGATGGATCTTTACAGCGTTGAATATGGCATCGACCTGCTGGCTACTGAAAAGCCATCGTATCCAAGAAGCGGCTCCTTTCTGGATCTTTTGCTGTACGACACAAGACTGACAGTTACAGACAAAGTGGGTAATCACCCCGTAACTGCTTACAGACAGTCGAGTACGACAGTGATCACTGCGGACTGGCTGCTGTAATGCAGATACCGAACGAACGCGTGGAGTTGGAGGAATACGTTTCAACGCACTCTTACAATTACAGTAAGATGCGCTGGCCTCGTTTCACCAACGCCTTAGCGAGAGAACTTCGTTCGAGTGACATAGCCCCACCAAACAACAGAAACCTGACAAATACAGAAATTGACCAACATTTACAACAGATGGACGAAACAATAAAACGAACAATGGAACGTACAATACCAAAGTACAAAGAACAGGACCAAATGGACGCTTACAGAATCGCGACTATTGACGCACTACGTAAGCACAAGAGTGGCTTACTGACAAGACTCAAAAACTTGTACAGACGACTCACAGACCCACACGACTTGGAGGTTAGGACACTGAAGTCGTCAATAAAAAATGTCAATCTGTTGATTAAGGAGAACTACAGGTTATCAATTAACAAGTACTGGGACCGCAAGATCCGGTTAGTTAATTCCAGTGACCCTGGTATGTTCCCTAAAATCAACCAGATATTTAGGAAAAAGAACGACAATGACCTTCCGTGTCTGAAACTCCAAAGAACTGAAGAGAACACAAACGTACTCATGACAGCGCAAATAGATCCAGAAGAAGCCATCTTTGACGATGACTTTTTTATAATTGAAGATCCGAAGGAAAAAGTGGAGGCGGTGGGAGCTGCTTTCCAGCAAGTGTACAAGGTGAATGTTAGCATTCGCCCCAACCACGACCTGGAAAACAGAGCCCTACTTAATCACTTTTACCTTCGAAATGATATAACACAATGGCGATCTGAGAACCGCGGTTTCATGCGGTTCAATGACGAATCCTTGGCAAATGCCATAATCGCCGAGCAAACGGGACCAAGTCCCTTGTTAGTAACGAAGGTTGAGCTTCAGCTCATCTTCAACTCAATAAAAAATAAAAAGTCAGCAGGTGTCGATGGTATATCCAACGTTGTACTAAGACATTTACCGATGGAGGCAATTGACATTTACACCACACTCTTCAATAGTGCACTGAATAATGCATATTATCCAGGGCATTGGAAGACCGCTGTGGCTCATCCTCTCCCGAAAAAGGGAAAGGACAACTCCAACCCGTCAAATCTTCGGTCGATAAGTCTTCTTCCGAGCATCAGCAAAGTTTTCGAAAAGATCATCAATAGGGCTCTGACTAAGTGGGCTGCGGACAACAAAATAATTCCGGATAAACAGTTCGGGTTCAAGGCGGGTCATGACACAATTCATGCTGCGTCTAAGCTCGTTTCTGATATCCAATGGAATAAATCAAAACAACAATGCACAGGTGCTGTTCTGGTTGATTTGGAAAAGGCCTGACACCGTATGGTTAGAGGGTCTTTACCTAAAACTGAGCAGGCTTGGCATAAGCAAGCCATTGTTGTATATACTTTATGATATGCTTAACGGTAGAAAGTTTGTTGTCAAAAGTGGCAATGTAACTTCTACCACAACATTCTTAATTAAAAATGGTCTTCAACAGGGAGCGGTGAATTCGCCGATTCTCTTCAGCATTTACACCAGCGATCTGATAGGTAGTCTTACAAAGGCAATTGCGTACGCCGACGATCTAATTGCGTACATAACGGCCCGAAAGGTTGAGGTTATTAGAATTCTCTTGCAGCGTGATTTCGACAAGATTCAGCGATATTGCGACGACTGGAAACTGAAAATAAATGTCCAGAAGTCGGAGACAATTCTGTTCCGGACTCCGTTGGCTAGGGCCACGAGGGATACGTGCAAGAATTGGGGAAAGATGGTCATCGTTGATCTTCACAAGCAGCCATTAGCAAGCAAAAGTGTATTTATATTTCGACAGACATATAAATGCTGCTCTGACCAGGGCCAGAGGAGCCTTCTCTCTGACGAAACGGCTGTTTTACAGCAGTCGGCTTGACCCCAGGGTGAAGATAATTTGCTACATGGCCCTCATACGGCCAATGATCGTTTATGGTTGTCCTGTGTGGTTCAACGTTGCCCCTTCCCAGATGGAGAAGTTTCGGTTGTTCGAGCGGCAGTGTTTACGACGCTGTACCGGCTTATATCGAACAGCCGAATCTTCTTACGTGCATTACTATTCCAACGAGGTCCTATACAACGGGGCTCGAATCAACAGAATTGACAACTTCGTGATAAAACTCGTTCGAGGTCACATTGCAAGAGCTATGTCTTCGACCAACAATTTAATTTTCGGGGCGTTCTATCCGAACGACGAGTATTTTGAAAGTGCACGCTTGAGCGGCTTCATTCCACCAGAGGCATTCCTCTTTTTAGATAGATGCGGTCTGATACAGGATAGATTGGCAGTTCCGCTAATCTACCACGTCAGACGACGAACCGTGGATAGGCGACTCCTGTACAATCGGGACGTCGTGGCACAAGGCGGAGCAGAGCTCCTTCGGTTCAGTAGGGCTGTATCCGAACGGGACCGAACTGATAGGGTGAAGCAGGAGAACCAGTTTTGGTGGCTTCAATCGGCACTTGATAGTGGGAAGTCGGGATGGGGTTGTAAGCCTTGGCCGGCTTACATATTTGTTTTATAGTTTTAGGGTTTAGTTTTAAGTAGAATAGGCATGGTGGCACAAAAAAAAATACAAAAAAAAAAATATATATACACAAAAAATACAAGAAAAAATCAAAAACAAAAAAAAAATACAAAAAAAATAATAGATACAAAAATAAAAAAAAAAAAAAAAAGATAATAAAATATGAAAAACAAAAAACGTTAGATAGTTAGAATTGCTGCTGTGGTTGTTCTATTTTTAAGTAGTTTATAGGTAGAATAGGTAGTTTTAGTTAGCTTTAAGTTTTATATTAAGGACCTTATTTTAAGTAGTTTTAAGTAAAAATAAAAAAAGATATTGATATTAGTTTTTTCAAATTTTCTAATAAATACAAAATAAATAAAATAGAATTGAAGTTAAATAGATCTTAGGGCCGAAAGGCATTAGCATTAAGTATTATTGTTTAACTTAGAGTGTCCGTATGGGACCAGTAAGTCAGTTGTAAGTTATGGATAATTAGGCTAGTTTTATGAATTTTGTCTAGCTTTAAGATAGGTTTAAGATTGAATTAATAAAAATGAATTAAAAAAAAAAAAAAAAGTGGCGTCCGAAGACGAAGCCAGAGGTCGTGGGTTCGAATCCCGAGCAGAGTCGACGAAAAATATAATTGCTTTTTTTCATAATCGGGAAATAGCAGACTTTATTAACTGGGAACAAAAGCAAATGGAGAAGAAGAGAGCAGGGGTATCGAAAGATACCTCTGCCAAGTCATCAGGTGATGCTAATGTGGTGCCATCAGCGGTACCCCAATTCACCGCAACATCAACAGGCCACCAGTCTGATGGATGTTTAACAACAACTGTTTATTTTGCACAAGAATTTTTATGTTAAAAAATTAAGAAAAAAGAAATTGAATATAATTAGAGCAAATTGTTGAAATGTTGCGTTCAATCAAAAGTTTATTACAAAAGAATTAAAAATGGATATATATAATTGTAATGTATATATGTAAGCTTAGTTTATGTTTTAACCTTTATGTGACTTTGGATAATTTTGTATTTTCGATAAGTTTTTATTTAATATTTAAAAGTTGGCAATATTGATTTACATACATAAAGCTGAATTTACATTGATTTTATAAATTTGATATTTTTTATTAATTTTATTATTTTATCTAAATAAATCCATGTATTTATAATCGCACATTCTTCGCCCTCGGATTGAGTTCTGTTTCGCATCCATTTTATTTATCGCAGGCATCTGAACAGGCCCTTTTTCTGCATAGCCGCAAGCCGCTATCTAATTTGACATTGAAAATAAAGAGTTGAAACAAATTAGAATTGAAACAAGCAAAAATCAAATCTACGACAACAACAATTGCACATGAACATGTTATTTTTTTGCATTTCTCTATATGAATGGAAAAGACCCGTTGGTTATTATGAACCAACTATGCTGATATCCTACTACAATGAGTAGTGTACGAGTATTTTATTCCCATTGATCGTTTGTTTTGGTTTTCGTTCGTGCGCGTCGGTTTATTTGTGAATTGTTTTGTGATGTTTTAATTTTATTAATTTAATTTAGATTGTTTTATTTAAATTTAAATTTTGTTATTTATTTCAATTGTGAGTAAATGTATATTATAGTGTTGTGAAAATTAAATTTTAAATAGGTAAAACGTTGAGCGACGAAGAAGCAGCAAGAAGAATCCAGGTGAGCGTTTGTTGGATGGAAAATATTAATTTGAGTGAATGTGTATTATTTTTGTTTTATTTATTTTTTCATTAATTTTGATTTATATGTGATATATGATTTTAATTACAGTATAATATTACATAATAATGTGTTAATATATTAAACATAAATTTCATATAATGTACATGTGAGGTGATTTGGTTAACGGTCTAATCAAAGCCGGTTGTATGTACATACGCGAATACATTGGTTTTATATGTATATCGAGTGCATAGGTACGATTATAGTAAATTGTGTACATAGTGTTTTTTGTTTACAACAATTTAAAAATATTCATGTGTGAAATTCTTCGGTTATATATTTGGTGACGTCATTAATTTTGACATTGCTTTTATTTGTTGTAAATATTATTTCGTTTCGGATTTTGACATCGCGAGTGAATTTGTGTTTTAATTTTTAAATGTTGGACACATTTGTTATTTGCAGTGGCCATTTTAAATTATTTATATTATTTATTTGTTTGTTTACATTTTGGTGATATTAATTTATAATTGATTAAAAATAATTGTTCTCTTTGTATTTTGTTTATAATAGTGTACATTAAGATTTATTTTATTATTATAAATGTGTATATTCTGTTTGATTAATAAAACGTTGTTTTAAAATAAGTTTGTTTACTTTTATTTTATTTTGTTTGTAGATTTATATATGTTGTAAATTAATTTAAGATCATTTTAAGTTCAATAAATGTTTTAAATATGAAAATAAACTGGTGTTTCATTTTATAATTTATATTATTTTGTTTTGTTTTAAATTCCGATCAAATAAAATTAAATTTTGAAATTAATTTGGAGTTTTATTTTATAATTTTAGTTCATATGTCTATATTTTGTGAATGTGGTTTTACAAAAATTGTTGAATTTTGATATTCAATTTTGTTTGAATTTTAATTTGTAGTTCGTTATTTCAACTTAATTTGATTTGATTTTAGTTTTGAAAATTTTAAATAATAAATCAAGTTAAATTGCTCGAACTTTCAATGATTTTCGATTTTAAATTTTAAAATTCTAAACGATGCTGGATTGTTGTGATATTTCATTCGAAGGCAAGCGACATATTTTAGCGATGGGGCGTTTTATGAATCCTGTTTTGGTTTTGACCGATACAACGCGCACTAATCCGTCGGATCCAGGATGAATTTCTTGGACACGGCCTAAATTCCAATTGGTCGGTGGAAATCTTTCATCTTTAATCAAAACGATGTCTCCTACTTTTATATTTTCCTGTATTTGTGTCCACTTCGGGCGTTGTTGCAGTCTGGACAGGTACTCGGAACTCCATTTTCGCCAAAATGTTAATGTCATTGACTGAACTCGCTTCCATCTATCCATGTATGTTATGTTGGTGTCGATGTCACCTTGAGGTACAGCATGAAGACTTTCGCCGATCAAAAAGTGTGCTGGGGTCAGCACATCCAAATCATCCAAACTATCTGAAAGAGGACACAAGGGTCTCGAATTCAGACACGCTTCTATCTGAGAAAGAAGTGTGGTGAGCTCCTCAAAAGTCAGTCTCTCCATTCCGACAACTCGTTTTAAGTGGTACTTGACTGATTTCACTCCAGCTTCCCACAATCCACCGAAGTGAGGAGAAGCGGGAGGAATAAAATGCCATTCTGTACCTTGATTTGCTAGATTTTCAGCTATTTCTTTCCAATCATGCTGTGAAGCCTTTAACATCTTACCTAGTTCTGAACTAGCACCAATAAAATTTGTACCGCAATCACTATTGATCTGCTTACAATTTCCTCGCCTGGCAGTGAATCGCCTGAATGCTGCCAAAAACGCTTGCGTCGTTAAATCTGAAACGACTTCCAAATGGATTGCCTTTGTCGCCAAGCAAATAAAAATTGCAAAATATCCTTTAAGGATCTTGCTTCCACGAGCTTTCCAAGCTTTAATTTCGATGGGGCCTGCGTAATCTACACCAGTGTGACAAAATGGCCTAGCCATGCGAACTCTAGCAGCTGGTAGGTTTCCCATCAATTGCTGCATCTCTGCTGCCTTTTGCCGGTAGCAAGTCGTACATTTGTGTAACTGGTACTTTACACTTCTTCGAATTTGACCAATCCAAAACTTCTGACGTATGTAAGCAATCATCTGTTGTATTCCACCATGTAATGTATTTTTATGAGCATCTTTTACAACCAGTTTTGTGAAATGATGGTTGTTTTGTAATACCATTGGATGCTGCGCTTCATAAGGTAGCAGGGAATTCTGCAATCGACCACCAACTCTTAAAATGCCATTGGTATCAATAAATACATTGAGTGATTTAAGTTGTTTTGAAAGTTTACCGTTCTGTTGCAGCTCTTTTAGTTCGTTGGAGAACATCTCGGTCTGAGCTATCTTGACTGCCAGCATAAGAGATGCTTCCAATTCAGAAGCAGTTAATGAACCGCTTTTCTTTGGTACAGTAGTCGATTGGTTACCGTTTTGGGAAGTTTTTCTCGCCCAACTCATCGATCGGAGGTTGTTTTTGAAACGAAGCCACCATGCGATGATACGAATTACTTTGAGTAAGTTCGAATATTTGTGAGTAATGATACTAATTAATTCTCTTGTTACTTGTACGGTGTGAGCTTTTACTGGACGACATTCTTCTTCTGTTTCGAAGTTCTCAACTTGATCGGGCATCTCAAAATCCCACTTCGATCTTAAGAATACTGGACCGTTCCACCAAGCATCTAAGGATTCCAAGGCTGATGGATAAACGCCACGAGATGCTAAATCAGCTGAGTTTAAATGTGTTGGAACATGGGACCAACAATGGCTGCCTATAAGTCGCTGTATCTCGGATACTCGATTTGAGACAAATGTTGTCCATTTAGCTGGAGTTGCTCTAATCCAGGAAAGAGCAATTGTTGAGTCCGTCCAGGCAAAGATTCGAACTTCGGGCATTGCTAAAACATTGCGTGTGTAGTGTAATATTTGGGCCAAGACTACTGCACCACAAAGTTCAAGACGAGGCAAGGTGATCGTCCGTTTGCTCGGAGCAATCTTCGTCTTTGCTAAGAGTAAGCTGGTGTGAATGCCTCCATTCTTATCCAGGACTCGAACATACACAACAGCTCCATATGCTTTCATTGAAGCGTCACAAAAGCCATGCAGCTCGATTGCTTGGTTTGAAGGGCTCATTCGGTTCCATCGTGGAATCCTTACCTTTTCAATCATTGGAAGCTCTAGTTGAAAAGTTTTCCAATCCCTTTTAAGGTCGTCTGGAATCGGATCGTCCCAATCACATCCGAGATCCCAAAGCTTCTGCATAATAATCTTCGCAGTGATTATGCACGGAGAGATCCATCCAAGTGGATCAAAGAGCTTGGCAATGGTAGATAAAATCGTTCGCTTTGTTATTAAATTCTCATTTTTTTGCAAATTTTTGTAAGAAAAGAAGTCACAACTAGGAACCCATTTGATGCCCAGAGTTTTGACGTGGTTAGAAGGATCAAAGGGAAGCTCGAAATCAATTTCTCGATCTTGAAGCGGGATATTTTCCATTAAATCTCTATGATTTGCTGTCCACTTTCTTAAGTTGAAACCGCCTGATGCTAAAAGTGCTCTTGCTTCATCTCGTTTTTCTTTTGCTTCTTCTAGGGAATCCGCACCACTTATCAAATCGTCCACGTACATGTCTTCTTGCACGACCTTCGCCCCCACAGGAAATCTCGCACGTTCATCTTGGGCTAGACGTTTCAACGTTTTGATGGCTAAATATGGGGCACTTGCTGTGCCAAACGTTACCGTATTTAGCTTGTAGAGTTTCAAAGGCTCTGTTCGTTCATTTCTCCACAAAATGATTTGGTAAAAAGAGTCCGGTTGAGTTACCCAAATTTGTCGATACATCTTCTCTATATCGGCGGTGAAGGTATATCGATGAGTTCGCCATCGCAAAACGAGATCAATTATGGAAGTTTGCAATTTTGGACCTACCATCAGATAGTCATTTATCGATTTCCCATTCGAATCTTTCGCTGCTGCATCGAAAACAACTCTTGTTTTAGTAGTTGTGCTTGATTCTTTTATCACAGCATGATGTGGTAAAATGAAATGGTTCGGCGTGTTAAGGACTTCATTGTCGCTGCTGATTTGTTCCATGTGCTGGAGTGTCTCATACTCTGTGATACATTTCGTGTATTCTGTTTTAAGATTTGGATTTGCATCAAGCCTTTTTTCGAGGTGAAGAAACCGTCGATATGCCATGTGTCGGCTGAAACCCATTTCTGGTAGCTTTTCATCTTTGAATGGCATTCTGACTTGATACCGGCCATCAGGTAAACGAATTGTATACTTTTCAAAGTGTTCCTCACAGGCAACATTTTCTTCAGTTTCATGAGGTTGAAACGGCAATTCTTCTATTTCCCAGAACTTCTGTAGTTGAGCGCTCAAATCGATTGGAGAAAATTCGGTCATTTGCACGAAACTGCGTATTTTTTGAGGAGGATGTGTGGAAGTTCTTCCGAGAACGATCCAGCCTAACTCCGTATTTTGTGCCATAGGTCCGACGCCATCTTGCGAACGTTTGATTTCTGGAAGAAATATTTGGGCACAAACGTCACAGCCTAACAACAGATCGACAGGTGCAGGCTCGTGGAGATGTGGATCTGCCAAAGGAAGCCCAATTAAGTGATTCCATTTTTGAGGTATCATTCGTTGGGTCGGAAGAAGGCCAGTTAGCGACTTGAAGATTAATGCCTGTATGGCAGTTTCAAACGATGAGTGACAAGAAGTAATCTGGACTTGTACAGCGTTCTGCGTAGTGCCACTACTGACCAACCCCAGCCCTGATACCTCAACACATGTACGCCACTTCCGAAGCTTTAACAATTGCGCAGCCTCTTCTGTAATAAATGAACTTTCAGAACCTGTATCAATCATGGCACGTAAATGATGTACACGGCCGTCTGAAGCACGGGCCTTGACAATAGCGGTTGCTAAAAGCACTTGCGAAAAATTTCGATCACCGTGCGACGTATGATGATTCATAGTTGTTGAAATCGGAACATTATCAGTTGGTACAAATTCTGTTGCGTTTGGACTCATGTTCGTTTGAACAACATTTGATGTGGTTGCTGTTGGTTGAGATCGAACTCTTGAAGACGGTTGTGCAGAATATCTGGTATGATTATTGTCTATCTGTTGATGGTTGACATGCAACAGAGAATGATGCCTTTGTTGGCAAAAGAAACAGCACAGTTGGCTTGGGCATTCATGCAAAGAATGCCTATATGAAAGACAATTTTCACATACCCGCAATTTCCGTACAACTTCTTTTCTACTCGTGATGTCCATATTTAGAAATTGTTGACATCTTTTCAACGAATGTTTTTCTAAATTACATAACTGGCATACTATACCATCCGTACCTGTTGGTTTCGTGGGCTTAAACTTTGGCTTGGCATGTAAAACTTTAGATTTCAATGGAAAACGTGATTTGCTATTAGCTGGAGGATCAATTTTTGTATAATTCGAAGTACTTTGATCCTTTTGGTCAAAAACTTCAAGCGTTCGAAAGCGCTTCTCCAAAAAAGAGGTAAATTCTGTAAAATTGGGTAATTCTTTCTTATCACACAACTTTTCTTCCCATAGCTTTTGAGTAGTTGGGGGCAATTTTTGGTTAAGGAACCAAATTAGAACAATGTCCCACTTGTCAACAGGAACTTCTAAATTTTCCAAGGCATGGAAGCATTCTTTTGACGTATAGAGGAGATTTTTCAACCCGGAAGCAGTTTCACGGGGTAATTGAGACTGACCGAAAAGTTGCTGCATTTGGATATGCACCAGAATTCGTTTGTGGTCATATCTCTCTTTTAAAAGCTCCCACGCTTTGTCATAGTTGGCGGCCTCAACGGGTAAGTTTTGTAAAAACCGTTTTGCATCATCTATTAAGCAGGATTGAAGAAAATGTAGCTTATCTAAATCACCTAGGTTTGAATTGTTGTGAACTAGAGCTTGGAATTTATCATGAAAGGCTCTCCATGTGATATACGACCCATCAAACTTCGGAAGATCAATACGGGGTAACCTAACTTCCGAATGAGTGGAATGTTGCATTTCGGAACCAGAAGTCGTGGACTTCGAAGAGGAAAAATTATCCATCGTTTCGACTAAAAGGGCCCTATATTCCAGGTAATTATCACTAATTTGATCATAAATGTCTATTAAATTTTCTAATTTTAACCCTTCTTCCAGGCAGCCTCCGCCAACAATTGCCTCATGGTAGGATTTAGCCGATTTTACATCATCTTCTAACTTTGATAACCGCCCCGATATATATGGTTTAGTTACACGCTCTTTAGGTGATTTTTTAAAATTGGCAATATCTTTAACTATTTTGTTAAGAATTCCCTTTTGGAGTTCTCCATATTTAAATGTCTTACGATCCATTATTTATTCAAATTAATAATGTATAATTTATTTTTTAGAATGACGAGTTAACAACATAAAATTAAGGCAACACTTACTGCGTTGTTTGCTGCTGCTGCTGGTGTTGCTGGTGAAGCTGTTGCTGCTGGTGAAGCTGTTGGTCGTTGTCGTCGTAACCTTCGCTGCCACTGTCGCCGTCGCTGTCGCTGTCGCCGTCGCTGTCGCCGCCGTCACTGTATCCGTCGTTATTACTATTGCTTAGATGCAATTTGTTTGCGATTTCTATATCGCAATTTAATTTAAGTTGATTTAAAGTTTTTAAATATACTTATTATTTGTAAATTGTATTGTCACGGTTAATTTAACACTTTTTAGGTTATAAAAAATATGTCCATTTATATATATGTATGTATATTTAAATTCTTAAATTTGACGTTGCCTTTAAACTTTAATCAAATATAATTATTTAATCAATTTTGAAATTAAATATTTTAAAAAGGCTCGAAGGACCAATGTTTATTTTGCACAAGAATTTTTATGTTAAAAAATTAAGAAAAAAGAAATTGAATATAATTAGAGCAAATTGTTGAAATGTTGCGTTCAATCAAAAGTTTATTACAAAAGAATTAAAAATGGATATATATAATTGTAATGTATATATGTAAGCTTAGTTTATGTTTTAACCTTTATGTGACTTTGGATAATTTTGTATTTTCGATAAGTTTTTATTTAATATTTAAAAGTTGGCAATATTGATTTACATACATAAAGCTGAATTTACATTGATTTTATAAATTTGATATTTTTTATTAATTTTATTATTTTATCTAAATAAATCCATGTATTTATAATCGCACAACAACAAAAACAACAACTGCCAAAAGGAGAAAGCATACGCCCAATCTGGTAGGCAGAAATAATGCTGCCAAGCGCGGAGAGATGCGGGATAAAGTGCAGCCAACAAAGACACCAGAGATGACGTCACAAAGTGAGTCGTCAGAAGGAGAAGTTGACTACGTCTCCGAAGGTGGAGAGGGGCACTTCAGGTCACCCAAAAATAAAAAAAGGTTCACAAGCCTAGCGCCGCCAGAGCAGCCTAAGGAAAGGGAGATGGAGGTGCCTGATGCCCCCAACGACAACGAAGCCGATGAAGTGGAGCTGGCACAAGAGCTCCAGGCAAAAAAGCTCCAAATAGATGCCTATGAGGCACAGTAAAAAAAGATGAAAGAGGAGATGGAGCCCCTTCTCAGTGCACTTAAATCAAAAATTGAAGCGCGCCGAAAAAAAGAAGCAGCTGAGAAGGAGGACAGAAAAGCACAACAACAGCAGCAACAGGCGAAACAAAAAAAGCCTGAAACAAGGCAACAAAAACAACAACCACAGCAGCAACAACCAAAGCCCGCTACCAAAATCACTGGGGCGGAACAAAATATGAAGGCTTCACAAGCAGTGACAGCCCCAATGTCTGAGGGCCCATCCACTTCGAGCAAAGCCAAGCAGCAGCAACAACAACAGCTACAACCAAGGCAGCAGGAGCAGCAGAAACAACAGCAGCAACAGCAGAAGCAACAGCAGGAGAAGCAGAAGCAGCAGCAGCAGCAACAGCAGCAACACCAGAAACAACCAAACCACAGCCCAAGAAGGAGAAGGTGCCACCAATAAGGACACACAGAGTTGACCTGGACGACATAAAACAGGTATGTAAGTCGGCCACTAAGGGCAATTTTGTCATTAAAATACTAAACGAAAAAGAAAAGAATTATTCGGTCCAGTGCTTCTCACTGGCCGAATACGACTTAGTAAAAGGGTTATTAAAAGAGGCCACCGCTGAGTTCTTCAGCTTCACGCCCAAAAGCGAAACATTTCAGATGGTACTACTGAAGGGCATAAGTTCCTGCACGGAACCGGAGGCGCTCTTAAAAGAGCTCCGTGAAAAAGCCACTGACGATTTCGATTTTATCGGGGTCAAGCCTTTCACTACGGTGAAGTCCAGGCGAGGGGGTTACAGGCTGCCAATGTTCCTCGTAACATTATCGCCCCAAAGTAGTTTTGAGAGTGTGAGGAAAATCGACCGCCAGGCAAAAGGGTAGATCATCTCTACTCTTTGTTGCCTGGCCTGGCGCAATTTAGACCATAATGGGCGCGCTGCCGGAGACGCGCCTAAAAGTCCTAGCTGTGAATGTAAATTCACTTATTAGGATTGAACATGTTCCAATTGTTGAAAGATTACAGTCCCGATGTGTTTATGGCTAGCGAAACCAAGCTAAACCACAAACACAAATTGACTCATAAAAATTACAATATCGTAAGAAGAGACCGGCCCGACTCCAATCAAGGAGGCGGTGTCGTTCTCTTTATACGAAAAGGCATTAATTATTTGCGAAAGCTCAAGACGCTAGAAGTTTGCGTTGTATGCATCTCTCTCACTCAAGGGAAGCGGATGTATATGATTGCGGCTTATGCGGCTGGAGCTCCGCAGGTTACTTACTTTGGTTCAGAACTCGAGATTCGTTTTAGGGAACTGAAACTGAGCTTGGAAGAAAACTATTTCATCTTGGCCGGTGATTTGAACGCAAAACATGAAGATTGGGGAAATCAACATAGTAGTCCCAGAGGTAACCATCTTTTTAATTTTATGAATCTTTACAGCGTTGAATATGGCGTCGACCTGCTGGCTACTGAAAAGCCATCGTATCCAAGAAGCGGCTCCTTTCTGGATCTTTTGCTGTACGACACCAGACTGACAGTTACAGACAAAGTGGGTAATCACCCTCGAAACTGCTTACAGACAGTCGAGTACGACAGTGATCACTGCGAACTGGCTGCTGTAATGCAGATTCCGAACGAACGCGTGGAGTTGGAGGAATACGTTGCAACGCATTCTTGCAACTACAGTAAGATGCGCTGGCCTCGTTTCACCACCGCCTTAGCGAGAGAACTTCGTTCGAGTGACATAGCCCCACCAAACAACAGAAACCTGACAAATACAGAAATTGACCAACATTTACAACAGATGGACGAAACAATAAAACGAACGATGGAACGGACAATACCAAAGTACAAAGAACGGGACCAAATGGACGCTTACAGAAACGCGATTATTGACGCACTACGTAAGCACAAGAGTGGCTTACTGACAAGACTCAAAAACTTGTACAGACGACTTACAGACCCACACGACTTGGAGGTTAGGACACTGAAGTCGTCAATAAAAAATGTCAATCTGTTGATTAAGGAGAACTACAGGTTATCAATTAACAAGTACTGGGACCGCAAGATCCGGTCAGTTAATTCCAGTGACCCTAGTATGTTCCCTAAAATCAACAAGATATTCAGGAAAAAGAACGACAATGACCTTCCGTGCCTGAAACTTCAAAGAACTGATCCAGAAGAAGCCATCTTTGACGATGACTTTTTTATAATTGAAGATCCGAAAGAAAAAGTGGAGGAGGTGGGAGCTGCTTTCCAGCAAGTGTAGAAGTTGAATGCTAGCATTCGCCCCAACCACGACCTGGAAAACAGAGCCCTACTTAATCATTTTTACCTTCAAAATGATATGACACAATGGCGATCTGAGAACCACGGTTTCATGCGGTTCAATGACGATTCCTTGGCAAATGCCATAATCGCCGAGCAACCGGGTCCAATTCCCCTGTTAGTGACGAAGGCTGAGCTTCAGCTCATCTTCAACTCAATAAAAAATAAAAAGTCAGCAGGTGTCGATGGTATATCCAACGTTGTACTAAGACATTTACCGAGGGAGGCAATTGACATTTACACCACACTCTTCAATAATGCATATTATCCAGTGCATTGGAAGACCGCTGTGGTTCATCCTCTCCCGAAAAAGGGAAAGGACAACTCCAACCCGTCAAAACTTCGGTCGAAAGTCTTCAATAGTGCTTTGACTAAGTGGGCTGCGGACAACAAAATAATTCCGGATAAACAGTTCGGGTTCAAGGCGGGTCATGACACAATTCATGCTGCGTCTAAACTCGTTTCTGATATCCAATGGAATAAATCAAAACAACAATACACAGGTGCTGTTCTGGTTGATTTGGAAAAGGCCTTTGACACCGTATGGTTAGAGGGTCTTTACCTAAAACTGAGCAGGCTTGGCATATGCAAACCATTGTTGTATATACTTTATGATATGCTTAACGGTAGAAAGTTTGTTGTCAAAAGTGGCAATGTAACTTCTACCACAACATTCTTAATTAAAAATGGTCTTCAACAGGGAGCGGTGAATTCGCCGATTCTCTTCAGCATTTACACCAGCGATCTGATAGGTAGTCTTACAAAGGCAATTGCGTACGCCGACGATCTTATTGCGTACAGAACGGCCCGAAAGGTTGAGGTTATTAGAATTATCTTGCAGCGTGATTTCGACAAGATTCAGCGATATTGCGACGACTGGAAACTGAAAATAAATGTCCAGAAGTCGGAGAAAATTCTTTTCCGGACTCCGTTGGCTAGGGCCACGAGGGATACGTGCAAGAATTGGCGCAAGATGGTCATCGTTGATCTTCACAAGCAGCCATTAGCAAGCAAAAGTGTATTTATATTTCGACAGACATATAAATGCTGCTCTGACCAGGGCCAGAGGAGCCTTCTTTCTGACGAAACGGCTGTTTTACAGCAGCCCCTTCCCAGATGGAGAGGTTTCGGGTGTTCGAGCGGCAGTGTTTACGACGCTGTACCGGCTTATATCGAACAGCCGAATCTTCTTACGTGCACTACTATTCCAACGAGGTCCTACATACTTGTTTTATAGTTTTAGGTTTAAGTTTAAAGTAGAATAGGCATGGTGGCACAAAAAAAAATACAAAAAAAATTACAAAAAAAAACAAAAAAAAAAAAAAATAAAAAAAAAAACATGGAATAAAAAAAAAGACAACAAAATATGAAAAACAATGTAAGATAGTTAGATTTGCTGCTGTGGTTGTTCTAGTTTTAAGTAGTTTATAGGTAGAATAGGTAGTTTAAGTTAGCTTAAAGTTTTATATTAAGGACCTTATTTTAAGTAGTTTTTAAGTAAAAATAAAAAAGGATATTGATATTAGTTTTTTTAAATTTTTTAATGAATAAAAAAATAAATAAAATGGAATTGTAGTTAAATAGATCTTAGGGCCGAAAGGCATAAGCATTAAGTATTATTGTTTAACTTAGAGTGTCCGTATGGGACCGGTAAGTTAGTTGTAAGTTATGGTTAATTAGGCTAGTTTTATGAATTTTTGTCTAGCTTTAAGATTAGGTTTAAGATTGAATTAATAAAAATGAATTTACAATAAAAAAAAAAAGTGGCGTCCGCAGAGAAAGCGAAGGGTCGTGGGTTCGAGTCCCAGGCGGAGTGAACGGAGAATATTATTGCTTTTTTCACAATAGAGAAATTGCGGATTTCATCAATTGGGAAGGAGAAGAAAGCAGGGGTATCGACAGACTCGGATAAAAAAATTCGTAGATGGGAACACGACACAGGCTCCACCTACGGTTGTCCCAAAGGCCCCCCTCTCTTAGGCACTAGAGGTGAAGACTGCCATTGTAGTCTTGTCGTTGAGCAGTTAAGGCCAACTAAAAAGACTGCAAAGTCAGAAAAAGGAGCAAGGGAAACGGGTAGATCGTTTCGCGCGCTGCCGGACATGCGCCTAAAGCTCCTAGCTGTGAAAGTAAATTCACTGATTAGGATTGAATGAAGAGCCAACATGTTCCAATTGTTAAAAGACTTCAGTCCCGATGTCTTTATGACTATCGAATTAAAGCTAAACCACAAACATAAATTGAGTCATAAAAACTACAATATCGTAGAAAAAAAACTGGCCCGACTCCACACAAGGGGCGGTGTCACTCTCTTTATGCGAAATGGCATTATATACAACAATGAATTGCGAAAGCTCAAGACATTAGAAGTTTGCGTTGTATGCATCTCTCTCACTCAAGGGAAGCAGATGTATATGATTGCGGCTTATGCGGATGGAGCTCCGCAGGTTACTTACTTTGCTTCAGAACTCGAGATTCTTGTTAAGGAACTAAAACTGAGCTTGGAAGCAAACTATTTCATCTTGGCCTGAGATTATAACGCGAAACATGAAGATTGGGGAAATCAATATACTAATCCCAGAGGTAACCATCTTTTTAATTTGATGAATCTTTAGAGCGCTGAATATGGCGTCGACCTGCTGGCTACTGCAAAGTCATCCTATCCAAGAAGCTGTTCCTTTCTGGATCTTTTGTTGTACGACCCCACACTGAAAATTACAGACAAAGTGGGAAAATTACAGACAAAGTGGGTAACCACCATCGAAACTGCTAACAGACAGTTGAGTAAGAACTACAGGTTATCAAATAACAAGTACTGAGGTCACAAGATCTGGTCAGTTAATTCCAGTGACCCGAGAATGTTTCCTAAAATCAACAAGATATTCAAACTCCAAAGAACTGAAGAGAACAGAGACGTACTCACGACAGCGCAAATAGATCCAAAAGAAGCCAGCTTTGCCAATGACTTTTACATAATTGAAGATCCGAAGGAAAAGGTGGAGGCGGTGGGAGCTGCCTTCCAGCAAGTGTACAAGGTGAATGTTAGTATTCGACCCACCCACGAACTGGAAAACAGAACCTTACTTCATCGATCTTCAGCTCATCTTTAAAGCAATAAAGAACAAAGAGTCAGCAGGTGTCGATGATGTATCCAACGTTGTACTAAGACATTTACCGATGGAGGCAATTGACATTTATACTACACTCTGCAATAATGCACTGAATAATGCAAATTATCCAGTGCGTTAAAACACCGCTGTGGCTGTGGTCACCTCTCCCAAAAAAGGGAAAGGACAACTATAACCCGTCAAATCTTATGTCGATAAGTCTTTTTCCGAGCATCAGCAAAGTTTTCGAAAAGATCATCAATAGGGCTCTGACTAAGTGGGCTGCGGACAACGAAATAATTCCGGGTAAAAAGTTCGGGTTCAACACCGGTCATGACACAATTCATTTGCGTCTTAACTCATTTCTGATATTCAATGGAATACTATTGCGTACTCCAACGATCCTATTGCGTACAGAACCGTCCGAAAAGTTGAGGTTATTAGAATTCTCCTGCAGCGTGATTTCGACAAGATTCAGCGATATTGCGACGACTGGACACTGAAAATAAATATATAGAAGTCGGAGACAATTCTGTTCCGGACTCCGTTGGCTAGAGCTACGAGGGATACGTGCAAGAATTGGCGCAAGATGATCATCGTTGATCTTCACGGGCAACGTGTAATGAAAAGTGTAATGAAGTACCTCGGTATCTGGTTATATCAGTATTTATACTCCGACAGACATACTCGTATAAATGCTGATCTGACCAGGGCCTTCGGTCTAACGAAAACGCTGTTTTACAGCAGTGGAGGTAATTTGCTACATACGGCAGATGATCGTTTATAGTTGTCCTGTTTGGTTCAACTTTGCCAACGCTGTACCGGCTTACATCGAACAGCCGAATCTTCTTACGTTCATTACTATTCCAACGAGGTCCTATACAGCGGGGCTCGAATCAACAGAATTGACAATTTCGTGATAAAACTCGTTCGAGGTCACATTGCAAGAGCTATGTCTTCGACCAACAATAAAATTTTCGGGCGGGCGTTCTACCCGGACGAGTAGTATTTTGAAAGTGCACGCTTGAGCGGCTTCCATCTTAGATATGTATATGCGGTCTGATACAAGTCAGATTGTCAGTTCCGCTAATATACCACGGCAGACGAAGAACCGTGGATAGGCGACTCATGGCACAAGGCGGAGCAGAGCTCCTTCGGATTAGTAGGACTGTGTCCGAACGGCACCGAAGTGAAGCAGAAGAACCAGCTTTGGTGGCTTCAATCGGCACTTGATAGTGGGTAGACGGGATGGGGTTTTAGGCCTTTGCTGGCTTACATACTTGGTTTATAGTTGTAGGGTTTAGTTTTAAGTAGATTAGGCATAGGCATCATGGCACCACAAAAAAAAATAAAAAGATAATGAAAAAAACATAAAAAAATATGGAAACGAAAATGAATACAAATAGTTAGATAAGCTGTTGTGGTTGTTCTAGTGCTAAGTAGTTTATAAGTAGAATAGGTAGTTTTAGGTAGTTATTAGTTTTATTTTAAGGACCTAGTTTTAAGTAGCATTTAAGTAAAATATAAAAAGATATTGAAAGTAAAATATTAAATTAAATAAAGCCTAAAGGCATTAGTATTAAGTATTATAGTTTAACTAAGAGTGTCCGTATGGTTAAAGTAAGTAAGTTGTATGTTATGGTTAGTCAAGCTAGTTTTATGAATTTCTCTCTAGCTTTAAGAATGATTAATAAAAATGAATTAAAAAAAGGGCATAGGACTATAATGCCGGAGGTCTTAAGTTCAATCCATGATTGTGCCATCTAAACTTAAAACTTAAACTTAAAACAGGAATGTTTGAGAGTTTAAAGTCAATAGGCCCTAGCGCCACCTAATTTATTGATTTTTAATCATTTCAATTCTTACTGAGAATGGTTGTTTTTTTTACTGTAAAGAAAATAATAATTCTACCTGTAACTTTTGGAAGTAATATTTTTTCAATAACTATTGGCACTAGTTTCACATCAGGATCTAATAATAATGATTCTTCTGTTTCCATTTCTGACAATCCAAATAGCATGCAAGCCGAATACCAGCTCATATTTTCAATATCTTTGTAGTCTTCATTTAAGGGATTCCAAATAACTGTTTCAGTTCTTACGATTGGAGCCATGACCTTTAAAAAAAAACTTGTATAAAATGTAAACACATGTACACACAAAAAAAACCTTGGGTAGACAAAGACTAACAAAAGCATCTTTATATGAATCCATATCCGTCTTGCGCCAAACATTAAATTTTGAGAGTACGAATTCTGGTTTACAGAAATCATCTACAGCGTCTGCAAATAAATTATCTACTTCCACTTGCAATTGATCTAGTTTTTTTAAGTAAAAAAATAATTATGAGACGTTTGATAACTACATACTTCAACTACTTGCCTATTGACAATTTCTTCTGTTTAAGAATATGGTCAGAAACTTCATCGTCACTTGACATGCCATCTAAATGTGTGCTGCTAATGTCACATTTTTCTCTTTCACAACGCCTTCGAGTCCGTCTGCATTCACGTTCTGCTGTTCTTTTGATTATTTCTTCGTTTTCTGGAACCCTTTTCATAGCTGAGCCTAAACATTCTTAAATAAAAAATATTTTTTTTTTGTTTTTGAAAGTGTGAGTTATGTTTACTGTTTGAAGATTCAGTCATTTCCTTTACTTGGTCTCGAACGTCTTGTCTTCTTCTCTCAATTAAGTATGAAGGATGTTTTGATAAAATTTGCATAGCACGTTTCTCTAAGTCATTTATTTTAGGTACCTGTGATAAAAAAAGTTTTGAAAATAAAAAAGTAAAGGTCAAATACACAGAACCGGATTTAGAGGTCCAGAGGCCTCGGGGCAATAAAGGAGCGGACCCTAGCCCCAAATTATTTTCAAAATAAAGTAAACCATTTTTTTTAACTCGAGTTTTTCAATAAAAAATGGAGTAAAGTTCATGAATAATTGATGGCATTTAATTGTGTCACAATAATAATTATTTGCTTATCAAACCTGACTGCATAAAGAAATATGAAACAAATTACCAATTAGTCAATAATAATTGATTTTTCCAAGAATTGAAGAACAGCGATTATTCATATACACCAATTAATTTATATGTACACATATATATAAGAAAAAAAAATCGAATACCCAACCACTGAGGTTGCGGGCAAGTACCACCCCACTCAGCCATTAAGCGATTGGGGTACTCCCTCAAGATAGGTGAATTGGAAGTGCTTCTTGTCAGGGCCATTTGAGATTTTGATATTTCACTGATTGGAGTGAACAAACATAGATCAACGATTTCTGTTATTTAAGATTAATATAATTAAATAATCATGTATGTACAAAGTACTGTAGGCTGTAGGTAAAGGTAAAAGAGCAAAAAAAATACATATCAAAGGAAAAGATGTTTACTAGTGTTTACTAGTTGGAATTTGAAACAAAAATTTTCCGAAGCCTCTATTGTGGGGGCCCCCGTTTGTGGAGGCCCCGGGGCCTAAAAAAAACTACAATCAACAGACTCAACAATCACAACAAGAAAAGCGAGATCGAGAACCTAGTGGGAGTTTCCAGAATAAAAAGCAACAAAGAATGAATAATAGTCGATATGATGACAACTATAGTGTTCAAGCAGAACCAGGTATGGTAAATAATAATTTAAGACAAGATTCTTTAAACTAATAGACGGGTTGCTTTGCCTTACATTAAGTAGTATTATATCGAGTAAAAAATATAAAATTTTAATAGATACGGGAGCAACAATTATATAGATATTAAGTGTGATTCAAGTGAAACCATAAAAATTAAACCGGTAAAAATGCGAACTATGCACGGCTTTTCTGTCATAGATTCAAAAAAAGAAATTAAATTAATGAATAAGGAAATAACGTTTTATGAACTAAAAAATATCGAGACATTCGACATGATTCTTGGTTTAGAAGGATTAAGGAAATTAAATGCGGAAATTGACTTAACATGACTTTAATCACCATGTGTAGTGAGGAGCCAGTTAATCATAAGTGCAATTATTTAATAGAAGAAAATATAGAGGATAGATATAAAGAAGAAATAGACGAATTAATTCGAGGTAATACAAGCATAGGTCCACTACCTTTTACGAATTCTACTCAGTGTACAATACGTACAAAAAATAATGAGCCTGTCTATATAAAACAGTATCCGTATCCTATTGCAGACAATCAATTTGTCAATAAAGAGATACAAAAACTCTTGAAGGAAGGCATAATACAGAGGAGCAATTCTCCATATAATAGTCCTATCTGGACAGTGCCAAAGAAAGGAATAGATGAGAATGGAAGACCAAAACGCCGTATGGTAGTAGATTTCCAAAAATTAAATTCTCAGACTATCGCTGATAAGTATCCTATTCCGGACGTTAATATGACGATCCAAAATTTAGGAAAAGCTTCATATTTTCTCTACTCTTGATTTAGAATCGGGTTTCCACCAAATCCTCATCTGTAAGGACGATAGAGAAAAAACCGCATTCGCAATCAACGGGGCGAAATACGAATCTGTACGTATGCCCTTTGGTCTCAAAAATGCTCCGAGCGTCTTTCAACGATGCGTAGACGACATTCTTCGAGATTATATTGGAAATGTTGTACATGTTTACATCGATGACGTGTTGATATATTCTTCATCAGCCGAAGAACATATGGAACACATTCGAATAGTATTCAATGCACTTAATAAAGCTACTCTAAAGATTTCGAATGAAAAATCAAAATTATTTCAAACAAGTAGAATACCTTGGCCATATAATTAAAAATGGTAAAATATGTACAAATCCTGAGAAAATTAAAGCTATAGAGGAATTTCCTATACCTTCTAATGTTAAAGAACTCAGAGGATTTTTAGGCTTGACGGGATATTACCGTAAGTTTATAAAAAATTATGCTGACATAGTGAAACCCTTAACAATTTATCTCAGAGGCGAAAATGGGAATGTCAAAAAGAAAGCAAGGCAGTAAAAGTAAATCTCGACAAAATTGCCATAGTAGCAATAAATAGATTGAAAGACGCTTTGAAGGAACAAGTTGAATTATTTCAACCGGATTTTGATAAATCTTTTGAACTAACTACTGATGCATCTAACGTAGCCATTGGAGCCGTTCTTAGTCAAAACAAAAATCCGATATTTTTCCTTAGTAGAACTCTATAGATACTGAAGAAAGTTACAGTACAAACGAGAAGGAATTATTAGCAATCGTATGGGCACTGCAAAAATTAAGAAATTATATTTATGGAATCGCAGATTTGACCATATATACCGATCATCAAAGTTTAATCTATAGTATTTCGGATAAAAATCCTAGCACTAAATTAAAACGATGGAAAAATATCATCGAAGATTACGGAGCAGTATTAAAATACATGCCAGGTAAAGAAAATGTCGTGGCCGACGCTTTAAGCCGTCCAGCAATTAACACAAGTATTATTGAGACTGTACATTCCCAAGAAAGTTTAGATAATGAAGTCATAAAAACTATAAATAGACCTTTAAATACATACAGTATACAAATCGAGTTAATATTCTCAAAAACCGAGTCAAGTATCGAAACAAAGAATATCTTTGAAAATAGGATACGGTACGTAGTCACGTTTAAAAATAACAATGAAGCAATTTCCTTGTGCAAGGAAATAATTAAACCAAACAAAATAATCGCTTTATATACTACGCCGGAAGTCATATTCAGGTTACAAAAAGCAATAAAATCCTTTTTCCCGACGACAAGATTTATATACACGCCAATAAAACTAAGTGATATCACTGAACGTGGCGATCAACTGCGCATTATAGCAGAAACCCATGATCGAGCACATAGAAGCTATCGAAACAATATACTCGAAATAAACGAGAAATATTATTGGCCAGATATAACAAAGAATGCCAAGGCATATAATAAAAAATGCGCAGCATGTCTTTTTGGTAGATACTACCGCAATCCACCGAAAGAGCCACTACAAAAATCGAAAATACCGACATGTGTAGGTGAATACATCCATATGGATATATATTTCAATGACTGACAATCTTATGTTTCTCACAGCTAAAGATAAATATAGCAAGTACATGATTGTAAGGCAAATCGAAAATAGATTGCAACTGTATAAGAAAGTTGAAAAAGTATTGACCAACATCTTTACACAATGTAAAAGACTTTATGACAGATAATGAGAATTGTTTCAACACAGTCACATTAAAACAAATTTGTGAAAAACTAAAGATTGAAAAAATCACAACGCCAGTATACAGAAGTACAGCAAACGGACAAGTAGAGCGTTCTCACAACACTCTCAGTGAATTAAGTAGAATATTAATGATACAAAATTGTACGAATTTCGAAGAAGTATTCGACAGTGTTAAAAAATTAAATAATTCAATTCATACGGTAACGGGATTTAGACCTACAGAGTTATTCTTTAATCAATTAAAATTCAATAATAATGAACAAATAATTAAAAAATTAGAGTGCGCATCTAACAAGGTTTTAGTACGTTTGAACAAAAATTCCAAGCATAAGGAATATAAAAAGGGTGATATAATATTCACCATAATTAAAGGCCTTCGAAAGAAATCGAACGCTCGGCATATTAAATATATAGTAGAAAAGGATCAAGGTGATACCATTTTAACAACAACTAGTTTTGTAGTTCATAAAAATAATATTAAAAACAATTATTTTCAGGAAGATGAAAACATTAACATTCCTAATATTACTCGTGAATGTAATCGTGCTTATAACCGCGAAGATAAAAATAAAAAAACGTTCAGGACGAAAAAATAATAGTAACTCAAACAGATAATGTGTATATTTATGAAGCCACGAATAGAATTTTCCATTTAAATAACTTAACCAAAGTCTTAAATATATTTCATGAAATATTAAACAAAAATAATGAAAGGAGTCAACAAGAGCTCACTTTAATTAGGAAGATTCAAAATCTTGAAAATCAGTTAAATTATCATAAAATAAATAAACGAAGTATAAATTTTTTGGGCAAACTAATCAAATATGCTTATGGAAATCCAGATCATGATGACCTTGTAGCAATTGAAACAAGTCTTAACGACATTATAAATAATAATAACAAACAACGAGTAATTAACTCCCAATTTGACAAAATTATTAGATATATGAATCCACAAAATATTAAAGAACAAGTCCTACTAACAGAAATTTATGAAGAACTGTTAAATATTGTTAGAACAATAAATGCTGCAAAGGTAAATGAATTTCTTTCAGAAACTCTTAATATTGAAGATATTCACAAAATAATATCACAGGAACATGAAGATATTCCGATTATAAATATTTTAGAATATTCAAACATTACTCTTGTAAAAACTAAAGATTATTTAGTAACAGTATACAAATATCCAATTATTAAAGAAAAATGCGAAAATTATAAAATCACGCCTATTTCATTTAGACATGGAAAAATTATAATAGATAAAATGATCGCAAAATGTAACGAATCTTTTATCAGAATTAATAATTGTATGAACTATTTGAATAATTATATATGTAAAATTAATAAAGATATAGATAATAATTGTACTTTAGCAATGTTAAATAATAATCCAGCAAATTGTAAAGTTTCACAAGAATACGATCAACCTATCGTTAGAATAGAATCAAACATTATATTGTTAAATAACGAACATATTTTAAATAATACAATTATTACAGGAAAAAACCTGATTACATTTGAAGATTCCATAAATATTGATGGAAAAACATATACAAACATAAATAACGAAATAAAAAATGTTTTGATGAATGAACATAATGAAACATTGATCATAGATGAAATTGTAAATTCCAATTCAATGTATTCATTTGATAACATAGATTCATTAAGAAAATATACAATTCCTTTTGAAGAAGAACCCATATGGTCTACCTTTAAACTTTTTTTCATTATATTAATGTTCTTTGCATTAAGTATTTTATCAATCAAATTTATAAAATTAATTTTGAAATGGAAAAAATTAAAAAATGATGAAAATTTTCAAAAATTATATGATTTAGAATTACAAAAACTAAAATGTATAATATAATTTTGATATATTGTAAAAAAAAACGAGGACGTTTTTATTCAGGGGGGGAGAGAGTTAACACACCCTATAAAATAGCCTTAGAAATTTAAGATAATATAAAAATACATGTAAATCTAAAGAATAACGAAGATACATATTGTTGCACACGCTACCAATGCCAAACACATTAAACAAGGATGTAAATAAAGAAAGGCATATGGTCACTTACACAACAAGTATGATAATTACTTAATTGTATGTTCAGTTTAATATAAGAAACGATAAGAATGTATATGTGCAGTTTAGAAAATAAGAAAGGATAATAACCTAAGTATAAATATAACTGAAGTAACCGAAATGTGGCACTTCAGATTCAGGACTCTATGTGTGTAGTTTGTAAGTCAAGATCATTAATAAAGAATCTTTTTAACAAAAAATATTAAAACTCTGTTTTATTATTAATTCACGCTTAAGTTTTTTTTTTACTCATAATGTTAAAAACACAGTTCAAGAATTAAGAACGAAAGGCAGGGTACGAAAATAAAAATAAAAAATATTCCCTAGGTTTTCTTTTAAGATAAATCAATGATTTTTTTTAATTGCATACAAGATTTTTTTGACAGAATTCAAGTCATTCTCCATCGTCATTCTGCACAAACGGATAAGTTTGACAGGGATGCCAAAACTAGATGCTGCTCACCCCTACTTAAAATTCTCCACTTTGCGACTAGTATTCCAAAGGCATTTTCAATAACTCTCCGAGCTCGAGAAAGCCTTTTATTAAAATTATGTTTTTCAATCGTGAGTCGTTTTCCAGGGTACAGCCGCATCAAATATGGTTTTAAGGGAAAAGCTGAATCACCTACAATCTAATGGTTGCAGGTATAATTAGAATTCGGAAGTCGACTGGGAGGAGGGAAGTTTATGCCACCAGTTAAAACCTTTCTACCAAAAGATGAGTCTGCAAACACTCCACCATCACTTTGACTTCCGTACGCACCGATGTCAACTGCGACAAAAGTATAATTGGCGTCGCAAGTGGCCAGAAGAACTATCGAATGGTGTCCCTTATAATTGTAGTATTCAGAACCAGCTCCTGGTGGGCACTGAATATTGATGTGTTTGCCATCAATAGCGCCAACACAATTGGGTAAATTCCACAAAGTTTGGAAGTTATGGGAAATGCGCTTCCAATCACTTTCTGTTGGTGGTGATAAATAGAAGGACATAAGGCAGGTGAAAAGAATATCGGCTGTTTCGTAAATGATGTTTGCAACTGTTGAATATCCCATACGAAACATCCACGCGAGGACTTGCTTTGGTACTTCTTGTGACAAATACCTTGAAGAAAAATGTTGTAAGCAAAGAAATAAACATTTTCACTTGAACAACTTACAACAAAGTTAAGAAAAGTCGTGCACTTGGTTCAATAGGTTTTCTCCAACTAGTCTTCTCCAGATGTGGTTCAATAAGAGCGCGGAGTATCTCAAATGCGTTAGGAAACATCCTTGTTATTTTAAAGAAGTGCTCTGGGTCTTTATCCTTCATTTGGTTAAAGTTCAGAGCATAGAACCCTTCCTCATCTCTCCGCAGATTGAGCTCCCGGACCCACCAACGTCTTTCAGTCTGCACTTCTTCTTGCTCTATGAGCTCAACATACCCACGATAGGCTGTGTAAGCTGCTTCCGCGATAATTTTAATTTTTTCGATTTCAAAATTCATATTTTTTACTGCACGACAAACCAAAACAAACTTTTGAGAAAAAATAACAACTGATAATGACAGAAGTGTCATTTTAGAAATGTCATAATAGAAATGTCATTCAAAGCAACCTCGAAGCATGCCCAACGTAACGCAGACGAAGCCGAAGCTGAAGCGTGTATGTGATTCAGCCATCAAGGTCGGAAAAGATCTCACCGATGCATTTGATATCAAAAAAGGTTTTAGACAAGACGATGCAATGTCATGCGACTTATTCAACACCGTTCTAGAAAGAATTGTGCAAAACTCAACCGTCAACACTAGAGGCACAATCTTCCAAAGGTCCATCCATTTACTCGGATACGCCGATGATATTGACATAATTGGAAGATCAAAGCGTGATGTCAGTGGAGCGTTTTTGAGCATTTCGACGGAAGAAGATGGGTTTTGTGGTTAATGAGGGCAAGACCAAGTATATGCTGTCATCAAAAAAGCACATTGAACAACGACGTCTTGGACAAAACGTCACCATGGACAGACATAACTTTGAGGTAGTTGAGGACTTTGTCTGCCTAGGCACCGCTATAAACTCAGACAACGACACCAGCGCTGAAATCAAACGAAGAATAACTCTTGCAAATCGCTGCTTGGTTGGACTAAAGCATCTTGCATATGAGCAACGAACTGCGAACTGTGGATGTTCGCATATTTTGACTTTTCTTTCACATGAGCTTTTATTTCTATTCGCAGGTAGCGACGAATTGTCAACCCTTTTCTCTATATTTTCCTCAGCCATCATCTTTCACACAAAAACAAAGCAAGAGTGGTATAATTTTGAGGTTAAGTTGAGCGCGAACAATTTATTCGTTGCAGTGTGGATGGTATGTGGAACGCGAATAGAGTCTGACAGTTCGCAGCAACCACACTGCGATTCGTTACTACCAAATTGTTTTTACAAAATTCTCTTGTTTTAGAGAACAAAATGCAAATTTTATTATCCTAATATTAGTGTCAATTGGTGTGTTTGTGTGGAATTGACTTTTTGAAATGTGTAAAATCACGTTTGTTCGTCCATTCGCAAATCGCAGTTCGTTGCTCATGTGCAAGGCACTTAAGAAGGCAATTGAGTAGTGAAGTAATCTCTAGCGCTGAGGCCTGAACCCTGTCAAAGAAAGATGAGAGCGTCTTAGGATGCTTCGAGAAAAATTCTTTGGGTGATTTTTGGTCCCGTATGCATAGACGGAGAATGGAGGAGAAGCTTTAACGACGAACTGTATGGGCTGTACAGCGACACTGACCTAGTTAACAGAATTAAAGTCCAACGGCTTAGATGGCTAGGTCATGTAGAGCGAATGGACATCAACGCTCCAGCCCGGAAGGTCTTCGAATCCAACCCCGAGGGACGGCCGGCGAAGCAGAGGAAGACCGCGACTCAGGTGGCACACGCAGGTGGGTGAAGACTTCAACCAACCTGGCATGCGAAACTGGAGACAGCTAGCTAGGGACCGAGCTGGCTGGAGACGCATTTTGGTTGAGGCCCAGGTCTGCCCCGGACTGTAGCGCCACCTTAAGTAAGTAAGTCAGTATGTAACATGCCAACATGATCACCACACCCACAAGGAGAATGTAACACTCCAACATGATAATCACACACACCCAATGTACTAGCCTTCTGCTAATATGTAAAATAACACACACAAGAGGCAACTGGCAACCAATGAATTTTCACCATCGCATTCCACTGACTTTTGAACTTTAAATTCTTAGAGTTCACCTCCAGTATGGAGCGAGGATGTTATTAGTAGTGGCCAAAATCAGTACATCGACACTCTTGGTTTATAGAATTGTTATGTATCGAAGTTGAGTTTCGCCATCATCATACATATTACAAAACCTTTACAAACAAGAGTTCGCATTTTTTTCCAATATACACTGCTTTTTGTGGTTTTTGAACATAAGGGCGACGGTCGGCTTTCCACCGTCCCTTGCACTTCAAAAGCCATACATCGTGGTCGCGGCGCGAATTGCCAAATATTTTTTAAACTTCTTAATTTTACTTGCCACTTGCTTTCTTGTGTTTTCAATTGCCTTTAATTTTTTGTATTTTCACTTGCCATACATTTTTTTACACTTGTCATTTCTACTTAGATTTAAATTTTGAATTAAATAAAATAACCTTTCCATATCTAATTGATTAAATTTTAAAAACCGTCTTTTCATTTTACCTCTCCTCTTCTTTCTCTCTTCATCCCTTTACTGTGTTGCCAATTCAACGTTCGCTGTAGTCCCCGGACAGCACGAACGCGGTTGAGAACACAGCAAAGCTGCTTTCTTTTGTGTGGTTTGACTGTATGTCCCACGCTAACCCCGACGGCAATTTCACCATTACAATTGGCGCCCAACATAGTGGCCAGTTCACCACACAAGATCCAGCTTTAGTAGAAGCCCAACATAGTGGCCAGTTCTCCAACAAGATCCAGCTTTAGTAGAAGCCCAACATAGTGGCCAGTTCTCCACACAAGATCCAGCTTTAGAAGGAGCTCAAAACAGTCATCAGCTTGAACGCTCTACTTCAAAGAAGAAGACTTCTAAGGTAACCCATTCCACAACGGAAGCAAGACGAAGAAGTGCTACATTGGCCAAAACACACAAAATGGCTCAATTTTCCGAAGCACAGTTAAAGGAATTCATAGAGGCAGTCCAGAAGCAGTCGGTAATACAAGGCAGTTTCAGCCATTGCACTGCTCGTTTTAAAGGTGAGCGAGACAGCTCAATCGTCGAAAGTTTTATCGCAACTATAAATGTATACAGAGAAGTGGAACGGATAAGCGATGCAGACGCCATAAAGGGGTTTCCGTTACTTCTTCAAGACGCTGCAAGTAATTGGTGGCAAGGCGTTAAGAGCGAAGTAAGGGAATGGAAAGACGTCATCACTCTTCTCCGGAATGCGTACTCTCCTGAAGTGCCAGCTTATCGTGTATATATGGAGTTGTTTGATAGAAAACAGAAAGAAACAGATATAACAGACGATTTTATCTGTGAGAAACGAGCTCTTCTGGCAAAACTTCCCGAGCCTAAGCCGACAGAAACAATGATGCTGGATATGGTATACGGCATGCTTCACTTGAAAATCCGAGATGGAGTTTCAAGAAATAGTTTTTCCTCCTTCCAATCGCTTCTCAACAGAGCTAGAGCCGTTGAATATTCAATTTTGGAAAGAAAGCAGCAAAGCGCACCTAGAGAGTGCCTTAAAAGTAGTGCTTACCAAAAAGCGCTGCAACTTCTGCAGACATCCAGGCCACACCATTGAGGAATGTAGGAAGAGAGAACGGCAAGAGAATCCAAGTCTATCCGCAAAACAAGAAATAAAAATACATTGCTACAAATGCAAAACCCCGGGTGCGGTCAAATTGTCCAACATGCAAAGAGTTGCCAAAAGGACCGTCAACAGTTTCCTTCAACTGCATAAAAACAACCCTTGGCAATGATCTGCCGACAATTTCGATAGCATCCCATGGAGAACCAGGTATTGCATACTTGGATACGTCAGCACGTACTAGCGTCGCAGGAAGAGAATTGTTCATACATTTACTCAAAAACGGCACCAAGTTTACGAAAGCCGACGTGTGTATGACCCTGGCAGATGGTCAATCAAATGATCACGAAGTCTACATTGGCGAAACTAATATCGTCATAGGCAACAGACTCAGACCTATCAAATTTATAGCATTGCCCAAAGCAACAGATATTCGCACACTAATCGGAGTCGATTTTCTGGAGCACAATGGCATGATTATTGATATGGGTCAACGAATTTGGTACTTTGCAGATCAACCTGAGAAGAAATTTGAGTTTTACGATACGTCAAATACACAAGTACGCAAATCAAAACTCGAAGACGTTTTTGAAAGGTTATTTGGCAAAACACCACCTCAAGAGGTCACTTAAATGGGACCACCCCAAAACTCTCGGCCATTGAAAAACGCCACTCAACCGAGTGCGGCGTCATCTTCAACAGCTTGCTTTGAAAAGTTTAAGCCAGCCGAGACGTTTTCGTTTTTAACCACAACATCCCAAGACGCCATCCCAAATTCATCCGTTGCTACGTCAAATCCCACGTCTGCAAAGAAGCGCAAAATCAAACAAACCATCGCTACACCTCAAGACAAGTACTCCCCACACTCGATATAGGGTATCTTTAAAGATTCATTGAGAAATGAAGTAACACCTGAGAGAAAGCGAGATACTGATAGTTTGTTCCCGGCGTTGGTTAGATGTCAGACAGATATTGACTCGGAATCCTGGTTCACGGAAATCCTGATGATGGAAGTAGAACTCAGAGAAAATGAGGAGAGTGATCTAAGTATAGATCAACGACAACGGCTAAACGAGATGTTGCTAAGCGAAACACAGTTGTTCGAAGCACCTGCCGAACCAACTCCATTCACAGTGCACAAAATAAACACTGGAGAAAAGGCACCTTTCATTCTGCAAACAAATACAAGCAATCACGCTATGGGAGCAGTTTTGGTCCAGGGGGAGAAAGAATCCGATCACACCACTTGGGCTAACAAGCTACCTGCCGTACGGTTCGCAATGAACACCGCTAAATGCCAAAGTACTGGCTATACATCCTCTTATCTTACGTTCGGACGAGAACTCAGGACAATGGACGATGTGGATCATGATCTTCGACCCATAGCAACGAACAAGAACTTTGTATCTCAAATCATTCCTAACCTAGTGAAACTAACAGAAGCATTTACGAACGCCAAGGAAGCCACCGAGAAAAGCCAGGATCATAACAAGCTAATTACCGATAAAAAACGACAGCCTCAACCTGATTTTAAAATTGGTGACCAAGTACTAGTCAACACATACTTCCTAAGCAAAGCTTCAAGGAACATCACAGCTAAGTTCATGCCAAAAAGGGGTGGACCTTACACCATCATAAATAAACTTGGCACTTCGACTTACCAAGTAGCTTCAAATGATGATTTAACTACGCCCTTGGGAACCTATCATGTGTCATCCATAAGAAAGTACAAAGCAAAGACTTTAAACGATAATCCTGTTCGCACCATCCGTAGACGAGGACGACCAAGAAAAACAACAAAACCAACAATTAGTCCTGCCGCATCATCGGGACGATCTCTGCGCCAGAGGGGGAGAATGTAACATGCCAACATGATCACCACACCCACAAGGAGAATGTAACACTCCAACATGATAATCACACACACCCAATGTACTAGCCTTCTGCTAATATGTAAAATAACACACACAAGAGGCAACTGGCAACCAATGAATTTTCACCATCGCATTCCACTGACTTTTGAACTTTAAATTCTTAGAGTTCACCTCCAGTATGGAGCGAGGATGTTATTAGTAGTGGCCAAAATCAGTACATCGACACTCTTGGTTTATAGAATTGTTATGTATCGAAGTTGAGTTTCGCCATCATCATACATATTACAAAACCTTTACAAACAAGAGTTCGCATTTTTTTCCAATATACACTGCTTTTTGTGGTTTTTGAACATAAGGGCGAACGGTCGGCTTTCCACCGTCCCTTGCACTTCAAAAGCCATACATCGTGGTCGCGGCGCGAATTGCCAAATATTTTTTAAACTTCTTAATTTTACTTGCCAGTTGCTTTCTTGTGTTTTCAATTGCCTTTAATTTTTTGTATTTTCACTTGCCATACATTTTTTTACACTTGTCATTTCTACTTAGATTTAAATTTTGAATTAAATAAAATAACCTTTCCATATCTAATTGATTAAATTTTAAAAACCGTCTTTTCATTTTACCTCTCCTCTTCTTTCTCTCTTCATCCCTTTACTGTGTTGCCAATTCAACGTTCGCTGTAGTCCCCGGACAGCACGAACGCGGTTGAGAACACAGCAAAGCTGCTTTCTTTTGTGTGGTTTGACTGTATGTCCCACGCTAACCCCGACGGCAATTTCACCATTACAATTGGCGCCCAACATAGTGGCCAGTTCACCACACAAGATCCAGCTTTAGTAGAAGCCCAACATAGTGGCCAGTTCTCCACACAAGATCCAGCTTTAGTAGAAGCCCAACATGGTGGCCAGTTCTCCACACAAGATCCAGCTTTAGAAGGAGCTCAAAACAGTCATCAGCTTGAACGCTCCACTTCAAAGAAGAAGACTTCTAAGGTAACCCATTCCACAACGGAAGCAAGACGAAGAAGTGCTACATTGGCCAAAACACACAAAATGGCTCAATTTTCCGAAGCACAGTTAAAGGAATTCATAGAGGCAGTCAAGAAGCAGTCGGTAATACAAGGCAGTTTCAGCCATTGCACTGCTCGTTTTAAAGGTGAGCGAGACAGCTCAATCGTCGAAAGTTTTATCGCAACTATAAATGTATACAGAGAAGTGGAACGGATAAGCGATGCAGACGCCATAAAGGGGTTTCCGTTACTTCTTCAAGACGCTGCAAGTAATTGGTGGCAAGGCGTTAAGAGCGAAGTAAGGGAATGGAAAGACGTCATCACTCTTCTCCGGAATGCGTACTCTCCTGAAGTGCCAGCTTATCGTGTATATATGGAGTTGTTTGATAGAAAACAGAAAGAAACAGATATAACAGACGATTTTATCTGTGAGAAACGAGCTCTTCTGGCAAAACTTCCCGAGCCTAAGCCGATAGAAACAATGATGCTGGATATGGTATACGGCATGCTTCACTTGAAAATCCGAGATGGAGTTTCAAGAGATAGTTTTTCCTCCTTCCAATCGCTTCTCAACAGAGCTAGAGCCGTTGAATATTCAATTTTGGAAAGAAAGCAGCAAAGCGCACCTAGAGAGTGCCTTAAAAGTAGTGCTTACCAAAAAGCGCTGCAACTTCTGCAGACATCCAGGCCACACCATTGAGGAATGTAGGAAGAGAGAACGGCAAGAGAATCCAATTCTATCCGCAAAACAAGAAACAAAAATACATTGCTACAAATGCAAAACCCCGGGTTTCGTGCGGTCAAATTGTCCAACATGCAAAGAGTTGCCAAAAGGACCGTCAACAGTTTCCTTCAACTGCATAAAAACAACCCTTGGCAATGATCTGCCGACAATTTCGATAGCATCCCATGGAGAACCAGGTATTGCATACTTGGATACGGCAGCACGTACTAGCGTCGCAGGAAGAGAATTGTTCATACATTTACTCAAAAACGGCACCAAGTTTACGAAAGCCGACGTGTGTATGACCCTGGCAGATGGTCAATCAAATGATCACGAAGTCTACATTGGCGAAACTAATATCGTCATAGGCAACAGACTCAGACCTATCAAATTTATATTAAGGGTGGAAAATTAAGTTTTCCGTCGGCTATTTGGTCACTTTATTTTGGTAAAGAAAACAAATTCTTTAACTTGTCCCGACGTTTCGGCAAGGATTGTTGCCTTCTTCAGGGGAACTTTATTTTATGAAAACAGAAATAAATAAACTTATAAGTATGCACAACAATTATAACAAACAGTATATTAAACTTACTTTAAAGTTTGAAGTTATGTCATTAAATCTAAATAGGATATAATTACAATTATAAAAACTGTAGCAACTTCGTATGAAGATTTGTCTTAATTTGTAAATACAAAATTTGTGTGTTAGGGTTTAGAGGAAATGAGATAACAATATATTGATGAGATATCTTGTGTGTCTTGTTTTCTATTCATATTATTTTTATTGTTAAGGATGTGTAAAGTTTCTAGTGTGTATCTCTTGGAGATGTGTTTTTCGGTTTGAAGAACCTCGGCACCGTCAAAGTCTGGATGATGTCCATTTTCAATCGCGTGTAATGCAAGAGCTGTTTTGGCTGGGTTATTGCTTTTGATGTCCGATTTGTGATTTGAAAGACGTTGTCGTAGAAGTTGTTTCGTAGTTCCAATGTAGCATAGGTTGCATGGTTCTTGAGATTTACCCTTACAGTTTATTTTGTAGATTACGTCTGATTGTTGGTCTTTTTCAGTTTTTACTTTTAAATTTGAGAAGAGGTTTCCAAGTGTCCGGTTCGATTTGAAAGCTAATCGGATGTCTTGTATATTATTTTGGATAGCCTGTTTGAAGTTGTCTGTGAGCTTTGGAATGTATGTTACGCTGTTGAAAAATCCATTATTTGTTGGTAACTCATCAGGTTCCTTAGGTCTTCTATATTTGTGTTTTAAAAATAATTCCCGGATTATCGTGTTAGGGTATCCATTGTCTCTTAGTATGTTGGTTATTCGTCTCTCATTAGTCTGGTGGAATTCTTCATCGCTGATTGTGAGTACTTTGTGAATCATATTGTAAGCTGTATTTATTTTGATGTGTTTTGCATGGTTAGATCGAAAATTTGTCAGTCTACCTGAACAGGTATCTTTTTGGAACCAGTCAAACTTTAATTTATTGTTGTTGCGAATAATTTTGACGTCAAGAAAGGATATTGCACAATTATTTTCATGTTCTACTGTGAATTGTAATTTCGAATGAAATTTGTTGAGTGTTTGAAGTACGTCATCAATATAGTTTTTGTCAATTATTGCGAAAATGTCATCCACATATTTGGCTATGAAGCTTGGTCGGTTTGGTGAGGAATCAAAACATTGGTCAAGTAAATGGTCCATAACAATATCTGCAATCGTCGGTGAAAGTGGATTACCCATTGGCATACCAAAAATTTGTTTATAGATGTCCGTTTTGTATTGTAAGTAGTTGTTCTCTTTCAGACAAAAATCTAGAACTTCTAGAAATTTGCTTTGGGTCATTTTAGTGTGTTTGCTGATTGTAGTCCATTTTGTTTTTAATAAGTTTATTGCGAATTGTGTTGGTATGTTTGTAAAAAGGGAAATTACGTCGAATGAAACTAAAACTTCATTTTCCTTGATGTTGATTTTTTTCGCCTTGTTTACAAATTCAAAGGAATTTCTTACAGTGTATTTCGAGTTGTTCGTAACACATTGTAAAATTCTACCAACAAATTTGGACAATTCATAGCACGGTAATTTCATAGACGATATGATCGGTCGCATGGGCACATCTCTCTTGTGTATTTTCGGTAGTCCATAAATCGAAGGGAGTTGTGCGGTGTATGTTGTCATTTTTGTTTTTTCTCTATCGTCTACTATTTTGTTGTTGTGTAACCATTTAACTATATTATTATTTCGGGTTTGCAGTGTTGTTGTTGGGTTTTGTCTTACACGCCAGTATGTACTTCGGTCTGATAAGAGATGACTCATTTTTTCGTCATAATCTTCTCGCATCATCGCAACAGTAACATTACCTTTGTCAGCTGGAAGAATCACAATATTTTTGTGCTTTTTTAGAAACGAGATGGCCTGTTTGTTTACATAGAGCACATATTTAGAAAATTGGTCATTTTGTTGGTGTCGTTGAAAAGAGTGGAGCATATTGCAGTATTGTGATCTAACTATATCTTGTTCTTTTTCGTCTTTGACCTTTCTTATTATTTCTTCTCCATCGGCTATTAGTTGGAATAAAGGGAATGTTTTTTTGTTTGTGGGGAGTGCGAATTTTTTCCCTAATGAAAGTAGCCATTGTATTTCAATTGGGAAATCAATGTTGGTTTTGTTTTCAAACCATTTTTCGTGCATTTTTATGTCAAATTTCTTCCAAAGTGATGATTTTAGTTGGTCTATTTTGTAGTTTATTGATGTTTCTTTTCTCTGGTACATCGTATGGAATGTTTGTTTTTGTTTTGTTGTAAACTGTTTGTATTCATGTGTTGATAGAACTTCTTTAATTTTGTTGTTGTTAAAACGAAGTGCATTATTGATGCGTCTGATTTTATGGTACATTTCAGAAATTTCAAGGTTAAGTATTTTTTGGTGGAATTTAAGCTCAATCTTATCATATGTGGATATGGATTCTTTGTTGGAAAGGAGTTTTCTTGAACTATGTGTTGAGTTATTTATGTGTTCAAGTTCAATTCAATTCAATTCATAGTTCAAGAAAACTCCTTTCCAACAAAGAATCCATATCCACATATGATAAGATTGAGCTTAAATTCCACCAAAAAATACTTAACCTTGAAATTTCTGAAATGTACCATAAAATCAGACGCATCAATAATGCACTTCGTTTTAACAACAACAAAATTAAAGAAGTTCTATCAACACATGAATACAAACAGTTTACAACAAAACAAAAACAAACATTCCATACGATGTACCAGAGAAAAGAAACATCAATAAACTACAAAATAGACCAACTAAAATCATCACTTTGGAAGAAATTTGACATAAAAATGCACGAAAAATGGTTTGAAAACAAAACCAACATTGATTTCCCAATTGAAATACAATGGCTACTTTCATTAGGGAAAAAATTCGCACTCCCCACAAACAAAAAAACATTCCCTTTATTCCAACTAATAGCCGATGGAGAAGAAATAATAAGAAAGGTCAAAGACGAAAAAGAACAAGATATAGTTAGATCACAATACTGCAATATGCTCCACTCTTTTCAACGACACCAACAAAATGACCAATTTTCTAAATATGTGCTCTATGTAAACAAACAGGCCATCTCGTTTCTAAAAAAGCACAAAAATATTGTGATTCTTCCAGCTGACAAAGGTAATGTTACTGTTGCGATGATGCGAGAAGATTATGACGAAAAAATGAGTCATCTCTTATCAGACCGAAGTACATACTGGCGTGTAAGACAAAACCCAACAACAACACTGCAAACCCGAAATAATAATATAGTTAAATGGTTACACAACAACAAAATAGTAGACGATAGAGAAAAAACAAAAATGACAACATACACCGCACAACTCCCTTCGATTTATGGACTACCGAAAATACACAAGAGAGATGTGCCCATGCGACCGATCATATCGTCTATGAAATTACCGTGCTATGAATTGTCCAAATTTGTTGGTAGAATTTTACAATGTGTTACGAACAACTCGAAATACACTGTAAGAAATTCCTTTGAATTTGTAAACAAGGCGAAAAAAATCAACATCAAGGAAAATGAAGTTTTAGTTTCATTCGACGTAATTTCCCTTTTTACAAACATACCAACACAATTCGCAATAAACTTATTAAAAACAAAATGGACTACAATCAGCAAACACACTAAAATGACCCAAAGCAAATTTCTAGAAGTTCTAGATTTTTGTCTGAAAGAGAACAACTACTTACAATACAAAACGGACATCTATAAACAAATTTTTGGTATGCCAATGGGTAATCCACTTTCACCGACGATTGCAGATATTGTTATGGACCATTTACTTGACCAATGTTTTGATTCCTCACCAAACCGACCAAGCTTCATAGCCAAATATGTGGATGACATTTTCGCAATAATTGACAAAAACTATATTGATGACGTACTTCAAACACTCAACAAATTTCATTCGAAATTACAATTCACAGTAGAACATGAAAATAATTGTGCAATATCCTTTCTTGACGTCAAAATTATTCGCAACAACAATAAATTAAAGTTTGACTGGTTCCAAAAAGATACCTGTTCAGGTAGACTGACAAATTTTCGATCTAACCATGCAAAACACATCAAAATAAATACAGCTTACAATATGATTCACAAAGTACTCACAATCAGCGATGAAGAATTCCACCAGACTAATGAGAGACGAATAACCAACATACTAAGAGACAATGGATACCCTAACACGATAATCCGGGAATTATTTTTAAAACACAAATATAGAAGACCTAAGGAACCTGATGAGTTACCAACAAATAATGGATTTTTCAACAGCGTAACATACATTCCAAAGCTCACAGACAACTTCAAACAGGCTATCCAAAATAATATACAAGACATCCGATTAGCTTTCAAATCGAACCGGACACTTGGAAACCTCTTCTCAAATTTAAAAGTAAAAACTGAAAAAGACCAACAATCAGACGTAATCTACAAAATAAACTGTAAGGGTAAATCTCAAGAACCATGCAACCTATGCTACATTGGAACTACGAAACAACTTCTACGACAACGTCTTTCAAATCACAAATCGGACATCAAAAGCAATAACCCAGCCAAAACAGCTCTTGCATTACACGCGATTGAAAATGGACATCATCCAGACTTTGACGGTGCCGAGGTTCTTCAAACCGAAAAACACATCTCCAAGAGATACACACTAGAAACTTTACACATCCTTAACAATAAAAATAATATGAATAGAAAACAAGACACACAAGATATCTCATCAATATATTGTTATCTCATTTCCTCTAAACCCTAACACACAAATTTTGTATTTACAAATTAAGACAAATCTTCATACGAAGTTGCTACAGTTTTTATAATTGTAATTATATCCTATTTAGATTTAATGACATAACTTCAAACTTTAAAGTAAGTTTAATATACTGTTTGTTATAATTGTTGTGCATACTTATAAGTTTATTTATTTCTGTTTTCATAAAATAAAGTTCCCCTGAAGAAGGCAACAATCCTTGCCGAAACGTCGGGACAAGTTAAAGAATTTGTTTTCTTTACCAAAATAAAGTGACCAAATAGCCGACGGAAAACTTAATTTTCCACCCTTAATATAAAACTAAAATTGGTCAATACAACAAATCATAATTATCAAATTTATAGCATTGCCCAAAGCAACAGATATTCGCACACTAATCGGAGTCGATTTTCTGGAGCACAATGGCATGATTATTGATATGGGTCAACGAATTTGGTACTTTGCAGATCAACCTGAGAAGAAATTTGAGTTTTACGATACGTCAAATACA
The DNA here is from genome assembly GCA_951509635.1 of Eupeodes luniger. Classification (NCBI taxonomy): domain Eukaryota; kingdom Metazoa; phylum Arthropoda; class Insecta; order Diptera; family Syrphidae; genus Eupeodes; species Eupeodes luniger. The sequence goes on along the minus strand of OX608073.1, from coordinate 179,310,333 downwards.
CAAGTACGCAAATCAAAACTCGAAGACGTTTTTGAAAGGTTATTTGGCAAAACACCACCTCAAGAGGTCACTTCAATGGGACCACCCCAAAACTCTCGGCCATTGAAAAACGCCACTCAACCGAGTGCGGCGTCATCTTCAACAGCTTGCTTTGAAAAGTTTAAGCCAGCCGAGACGTTTTCGTTTTTAACCACAACATCCCAAGACGCCATCCCAAATTCATCCGTTGCTACGTCAAATCCCACGTCTGCAAAGAAGCGCAAAATCAAACAAACCATCGCTACACCTCAAGACAAGTACTCCCCACACTCGATATAGGGTATCTTTAAAGATTCATTGAGAAATGAAGTAACACCTGAGAGAAAGCGAGATACTGATAGTTTGTTCCCGGCGTTGGTTAGATGTCAGACAGATATTGACTCGGAATCCTGGTTCACGGAAATCCTGATGATGGAAGTAGAACTCAGAGAAAATGAGGGGAGTGATCTAAGTATAGATCAACGACAACGGCTAAACGAGATGTTGCTAAGCGAAACACAGTTGTTCGAAGCACCTGCCGAACCAACTCCATTCACAGTGCACAAAATAAACACTGAAGAAAAGGCACCTTTCATTCTGCAAACAAATACAAGCAATCACACTATGGGAGCAGTTTTGGTCCAGGGGGAGAAAGAATCCGATCACACCACTTGGGCTAACAAGCTACCTGCCGTACGGTTCGCAATGAACACCGCTAAATGCCAAAGTACTGGCTATACATCCTCTTATCTTACGTTCGGACGAGAACTCAGGACAATGGACGATGTGGATCATGATCTTCGACCCATAGCAACGAACAAGAACTTTGTATCTCAAATCATTCCTAACCTAGTGAAACTAACAGAAGCATTTACGAACGCCAAGGAAGCCACCGAGAAAAGCCAGGATCATAACAAGCTAATTACCGATAAAAAACGACAGCCTAAACCTGATTTTAAAATTGGTGACCAAGTACTAGTCAACACATACTTCCTAAGCAAAGCTTCAAGGAACATCACAGCTAAGTTCATGCCAAAAAGGGATGGACCTTACACCATCATAAATAAACTTGGCACTTCGACTTACCAAGTAGCTTCAAATGATGATTTAACTACGCCCTTGGGAACCTATCATGTGTCATCCATAAGAAAGTACAAAGCAAAGACTTTAAACGATAATCCTGTTCGCACCATCCGTAGACGAGGACGACCAAGAAAAACAACAAAACCAACAATTAGTTCTGCCGCATCATCGGGACGATCTCTGCGCCAGAGGGGGAGAATGTAACATGCCAACATGATCACCACACCCACAAGGAGAATGTAACACTCCAACATGATAATCACACACACCCAATGTACTAGCCTTCTGCTAATATGTAAAATAACACACACAAGAGGCAACTGGCAACCAATGAATTTTCACCATCGCATTCCACTGACTTTTGAACTTTAAATTCTTAGAGTTCACCTCCAGTATGGAGCGAGGATGTTATTAGTAGTGGCCAAAATCAGTATATCGACACTCTTGGTTTATAGAATTGTTATGTATCGAAGTTGAGTTTCGCCATCATCATACATATTACAAAACCTTTACAAACAAGAGTTCGCATTTTTTTCCAATATACACTGCTTTTTGTGGTTTTTGAACATAAGGGCGAACGGTCGGCTTTCCACCGTCCCTTGCACTTCAAAAGCCATACATCGTGGTCGCGGCGCGAATTGCCAAATATTTTTTAAACTTCTTAACTTTACTTGCCACTTGCTTTCTTGTGTTTTCAATTGCCTTTAATTTTTTGTATTTTCACTTGCCATACATTTTTTTAAACTTGTCATTTCTACTTAGATTTAAATTTTGAATTAAATAAAATAACCTTTCCATATCTAATTGATTAAATTTTAAAAACCGTCTTTTCATTTTACCTCTCCTCTTCTTTCTCTCTTCATCCCTTTACTGTGTTGCCAATTCAACGTTCGCTGTAGTCCCCGGACAGCACGAACGCGGTTGAGAACACAGCAAAGCTGCTTTCTTTTGTGTGGTTTGACTGTATGTCCCACGCTAACCCCGACGGCAATTTCACCATTACAATTGGCGCCCAACATAGTGGCCAGTTCACCACACAAGATCCAGCTTTAGTAGAAGCCCAACATAGTGGCCAGTTCTCCACACAAGATCCAGCTTTAGTAGAAGCCCAACATGGTGGCCAGTTCTCCACACAAGATCCAGCTTTAGAAGGAGCTCAAAACAGTCATCAGCTTGAACGCTCTACTTCAAAGAAGAAGACTTCTAAGGTAACCAATTCCACAACGGAAGCAAGACGAAGAAGTGCTACATTGGCCAAAACACACAAAATGGCTCAATTTTCCGAAGCACAGTTAAAGGAATTCATAGAGGCAGTCAAGAAGCAGTCGGTAATACAAGGCAGTTTCAGCCATTGCACTGCTCGTTTTAAAGGTGAGCGAGACAGCTCAATCGTCGAAAGTTTTATCGCAACTATAAATGTATACAGAGAAGTGGAACGGATAAGCGATGCAGACGCCATAAAGGGGTTTCCGTTACTTCTTCAAGACGCTGCAAGTAATTGGTGGCAAGGCGTTAAGAGCGAAGTAAGGGAATGGAAAGACGTCATCACTCTTCTCCGGAATGCGTACTCTCCTGAAGTGCCAGCTTATCGTGTATATATGGAGTTGTTTGATAGAAAACAGAAAGAAACAGATATAACAGACGATTTTATCTGTGAGAAACGAGCTCTTCTGGCAAAACTTCCCGAGCCTAAGCCGACAGAAACAATGATGCTGGATATGGTATACGGCATGCTTCACTTGAAAATCCGAGATGGAGTTTCAAGAGATAGTTTTTCCTCCTTCCAATCGCTTCTCAACAGAGCTAGAGCCGTTGAATATTCAATTTTGGAAAGAAAGCAGCAAAGCGCACCTAGAGAGTGCCTTAAAAGTAGTGCTTACCAAAAAGCGCTGCAACTTCTGCAGACATCCAGGCCACACCATTGAGGAATGTAGGAAGAGAGAACGGCAAGAGAATCCAATTCTATCCGCAAAACAAGAAACAAAAATACATTGCTACAAATGCAAAACCCCGGGTTTCGTGCGGTCAAATTGTCCAACATGCAAAGAGTTGCCAAAAGGACCGTCAACAGTTTCCTTCAACTGCATAAAAACAACCCTTGGCAATGATCTGCCGACAATTTCGATAGCATCCCATGGAGAACCAGGTATTGCATACTTGGATACGGCAGCACGTACTAGCGTCGCAGGAAGATGTTCATACATTTACTCAAAAACGGCACCAAGTTTACGAAAGCCGACGTGTGTATGACCCTGGCAGATGGTCAATCAAATGATCACGAAGTCTACATTGGCGAAACTAATATCGTCATAGGCAACAGACTCAGACCTATCAAATTTATAGCATTGCCCAAAGCAACAGATATTCGCACACTAATCGGAGTCGATTTTCTGGAGCACAATGGCATGATTATTGATATGGGTCAACGAATTTGGTACTTTGCAGATCAACCTGAGAAGAAATTTGAGTTTTACGATACGTCAAATACACAAGTACGCAAATCAAAACTCGAAGACGTTTTTGAAAGGTTATTTGGCAAAACACCACCTCAAGAGGTCACTTCAATGGGACCACCCCAAAACTCTCGGCCATTGAAAAACGCCACTCAACCGAGTGCGGCGTCATCTTCAACAGCTTGCTTTGAAAAGTTTAAGCCAGCCGAGACGTTTTCGTTTTTAACCACAACATCCCAAGACGCCATCCCAAATTCATCCGTTGCTACGTCAAATCCCACGTCTGCAAAGAAGCACAAAATCAAACAAACCATCGCTACACCTCAAGACAAGTACTCCCCACACTCGATATAGGGTATCTTTAAAGATTCATTGAGAAATGAAGTAACACCTGAGAGAAAGCGAGATACTGATAGTTTGTTCCCGGCGTTGGTTAGATGTCAGACAGATATTGACTCGGAATCCTGGTTCACGGAAATCCTGATGATGGAAGTAGAACTCAGAGAAAATGAGGGGAGTGATCTAAGTATAGATCAACGACAACGGCTAAACGAGATGTTGCTAAGCGAAACACAGTTGTTCGAAGCACCTGCCGAACCAACTCCATTCACAGTGCACAAAATAAACACTGGAGAAAAGGCACCTTTCATTCTGCAAACAAATACAAGCAATCACGCTATGGGAGCAGTTTTGGTCCAGGGGGAGAAAGAATCCGATCACACCACTTGGGCTAACAAGCTACCTGCCGTACGGTTCGCAATGAACACCGCTAAATGCCAAAGTACTGGCTATACATCCTCTTATCTTACGTTCGGACGAGAACTCAGGACAATGGACGATGTGGATCATGATCTTCGACCCATAGCAACGAACAAGAACTTTGTATCTCAAATCATTCCTAACCTAGTGAAACTAACAGAAGCATTTACGAACGCCAAGGAAGCCACCGAGAAAAGCCAGGATCATAACAAGCTAATTACCGATAAAAAACGACAGCCTAAACCTGATTTTAAAATTGGTGACCAAGTACTAGTCAACACATACTTCCTAAGCAAAGCTTCAAGGAACATCACAGCTAAGTTCATGCCAAAAAGGGGTGGACCTTACACCATCATAAATAAACTTGGCACTTCGACTTACCAAGTAGCTTCAAATGATGATTTAACTACGCCCTTGGGAACCTATCATGTGTCATCCATAAGAAAGTACAAAGCAAAGACTTTAAACGATAATCCTGTTCGCACCATCCGTAGACGAAGACGACCAAGAAAAACAACAAAACCAACAATTAGTCCTGCCGCATCATCGGGACGATCTCTGCGCCAGAGGGGGAGAATGTAACATGCCAACATGATCACCACACCCACAAGGAGAATGTAACACTCCAACATGATAATCACACACACCCAATGTACTAGCCTTCTGCTAATATGTAAAATAACACACACAAGAGGCAACTGGCAACCAATGAATTTTCACCATCGCATTCCACTGACTTTTGAACTTTAAATTCTTAGAGTTCACCTCCAGTATGGAGCGAGGATGTTATTAGTAGTGGCCAAAATCAGTATATCGACACTCTTGGGTTATAGAATTGTTATGTATCGAAGTTGAGTTTCGCCATCATTATACATATTACAAAACCTTTACAAACAAGAGTTCGCATTTTTTTCCAATATACACTGCTTTTTGTGGTTTTTGAACATAAGGGCGACGGTCGGCTTTCCACCGTCCCTTGCACTTCAAAAGCCATACATCGTGGTCGCGGCGCGAATTGCCAAATATTTTTTAAACTTCTTAATTTTACTTGCCACTTGCTTTCTTGTGTTTTCAATTGCCTTTAATTTTTTGTATTTTCACTTGCCATACATTTTTTTACACTTGTCATTTCTACTTAGATTTAAATTTTGAATTAAATAAAATAATCTTTCCATATCTAATTGATTAAATTTTAAAAACCGTCTTTTCATTTTACCTCTCCTCTTCTTTCTCTCTTCATCCCTTTACTGTGTTGCCAATTCAACGTTCGCTGTAGTCCCCGGACAGCACGAACGTGGTTGAGAACACAGCAAAGCTGCTTTCTTTTGTGTGGTTTGACTGTATGTCCCACAACTCACCGACGACGACAAGAGCACCGTCACAATTAGTAATTTTCAATATAAATTTCCTTTTCATTTATTTTTAAAATAATATAACAAATATTAATAATGTTTTTCTTACTCTAGAAATATAAATTTACTGCTTCTGTTTTAATACAGCTTGTTGTTCTTTATTTTTATGTTTCACCCTTTCTCTGCTCTTGGTTATTGTCTTTTTTTCAGTTTTTATTTTTCACTTCTTTCTTTTACTTCTGCGCCAATTAATATTTCTTCTTTGTAATTTATTTCGTTTTTCATTAACATGTTTTTTTTTTATTTTCTCTTAGTCCACTAAGTCTAAGTAGGTTTTAGTGCTTATTGTCCACATTCACTGTAGTTTTCACTTCGTAATTTATTTACATCGTTTATTTTTTCATTTATGTTTTTTTAATTCTTTTTGGTTTTTCTGATAAGTCGTCTTCTTCATCAGTCTCTGGTAAAACATCTTCCTTCTTGCCAACAATTTCAAAGATTTCTCGGTATTCCTTGATATACCGTTCGGGGATAAACATCTGAATTTTGAAAGTGAGTGTGAGTAAGTGAGGTCGAAGATTTTAAATGCTCCTGTTTATTTAAAGTCTTACTCTTTATCTCAAAGTGAAAAATGTTTGTTTACATTAATTCTAATAAACAGTCTAAAATCTAATAAACAATCTAAATCAATCAGTCAAATCCTTTAAAGTATTTTAAAAAGTAGGATTAATAAATTCATTTAAGTTTCGCATGGTCAGAACCAGAAGCCATCTTCTTCTTTGCCTGTGTGAGTAAATTGTATATGCTATCAAAACGAAAATTGGGGGAAATATCTCCATCTAAGCCCCCCACAAGCAAAAAATCTACCCCACGAAAAAGTAATCTTAATAAAAACACAAATATGAGCACTTTATCTTAAATTAACGAAATCAAATCTATTGTTGATGGCTGCCTGACAGAACATTTGAAAAATTATGATTTGTTGTATTGACCAATTTTAGTTTTATATTGAGGGTGGAAAATTTAGTTTTCCGTCGGCTATTTGGTCACTTTATTTTTGTAAAGAAAACAAATTCTTTAACTTATCCCGACGTTTCGGCAAGGATTGTTTAACAGTATATTAAACTTACATTCAAACTTGAATGTAAGTTTAATATACTGTTTGTTATAATTGTTGTGCATACTTATAAGTTTATCTATTTCTGTTTTCATAAAATAAAGTTCCCCTGAAGAAGGCAACAATCCTTGCCGAAACGTCGGGATAAGTTAAAGAATTTGTTTTCTTTACAAAAATAAAGTGACCAAATAGCCGACGGAAAACTAAATTTTCCACCCTCAACATTTGAAAAATATTTCAACTAAAGATGACATATGTGCTATCTCCGTTGAAATACAGGTCTTGCGGTCTCAAAATGAACACCTTACGGGACGCTTAGCTGCTGTTGAAAGCTATTGTGAAACGCTTGAAAACAATTGGAATTTTTACACGAAAAATCGCATGAGGAAATGGTTGTATTGCATTTGCCCCCAGATGAGAAAACTGACAAGGATAGTCAAGCAAAACAAACTTGTCTAAGCCTTCTCGATATAGATGTTAATACACAATTGAAGCACAACAATAAAACTACAATGATATTAAAGTTCAGTGACAAAGCAACTGCACAAAAAATCTTAAATGCTGCACCTAAGTTAAAAGGTACCGGAGTTGTGGTTCACGGAGAACAATCTTTTATTTACCGGAAGAAAAGGAAAACACTTTTTGAACTGAAATCGAAGCTTCTTGAGAGGTACCCGAATATCCTAATGCAAATTAGGGGATCGAAATTAAAAATATCCGATTTCGTATTTTCCTACGATTCTTTACGAGGTCTACGAATAAAAACAAACGATGAACTGTCATTTATCAAAATAACCTTCGGAGAGGATGCAATGTGCTTTTTTGATGTAAACGTCAAAAACAATTCCAATACGCTTAGGAAGCCATCTATAAGTCACAAAAGCATAGATCAACATGGTTCGGGTCCAGGATTAGCTCAACGTCATAAATCAACCTAGCATTCAGATGCCGTCTGCCACAATAATTCGATTTCTTTAAATTTGTTTAATTTAAATATTTGTTGCTATAATTTTACAGGTCTTAAAAACAAATTATTAGTGCCAGAATTTTTTAAGTTCATTTTAAACTATGATTTATTTATTTTGTTAGAAACTTTTATAGAAGAAGGTAAAGAGATTCAATATCTAAAATATTTTGAGGATTTTAATCTTAAATGGATTCCAGCAATAAGAAATAATAATCAGGGTCGTGCTAGTGGGGGAATTTTATGTGGAATTAAAAATATTACGACAAAAAATCAAATTAAGTATAAAGTTAGTGAAAACAAAGTTATAATAGATTGTTTCATCAACACGAAACATTTACTAATAATCCCAATTTATTTGAATTTTGGTAAATGGAGCCTCGAGTTTGAAGCCTTACAAAGTTTTTTGTTAACACAGGATAATGAAAACATTTTAATAATCGGGGATCTAAACGGTCGGATAGGGGAATTCCAAAACACACCTTTTATGAATTTTGAGCATCTCACGTGCAGAATAAACTCATTTGACAACTGTACAAACTCGAATGGTAATTACTTAATCGAGTTAATTGAGGATTTTGGGTTTTTTGCCTTGAACGGAGTATCAAAAAGTGATAATCTAAGAAACTTTACTTTTATTAGCAGTCAAGGTTGCTCTGTTATCGATTATTGCCTAGCCAAAGGTAACTGGCTTGATGTTGTAAAAGATTTCAACGTTATCCCTGCTAACTATTCATTACATCTTTCCATTTGTGTCTCTTGTGAGTTTAAATCTCAACTAATTCATTTTCAAGAACAAAACGATACCAGTTATTCAAAATTGCGCTGGATTGATAAAAAATATGATATTTATAGGCAAAATCTGAATCAACATTCAATCGATCTTTCGCTATCGTTTGAGAATACAATCGATGAATCAACTAGGTCTATTATTACAACCATAAGAGAGTCAAGTGTCACCTACTCAGTAAACAGAGGCATTTTTTACAAGTGCAGCTGGTATAATGATGCCTGTAGAAAAAGCAGAGAAATATCTTTTAAATGGTTGAAACTCTTTAGGAAAACTAACAACTCAGCCTTGAAATATCTTTATCTGCAGTCGAATAATACTTATAAAAACCTATGCCTCTAAAAAAAACAACAATATGTGTGAGTGTGAGTAAGTGAGGTCGAAGATTTTAAATGCTCCTGTTTATTTAAAGTCTTACTCTTTATCTCAAAGTGAAAAATGTTTGTTTACATTAATTCTAATAAACAGTCTAAAATCTAATAAACAATCTAAAACAATCAGTCAAATCCTTTAAAGTATTTTAAAAAGTAGGATTAATAAATTCATTTAAGTTTCGCATGGTCAGAACCAGAAGCCATCTTCTTCTTTGCCTGTGTGAGTAAATTGTATATGCTATCAAAACGAAAATTGGGGGAAATATCTCCATCTAAGCCCCCCACAAGCAAAAAATCTACCCCACGAAAACGTAATCTCAATAAAAACACAAATATGAGCACTTTATCTTAAATTAACGAAATCAAATCTATTGTTGATGGCTGCCTCACAGAACATTTGAAAAATTATGATTTGTTGTATTGACCAATTTTAGTTTTATATTGAGGGTGGAAAATTTAGTTTTCCGTCGGCTATTTGGTCACTTTATTTTTGTAAAGAAAACAAATTCTTTAACTTATCCCGACGTTTCGGCAAGGATTGTTTAACAGTATATTAAACTTACATTCAAACTTGAATGTAAGTTTAATATACTGTTTGTTATAATTGTTGTGCATACTTATAAGTTTATCTATTTCTGTTTTCATAAAATAAAGTTCCCCTGAAGAAGGCAACAATCCTTGCCGAAACGTCGGGATAAGTTAAAGAATTTGTTTTCTTTACAAAAATAAAGTGACCAAATAGCCGACGGAAAACTAAATTTTCCACCCTCAACATTTGAAAAATATTTCAACTAAAGATGACATATGTGCTATCTCCGTTGAAATACAGGTCTTGCGGTCTCAAAATGAACACCTTACGGGACGCTTAGCTGCTGTTGAAAGCTATTGTGAAACGCTTGAAAACAATTGGAATTTTTACACGAAAAATCGCATGAGGAAATGGTTGTATTGCATTTGCCCCCAGATGAGAAAACTGACAAGGATAGTCAAGCAAAACAAACTTGTCTAAGCCTTCTCGATATAGATGTTAATACACAATTGAAGCACAACAATAAAACTACAATGATATTAAAGTTCAGTGACAAAGCAACTGCACAAAAAATCTTAAATGCTGCACCTAAGTTAAAAGGTACCGGAGTTGTGGTTCACGGAGAACAATCTTTTATTTACCGGAAGAAAAGGAAAACACTTTTTGAACTGAAATCGAAGCTTCTTGAGAGGTACCCGAATATCCTAATGCAAATTAGGGGATCGAAATTAAAAATATCCGATTTCGTATTTTCCTACGATTCTTTACGAGGTCTACGAATAAAAACAAACGATGAACTGTCATTTATCAAAATAACCTTCGGAGAGGATGCAATGTGCTTTTTTGATGTAAACGTCAAAAACAATTCCAATACGCTTAGGAAGCCATCTATAAGTCACAAAAGCATAGATCAACATGGTTCGGGTCCAGGATTAGCTCAACGTCATAAATCAACCTAGCATTCAGATGCCGTCTGCCACAATAATTCGATTTCTTTAAATTTGTTTAATTTAAATATTTGTTGCTATAATTTTACAGGTCTTAAAAACAAATTATTAGTGCCAGAATTTTTTAAGTTCATTTTAAACTATGATTTATTTATTTTGTTAGAAACTTTTATAGAAGAAGGTAAAGAGATTCAATATCTAAAATATTTTGAGGGTTTTAATCTTAAATGGATTCCAGCAATAAGAAATAATAATCAGGGTCGTGCTAGTGGGGGAATTTTATGTGGAATTAAAAATATTACGACAAAAAATCAAATTAAGTATAAAGTTAGTGAAAACAAAGTTATAATAGATTGTTTCATCAACACGAAACATTTACTAATAATCCCAATTTATTTGAATTTTGGTAAATGGAGCCTCGAGTTTGAAGCCTTACAAAGTTTTTTGTTAACACAGGATAATGAAAACATTTTAATAATCGGGGATCTAAACGGTCGGATAGGGGAATTCCAAAACACACCTTTTATGAATTTTGAGCATCTCACGTGCAGAATAAACTCATTTGATAACTGTACAAACTCGAATGGTAATTACTTAATCGAGTTAATTGGAATTTTGGGTTTTTTGCCTTGAACGGAGTATCAAAAAGTGATAATCTAAGAAACTTTACTTTTATTAGCAGTCAAGGTTGCTCTGTTATCGATTATTGCCTAGCCAAAGGTAACTGGCTTGATGTTGTAAAAGATTTCAACGTTATCCCTGCTAACTATTCATTACATCTTTCCATTTGTGTCTCTTGTGAGTTTAAATCTCAACTAATTCATTTTCAAGAACAAAACGATACCAGTTATTCAAAATTGCGCTGGATTGATAAAAAATATGATATTTATAGGCAAAATCTGAATCAACATTCAATCGATCTTTCGCTATCGTTTGAGAATACAATCGATGAATCAACTAGGTCTATTATTACAACCATAAGAGAGTCAAGTGTCACCTACTCAGTAAACAGAGGCATTTTTTACAAGTGCAGCTGGTATAATGATGCCTGTAGAAAAAGCAGAGAAATATCTTTTAAATGGTTGAAACTCTTTAGGAAAACTAACAACTCAGCCTTGAAATATCTTTATATGCAGTCGAATAATACTTATAAAAACCTATGCCTCTAAAAAAAACAAAAATATGTGCAAAAATAGCTCTTAATATGATTCAATGCAGGGATGCTAAAGAATTCTGGAAAAATGTACGAATTTTAGGTAACCGAAACAGATCGAATGTTTTTCCAATCAGTATCGACATGATGGGCTCATATTTCGAAAAACTTACAAAAGTAGATCCTAACCAATTGTAACCGAATTCGAATGATTTTAAATAAATTTTGCTACACGTACATGGCGATGGCGAACGTCGGATTGTCGGAATGAAATTTAAAGGCAATGGGTGTACTTTAGCTTTTGATTATTATTTTATTAACAAAAAATTAGGGATGAGAATGAGAAAGACAGCATATGCTATCGTAGCTTTTGCTCTGTCTTCCCTTTCAACGAATGGGGAAAATGGGGAATGCATTAAATTGGAATAGACATATGTTCCTACCTACGATCTAAATGATCGTAAAGTGCTGGTCTCGTTCGTTCATGATGACCAAAAGCGCCACCTATGTGTGAAAGAAATAAAGGCCATATTATGTCCCAAAGGAAGGAAACCAAAACTTTCTTTCTCTGAGAGGCGACCTTTCATCCGGTGACAGGTTAATATGCAAGTGAAGAAAATATGATAGTTCTTTCGATTGTCAACCAGCAAAGAGCAAGTTAGTGTCACAGTAAATAATAGCACTCACATTGAAATGTTATACAGTATACACATATCACTAATTTATACAGTATACCCTTATCGCTAATTAACCCTTAATTCCAAAATAATTTCAAATACAAAAAAAAAGGGAAAAATCAAAATCACTAAGAAAATCCGTAACAAGGATTCGGTAATAATTAGCTGGCGTTTGCTTAACACCGGCTTAAAGATCCTTAGTCGTTGGGGTAAGACTGCAAATTTATACATACATATATATATCATAGATATATCATAACCTTTCACAGAAGATCATCTGAAAATTATAAATTCAGAAAGTACGACAAATACATACATACGTGAGTCGACGACGTCGTCGGCTCAATCAAGAAAATTTGTATTGACCTTCAAAAGTACCTACGAGGCAGCTCTGGTAATACTCAACTTGGCAGAACATCACCCTAGTTTAAGGAGCTGCAGTAGCTAAGGGGCTAAGACCATTTCCCCTCATCTCCGCTCGCAGACAAAGACAATTTTTTTCTATTCATATTTTGTTTTTTTTTTTTATAGCGTTGTAAAAGTTTTGTTTATCGATTGAGTAATTGCTAATTAAATTTAAACTAAAATTAGAGTGAAAAGTTGCTTTAAAGTTTAAACTCAAGGTTTTTTTTTTGGTCAAGTGCTGTAGGATTCTCCAAAAGTGTATATGTATGTAAGCTAAGCGAGTGATTGCATATGTAGTGCATATAATATTGAATTTCGTCGATACCGGAAGCAGTGGCCACAGCGGAAGGAGAAATCGGTGAGTGTTTAATACATACTTAATTTATTTTATTTCCTTGCTGGTAGTTATACATATATATATACACAATAATTCGGTCAATACCTACTATTTCATTCAATTAAGAGAATTGGAAAGCATCAAATGGAGTTTAGGCTTTAACAGCAACCAAGTTGCCACTTTAATTTAATATTAAACTAATTTTATTTAAGTTCATATACACAATTTTTTTTATTCAATTTTATCGATAGTCCAGGCGATAGGGTTTCCTTCGTTTGAAAGATTATGTTTTTCTTTTTTTAAATTAATTATTTTTTTTTATAATGAATTAAATTGTGAATAAAATTTAAAATGAATATGAGTTAGATATTTTGCTTGAAAGGGAAAGGGGAGAAAGATGAAGAGGAGTGAAAGTATGGGAAAGTAAGTAAGGATAAAGGGGTTATTTCAGCGAAAGGAATAACCAGGTAGGGAGGGTATCGGATCAAACGTTTTCTCGCGCACGACTCCACCTAGTGCTAAAGCTGGTAATTTTATTTTTTTTGTTAACGAGGAGTCCTACGAACCACACCACGAGCTAGCAGGGATATGCCAGCAAGGACAGGCCAAGAAAACCCGTTACAAAAATGGCGCCCAACGTGTTGTTCACTATCGGCAGATGGTGAAAAAGAATTGTTCTAAAGCCACTTCATTTTTTTTTATTTTTTCTTTTATTATTTTTTTCATACATTCTTTTTTTTAATTTTTGTTCAAATATTTTTGAAAGCAAGATTTTTATGAGTCCCGGTTATTGAAGTAAAGTTTTGGTCCCGCGTTGCCACTAGGAAAAGGCTTTCATGAAGATAAATTAATCAGAATTTATTTATTTTCCGAGTCGTTGGTTAGATTGCTGAAAAGTAAGATTCCAACTAGCAGGAAATGAAAATATAATCTTCATTATCATCGGAATGGAAGAAGTCCCGTTGATGCAAACTGCGTTTACGGTTGTCCTTCCAGATATGCATACATTTTTTTTTTGGGTTTTCATAACCTTCACTGATAAAAGTTTTTTTTCGGTCAGTTGATGACATGATGTCCCAAATTGTAACACTAACTTTAGATTCAATAGTAAATTTCGTAATTAATCATTAGTTTATTTTAATTTTGCTTGCTACATTTTTTTTATCGGCTTTAAGAACATAGATTACTTTCCTTATTTTCGCATATCCTTCTCGAATCAGAAATCTCATCTTTCCCTTCAACTTTAATGATATATTTCAAAAACAGTTTCCATAACTTTAAACAACCAATGATTTGGTGATTTTAATACCATTTAAGAGCCATAATACATTACATTTTTGTTGCATGTTATTCGAAAATTGCATAATATTCAAATACATGTTCATAATTTAATTGATTTTTTTTATTGAAGATATATTTTTTTTATAAGACAACATTTTCAAGAACATTGTTTTATGCAGAGTGGAATTTTTGGGCTTAATGTTCATTGTTTTATATTTGTTTAGGAAAACATTTGTTTTTGCCTGACTCACACTCTAGGTAGTATGAATAGAAAACCAAGGGTATCAATAATTCACGACGATTTAGAAACAATAAATTCCCATTCAGAAGCCGTTTTTGAGGCCTTCTGTCAAAGATTTAACAATACCATTGATCGTTTTAATCTCGATACATCATTTAGTTTTTCGGAAAATTTGCAATCCATAGTGTCAGAAGCTAGTTCTTCAATCATGGCAGAAAATGATGAACAAAACGGAAACCCAAATTTAGGGGAAGACGATTTTCAAGATGCTTCACAGGAAGGTCAAAGGGAAATCAACCCTGATGCAAATGCAGAAAACCCCATAGGTCCACAGGTTCCAGATAGAGTTGAAGAGTTGGCATCTAGAATTGAAAGAAGTTTAACACAAAACCAAATAAAGTTTTTCCAAGGCCTAGATTATTTTATGGGTAAGGTTGTTGATAAACTGGAAAACCTTAACCTAGGGCAAGCCCGGCCAAGTTTGTCTAATCAGAACTATGTCACAGCTAGGGAGAATGGAATCCCGGATATTCCAGAGTCGAGGTTATCGGCAACCTCATCAAATTTAAGTACATCGAGGGCTTTTTTTTTTTTTTTTTTTTTTAATTCAAATTTTATTCAATATTAACTTATATCTACTTACATGCTAACAAAATTCAGAAAACTAGCCTAACTAATAATACTTAAATTTAACTTACTGGCCCTAAACGGGCGCTCTAAGGAATTCATGATTTCTTAAATTAATGCCTTTCGGCCTATGAACATCGAGGGCTTGTAGATTAGATAGGTGGCACATTAGCTATGATGGTAGTGACATTGTGTCTGACTTTCTTTTCAAAATCGATATGATGCAAGAGGTATCCTCATATAGCGATGAGCAGCTGAAACAAAACTTCCATATTTTGTTGACTGGTAGACCGAATAAGTGGTATTGGTCATTTTTAAAGAAAAATCCTCGAGCGAAATTCGCAGACCTAAAAGCGGCAATGGTAAAAGAATTTGGTCGAGTTGAAACCGATATAGAAATATGTATGAAATTACTAACACGCAAACAAGGGGTTAAGGAGACATTCGACGAATTCTATGTCTCAATATTAAGTCTTAACGACCGTCTCAAAGAACCATATGACGATAGGAAACTGGTTGATGTCATCCGTAACAACGTAAAGGACAAATTAGGTGAATTGTTATTGGCAGCTGAAATTAAAAGTCTTGAAGCGTTGCGAGTCAAAGCCAGACAAGCCGAAAGATTTTTAAGTAAGCGAGCTTCAGTTCAAAGAAACGTTCATGAATTATCCGTTGAAAGTGAGTCACCAGAATTTAATCAGCAAGGTGAAGAGATCGCAGCTTTTTCAGGTCGCAAACCTTTTTCTACAGCAAACTGTGTGTGCTGGAACTGCGATCTTAAAGGCCATGCCTACCTGATGGTCGAATGTATGCAAACGTTATTTTAAATGACGTAGCCGTTTTTGGACTATTGGATAGTCTTAGGAAACAATTGCAGAGAGTTCGTTGAGAAAATTAGAGCTACTGTGTACCCTTATAAGAATTTCGTTCGAACAGCTGATGGAAATTCGCATGACATAGTAGGTTATTGCAAACTAGCCACTCAGTATAACGGTATCACTAAGTTAATTACATTTTATCTTATTCCTAATTTATCCCAAAATCTTTACCTGAGAATAAATTTCTGGAAAGAATTTAATCTTATGCCTCAGTTAAGTGAGTTGCATCATGATGGTCAGGTGAATGATGAGGAAGGAGATGTCAAGGAAGAAGCGAAATTCGTTCAGCTCACTCAGGAGCAAAGTTTTCAATTGGAAAAAGTTAAAACTCTTTTCCCAAATTTCGTTAACCTAGGATTAGGAAAAACTAATTTAGCTTGCCATACAATCGACACGGGAAATGCCTGTCCGATTAAATCGAAACATTACCCATTATCTCCGGTTCGGCAACAGGAAGTCTACAAGGAATTAGACAGAATGTTAGATCTGGATGTAATCGAAGTAAGCAACTCACCTTGGAGTTGCCCAGTAGTTTTGGTACGAAAGCCTGGTAAGGTTCGCCTTCGCCTGGACTTTCGAAAAGTAAATGCCGTAACGATAAAAGACGCGCATATTTTACCACACGTCGAAGGATTGCTGAGTCGCTTCAGGGACACACACTTTGTCACGAAGATAGACCTCAAGGATGCATATTGGCAAATCCCATTGGACCCTAAATCGCGAGAAAAAACGGCTTTCGCGGTACCCGGAAGACCGCTTTACCAATTTAAAGTAATGCCATTTGGTTTAAGTAATGCAGGTCAAACTATGTGCAGGGTAATAGACCAAGTAATTCCGAGTCGTCTTCGTGACAACGTGTTTGTTTACCTGGACGATTTATTAATATGCAATTCCGACTTTGACACACATTTACGTGTTCTGAAAGAGGTTGCTGCTTGTCTTCGCCAAGCGAACCTTACCATAAATATTCAAAAGAGTAAGTTTTGCATGAGTGAGATTAAGTTTCTAGGTTTTATTGTCGGTCAAGGCACCCTTAAAACAAATCCCGACAAAATCAACACAATGGTCAACTTCCCAATTCCGAACACCGTAAAACAAGTCAGAAGATTTTTAGGTCTAACCGGCTGGTATCAGAGGTTTATCCGAGGTTATGCGGATTTGACTGCGCCACTAACCGATTGCCTTAGAAAAAAAGCTAACCATAAGTTTGAGTTAACTCAAGAAGCTTTAGAAAGTTTTAATAAGCTAAAAGCTGCTGTTTCTACGCATCCAGTGTTGTCGGAACCAGATTTTGAAAAACCATTTTTTATTCAATGCGATGCGTCTTCTAATGGAGTCGGTGGCATTTTGTTTCAGTTGGATCAAAACGACAATGAGAGGCCGATCGCGTTCATGTCAAAGAAGCTGAACAAGGCCCAGAAAAACTATACCGTAACTGAACAGGAATGCCTTGCAGCAGTGCAAAGTATAAGAAAATTCAGGCCCTATGTTGATGGACTACCTTTTACGGTAATTACGGACCATTCAAGTCTTAAATGGTTGATGTCCATGAAGGACTTATCAGGAAGACTAGCCAGATGGAGTCTGGAACTTCAACCGTATAATTTTTCCATCGAACATCGGAAAGGAGCCCTCAACATAGTACCTGATTGCTTGTCTCGCATGGAGTTGGAGGAGTTTTCGGCGAAAGTTACGGTAGAAGTTAATGGGTTGGATGAGGATTCTTTGACATGGACCGGTGGCGAAATCGATCTCGAGTCAGTCGAATTTGATTCGCAACAATATGACCAGTTGAGAAAAAACATCCTTGAAAACCAACATGCGCTTCCAGACCTAGTGGTTTCAGGGAAATTCATCTACAAGCGTATACGGTTTAGAACGGGTGATATAAATGAAGAGGATTCACTGTGGCGTCTCTGGTTGCCGGATACACTCATTGACGAATGCATTAAACTCGCTCATAACACAAAACTTAGTTGCGAAAACTTATGCGCGTATCCGAGACAAGTATTATTGGCCTAAGATGGCGAAAGACATTAAAACGTATGTAAGCACATGTGAAATCTGCAAAATGGTCAAGGCACCAAATTCGATTTTACGCCCACCCATCATGCGACAAACCGTAACCGAAAGACCAATGCAACGGCTTTATATTGATTTTCTTGCTCCGTACCCTCGAACGAAAAGAGGAAATTTATTCGTCTTTATTGTAGTCGATCACTACACCAAATTTGTTTTTTTGAAAGCAATGCCGAAAGCAACCTCGGCTAGGGTCGTGCAGTTCCTAGAATCGGAAATATTTCACACTTTCGGGACCCCCGAGCATATACATTCGGACAACGGACGTCAATTCACGTCCAACGATTTCAGAAACTTCTTGTCTAACTACGGTGTTAACCATGTACGAACGGCGGTATATTCCCCTCAGGCAAATATTTCCGAAAGAGTAAACCGGAGTCTCCTGAGCAAACTTAGAGTCTTAATATCCAAAGAGCAAGACGATTGGGACACGCACCTGTCCAGTGTAGCATGCTCCTTGCGATCGGACATGCACGATTCTTTAGGATGTCAGCCGTACTTTGCTTTATTCGGTCAAAATATGGTTACTCACGGAAGTACCTATAAAATACTTCGAAACCTGAATGCTCTAGGAGACCCAGCAATGCTCGTTTTGCCTAACGTACCGAAAACAGCCCTAGTTAGACTGAAGTTGTCCGATAATTTGCTCAGGGCACACGTTAAGTCCAAGAATTCGTATAACTCTAGATCAAAACAAGTGACTTACCAAGAAGGGCAGGAGGTATTTCATCGAAACTTTGCCCAAAGTAATTTTGTGCCTGGCATTAACGCAAAATTGCTTCCTAAGTTCCTGAAGTCCCGGGTGAAAAAAGTCATTGGCAATTGCATGTATGAACTTGAGTCGCGATCAGGTAAGCCCTTGGGCATTTTCCATGCGAAAGACATGCGCCAATGATTTTCCTGAAAACAAACCTGAAAGAAAAAAAAAAGAACATCACAAAGTATCGATCTAATGTTTTCCAGTTAAAAGCATAAATAAGAACGTAAGAATACTTATCTGACTGACAACTGCCCGGCTAGTAAATGGGTTCACGCCCCACATTGTGTCTGGCTAGAATTAATTTGATTTTAGTTGCGGCATAGATGTTTGAATCAAAATCAATAATACACGGTTGTAATAAAAATCATGTGAACTGTTGCAAAGCTAAGAAAATGACATAAACTCTTTGTATTAATTATTACTAGGGGTAACGAAATCGGTGCGCGATTAAGGAAATGTTTTTTTTTGTTTTATGTGTTGTTTATATTTTATAAACATCAAAATAGTGCGAATTACCGACGGCATATCATAAATTCAATTCAATATTAACGATATTGAAACTTGTCAAACGGTACCAACCGAAAACACTATATTTGTGTTTTGTTTACATTTTTTTTTTACATCCCGGTATTGATAGCGGACTAAGAATAGCTGTAAGTAGCGTTGGACGGAATGTAGGAACGTTAATTTCAAAACAAATCATTTCATTCACTGGGTGGGGACAAGGGACAACACTATAATATGGGTTAGCACCGTTAGCTTTCACACATGAATATGCAATTCAACGCACAATTTGGCGTGGAATTTGAGATATTCGTATCCAGCAATTTGCTTTTGATTTCACTATTCACCTTCACAGCACTAACTTCCCGAATTTCCTGATCGACACGACACTAAAATACGTGGGTTCATTTGCATATTTCAGGCAAGATTTGCCTGAAAAATGCAAAGCCCTGTAACCGAATTCGAATGATTTTAAATAAATTTTGCTACACGTACATGGCGATGGCGACCGTCGGATTGTCGGAATGAAACTGAAAGGCAATGGGTGTACTTTAGCTTTTGATTATTATTTTATTAACAAAAAATTAGGGATGAGAATGAGAAAGACAGCATATGCTATCGTAGCTTTTGCTCTGTCTTCCCTTTCAACGAATGGGGAAAATGGGGAATGCATTAAATTGGAATGGACATATGTTCCTACCTACGATCTAAATGATCGTAAAGTGCTGGACTCGTTCGTTCATGATGACCAAAAGCGCCACCTATGTGTGAAAGAAATAAAGGCCATAATATGTCCCAAAGGAAGGAAACCAAAACTTTCTTTCTCTGAGAGGCGACCTTTCATCCGGTGACAGGTTAATATGCAAGTGAAGAAAATATGATAGTTCTTTCGATTGTCAACCAGCAAAGAGCAAGTTAGTGTCACAGTAAATAATAGCACTCACATTGAAAGGTTATACAGTATACACATATCACTAATTTATACAGTATACCCTTATCGCTAATTAACCCTTAATTCCAAAAAAATTTCAAATACAAAAAAAAAGGGAAAAATCAAAATCACTAAGAAAATCCGTAACAAGGATTCGGTAATAATTAGCTGGCGTTTGCTTAACACCTGCTTTAAGATCCTTAGTCGTTGGGGTAAGACTGCAAATTTATACATACATATATATATCATAGATATATCATAACCTTTCACAGAAGATCATCTGAAAATTATAAATTCAGAAAGTACGACAAATACATACATACGTGAGTCGACGACGTCGTCGGCTCAATCAAGAAAATTTTTATTGACCTTCAAAAGTACCTACGAGGCAGCTCTGGTAATACTCAACTTGGCAGAACATCACCCTAGTTTAAGGAGCTGCAGTAGCTAAGGGGCTAAGACCATTTCCCCTCATCTCCGCTCGCAGACAAAGACAATTTTTTTCTATTCATATTTTGTTTTTTTTTTGTATAGCGTTGTAAAAGTTTTGTTTATCGATTGAGTAATTGCTAATTAAATTTAAATTAAAATTAGAGTGAAAAGTTGCTTTAAAGTTTAAACTCAAGGTTTTTTTTTTGGTCAAGTGCTGTAGGATTCTCCAAAAGTGTATATGTATGTAAGCTAAGCGAGTGATTGCATATGTAGTGCATATAATATTGAATTTCGTCGATACCGGAAGCAGTGGCCACAGCGGAAGGAGAAATCGGTGAGTGTTTAATACATACTTAATTTATTTTATTTCCTTGCTGGTAGTTATACATATATATATACACAATAATTCGGTCAATACCTACTATTTCATTCAATTAAGAGAATTGGAAAGCATCAAATGGAGTTTAGGCTTTAACAGCAACCAAGTTGCCACTTTAATTTAATATTAAACTAATTTTATTTAAGTTCATATACACAATTTTTTTTATTCAATTTTATCGATAGTCCAGGCGATAGGGTTTCCTTCGTTTGAAAGATTATGTTTTTCTTTTTTTAAATTAATTATTTTTTTTTATAATGAATTAAATTGTGAATAAAATTTAAAATGAATATGAGTTAGATATTTTGCTTGAAAGGGAAAGGGGAGAAAGATGAAGAGGAGTGAAAGTATGGGAAAGTAAGTAAGGATAAAGGGGTTATTTCAGCGAAAGGAATAACCAGGTAGGGAGGGTATCGGATCAAACGTTTTCTCGCGCACGACTCCACCTAGTGCTAAAGCTGGTAATTTTATTTTTTTTGTTAACGAGGAGTCCTACGAACCACACCACGAGCTAGCAGGGATATGCCAGCAAGGACAGGCCAAGAAAACCCGTTACAAAAATGGCGCCCAACGTGTTGTTCACTATCGGCAGATGGTGAAAAAGAATTGTTCTAAAGCCACTTCATTTTTTTTTATTTTTTCTTTTATTATTTTTTTCATACATTCTTTTTTTTAATTTTTGTTCAAATATTTTTGAAAGCAAGATTTTTATGAGTCCCGGTTATTGAAGTAAAGTTTTGGTCCCGCGTTGCCACTAGGAAAAGGCTTTCATGAAGATAAATTAATCAGAATTTATTTATTTTCCGAGTCGTTGGTTAGATTGCTGAAAAGTAAGATTCCAACTAGCAGGAAATGAAAATATAATCTTCATTATCATCGGAATGGAAGAAGTCCCGTTGATGCAAACTGCGTTTACGGTTGTCCTTCCAGATATGCATACATTTTTTTTTTGGGTTTTCATAACCTTCACTGATAAAAGTTTTTTTTCGGTCAGTTGATGACATGATGTCCCAAATTGTAACACTAACTTTAGATTCAATAGTAAATTTCGTAATTAATCATTAGTTTATTTTAATTTTGCTTGCTACATTTTTTTTATCGGCTTTAAGAACATAGATTACTTTCCTTATTTTCGCATATCCTTCTCGAATCAGAAATCTCATCTTTCCCTTCAACTTTAATGATATATTTCAAAAACAGTTTCCATAACTTTAAACAACCAATGATTTGGTGATTTTAATACCATTTAAGAGCCATAATACATTACATTTTTGTTGCATGTTATTCGAAAATTGCATAATATTCAAATACATGTTCATAATTTAATTGATTTTTTTTATTGAAGATATATTTTTTTTATAAGACAACATTTTCAAGAACATTGTTTTATGCAGAGTGGAATTTTTGGGCTTAATGTTCATTGTTTTATATTTGTTTAGGAAAACATTTGTTTTTGCCTGACTCACACTCTAGGTAGTATGAATAGAAAACCAAGGGTATCAATAATTCACGACGATTTAGAAACAATAAATTCCCATTCAGAAGCCGTTTTTGAGGCCTTCTGTCAAAGATTTAACAATACCATTGATCGTTTTAATCTCGATACATCATTTAGTTTTTCGGAAAATTTGCAATCCATAGTGTCAGAAGCTAGTTCTTCAATCATGGCAGAAAATGATGAACAAAACGGAAACCCAAATTTAGGGGAAGACGATTTTCAAGATGCTTCACAGGAAGGTCAAAGGGAAATCAACCCTGATGCAAATGCAGAAAACCCCATAGGTCCACAGGTTCCAGATAGAGTTGAAGAGTTGGCATCTAGAATTGAAAGAAGTTTAACACAAAACCAAATAAAGTTTTTCCAAGGCCTAGATTATTTTATGGGTAAGGTTGTTGATAAACTGGAAAACCTTAACCTAGGGCAAGCCCGGCCAAGTTTGTCTAATCAGAACTATGTCACAGCTAGGGAGAATGGAATCCCGGATATTCCAGAGTCGAGGTTATCGGCAACCTCATCAAATTTAAGTACATCGAGGGCTTTTTTTTTTTTTTTTTTTTTTAATTCAAATTTTATTCAATATTAACTTATATCTACTTACATGCTAACAAAATTCAGAAAACTAGCCTAACTAATAATACTTAAATTTAACTTACTGGCCCTAAACGGGCGCTCTAAGGAATTCATGATTTCTTAAATTAATGCCTTTCGGCCTATGAACATCGAGGGCTTGTAGATTAGATAGGTGGCACATTAGCTATGATGGTAGTGACATTGTGTCTGACTTTCTTTTCAAAATCGATATGATGCAAGAGGTATCCTCATATAGCGATGAGCAGCTGAAACAAAACTTCCATATTTTGTTGACTGGTAGACCGAATAAGTGGTATTGGTCATTTTTAAAGAAAAATCCTCGAGCGAAATTCGCAGACCTAAAAGCGGCAATGGTAAAAGAATTTGGTCGAGTTGAAACCGATATAGAAATATGTATGAAATTACTAACACGCAAACAAGGGGTTAAGGAGACATTCGACGAATTCTATGTCTCAATATTAAGTCTTAACGACCGTCTCAAAGAACCATATGACGATAGGAAACTGGTTGATGTCATCCGTAACAACGTAAAGGACAAATTAGGTGAATTGTTATTGGCAGCTGAAATTAAAAGTCTTGAAGCGTTGCGAGTCAAAGCCAGACAAGCCGAAAGATTTTTAAGTAAGCGAGCTTCAGTTCAAAGAAACGTTCATGAATTATCCGTTGAAAGTGAGTCACCAGAATTTAATCAGCAAGGTGAAGAGATCGCAGCTTTTTCAGGTCGCAAACCTTTTTCTACAGCAAACTATGTGTGCTGGAACTGCGATCTTAAAGGCCATGCCTACCATTTTTACCCTTCACAAGAAAGAAAGCTATTTTGCTTCTTGTGCGGTGCAAAAGGGGTGACCTCGATTGAATGTGGCAGACATTCGGAAAACCAAATGAGGGACGAAGGGAAGAGCGGGGGAATTCGTTCCTACAAGAACAAGCCCGATCACCCTCAGAAATAGAATCAACATTAAAACCCTACAGCTTCGAAGAGGCTGAACATAATGTCACTCCAATTAAGATCCTGGAGAGACAAACTTCTACCAGCACAGATTTAGAAGAAAACCACCCTGTTAAAATATTCAAACTTAAATCGCTCCATAGTCGTAAGTTGAATTATTATAAAGTTCGAGAACGAATTTTCGGTACGGTTCATAAACCAGTCAATAATCATGTTTTAAAATGTCGTCAAAGATTTCGCAAACGAAGAGAAATAAGAAAGTTGATTGTTGAAACCATAATCTCTTCAAAAACTGATGGTCGAATGTATGCAAACGTTATTTTAAATGACGTAGCCGTTTTTGGACTATTGGATAGTCTTAGGAAACAATTGCAGAGAGTTCGTTGAGAAAATTAGAGCTACTGTGTACCCTTATAAGAATTTCGTTCGAACAGCTGATGGAAATTCGCATGACATAGTAGGTTATTGCAAACTAGCCACTCAGTATAACGGTATCACTAAGTTAATTACATTTTATCTTATTCCTAATTTATCCCAAAATCTTTACCTGAGAATAAATTTCTGGAAAGAATTTAATCTTATGCCTCAGTTAAGTGAGTTGCATCATGATGGTCAGGTGAATGATGAGGAAGGAGATGTCAAGGAAGAAGCGAAATTCGTTCAGCTCACTCAGGAGCAAAGTTTTCAATTGGAAAAAGTTAAAACTCTTTTCCCAAATTTCGTTAACCTAGGATTAGGAAAAACTAATTTAGCTTGCCATACAATCGACACGGGAAATGCCTGTCCGATTAAATCGAAACATTACCCATTATCTCCGGTTCGGCAACAGGAAGTCTACAAGGAATTAGACAGAATGTTAGATCTGGATGTAATCGAAGTAAGCAACTCACCTTGGAGTTGCCCAGTAGTTTTGGTACGAAAGCCTGGTAAGGTTCGCCTTCGCCTGGACTTTCGAAAAGTAAATGCCGTAACGATAAAAGACGCGCATATTTTACCACACGTCGAAGGATTGCTGAGTCGCTTCAGGGACACACACTTTGTCACGAAGATAGACCTCAAGGATGCATATTGGCAAATCCCATTGGACCCTAAATCGCGAGAAAAAACGGCTTTCGCGGTACCCGGAAGACCGCTTTACCAATTTAAAGTAATGCCATTTGGTTTAAGTAATGCAGGTCAAACTATGTGCAGGGTAATAGACCAAGTAATTCCGAGTCGTCTTCGTGACAACGTGTTTGTTTACCTGGACGATTTATTAATATGCAATTCCGACTTTGACACACATTTACGTGTTCTGAAAGAGGTTGCTGCTTGTCTTCGCCAAGCGAACCTTACCATAAATATTCAAAAGAGTAAGTTTTGCATGAGTGAGATTAAGTTTCTAGGTTTTATTGTCGGTCAAGGCACCCTTAAAACAAATCCCGACAAAATCAACACAATGGTCAACTTCCCAATTCCGAACACCGTAAAACAAGTCAGAAGATTTTTAGGTCTAACCGGCTAGTATCAGAGGTTTATCCGAGGTTATGCGGATTTGACCGCGCCACTAACCGATTGCCTTAGAAAAAAAGCTAACCATAAGTTTGAGTTAACTCAAGAAGCTTTAGAAAGTTTTAATAAGCTAAAAGCTGCTGTTTCTACGCATCCAGTGTTGTCGGAACCAGATTTTGAAAAACCATTTTTTATTCAATGCGATGCGTCTTCTAATGGAGTCGGTGGCGTTTTGTTTCAGTTGGATCAAAACGACAATGAGAGGCCGATCGCGTTCATGTCAAAGAAGCTGAACAAGGCCCAGAAAAACTATACCGTAACTGAACAGGAATGCCTTGCAGCAGTGCAAAGTATAAAAAAATTCAGGCCCTATGTTGATGGACTACCATTTACGGTAATTACGGACCATTCAAGTCTTAAATGGTTGATGTCCATGAAGGACTTATCAGGAAGACTAGCCAGATGGAGTCTGGAACTTCAACCGTATAATTTTTCCATCGAACATCGGAAAGGAGCCCTCAACATAGTACCTGATTGCTTGTCTCGCATGGAGTTGGAGGAGTTTTCGGCGAAAGTTACGGTAGAAGTTAATGGGTTGGATGAGGATTCTTTGACATGGACCGGTGGCGAAATCGATCTCGAGTCAGTCGAATTTGATTCGCAACAATATGACCAGTTGAGAAAAAACATCCTTGAAAACCAACATGCGCTTCCAGACCTAGTGGTTTCAGGGAAATTCATCTACAAGCGTATACGGTTTAGAACGGGTGATATAAATGAAGAGGATTCACTGTGGCGTCTCTGGTTGCCGGATACACTCATTGACGAATGCATTAAACTCGCTCATAACACAAAACTTAGTTGCGAAAACTTATGCGCGTATCCGAGACAAGTATTATTGGCCTAAGATGGCGAAAGACATTAAAACGTATGTAAGCACATGTGAAATCTGCAAAATGGTCAAGGCACCAAATTCGATTTTACGCCCACCCATCATGCGACAAACCGTAACCGAAAGACCAATGCAACGGCTTTATATTGATTTTCTTGCTCCGTACCCTCGAACGAAAAGAGGAAATTTATTCGTCTTTATTGTAGTCGATCACTACACCAAATTTGTTTTTTTGAAAGCAATGCCGAAAGCAACCTCGGCTAGGGTCGTGCAGTTCCTAGAATCGGAAATATTTCACACTTTCGGGACCCCCGAGCATATACATTCGGACAACGGACGTCAATTCACGTCCAACGATTTCAGAAACTTCTTGTCTAACTACGGTGTTAACCATGTACGAACGGCGGTATATTCCCCTCAGGCAAATATTTCCGAAAGAGTAAACCGGAGTCTCCTGAGCAAACTTAGAGTCTTAATATCCAAAGAGCAAGACGATTGGGACACGCACCTGTCCAGTGTAGCATGCTCCTTGCGATCGGACATGCACGATTCTTTAGGATGTCAGCCGTACTTTGCTTTATTCGGTCAAAATATGGTTACTCACGGAAGTACCTATAAAATACTTCGAAACCTGAATGCTCTAGGAGACCCGGCAATGCTCGTTTTGCCTAACGTACCGAAACAGCCCTAGTTAGACTGAAGTTGTCCGATAATTTGCTCAGGGCACACGTTAAGTCCAAGAATTCGTATAACTCTAGATCAAAACAAGTGACTTACCAAGAAGGGCAGGAGGTATTTCATCGAAACTTTGCCCAAAGTAATTTTGTGCCTGGCATTAACGCAAAATTGCTTCCTAAGTTCCTGAAGTCCCGGGTGAAAAAAGTCATTGGCAATTGCATGTATGAACTTGAGTCGCGATCAGGTAAGCCCTTGGGCATTTTTCATGCGAAAGACATGCGCCAATGATTTTCCTGAAAACAAACCTGAAAGAAAAAAAAAAGAACATCACAAAGTATCGATCTAATGTTTTCCAGTTAAAAGCATAAATAAGAACGTAAGAATACTTATCTGACTGACAACTGCCCGGCTAGTAAATGGGTTCACGCCCCACATTGTGTCTGGCTAGAATTAATTTGATTTTAGTTGCGGCATAGATGTTTGAATCAAAATCAATAATACACGGTTGTAATAAAAATCATGTGAACTGTTGCAAAGCTAAGAAAATGACATAAACTCTTTGTATTAAACATTACTAGGGGTAACGAAATCGGTGCGCGATTAAGGAAATGTTTTTTTTTGTTTTATGTGTTGTTTATATTTTATAAACATCAAAATAGTGCGAATTACCGACGGCATATCATAAATTCAATTCAATATTAACGATAATGAAACTTGTCAAACGGTACCAACCGAAAACACTATATTTGTGTTTTGTTTACATTTTTTTTTTACATCCCGGTATTGATAGCGGACTAAGAATAGCTGTAAGTAGCGTTGGACGGAATGTAGGAACGTTAATTTCAAAACAAATCATTTCACTCACTGGGTGGGGACAAGGGACAACACTATAATATGGGTTAGCACCGTTAGCTTTCACACATGAATATGCAATTCAACGCACAATTTGGCGTGGAATTTGAGATATTCGTATCCAGCAATTTGCTTTTGATTTCACTATTCACCTTCACAGCACTAACTTCCCGAATTTCCTGATCGACACGACACTAAAATACGTGGGTTCATTTGCATATTTCAGGCAAGATTTGCCTGAAAAATGCAAAGCCCTGTAACCGAATTCGAATGATTTTAAATAAATTTTGCTACACGTACATGGCGATGGCGACCGTCGGATTGTCGGAATGAAACTGAAAGGCAATGGGTGTACTTTAGCTTTTGATTATTATTTTATTAACAAAAAATTAGGGATGAGAATGAGAAAGACAGCATATGCTATCGTAGCTTTTGCTCTGTCTTCCCTTTCAACGAATGGGGAAAATGGGGAATGCATTAAATTGGAATGGACATATGTTCCTACCTACGATCTAAATGATCGTAAAGTGCTGGACTCGTTCGTTCATGATGACCAAAAGCGCCACCTATGTGTGAAAGAAATAAAGGCCATAATATGTCCCAAAGGAAGGAAACCAAAACTTTCTTTCTCTGAGAGGCGACCTTTCATCCGGTGACAGGTTAATATGCAAGTGAAGAAAATATGATAGTTCTTTCGATTGTCAACCAGCAAAGAGCAAGTTAGTGTCACAGTAAATAATAGCACTCACATTGAAAGGTTATACAGTATACACATATCACTAATTTATACAGTATACCCTTATCGCTAATTAACCCTTAATTCCAAAAAAATTTCAAATACAAAAAAAAAGGGAAAAATCAAAATCACTAAGAAAATCCGTAACAAGGATTCGGTAATAATTAGCTGGCGTTTGCTTAACACCTGCTTTAAGATCCTTAGTCGTTGGGGTAAGACTGCAAATTTATACATACATATATATATCATAGATATATGTAGGGGGAGGGAAAGGGAATAAATTAAATTAAAGCGTTTGTTTAATTTTAAGTAATTTTAATTCACTTTAGTATTAAAAATGTAATTATAATTAAAATTGAATTAAGATATTAGAAAAATATAAAAAAAAAGATAATGATAGTTTAGCTTGACTTTAACTTGACTTTGACTTGACTTTCCGTTTGACTTTACTTTTACTTTACTTGACTTTACTTTTTTGAATAATTGCTAATTGCGTTAAGTTTTATCTTTATAGTCTAGTTAGTTGTACATTTTGAATTTTAGAAATGGAATGAATTGGAAATAAATATTATTTGAATGCTAATAGTGTACATGTGCAAAGTTTGGTTTTTATTTAGGATGTTTAAGATATGTAGTCATCCTACATTCGGCCATCCTTCTTGTCGGCTGCCTCAGACGAACAGTCATCTTTGGTAAGGTTTCTTCATCGCTAAAATTTCGTAACATCTTCATCACTGTCTTCGGAATCATTTTCATCACTTTCACTGTCATCTTCATTTCGCCAGGGCTTCATAAAGTCAGCGGAGGACGAGGTAGAATTTGGTCCCTCGTGAACTCCCACTTTACGAACTTCATATCGGTCGTTTCGCTTGACTTTAACGACTTCATACGGGCCTAAGTATAATGGATACAGCTTAGTTCCGGGTGCAAATTGAGTTTTCTTTATCGCAACCAGATCGCCCATTTTGTATTGCGTAGCAGCTTTTCTCTTTCGGTTATAGCCTTTTCGATTTTCTTCTTGGACCTTCGCAATTTGTTCTTTAGCTTGGCTTCGCATCTCCTTCCTTTTGTCTTCGAATTCTTCGATAAGTAGCTCTTCCATCAGTTGCTTCAATTCAATATTCTCCGCACATTTCATACGAACTCCGAACATTAACTCAAATGGAGTTTTGTTTGTGCTTCGATTCACTGTTGAGTTCAAGATTCTTTGCAGTCCTGGAACATGCTTGAACCACTTATCAGGAGCATCTACTGACATTTTCGTCAACATTTCAATGATAGTCCTGTTGACTCTCTCCACCTGTCCATTTCCGCGAGCAACCCCTGTAGTCACCAGTGAATGGTTGATCTTTCGTTCTTCGCAATACTCCTTAAATAGATTAGAGGTAAAGGCAGAACCTCTGTCCGTGATGACTCTCACTGGATCACCAAAAATCTCACTCTGGAACAACATCTTCTTCACAACTTCTTCAGCACCCGTAGACTTTACCGGAAATATCCAAGTAAACTTGGAAAAAGCATCGACGATAACCAACAAATGTTTGTAGCTTTTTGCTGTCGAATTCATAGGACCAAGATGATCAAGATGATACGTATGGAGTGGAGTATCAAATTTTTCAATTGGGTTGAGTAAACACTCCTGCTTTCCACTCTTTCTCGCTCCAAGGATACATGGTATACAATTCGCAATCACTTGTTTAATTTTCGAAGACATGTTTGGTATACAAAAATCTTTTCTCGCCAAAACTTCGACCTTCCTTGCATTCATGTGACCTTGCTCGTGTATGCCTCGCAGTACTTCTCTTTGTAGCTTCTTTGGAACAACCAGAGAATAATCACCTTCAACAAATTTGTAAAGAACACCGCTGCGCATAACAAAATCTTCATGCTCTTGATGTTTCAAGATATTTGATATCAGCAAACAAAACTCATCCGTTTCTTGCGCTTTTCTAACGCGATGTAAAACACCATCTTCTACCCTCATTATTGCAGGAAATCGACTAAGCGCGTCTACGTGCCTCATCGATGTACCAGCTCTGTGAAGGACTTCGCAGTTAAAATCTTGCAGAAATATTGCCCACCTGGCAACTCTCGTACATAGCTCCTTCTTCCTCATAGTAGCTGTAAACGCCTTACAGTCTGTAAATATTTTGAATGGTATTCCCAAAAGATATACCCTTAACTTCTGCAAACACTTTACAATTGCCAAAACTTCTTGTTCGTAGCTGGTAAAATTGCTTTCAGATTTCGACGACTTGTAACTTATGTAAAAAACAGGATGCATTTCATTATCATTGTGCCTTTGAAGTAGGACACCTCCGTATCCAATCTTACTCGCGTCTGTATGAAGCTCCGTTTCTAACCCTGGATTGTAGAGCTTCAAAACTGGATCTTTGCATAAAGCATCCTTCAAATTTTGGAAAGCTTCAACTTGGCTTGGACCAAAACAAAATGGCGTATCTTTACGTAATAGGTCAGATAAAGGTTTTGCAAGAACTGCATATCCAGCAATAAATCGCCTAAAAAAACCAGTCAGCCCCAGAAACGACTGAATTTTCTTGACTGTATCCGGCTTCGGAAAATTTTGGACTGCACTAAGTTTTTCCTTCGATGGCTTCAATGATCCGTTCTCTACGATGTGACCTAAAAATTCGATCTTTTTTGTGATGAATTTACACTTCTTCCAGTTAATAACCAGACCATTGTTAGCTGCTACTTCAAGAACTAATTTGAGTTTTTCAAGACATTCTTCAGGACTTCTAGCTTGGACAACCAAATCATCGACAAAGATTCGTAACCACCCTGTACGCAATAGCTTCTCAAATACCGCATTAACAAACCTTTGAAAAACCGACGGCGAATTACAAAGACCAAAGGGTGCTTTAAGGAATTCATAATGCCCGTCCGGCGTTACAAATGCAGTGTACTTTTGGCTTTCCTTTTCTATTGGCACATGGAAAAATCCATTTTTGAAATCCAAAACCACGAAAAACTTTCCTTCAACAAGGTCTTCTAGGATCTCTTCTATCAGTGGAAGTGGATGACGATCTTTTATTATCTTTGCATTTAAAAGTCGATAATCAACGCATATTCTATTAGTGCCATCTTTTTTCTTTACTAAAACAATCGGACTTGAATAATCAGAATAACTGTGTCGAATTATACCTTCTGCTAGCCATGAATCTATTTGTTTTTTAACATCTTCCTTTTCTTGTGGTGCTAATCTTCTCGGCTTCTGATACACTGGTCGTTCATCGGACAACACAATTCGCATTTCTACTTTACACTTTTCTGGTTTTCTTGGCTCATAACTACATACCAAATCTTTAATCTCGTTTTGAATTTGTGGATCGGATACATGAGCTAATTTTGTATCTAGGATTGAATTTAAGTCACTTTTTTCTAACAATTCATCTACTTTCATTTTAGAAATATTGTTTTCTTCTAATCTAACCGCTTTTGGAATTTTGGTTACACTAATATAGCCATTCTCAATACTGACTTTCGAAACGCTTAAGAAGTTCTTTCCCAAAATCATACAGTCAGACATCCATTCATCAGGAACGATATGGAATCTAACGGAATAACAATCATCTTCGATTGAAACATCCATTAAACAAGATCCATGAGTACGGTTTGCATTACCATCCCCAAATCCCGTCAAAATTTCTCCAACCCCATCAACAACAGCAGCACCAGCCCTTCTCCAAACACTCTCTTGTATTAAAGATACATCCGCTCCCGTATCCACCAACACATCGTACACCTCTCCAGCCAACGTAAGTTTCACGCAACAGTCGAGTCTGTTAATTCTTTTCACATTTTGGTTTGTATTTTTGGGTTCTTTATTTGGACACTTTGTAGATATGTGACCAAATTCACTACATCCAAAACACCTTGCTCCTTTGCTCTTGTTTGGGCACACATCTTGTGCATGAGAGAGAGAACCACAATTCGTACATCGTTTTTGAGTCACAACATTTTTAGACGTGCCTGAAAAATTTGACTTAGCATTTTGTGAATTGTTTTGTGTTTGGTTTCTATAATTGCTCGTACTAGCTTTCTGATGACCTTTAATCGTTTCATAAACCAAAAACTTCTTTTTCAGCTCATCTAGAGTCGTAGCTTCATACAACACCGTTTTATTCACAGGGCTATCTGAAATACCTTGAATAACATAGGCTATTAAGGATGCGTCATCAAAATTTCCCTTCATAGCAATTTGCTTCATTGAATACATGTATTCTAAGAAAGATTCATCAAACTTTTTCTTCCTAGACTGAAGCTCATTGTGAATACTTATACAAGAGGGCGCATTATTAAACTCGTTCAGTAGAAACTGCTTCAAATCATCCCAACTGCAAATACCGCTTTTCGCTTCAATTGCCAGTTTGGCAGCTCCTTTTAGTAAACGCCTAGCGTACAAATATTTTTGTATGGGATTCCATTTACACACTGTAGCTATGTCCTCAAAATCTTTTAACCACACAACTACATTTTTCCCAGATTCACCAGAAAATTTATCTAAAGATTCTTCTACATCCCTAAAAACAAAATGATTGGTTTCCGACATCTCTCTTAGTTTTTCGTTAACTTTCTCTTTATCACTCTCAGCTGACTCAATATTTTCCACTAAATTATTATTCTTATCTTTTCCGTTTCCTCTTTATTAATTTCTTCAATAAAATTACTTACTGACTTTCCTTCATTCAAAATTGCATTAAGTAATCTTTCTACTAATTCTGTTTTTAAATTATATCGATATGATAATTTCTTTTCTTTTAAAATTGTTTGTAATTGTTTTGTTGTTAATTTATTTAAATCTTCCATTCGGATACATTTAAACCTTTCTCCCCATCATAACACTCTTACGATCATAGCAAAAAAATATTATTTGTCTTAAAAGTTCTTTTCTTAACTTTGTTTTGATTTTTATTCGAAAAAAAAAATAAGCATAAAATTACATGCGATAAAAAAGCTCTTATTTTATCAGACAAATGTCAAGTATTCGTTACATGCGATAACTAAGCTCAAGCATATGATACAAGATCGTAAAAACGAATTGGACTCAATTTT
The DNA here is from genome assembly GCA_951509635.1 of Eupeodes luniger. NCBI lineage: Eukaryota > Metazoa > Arthropoda > Insecta > Diptera > Syrphidae > Eupeodes > Eupeodes luniger. The sequence goes on along the minus strand of OX608073.1, from coordinate 179,276,497 downwards.
AGCCTGACTCAGCGCTTTACCAGCAAATCGATCTTGTGCAGTTCAATAAATTAAGTACATAATGTAATGTAAGAGAAAAGAAAATATGAAACGATCTCACCAATTTTGTATGTATGTACACTTCGTTAACAATATTTATGATGGTCTTTTTCTCTTATATTTTGTTCTCTTTTTTTTCGTTCTTGTTCTTTGTTTTTTATGCACTCTCTGATCGCGTTAAATAATTTGCTTTTTTTACTATGCACTAATGTATATGTATCGCACAATTATTATTCTTTTAATGCACTTATTAGGTATTTTGAACTTTCAGATTTTATTTTTTAATTTAATTCTTAGCTTTTATTCTTTTCTTTCTATCTTATCACTTTGTCACTTCTTGTCACTTATAACTTTTCGTTTTTAGTAGGTATTTTAATAACTTTGCATGATTCTTTTTTCTTTCTTTTCTTTATTTAGACTATAGGTAATTGTAACACTATAGGTAATTGTAATATAATTTAATAGTTTAAAAGACAACTAAAACACTTTTCGCGGCACTTGTCCAGCAAAACTTCTGACACCAATTGTAGGGGGAGGGAAAGGGAATAAATTAAATTAAAGCGTTTGTTTAATTTTAAGTAATTTTAATTCACTTTAGTATTAAAAATGTAATTATAATTAAAATTGAATTAAGATATTAGAAAAATATAAAAAAAAAGATAATGATAGTTTAGCTTGACTTTAACTTGACTTTGACTTGACTTTCCGTTTGACTTTACTTTTACTTTACTTGACTTTACTTTTTTGAATAATTGCTAATTGCGTTAAGTTTTATCTTTATAGTCTAGTTAGTTGTACATTTTGAATTTTAGAAATGGAATGAATTGGAAATAAATATTATTTGAATGCTAATAGTGTACATGTGCAAAGTTTGGTTTTTATTTAGGATGTTTAAGATATGTAGTCATCCTACATATATCATAACCTTTCACAGAAGATCATCTGAAAATTATAAATTCAGAAAGTACGACAAATACATACATACGTGAGTCGACGACGTCGTCGGCTCAATCAAGAAAATTTTTATTGACCTTCAAAAGTACCTACGAGGCAGCTCTGGTAATACTCAACTTGGCAGAACATCACCCTAGTTTAAGGAGCTGCAGTAGCTAAGGGGCTAAGACCATTTCCCCTCATCTCCGCTCGCAGACAAAGACAATTTTTTTCTATTCATATTTTGTTTTTTTTTTTTATAGCGTTGTAAAAGTTTTGTTTATCGATTGAGTAATTGCTAATTAAATTTAAATTAAAATTAGAGTGAAAAGTTGCTTTAAAGTTTAAACTCAAGGTTTTTTTTTTGGTCAAGTGCTGTAGGATTCTCCAAAAGTGTATATGTATGTAAGCTAAGCGAGTGATTGCATATGTAGTGCATATAATATTGAATTTCGTCGATACCGGAAGCAGTGGCCACAGCGGAAGGAGAAATCGGTGAGTGTTTAATACATACTTAATTTATTTTATTTCCTTGCTGGTAGTTATACATATATATATACACAATAATTCGGTCAATACCTACTATTTCATTCAATTAAGAGAATTGGAAAGCATCAAATGGAGTTTAGGCTTTAACAGCAACCAAGTTGCCACTTTAATTTAATATTAAACTAATTTTATTTAAGTTCATATACACAATTTTTTTTATTCAATTTTATCGATAGTCCAGGCGATAGGGTTTCCTTCGTTTGAAAGATTATGTTTTTCTTTTTTTAAATTAATTATTTTTTTTTATAATGAATTAAATTGTGAATAAAATTTAAAATGAATATGAGTTAGATATTTTGCTTGAAAGGGAAAGAGGAGAAAGATGAAGAGGAGTGAAAGGAAAGTAAGTAAGGATAAAGGGGTTATTTCAGCGAGAGGAATAACCAGGTAGGGAGGGTATCGGATCAAACGTTTTCTCGCGCACGACTCCACCTAGTGCTAAAGCTGGTAATTTTATTTTTTTTGTTAACGAGGAGTCCTACGAACCACACCACGAGCTAGCAGGGATATGCCAGCAAGGACAGGCCAAGAAAACCCGTTACACAATCTTACGTATGTTTTGCGTTACCTTTTATTTACATCGAAGAACTAGACTCTCCGTTCTTAATGCCAGAACTACTTTTTGCCTTAGAAAAAATGAAGAACAATAAGGCTTCGGGTTTAGATGGTATCCCAGCAGAGTTTTTGAAAAATGCCAGGTCACAATTTTTAGAACATATATTGTTCTTACTTAACCGAGTGTTCAACAACGAAGAAATACCAAAAAATTTCAAAGAGTCATCCATTTTAGCGATATAAGAAAGGAGATCCTAATCTCCCCGAAAACTAGAGAGGTATCTCTGTTCTCAATTCATTACGAAAACTGTTTACTCAGATGCTATATCTTAGACTTGTACCTTGGGTTGAAACAAACAACAAAATAAGTTGTTTTCAGGCTGGGTTTCGAGCTAAACTCTCTACAGTTGATCATATTTTTACTCTAACTAATGTCGCTAAACGTTTTTTGGATAAGAAAACTAATCTCTATGCTTTTTTTGTAGATTTTAAAGCTGCCTTTGATACTATAAACAGAAAACTATTACTTTTCAAACTAGCAGGTGTTGGATTATCAACAAAATTTGTAAGAATATATGAGAAACTTCTTTCAAATACAACAGCGCGCGGTAGTTTCTAATGGTAGAATCTCTTCGCAGCAATTTAAGACAGAAGTGGGTGTCCCCTAAGGTTGCATTTTGAGTCCTTTGCTCTTCTCACTTTTTATTAACGACATTGGAGACAGTGTTCCAGGGGGTGTATATTATGGTGATTTGCTTATTAAGGTGCTATTATATGCGGATGACCTTGGCATTCTTACTGATAATCCGGTAACTCTACAACTGCAAATTAACAAACTTAACCAGTATTGTAACTTTTGGGATCTTCAAATAAATACTTCAAAGTCGAAGATTATGGTTTTTAGATCTCATAATCGTAATGTCAGAAATGACCGTCCTTGGAACCTTAATGGTGAAAAAATAGAGGTAGTTAAAAATTTTAAATACTTAGGTTTTACAATAATACAAAATTTAAACATAGGACCTTATATAAAAGATAAAACATCAGTTGCGAAATCAGCCATTAACTGCATTTGGTCAAGTTTTTTTAATAACAAATTTATCGAAGCGATGGTAAAATTCAAAGTATTTGATGCAACAATTAAAAGTTCACTATGTTATGCTAATGAAGTGTATGGTTCCGAAGTATGTGAAGACTTTGAAGCTATCCAGAGATATTTCTTCAAACGTGTATTTAAGGTCCCTTTAAACACACCTAACTATGCAATATATGTCGAATCTGGACTACCTCCAATTTTCTTAAAAAATCTTAAGGCAAATGCGAATGAATTAAGGACAACGAACTTCGGATATGCACGTGGAATGTTAGGCCCCTTAACGGACCACGTGCTGCCGAAGATTTAGCGGAGGCCCTAGACTGCTATAAAGCAGACATCACCGCCATCCAGGAAATACGATGGGATGGGCCGGGCAAAAAGAGGATGAAAAACTGCGATATTTACTATGGTGACTGCTACCGAGAAAACCAACAGCGCTTATTTGGATGCGGCTTTGTCATTGGAGCCAGACTTAGGCAAGAAGTCTTGAGCTATATGTAGGTGCACCAACGAGCGCCTCATGACCATCCGCATCAAGGCTAAATTCGGCAACATTAGCCTGATATGCGCGCACGCCCCCACAGATGAGAAGGATGACAACACCAAAGATATGTTCTTCGAGCTCTTAGACAAAACATATGAGCAGTGTCCTAGCTACGATATTAAAATTGTGCTGGGCGATTTTAATGCCAAGCTAGGAAGGGAAGACATCTTTGGTGGAATAATCGGGAAAAACAGCCTGCACGACAACACTTCCGACAACGGATTCAGGCTCATAGATTTTGCTGCGGGGCGAAACGTCATGGTGGCCAGTACGCGTTTTCCACACCTCAACATCCACAAAGGAACTTGGAGATCTCCAGATCAATCTACCGTCAACCAGATTGACCATATTGCGATCGATGCCAGACACGCTTCCAGCACCACGGATGTCCGAACTTTCCGAGGAGCTAACATCGACTCGAACCACTACCTTGTTGTAGCCAAGGTAGCACTTCGAGTTTCCAGGCCCAAGGCAAAACAGGGAGATGCTGGGAGAAGGTACAACGTCGAACGGCTACAATCGCAAGAGATCGCCAAATCCTTCTCCGACCGAGTTACAAGTAACCTCTCTCGAAGTTCTGTGCCGCCAACACAATGTATAGAAAACCAGTGGCAACATTGCCAAGATGCACTCAGAGAAGCCGCCTCTGACGTGCTGGGTTTCAAGCAACCAGCAACAAGGAACCCCTGGTTTGATGAGGAATGTCGGCAGGCAAATGCAGCCAAACAACAGGCACGCAAAGCGGCGCTGCATAAAAGGACGAGAGCTGCTCATGAGCTCTATGAGCAGAAGAGGCGAGAGGAACACCGACTTCTCAGAAGGAAAAAGAGAGAGCATGAGAAGCGTGCGGTCGAAGATGTTGAGAGGTTTAAAAGCAGGAATGAAGTTCGAAAGTTTTATGAACAGGTGAAACGAAATTCACAAGTACATAAACCTAGAACCGAAGGCTGCAGAGACGAAAGTGGAAACATCATAGTGGAACCGCAGTCAATGCTGATGATATGGAAGGACCACTTCTGCAGACTGTATAACGGCGACGACCAACCGAATTCGGCTTTCAGGCAGGATGATCCATTCAACATAGACGACGAAAGCCAACAATCCCGTCCTCCCGACTTAGACGAAGTAAAGATTGCTATATCTAAGCTGAAGTCTAACAAAGCCGCTGGAGCGGATGGTTTGAATGCCGAGCTCTTTAAAGCAGCTGGAGATAAGTTGGTTAGGAGCATGCACCAACTTATCTGTAAGATATGGTCGGAAGAAAGCATGCCCGATATATAGAACCTCAGTATTGTTTGCCCGATCCTGAAAAAAAGGAGACCCTCTAAACTGCACCAATTACAGAGCAATCAGTCTACTTAACATCGCTTACAAAATCTTCTCTGCCGTTATATGTAAGGGTTAAAGTCCAACGACTAAGATGGCTGGGTCACGTAGAGCGCATGGAAACCAAAGCTCCGGCCCCGAAAGTCTTCGAATCCACACCCACAGGACAGCGCAGTAGAGGAAGACCGCGAATTAGGTGGCGCGCACAAGTGGAAGGTGACCTCACCCAACTCGGAGCGCGAAACTGGAGACATCTAGCTAGGGACCGAGCTAGATGGAGAAATTTGTTGGGTGAGGGCCTAGTTCACACAGGACTGTAGCGCCACCTTAATTAAGTAAGTAAATGCGAACTATGTCGTCAAAGTTTTAAAGAGATGTGATAATAATCGAGTTGATTTATTGACCAATTTGTGTACTTATTTTGATTATTGTAATTATAGTTTTCCGTCGGCTTTTTGGCACTATAGTTTTAGCAATGAAACAATTACGTTACGTTTGGGAAAGTTAATGTAACGTAATTGTTTCATTGCTAAAACTATAGTGACCAAAAAGCCGACGGAAAACTATAATTCCAATAATCAAAATATGTGATAATAATCTTCAAAGAAAAGTACTCATGATTGCACTTAAGCGTTGTTACACGCCGTTCAAAGATTGGCAAGAATTGGCTGCTAAATATAATACGACATTGAAATTAGCCTTGAATAACTTTGGTTCATGGAAGTATGAATTCTATGACTGCATCTCAGCAATTGACGAAAAAATATTTCAAAATTCTCTGAACCGTGCTAAAGAGTCCATGTCAAGAACGATATACAGCAAACTGAATCACTGTTTGGCGGAATCTAATTATTTTTGAAAAGAATTCACAATGAACGAGATGAGTTTAATATTTAAGATCCGAACTGAAATGCTAGAGCTTAATTACAGACCTCATAGGGTTGATATAAATCATAATTGTAATCTTTGCAACCTTAATCAAATCGAAAACGTTTATCACTTCCTAGCAAGATGTCCAATACTCCAAGAAATTCGACGTTTATACTTTAGGAAAAGCTTTCTTTCTACAGAAGAGAGTAACTCAATTCTAAATGGTGAGTGTGGTTGGAAAGTTCTTATCCGGTTTGCTACTGAAGCTATCGCTTACAGAAATACTTATGTAAATCTCTTTTAGGCCGTGTGTGAATTGCGTTAAAATGTGTGTTAAAATTTAACCAGCGTTAAAATTTGACACTAATGAGGTGAATAAAATGGGTTAAAATTTATTGAGCTGTGGAGCAGGTTAAAGTGTGTTAAAATTTGACGTTTCTATTGATAGAGAAATTTGCTCTTGCTTTTGCATTCAATTTTTCAGTGTTACCACACCGAATAAATCAATTAATCAAAATGGGAATTTTGTTTAAATATTTTTGACCGTTGTTTTAAAATATGACATTAGAATCGAGAACAATAAATAAAAAAGATTTTTTTTTAGTTTCAGAGACTTTTTATTAACCCTGTTTTCTTAAAAATATGTTTTGTAAGAGAAATTATTTTTTCGCGAAAAAGAAAACCAATTTTTGTTCAGGGAAATTTCTTAAATTATCGAGGGAAGTTTTTTTAACCTGCGCAGAAATCTTGGTTAAAATAATTGTTTTAACGCAATTCACACAGCAAATGGTTAAATTTGATCCCACCTCAAAGAAGACGTCAAATTTTAATCGTGGTAGAAGTTTTAACGCAAATTTTAACGCAATTCACACACGGCCTAAAAATCCATTATGAAAAAAAACCTCATTTATGTATCATACGATCGAAGGTGTATGTGTTGGTGTTGGGAAAACCGATTGTGTATCTTTCTAACATTAGCTATGTCAGGTAAGGATTAAAATGGATACATTTGACCTGTTTTCACTCATAATAATTTTTTGTTTTGTTTTATTGTTCATTTTTAATTGTATTAGTAGGTGTTGCATATGTGTGGAGAGTGTCCCTACTCATTATATTAGATATACTCTGCATCAAACCACCCAATTATACCTGGAATGCCATTACGGAATACGACAAATGAAACGCCAGTAAAACGACATGACTACAAAAACTATCGGGTGATTTTTTAAGAGCTTGAGAACTTTTTTTTAAAAAAAAAAACGCATAAAATTTGCAAAATCTCATCGATTCTTTATTTGAAACGTTAGATTGGTCCATGACATTTACTTTTTGAAGATAATTTCATTTAAATGTTGACCGCGGCTGCGTCTTAGGTGGTCCATTCGGAAAGTCCAATTTTGGGTAACTTTTTCGAGCATTTCGGCCGGAATAGCCCGAATTTCTTCGGAAATGTTGTCTTCCAAAGCTGGAATAGTTGCTGGCTTATTTGTGTAGACTTTAGACTTGACGTAGCCCCACAAAAAATAGTCTAAAGGCGTCAAATCGCATGATCTTGGTGGCCAACTTACCGGTCCATTCCTTGAGATGAATTGTTCTCCGAAGTTTTCCCTCAAAATGGCCATAGAATCGCGAGCTGTGTGGCATGTAGCGCCATCTTGTTGAAACCACATGTCAACCAAGTTCAGTTCTTCCATTTTTGGCAACAAAAAGTTTGTTAGCATTGAACGATAGCGATCGCCATTCACCGTAACGTTGCGTCCAAAAGCATCTTTGAAAAAATACGGTCCAATGATTCCACCAGCGTACAAACCACACCAAACAGTGCATTTTTCGGGATGCATGGGCAGTTCTTGAACGGCTTCTGGTTGCTCTTCACTCCAAATGCGGCAATTTTGCTTATTTACGTAGCCATTCAACCAGAAATGAGCCTCATCGCTGAACAAAATTTGTCGATAAAAAAGCGGATTTTCTGCCAACTTTTCTAGGGCCCATTCACTGAAAATTCGACGTTGTGGCAGATCGTTCGGCTTCAGTTCTTGCACGAGCTGTATTTTATACGGTTTTACACCAAGATCTTTGGTCGAATAACACAAACCCAATTGCTGCGAACGGCGACGAATCGACATTTCACGGTCTTCAGCAACACTCTCAGAAACAGACGCAATATTCTCTTCTGTACGCACTGTACGCATTCGTGTGGTTGGTTTAATGTCCAATAAAGTAAACTGAGTGCGAAACTTGGTCACAATCACATTAATTGTTTGCTCACTTGGTCGATTATGTAGACCATAAATCGGACGTAAAGCGCGAAACACATTTCGAACCGAACACTGATTTTGGTAATAAAATTCAATGATTTGCAAGCGTTGCTCGTTAGTAAGTCTATTCATGATGAAATGTCAAAGCATACTGAGCATCTTTCTCAAAAACACTCTATATGAAGATATAAATCTTTCGTACGTATCGCCCTCCAAAACCCATTTGTTTACATTGTTGTATTTGTAATGTGGACGAATTCAACGAGAAAAATTGACGTGTTTTCACGCATACATAGACACAATTCCTGAGTTTTTAGGGGAAATTTCATAAATTAGAGGAGAAATTACACGCACACTAAGAAATACTTTATGAGGCCAGTTTCCGGTTTAGCTTGTAGGCAAACCAATATGGCTACCGAGGATTTATATCTTTACTAGAGTGTTTTTGATCTTTCTCTTTGACACCAAAGATCCCGCGTGATCTGTCAAATACTAATGAATGAAAATCCTAACCTCAAAAAAATCACCCATTACAATTGGCGTTTAAGGCCGTGTGTGAATTGCGTTAAAATGTGTGTTAAAATTTAACCAGCGTTAAAATTTGACACTAATGAGGTGAATAAAATGGGTAAAATTTATTGAGCTGTGGAGCAGGTTAAAGTGTGTTAAAATTTGAAGTTTCTATTGATATAGAAATTTGCTCTTGCTTTTGCATTCAATTTTTCAGTGTTACCACACCGAATAAATCAATTAATCAAAATGGGAATTTTGTTTGAATATTTTTGACTGTTGTTTTAAAATATGACATTAGAATCGAGAACAATAAATAAAAAAGATTTTTTTTTAGTTTTAGAGACTTTTTATTAACCCTGTTTTCTTAAAAATATGTTTTGTAAGAGAAATTATTTTTCCGCGAAAAAGAAAACCAATTTTTGTTCAGGGAAATTTCTTAAATTATCGAGGGAAATTTTTTTAACCTGCGCAGAAATCTTGGTTAAAATAATTGTTTTAACGCAATTCACACAGCAAATGGCTAAATTTGATCCCACCTCAAAGAAGACGTCAAATTTTAATCGTGGTAGAAGTTTTAACGCAAATTTTAACGCAATTCACACACGGCCTTAGAATCAATCTATTATTTTGTTTTAGCTAAACTAAAAGCCCATCTTTCAGTTAATATTGAATCCTTTAATCTACCATTACTCTTTATTCGATTAATTCATCAATCTTTTAAATTTAAATACACTAGTTTAAATTTTTTCCTTTTTTTAAAAATGTAACTTTTGCAATATATTTATATTAGTTTCTATTATCTTTAATTAGATTTGAATAAAATAAAGTCTTAAACTGTAATGATATTTTGTTAAAATTTGTCTATGTTAACTGGCAAAATTATATTTAATGTTAAAATACTCTACACTTTTTCATTTTCAATTTTCTTGCTGTGTTTAAAATTTATTGATGTAAATTTTAATGTAATAATTTTAGATATAATCGGCAGACGGCTTTTAAGCCATGCTCATAAATCTTTTATATTAAAACATTTGTACTTTATATGTTGAAAAAAATAAAGATAATAATAATAATAATTCTTTTTGCAATTAAATGTTTTAATTAAGATAGGTTCATCTCCTCTCCATACATGGATCTTATGGCCATAAGGCCATAAAAGAGAAAATAAGTTAACATGAATGCGATTACCGTTGACCCGACGGAAGTGCTGACTGGAGGAGGTGAATTTCCAAAGAAACATTTTCATATTTTCAACTATGGCAAGCAATAGCCCTATTTTTTGAAAATGTTTCTTTAAGTTCATAATTTTATTCAGGGAGAGTACGATAACTTGGGCGCCAAGATTTGATAACGGAATTTTGTAGAGGGGTCAAAAACAAGCACTTTTTACTATGAGAGGGGGTCTATCTCCCCACGTTTAGTAGGAAGGGACACAATAAATTAAATTGAAAAATAAAAATACTAAAAACAATGGCAACATTTACAATAAAGTACTATACTGCATTTGAAAGCCAGAAGTTTGTTCTATAATCCGGCATTTTAATTTAATTATTCATGTCAATGGTTTTTGAGAAATTTGCATTCAAAGTACAAATGTTGACAAAAAAAAGTTTAATTTAATTTAAAATGGAATCAGCGTCACCATCAAAAATCATAAAAAAGTAATTGTTACCAAGCCCAGAATGAATTAGAAATTAAAACTAACCGATACCGAGTATCCTTAAAATATGCAACGAAAAGAAGGCAAACCTTACTATCTGAAAATAATCGTTTTACATTCGCTTTTTTCACAACAGAGAATTAGTCGATTTTATTAACTGGGAAGAAAAAAAAATGGAGAAGGAGAAGAAAGCAGGGGTATCGAAAGAAGAATAGATTTGAGATCCTATCAGAGCCAGAGCCGTAAAAAAAAAAATGGCGTTGGAGATGGAGTTGGACTTCCAAAACGAGGCAAAGCTGATGAATGTCTCCAAGCCAAACAGGCCGCCATCAGCCAACATGAAGAAAGCCTAAACAAACTCAAGGAGGAAATTCAGCAGCTCCTCAGCCAACTTAAGCTGAAGCAAGAGGCGCGCCGCCAACAAGAGGCAGCTCAACGTCAACAGCAACAAAAACAACGAAAGCCAAAAACAAAAAAAAAGCAAACCCAACCAGATCAGCAACAACCACAGTCCAAGCCCGCTACCAACATCACGGGAGCGGAGTAAAAAATGAAGGCGTCACTACCAGTGACAGGCCCAATGTCTGAGGACCCATCGACTTCGGCTAAGGCCAAACTGCAGCAACAACAACAGCTACTATCAAGGCAGCATGAGCAGCAGAAACAGCAACAACAACAACAGAAGCAGCAGCAGCAGAAACAGCAGCAGCAACACCAGAAACAACCACAGCCCAAGAAGGAGAAGGTGCCACCAATTAGGACCTACCGGGTTTACTTACAGGACTTAAAACAGGTATGTAAGTCGGCCACTAAGGGCAATTTTTGTATTAATATAATAAATGAAAAAGAAAAGCGATATTCGGTGCAGTGCTTCTCACTGACCGAACACAAGTTACTTAAAGAAGTGCTTAAGCAGGCCACCGCTGAGTTCTTCAGCTTCACGCCTAAAAGTGAAAAATTAAAGACGGTCCTACTGAAGGGCATAAGTTCCTGCACGGAACCGGAGGCACTCCTAGCTGAGCTCCGCCAAAAAGCCATCGACGATCTCGATTTCATCGGGGTCAAGCCTTTCACTACGATGAAGTCCAGGCGAGGGGGTTACAGGCTCCCAATGTTCCTCGTAACATTATCGCCCCAAAGTACGATTGAGAGTCTGAGGGAAATCACACGCCTTGACTATAGAGCCATAGATTGGGAGAAATTAAAAAGGCACGACGACATTTTACAATGTACGAAGTGCCAGAGGTTTGGCCATGCCAAAGCCAACTGCAATATGCAGTTGCGCTGCTTAAAGTGCTCCGAAACCCACATTAAAGGAGAATGTAAGCTGGGGAACGAGCGGGTTAAGGACTTTGCCCAGCTCTAGTGTGTATTGTGTGGAAACCAAGGGCACCCGGCTAGCTAGAGTGGTTGCCCTCAGGTGTCGCTCTCTTTATACGAAAAGGCATTAATTATAAAGTCGTGTACAACAATGAATTGCGAAAGCTCAAGACGCTAGAAGTTTGCGTTGTATGCATCTCTCTCACTCAAGGGAAGCGGATGTATGTATATGATTGCAGCTTATGCGGCTGGAGCTCCGCAGGTTACTTACTTTGCTTCAGAACTCGAGATTCTTTTTAGAGAACTTAAACTGAGCTTGGAAGAAAACTATTTCCTCTTGGCCGGTGATTTTAACGCATCTTTTTAAATTTATGAATCTTTACAGCGTTGAATATGGCGTCGACCTGCTGGCTACTGAAAAGCCATCGTATCCAAGAAGCGGTTCCTTTCTGGATCTTTTGCTGTACGACACCAGACAAAGTGGGTAATCACCCTCGAAACTGCTTACAGACAGTCGAGTACGACAGTGATCACTGCGGACTGGCTGCCGTAATGCAGATTCCGAACGAACGCGTGGAGTTGGAGGAATACGTTGCAACGCACTCTTACAATTACAGTAAGATGCACTGGCCTCGTTTCACCAACGCCTTAGCGAGAGAACTTCGTTCGAGTGACATAGCCCCACCAAACAACAGAAACCTGACAAACACAGAAATTGACCAACATTTACAACAGATGGACGAAACAATAAAACAAACGATGGAACGAACAATACCAAAGTACAAAGAACGGGACCAAATGGAAGCTTACAGAAACGCGACTATTGACGCACTACGTAGGCACAAGAGTGGCTTACTGACAAGACTCAAAAACTTATACAGACGACTTACAGACCCACACGACTTGGAGGTTCAGACACTGAAGTCATCAATAAAATTGTTACATTTCGACTTTAATTATTTATTAAACACACGAAAAAAAGACGTCGAGATAAATATTAAAGGAAACGACGACGACGACCGACGATAACAAACAAAAAATTATTTTATTTTAATCCTAGACTTATCAAAATGACATTAAACGAGACGAGATCAAGGTTACGATATTGCGAGTCGGCAACGTAGATCGATACTAGAGCTAAGGATAGGTTCGGAGAGTAGGAATGGGGACATGAAAACAATGAGATATCTCAATGAGATAACTGAGAGACAGGTATATGTATACAGAGAAAATCCATTTTAGTTGTTGGGCTGAATTTGTTTGCTAATTCAGCACAAAGTGTTGAAGATAAAGTATTAGCCAAAAGAAAAAGAAAGTTTCAAATCCTTTTTCTTTTCGAAACCTACCCGCCTCTAGAGCAAACCTTTTCGTTTAACAAGGCAACGGACATCAAGTCTAACCATTTGAGTGAATTGAATTCCACTTCAACTCATGTAAATTTGTTATAAGTTTAATAAACTATCCAAAAATCATTTTTTTTAAACAAGAATCTATTTAACCCATAGAAGAGCAAAAGGAGGAAAGATTGTGGAAGTCACATTCATTTATCTATATAAATATACATAAACTAAATTTATTTTTTTTAACACAAAAATCTAGGAAATTGAACAAAGGCAAAAAAAAACTAAAGAGGATGATTTTTTGATCTTTGTTTCAATAGACAAAGCAATAAGCAATAGAACAGCAAGAAGCAAAACGGTTGCAGAGCAGTGGAAATCGAAAAAAACCGGTAGCCGTGGGTGTCGAGGCTCCGCTAATTGTGAAAGTGGCGTTGAAGGCACAAAGCTAAAATCCTTTAAAATTAAATTTATTTTTTATTTCGTTTTTCATTAAAATCAATTTTTTTTATTTCTTTTTTATAATTTTTTTAATAATTTGATTTACCAATTGATTCCTCGAAGTGGTGACTGTGTCGGTCGAATTCAAAAATTTTCAAAAAAAAAAAAAATTTAATTACGCGAACCGTGAGGTATGTTTAATTTCGCGAATGAGTATCACAGCTTGGACTTTTAGGCGCGTCTCCATCAGCGCGCCCATTATGGTCTAAATTGCGCCAGGCCAGGCAACAAAGAGTAGAGATGATCTACCCTTTTGCCTTGCTCCTTTATCTGACTTTGCAGCCCTGTTAAGTGACCTTGAATGCTCAACAACAAGGCTACAATGTCAGGCTGCACCTCTGGTGCCTTAGGCACGGGGGCTTTTGGGGCAACCGTTGGTGGTGCCTGTCTCGTATTCCCATTCCCTGACACCATTTGGGCGTAGGAAAATTTGGGATCCACGAATTTTTGTGTTGGAGCCTGTCGAACTGTTCGACTTTTTACGGCTTTTTGACTGGTCTGTTTCTGTTTCATTTGTTGGACCTTAGGGCAACCCCTATAGCTAGCCGGGTGCCCTTGGTTTCCACAAAGGACACACTTGAGCTGGGTTAAATCCTCAACCCGCTCGTTCCCCAGCTTGCATTCTCCTTCGATGTGGGTTTCTGAGCACCTGACACAGCGCAACTGCATATTGCAGTTGGCTTTGGCATGGCCAAACCTCTGGCACTTCGTACATTGAAAAATATCGTCGTGCCTTTTTAATGTGTCCCAGTGCACAGCTTGAAAGTCGAGGGATTTGATTTTCTTCACACTCTCAAAACTGCTTTGGGGCGATAATGTTACGAGGAACATTGGCAGCCTGTAACCCCCTCGCCTGGACTTCACCGTAGTGAATGGCTTGACCCCGATAAAATCGAGATCGTCAGTGGCTTTTTCACGGAGCTCAGCTAAGAGCTCCTCCGGTTCCGTGCAGGAACTTATGCCCTTCAGTAGGACCGTCTGAAATGTTTCGCTTTTGGGCGTGAAGCTGAAGAACCCAGCGGTGGCCTGCTTAAGCACTTCTTTCAGTAGCTTGTGTTCGGCCAGTGAGAAGCACTGAACCGAATACAATGTTTATTAAAAATTTGCCCTTAGTGGCCGGCTTACATACCTGTTTCAAGTCCTGCAGGTCAACCCGGTAGGTCCTAATTGGTGGCACTTTTTCTGTCTTGGGCTGTGGTTGTGCTGGTGCTGCTGCTGCTGCTGTTTCTGCTGCTGTTGTTTCTGCTGCTGTTTCTGCTGCTGCTGTTTCTGCTGCTGTTGTTGCTGCTGCATTGATTAAGCTGAGGTCGATGGGTCCTCAGAAGTTGGGCCTGTCACTGCTGCTGGCGTCTTTTTATTTCGCTCCGCTCCTGTGTTTTTGGAAGCGGGTTTGGGTTGTGGTTGTTTTTGCTGCTGTGGTTGTTGTTGATGTTGTTTTTGCTGCAGTTGTTTTTGCTGCTGTTGTTGTTTTTGTTGCCGTTGAGCTGCCTCTTGTTGTCGACGCGCCTCTTGTTTAAGCTTTAGCTGACTGAGGAGGGGCTCCATTTCCTCCTTGAGCTTTCTGAGGTCTTCCTCTTATTGGCTGATGGTTGCTTGTTTGGCTTGCAGGGCCTTTACAAGTGTTGTTTCATCTTGGAGGTCCGCCTCTACCTTCAAAGCCTTCGTTGTTGGCGGGACTGGCTCTGGCTCCGATATGATTAAATCCATATTCGGAGGCCTGAATAGCCCCTCTCCACCTTCGGCTATGTATTCCGTTTTCTCAGACTCGGCGTAGTCTGAGAGTTCACTTTCCGTGGTTATTCCTCCCTTGGCCTTCTCCATACCTTTTCGCATATCGCGCCGCTTAGCGGCGTTAGCTCTCTCCACTTTGTTAGGGCTATGCTTTTTCGGCTTCCTCTTTTTGTTAGCTGTTGCTGCCGCTATGCCCTGGTCTGATGCCTGACCAGATGTTGTTGGTGTTTTCGGTACCGCTGCTGGCACCACCGTAACATCACCTGATGTGTTGGCGGAGGTATCTTTCGATACCCCTGCCCTTTTTTCCTTCTCCATTTGCCTATTTTCCCAATCAATAAAATCTGCAATTTCACGATTGTGGAAAAAAGCAATTATATTTTTCGTAGACTCAGCCCGGCACTCGAACACAAGACATCTGGACTCGTCTTCGGACGCCACTTTTTTTTCTTTTCAAATTCATTTTTATTAATTCATTCTTAAGACTATCTTAAAGCTAGACAAAAATTCATAAAACTAGCCTAATTATCCATAACTTATTACTAACTTACTGGTCCCAAACGAACACTCTAAGTTAAACTATAATACTTAATACTAATGCCTTTCGGCCCTAAGATCTATTTTACTTCAATTAAATTTTATTTATTATTTTTATTATTTTTATTGTACTATTCGTACTAGAATGTCAGCTTGTTAGACTTGAACATTCCTTTTAATTTCATTGAACGTTTTTTGAACAACAACAACAACTTAAAGGTGCTACCACTCATTGTTTTTGGCTGGAGATATAGCTATTTCGTGCTTTGCCACTTTTGCACTCATCAGTCTCCTTTGTTTGTGGTGCTGAGCTTTAATCCAATTTTATTTGAAAAACTTTATACACAACATAGGATTCGAACCCACGCATATCAGATTTGCTCAGTCTTAGAAGTCGTGTGCACTTTTTTTTTTTTTTTTCCAATTCATTTTTATTAATTCAATCTTAAATCTATCTTAAAGCTAGACAAAAATTCATAAAACTAGCCTAATTAACCATAACTTACAACTAACTTACTGGTCCCATACGGACACTCTAAGTTAAACAATAATACTTAATGCTAATGCCTTTCGGCCCTAAGAAAGTCGTGTGCACTACGCACTCCACTACTTTTGACCACTGACGTCACAGGTCGAGATGTGCTAATTGTTTATCAAATGCATTTGAAGCATCAACATTTTTATAAGCTCCTTTAAGTATGCTGTTTTGTTCCGCCTCCATTTTTCTCCATACCTTATTTGATAGACTTACAATTCGTAGTACGTATCAAAGGGGGAGAGGTTGGAAGATCGGTAACGAACCAGACTATTAAGTTATTATTTTTATTATTTTTATTGTACTATTCGTACTAGAATGTCAGCTTGTTAGACTTGACCATTCCTTTTAATTTCATTGAACGTTTTTTGAACAACAACAACAACTTAAAGGTGCTACCACTCATTGTTTTTGGCTGGAGATATAGCTATTTCGTGCTTTGCCACTTTTGCACTCATCAGTCTCCTTTGTTTGTGGTGCTGAGCTTTAATCCAATTTTATTTGAAAAACTTTATACACAACATAGGATTCGAACCCACGCATATCAGATTTGCTCAGTCTTAGAAGTCAAAAGTGCAAAAGTGGCAAAGCACGAAATAGCTATATCTCCAGCCAAAAACAATGAGTGGTAGCACCTTTAAGTTGTTGTTGTTGTTCAAAAAACGTTCAATGAAATTAAAAGGAATGGTCAAGTCTAACAAGCTGACATTCTAGTACGAATAGTACAATAAAAATAATAAAAATAATAACTTAATAGTCTGGTTCGTTACCGATCTTCCAACCTCTCCCGCTTTGATACGTACTACGAATTGTAAGTCTATCAAATAAGGTATGGAGAAAAATGGAGGCGGAACAAAACAGCATACTTAAAGGAGCTTATAAAAATGTTGATGCTTCAAATGCATTTGATAAACAATTAGCACATCTCGACCTGTGACGTCAGTGGTCAAAAGTAGTGGAGTGCGTAGTGCACACGACTTCAGTCGTTCTTTGACTTCGAAGCAGTGAAGAAGTGTTTTTTATATTTATTTACAAGTTAAAATAGTGCAAGTGATAAATTACAAGTAAAGTTGGCAGTTTGCCACCACCAAAAATAACAATCGATAGCCCAGTGGAGGTGGCGTCCGGAAGTCGTTATTTGACTTCCAAACTGTGAAGAAGTGCTATTTTGATTTTATTTCCAAGTTAAACAAGTCCAAGTGTGTTAATGAAATCTAAAGTTGGCAAGTTGCCACAGGTTTATATAACTCATCGGTAGCCTAGTGGAGGTGGCGTCTGCAGTCAGTCGTTCTTTGACTTTCAGAGAGATAGCAAGTGTTTCATTAGTTAAATTTAAATCAAGTGCATTTGTAGTGTTTGGCAGTTAAGTCGGCAGTTTGCCACAGTTTAAAACAAATATTCGGTAGCCCAGTGGAGGTGGCGTCCGGAGACGGGTCTAGGAGTCGTGGGTTCGAGTCCCAGAGCGAGTCAACAAAAAATTTAGAAGCTTTTTTTCATAATCGGGAAATTGCCGATTTTATACATTGGGAAAAAAGGCAAATGATGAAGGAGAAAAGAGCAGGGGTATCGAAAGATACCTCTGCCAACACATCGGGCGATGTTGCGGTGGTGCCAGCAGCGGTACCGCAAACAACCGCAACAACATCAGGTCAGGCATCTGACCAGTCAACGACTAAGAACTACAAAAGAAAGCTGACAAAACAAAGCCCGAATAAGGTAAAAAGAACCAATTCGGCTAAGCGGCAGGCAAATAGAAAAAAAATGGAGAAGAGGGAAGGAATCACCACGGAGAGTGAATTCTCAGACTACGCCGAGTCTGAGAAAACAGAGTACATGTCCGAAGGTGGAGAGGGGCTCTTCAAGTCTCCGAATAGGGATTTAATCCTATCGGAGCCAGAGCCAGTCCCGCAGACAAACAAGACTTTGGAGGTAGCGGCGGGCCTCCAAGATGAAGCAGAACTAATGCAGGCCCTGCAAGTCAAACAGGCAGAGATCAGCCAGCACGAGCAAAGCCTCAATAAGCTCAAGGAGGAAATAGGGCCCCTCCTCAGTGCACTAAAGCTAAAACAAGAGGCGCGCCGAAAGCAAGAGGCAGCCCAAAAACAACAGCAGCAAAAACAACAGCAGCAAAACAAACAACAACAACAACCACAGCAGCAAAAACAACCACAACCCAAGCCCGCTTCTAAAACAACAGGAGCGGAGCAAAATAAAAAGACGCCATCAACAGTGGCAGGCCCAATGTCTGAGGGCCCATCGACTTTGGCTAAGGCCAAACAGCAGCTACAACCAAGGCAGCAGGAGCAGCAGCATCAGCAGAAGCAGAAGCAGCAACAACAGCCACAGAAGCAGCAGCAGCAGCAACAGCAGCAGAAACAGCAGCAGCAACACCAGAAACAACCACAGCCTGGAAAAGAAAAAATACCACCCATTAGGACACATAAAGTTGACCTGGACGACATAAAACAGGTATGTAAGTCGGCTACTAAGGGCAATTTTGTTATTAAAATATTAAATGAAAGAGAAAAGAACTATTCGGTCCAGTGCTTCTCACTGGCCGAATACAACTTAGTAAAGGGGTTACTAAAAGGGGCCACAGCTGAGTTCTTCAGCTACACGCCTAAAAGCGAAAAATTTCAGACGGTCCTTCTGAAGGGCATAAGTTCCTGCACGGAACCGGAGGCGCTCTTAGCTGAGCTCCGCGAAAAAGCCACTGACGATCTTGATTTTATCGGGGTCAAGCCTTTCACTACGGTGAAGTCCAGGCGAGGGGGTTATAGGCTGCCAATGTTCCTCGTAACATTATCGCCCCAAAGCAGTTTTGATAGTGTGAAGAAAATCAAATCCCTCGACTATCAAACTGTACACTGGGAGACATTAAAAAGGCACGACGACATTTTACAATGTACGAAGTGCCAGAGGTTCGGCCATGCCGGAGCCAACTGCAATATGCAGTTGCGCTGCGTCAGGTGTTCTGAAACCCACAACGAAGGAGAATGTAAGCTGGGGAATGAGCGGGTTGAGGACTTAACCCAGCTCAAGTGTGTCCTTTGTGGAAACCAAGGGCACCCGGCTAACTATAGGGGTTGCCCTAAGGTCCAGCAAATGAAACAAAAACAGGCCAGTCAAAAAGCCGAAGTAAGTCGAACAGTTCGACAGGCTCCAACACAAAAATTCGTGGATCCCAAATTCTCTTACGCCCAAATGGTGTCAGGGAATGGGAACACGAAACAGGCTCCACCAACGGTTGCCCCAAAGGCCCCCGTGCCTAAGGCACCAGAGGTGCAGCCTGACATTGTAGCCTTGTTGTTGAGCATTCAAGGTCAACTAACAGGGCTGCAAAGTCAGATAAAGGAGCAAGGCAAAAGGGTAGATCATCTCTACTCTTTGTTGCCTGGCCTGGCGCAATTTAGACCATAATGGGCGCGCTGCCGGAGACGCGCCTAAAAGTCCTAGCTGTGAATGTAAATTCACTGATTAGGATTGAACGAAGAGCCAATATGTTCCAATTGTTAAAAGACTACAGTCCCGATGTGTTTATGGCTAGCGAAACTAAGCTAAACCACAAACACAAATTGACTCATAAAAATTACAATATCGTAAGAAGAGACCGGCCCGACTCCACTCAAGGGGGCGGTGTCGCTCTCTTTATACGAAAAGGCATTAATTATAAAGTTATATACAACAATGAATTGCGAAAGCTCAAGACGCTAGAAGTTTGCGTTGTATGCATCTCTCTCACTCAAGGGAAGCGGATGTATATGATTGCGGCTTATGCGGCTGGAGCTCCGCAGGTTACTTACTTTGCTTCAGAACTCGAGATTCTTTTTAGGGAACTGAAACTGAGCTTGGAAGAAAACTATTTCATCTTGGCCGGTGATTTGAACGCAAAACATGAAGATTGGGGAAATCAACATAGTAATCCCAGAGGTAACCATCTTTTTAATTTGATGGATCTTTACAGCGTTGAATATGGCGTCGACCTGCTGGCTACTGAAAAGCCATCGTATCCAAGAACCGGCTCCTTTCTGGATCTTTTGCTGTACGACACAAGACTGACAGTTACAGACAAAGTGGGTAATCACCCTCGAAACTGCTTACAGACAATCGAGTACGACAGTGATCACTGCGGACTGGCTGCTGTAATGCAGATTCCGAATGAACGCGTGGAGTTGGAGGAATACGTTGCAACGCATTCTTACAACTACAGTAAGATGCGCTGGCCTCGTTTCACCAACGCCTTAGCGAGAGAAATTCTTTCGAGTGACATAACCCCACCAAACAACAGAAACCTGACAAATACAGAAATTGACCAACATTTACAACAGATGGACGAAACAATAAAACGAACAATGGAACGGACAATACCAAAATACAAAGAACGGGACCAAATGGACGCTTACAGAAACGCGACTATCGACGCACTGCGTAAGCACAAGAGTGGCTTACTGACAAGACTCAAAAACTTGTACAGACGACTTACAGACCCACACGACTTGGAGGTTAGGACACTGAAGTCGTCAATAAAAAATGTCAATCTGTTGATTAAGGAGAACTACAGGTTATCAATTAACAAGTACTGGGATCGTAAGATCCGGTCAGTTAATTCCAGTGACCCTGGTATGTTCCCTAAAATCAACAAGATATTTAGGAAAAAGAACGACAATGACCTTCCGTGTCTGAAACTTCAAAGAACTGAAGAGAACACAGACGTACTCATGACAGCGCAAATAGATCCAGTAGAAGCCATCTTTGACGATGACTTTTATATAATTGAAGATCCGAAGGAAAAAGTGGAGGCGGTGGGAGCTGCTTTCCAGCAAGTGTACAAGGTGAATGTTAGCATTCGCCCCAACCACGACCTGGAAAACAGAGCCCTACTTAATCATTTTTATCTGCGAAATGATATAACACATTGGCGATCTGAGAACCGCGGTTTTATGCGGTTCGATGACGATACCTTGGCAAATGCCATAATCGCCGAGCAAACGGGACCAAGTCCCTTGTTAGTGACGAAGGTTGAGCTTCAGCTCATCTTCAACTCAATAAAAAATAAAAAGTCAGCAGGTGTCGATGGTATATCCAACGTTGTACTAAGACATTTACCGATGGAGGCAATTGACATTTACACCACACTCTTCAATAATGCACTGAATAATGCATATTATCCAGTGCATTGGAAGACCGCTGTGGTTCATCCTCTCCCGAAAAAGGGAAAGGACAACTCCAACCCGTCAAATCTTCGGTCGATAAGTCTTCTTCCGAGCATCAGCAAAGTTTTCGAAAAGATCATCAATAGGGCTCTGACTAAGTGGGCTGCGGACAACAAAATAATTCCGGATAAACAGTTCGGATTCAAGGCTGGTCATGACACAATTCATGCTGCGTCTAAACTCGTTTCTGATATCCAATGGAATAAAACAAAACAACAATGCACAGGTGCTGTTCTGGTTGATTTGGAAAAGGCCTTTGACACCGTATGGTTAGAGGGTCTTTACCTAAAACTGAGCAGGCTTGGTATAAGCAAGCCATTGTTGTATATACTTTATGATATGCTTAACGGTAGAAAGTTTGTTGTCAAAAGTGGCAATGTAACTTCTACCACAACATTCTTAATTAAAAATGGTCTTCAACAGGGAGCGGTGAATTCGCCGATTCTCTTCAGCATTTACACCAGCGATCTGATAGGTAGTCTTACAAAGGCAATTGCGTACGCCGACGATCTTATTGCGTACAGAACGGCCCGAAAGGTTGAGGTTATTAGAATTCTCTTGCAGCGTGATTTCGACAAGATTCAGCGATATTGCGACGACTGGAAACTGAAAATAAATGTCCAGAAGTCGGAGACAATTCTGTTCCGGACTCCGTTGGCTAGGGCCACGAGGGATACACGCAAGAATTGGCGCAAGATGGTTATCGTTGATCTTCACGGGCAGCGATTAGCGAGCAAAAGTGTAGTGAAGTACCTCGGTATCTGGTTAGATCAGTATTTATATTTCGACAGACATATAAATGCTGCTCTGACCAGGGCCAGAGGAGCCTTCGCTCTGACGAAACGGTTGTTTTTTAGCAGTCGGCTTGACCCCAGAGTGAAGGTAATTTGCTACATGGCCCTCATACGGCCGATGATCGTTTATGGTTGTCCTGTGTGGTTCAACGTTGCCCCTTCCCAGATGGAGAAGTTTCGGGTGTTCGAGCGGCAGTGTTTACGACGCTGTACCGGCTTATATCGAACAGCCGAATCTTCTTACGTGCATTACTATTCCAACGAGGTCCTATACAACGGGGCTCGAATCAACAGAATTGACAATTTCGTGATAAAACTCGTTCGAGGTCACATTGCAAGAGCTATGTCTTCGACCAACAATTTAATTTTCGGGGCGTTCTATCCGAACGACGAGTACTTTGAAAGTGCACGCTTGAGCGGCTTCATTCCACCAGAGGCATTCCTCTTTTTAGATAGATGCGGTCTGATACAGGATAGATTGGCAGTTCCGCTAATCTACCACGTCAGACGACGTACCGTGGATAGGCGACTCCTGTACAATCGGGACGTCATGGCACAAGGCGGAGCAGAGCTCCTTCGGTTCAGTAGGGCTGTGTCCGAACGGGACCGAACTGATAGGGTGAAGCAGGAGAACCAGTTTTGGTGGCTTCAATCGGCACTTGATAGTGGGTAGTCGGGATGGGGTTTAAAGCCTTGGCCGGCTTACATACTTCTTTTATAGTTTTAGGGTTTAGTTTTAAGTAGAATAGGCATGGTGGCACATAAAACAAAGAATACAACAAAAAAAAATACAAAAAATATAAAAAAAATACAAAAAATAAAAATACAAAAAAAAAATAAAAAGAAAAAACATGGAATAAAAAATAAGACAACAATATATGAAAAACAAAAAACGTTAGATAGTTAGATTTGCTGCTGTGGTTGTTCTAGTTTTAAGTAGTTCATAGGTAGAATAGGTAGTTTTAGTTAGCTTTAAGTTTTATTTTAAGGACCTTATTTTAAGTAGTTTTTAAGTAAAAATAAAAAAGGACATTGATATTAGTTTTTTTTTGAAATTTTCTAATGAATACAAAAATAAATAAAATGAATTAAAGTTAAATAGATCTTAGGGCCGAAAGGCATTAGCATTAAGTATTATTGTTTAACTTAGAGTGTCCGTATGGGACCAGTAAGTTAGTTGTAAGTTATGGATAATTAGGCTAGTTTTATGAATTTTTGTCTAGCTTTAAGATAGTCTTAAGAATGAATTAATAAAAAATGGATTTGGAAAAAAAAAAAAAGTGGCGTCTGCAGACGAATCTAGAGGTCGTGGGTTCGAATCCCGAGCGGAGTCGACAAAAAATATTATTGCTTTTTTTCACAATCGAGAAATTGCTGATTTCATCGATTGGGAAGAGAAGCAAATGGTAAAGGAGAAGAAAGCGGGGGTATCGAAAGATACCTCTGCCGACACATCAGGTGATATTGCGGTGGTAACAGCAGCGGTATCGAAAACACCAAAAACATATGGCCAGGCATCAGACCAGGGCATAGCGGCAGCAACAGCTAATAAAAAGAGGAAGCTGAAGAAGCATAGCCCTAACAAGGTGGAGAGGGCTAACGCCGCTAAGCGGCGTGATATGCGCAAGGCAATGGAGGGTGGTAAGGTAGGAAATACCACTGAAACTGAGTTCTCAGACTACGATGAGTCTGAGAAAACTGAATATGTGTCCGAAGGTGGAGAGGGGCTGTTCAGGCCTCCGAATATGGATTTAATCCTATCGGAGGCTGAGCCAGTCCCGCCGACAAGGAAGAATTTGGAGGTAGAGGCGGGCCTCCAAGAAGAAGCAAAACTGGTGGAGGCCCTGCAAGCCAAACAGGCTACCATCAGCCAATATGAGCCAGACCTCAAAAAGCTCAAGGAGGAAATGGAGCCCCTCCTTAGTCAGTTAAAGCTGAAGCAAGAGGCGCGCCGCCAACAAGAGGCGGCTCAACGGCAACAGCAACAAAAACAGCAGGAAAACAAAAACAAAAAAAAGCAACAACAACCACAGCAGCAACAACCACAGCAGCAACAACCACATCAGCAAAAACCACAGTCCAAGCCCGCTACCAAAAGCACGGGTGCGGAGGAAAATGTAAAGGCTCCATTACCGGTGACAGGCCCAATTGCTGAGGGCCCATCCACTTCGGTTAAGGCAAAGCAGCAGCAACAACAGCTGCAACAAAGGCCGCAGCAACAGCAGAAACAGCAACAACAGCAACAGAAGCAGCAACAGCAGCAGCAACAGAAGCAGCAGCAGCAACAGCAGCAGAAACAGCAGCAGCAACAACAGCAGCAGAAACAACAGCAGCAGCACCAGAAACAACCACAGGCCAAGAAAGAAAAAATACCACCAATAAGGACCCATAGAGTTGACCTGGACGACATAAAACAGGTATGTAAGTCGGCCACTAAGGGCAATTTTTGCATTAAAATACTAAACGAAAAAGAAAAGAATTATTCGGTCCAGTGCTTCTCACTGACCGAATACAACTTAGTCAAAGGGTTATTAAAAGAGGCCACAGCTGAGTTCTTCAGCTTCACGCCTAAATTGTTGATTGTTGACTTCCAAACAGAGAAGAAGTGTAATTTCCTTTGATTATATCCAATTTAAATAAGTGCAAGTGTTGATCTGAAGTTAAAGTTGGCAAGTTGCCACAAGTGTATTTAACTTATCAGTAGCCCAGTGGAAGTGGCGTCCGTTATCGTTGATCTTCACGGGCAGCCATTAGCGAGCAAAAGTGTAGTGAAGTACCTCGGTATCTGGTTAGATCAGTATTTATATTTCGACAGGCATATAAATGCTGCTCTGACCAGGGCCAGAGGAGCCTTCGCTCTGACGAAACGGCTGTTTTTTAGCAGTCGGCTTGACCCCAGAGTGAAGGTAATTTGCTACATGGCCCTCATACGGCCGATGATCGTTTATGGTTGTCCTGTGTGGTTCAACGTTGCCCCTTCCCAGATGGAGAAGTTTCGGGTGTTCGAGCGGCAGTGTTTACGACGCTGTACCGGCTTATATCGAACAGCAGAATCTTCTTACGTGCACTACTATTCCAACGAGGTCCTATACAACGGGGCTCGAATCAACAGAATTGACAATTTCGTGATAAAACTCGTTCGAGGTCACATTGCAAGAGCTACGTCTTCGACCAACAATTTAATTTTCGGGGCGTTCTATCCGAACGACGAGTACTTTGAAAGTGCACGCTTGAGCGGCTTCATTCCACCAGAGGCATTCCTCTTTTTAGATAGATGCGGTCTGATACAGGATAGATTGGCAGTTCCGTTAATCTACCACGTCAGACGACGAACCGTGGATAGGCGACTCCTGTACAATCGGGACGTCATGGCACAAGGCGGAGCAGAGCTCCTTCGGTTCAGTAGGGCTGTGTCCGAACGGGACCGAACTGATAGGGTGAAGCAGGAGAACCAGTTTTGGTGGCTTCAATCGGCACTTGATAGTGAGTAGTCGGGATGGGGTTTTAAGCCTTGGCTGGCTTACATACTTGTTTTATAGTTTTAGGGTTTAGTTATAAGTAGAATAGGCATGGTGGCACAAAAAAAAAAAAAAAAAAAAATACAAAAAATACAAAAAGGAAAATTACAAAAAAAATACTAAAAAAAAATTTAAAAAAAAAAAAAAAAAAAACATGGAATATATATATATAAAAAAAAAAGACAACAAAATATGAAAAACAAAAAACGTTAGATAGTTAGATTTGCTGCTGTGGTTGTTCTAGTTTTAAGTAGTTTATAGGTAGAATAGGTAGTTTTAGTTAGCTTTAAGTTTTATATTAAGGACCTTATTTTAAGTAGTTTTTAAGTAAAAATAAAAAAGGATATTGAAATTAGTTTTTTTGAAATTTTCTAATGAATAAAAAAAATAAATAAAATGGAATTGAAGTTAAATAGATCTTAGGGCCGAAAGGCATTAGAATTAAGTATTATTGTTTAACTTAGAGTGTCCGTATGGGACCAGTAAGTTAGTTGTAAGTTTGGTTAATTAGGCTAGTTTTATGAATTTTTGTCTAGCTTTAAGATAGTTTTAAGAATGAATAATAAAAATGAATTTAAAAAAAAAAAAAAAAAAGTGGCGTCCGAAGACGAAGCCAGAGGTCGTGGGTTCGAATCCCGAGCAGAGTCGACGAAAAATATTATTGCTTTTTTTCACAATAGAGAAATAGCAGACTTCATTAATTGGGAGCAAAAGGTAATGGAGAAGGAGAAGAGAGCAGGGGTATTGAAAAATACCTCTGCGAACTCATCAGGTGATGTTAATGTGGTGCCACCAGCGGTACCCCGATTCACCGCAACATCATCAGGCCACCAGTCTGATAGTTACTTAACAACAACAACTAATGTTAAGAGGAAAAGACAGACGCCTAACCTTGTAGAAAGGAACAATGCTGCTAAGCGCGGAGCAATGCAAAAGGAAATGCAGCCGACAAAGACAAAAGAGATGACGTCACAAAGTGAGTCGTCAGAAGGAGAAGTTGACTACGTCTCCGAAGGAGGAGAGGGGCACTACAGGTCGCCTAAAAATAAAAACAGGGTCGCAAGCCTAGCGCCACCAGAGCAGCCTAAGAAAAGGGAGATGGAGGTGCCTGATACCCTTAACGACAACGAAGCCGATGAAGTGGAGCTGGCACAAGAGCTGCAGGCAAGAAAGCAGCAAATAGATGCCTATGAGGACCAGCTAAAAAAGCTAAAGGAGGAGATGGAGCCCCTTCTCAGTGCACTGAAAGCCAAAATTGAAGCGCGCCGACAAAAAGAGGCAGCTGAGAAGGGGGAAAAGGCAACACAACGGCAGCAACAACAACAACAGCAGCAACAGGCGAAACAAAAAATGCCAGAAACAAGGCAACAAAAACAACAACCACAGCCAAAGCCCGCAACCAAAACCACTGGAGCGGAGCAAAAAATGAAGGCTTCACGAAAAGCGACAGGCCCAATGTCTGTGGGCCCATCGACTTCGGCTAAGGCCACGAAAGAACAACAACAACAGCTACAGCCAAGGCAGCAGCAACAGCAACAACAACAACAGAAGCAACAGAAGCAGCAGCAGCAGCAACAGCAACACCAGAAACAACCACAGCCCAAGAAGGAGAAGGTGCCACCTATTAGGACCTACCGGGTTGACCTGCAGGACTTGAAACAGGTATGTAAGTCGGCCACTAAGGGCAATTTTGTAATAAATATTTTGCACGAAAAAGAAAAGCGGTATTCGGTGCAGTGCTTCTCACTGGCCGAATACAACATAGTTAAAGAAGTGCTTAAGGAGGCCACAGCTGAGTTCTTCAGCTTCACGCCTAAAAGCGAAAAATTAAAGACGGTCCTACTGAAGGGCATAAGTTCCTGCACGGAACCGGAGGCGCTCTTAGCCGAGCTCCGCCAAAAAGCCATCGACGATCTCGATTTCATCGGGGTCAAGCCTTTCACTACGGTGAAGTCCAGGCGAGGGGGTTAAAGGCTGCCAATGTTCCTCGTAACATTATCGCCCCAAAGTAGGCTTGAGAGTCTGAGGGAAATCAAATGCCTCGACTATCAAGCCATACACTGGGAGACATTAAAAAGGCACGACGACATTTTACAATGTACGAAGTGCCAGAGGTTCGGCCATGCCGGAGCCAACTGCAATATGCAGTTGCGCTGCGTCAGGTGCTCCGAAACCCACATCAAGGGAGAGTGCAAGCTGGGGAATGAGCGGGTTGAGGATTTGACCCAGCTCAAGTGTGTCCTTTGTGGAAACCAAGGGCACCCGGCTAGCTATAGGGGTTGCCCTAAGGTCCAACAAATCAAACAAAAACAGGCCAGTCAAAAAGCCGAAGAAAGTCGAACAGTTCGACAGGCTCCTACACAAAAATTCGTGGATCCCAAATTTTCCTACGCCCAAATGGTGTCAGGGAATGGGAACACGAGACAGGCTCCACCAACGGTTGCCCCAAAGGCCCCTGTGCCTAAGGCACCAGAGGTGCAGCCTGACATTGTAGCCTTGTTGTTGAACATTCAAGGTCAACTTACAGGACTGCAAAGTCAGATAAAGGAGCAAGGCAAAAGGGTAGACCATCTCTACTCTTTGTTGCCTGGCCTGGCGCAATTTAGACCATAATGGGCGCGCTGCCGGAGACGCGCCTAAAAGTCCTAGCTGTGAATGTAAATTCACTGATTAGGATTGAACGAAGAGCCAATATGTTCCAATTGTTGAAAGACTACAGTCCCGATGTGTTTATGGCTAGCGAAACTAAGCTAAACCACAAACACAAATTGACTCATAAAAATTACAATATCGTAAGAAGGGACCGGCCCGACTCCACTCAAGGGGGCGGTGTCGCTCT
The DNA here is from genome assembly GCA_951509635.1 of Eupeodes luniger. NCBI lineage: Eukaryota > Metazoa > Arthropoda > Insecta > Diptera > Syrphidae > Eupeodes > Eupeodes luniger. The sequence continues at coordinate 179,247,829 of OX608073.1, read as the reverse complement.
CTTTATACGAAAAGGCATCAATTATAAAGTCATATACAACAATGAATTGCGAAAGCTCAAGACGCTAGAAGTTTGCGTTGTATGCATCTCTCTCACTCAAGGGAAGCGGATGTATATGATTGCGGCTTATGCGGCTGGAGCTCCGCAGGTTACTTACTTTGCTTCAGAACTCGAGATTCTTTTTAGGGAACTGAAACTGAGCTTGGAAGAAAACTATTTCATCTTGGCCGGTGATTTGAACGCAAAACATGAAGATTGGGGAAATCAACATAGTAATCCCAGAGGTAACCATCTTTTTAATTTGATGGATCTTTACAGCGTTGAATATGGCGTCGACCTGCTGGCTACTGAAAAGCCATCGTATCCAAGAAGCGGCTCCTTTCTGGATCTTTTGCTGTACGACACAAGACTGACAGTTACAGACAAAGTAGGTAATCACCCTCGAAACTGCTTACAGACAGTCGAGTACGACAGTGATCACTGCGGACTGGCTGCTGTAATGCAGATTCCGAACGAACGCGTGGAGTTGGAGGAATACGTTGCAACGCATTCTTACAATTACAGTAAGATGCGCTGGCCTCGTTTCACCAACGCCCTAGCGAGAGAACTTCGTTCGAGTGACATAGCCCCACCAAACAACAGAAACCTGACAAATACAGAAATTGACCAACATTTACAACAAATGGACGAAACAATAAAACGAACGATGGAACGGACAATACCAAAGTACAAAGAACGGGACCAAATGGACGCTTACAGAAACGCGACTATTGACGCACTACGTAAGCACAAAAGTGGCTTACTGACAAGACTCAAAAACTTGTACAGACGACTCACAGACCCACACGACTTGGAGGTTAGGACACTGAAGTCGTCAATAAAAAATGTCAATCTGTTGATTAAGGAGAACTACAGGTTATCGATTAACAAGTACTGGGACCGCAAGATCCGGTCAGTTAAGTCCAGTGACCCTAGTATGTTCCCTAAAATCAACAAGATATTCAGGAAAAAGAACGACAATGACCTTCCGTGTCTGAAACTTCAAAGAACTGACGAGAACACAAACGTACTCAGGACAGCGCAAATAGATCCAGAAGAAGCCATCTTTGACGATGACTTTTTTATAATTGAAGATCCGAAGGAAAAAGTGGAGGCGGTGGGAGCTGCTTTCCAGCAAGTGTACAAGGTGAATGCTAGCATTCGCCCCAACCACGACCTGGAAAACAGAGCCCTACTTAATCATTTTTACCTTCGAAATGATATAACACAATGGCGATCTGAGAACCGCGGTTTTATGCGGTTCAATGACGATTCCTTGGCAAATGCCATAATCGCCGAGCAAACGGGACCAAGTCCCTTGTTAGTAACGAAGGAGCTTCAGCTAATCTTCAACTCAATAAAAAACAAAAAGTCAGCAGGTGTCGATGGTATATCCAACGTTGTACTAAGACATTTACCGATGGAGGCAATTGACATTTACACCACACTCTTCAATAATGCACTGAATAATGCATATTATCCAGTGCATTGGAAGACCGCTGTGGTTCATCCTCTCCCGAAAAAGGGAAAGGACAACTCCAACCCGTCAAATCTTCGGTCGATAAGTCTTCTTCCGAGCACCAGCAAAGTTTTCGAAAAGATCATCAATAGGGCTCTGACTAAGTGGGCTGCGGACAACAAAATAATTCCGGATAAACAGTTCGGGTTCAAGGCGGGTCATGACACAATTCATGCTGCGTCTAAACTCGTTTCTGATATCCAATGGAATAAATCAAAACAACAATGCACAGGTGCTGTTCTGGTTGATTTGGAAAAGGCCTTTGACACCGTATGGTTAGAGGGTCTTTACCTAAAACTGAGCAGGCTTGGCATAAGCAAGCCATTGTTGTATATGCTTTATGATATGCTTAACGGTAGAAAGTTTGTTGTCAAAAGTGGCAATGTAATTTCTACCACAACATTCTCAATTAAAAATGGTTTTCAACAGGGAGCGGTGAATTCGCCGATTCTCTTCAGCATTTACACCAGCGATCTGATAGGTAGTCTTACAAAGGCAATTGCGTACGCCGACGATCTTATTGCGTACAGAACGGCCCGAAAGGTTGAGGTTATTAGAATTATCTTGCAGCGTGATTTCGACAAGATTCAGCGATATTGCGACGACTGGAAACTGAAAATAAATGTCCAGAAGTCGGAGACAATTCTGTTCCGGACTCCGTTGGCTAGGGCCACGAGGGATACGTGCAAGAATTGGCGCAAGATGGTTATCGTTGATCTTCACGGGCAGCGATTAGCGAGCAAAAGTGTAGTGAAGTACCTCGGTATCTGGTTAGATCAGTATTTATATTTCGACAGACATATAAATGCTGCTCTGACCAGGGCCAGAGGAGCCTTCGCTCTGACGAAACGGCTGTTTTTTAGCAGTCGGCTTGACCCCAGAGTGAAGGTAATTTGCTACATGGCCCTCATACGGCCGATGATCGTTTATGGTTGTCCTGTGTGGTTCAACGTTGCCCCTTCCCAGATGGAGAAGTTTCGGGTGTTCGAGCGGCAGTGTTTACGACGCTGTACCGGCTTATATCGAACAGCCGAATCTTCTTACGTGCATTACTATTCCAACGAGGTCCTATACAACGGGGCTCGAATCAACAGAATTGACAATTTCGTGATAAAACTCGTTCGAGGTCACATTGCAAGAGCTATGTCTTCGACCAACAATTTAATTTTCGGGGCGTTCTATCCGAACGACGAGTATTTTGAAAGTGCACGCTTGAGCGGCTTCATTCCACCAGAGGCATTCCTCTTTTTAGATAGATGCGGTCTGATACAGGATAGATTGGCAGTTCCGCTAATCTACCACGTCAGACGACGAACCGTAGATAGGCGACTCCTGTACAATCGGGACGTCATGGCACAAGGCGGAGCAGAGGTCCTTCGGTTCAGTAGGGCTGTGTCCGAACGGGACCGAACTGATAGGGTGAAGCAGGAGAACCAGTTTTGGTGGCTTCAATCGGCACTTGATAGTGAGTAGTCGGGATGGGGTTTTAAGCCTTGGCCGGCTTTTATACTTGTTTTATAGTTTTAGGGTTTAGTTTTAAGTAGAATAGGCATGGTGGCACAAAAAAAAAAAAAATACAAAAAAAGAAAAATACAAAAAAATACAAAAAAAAAAAAAATTAAAAAAAACATGGAATAATCAAAAAAAAATTTAAAAAAAAGACAAAATATGAAAAACAAAAAACGTTAGATAGTTAGATTTGCTGCTGTGGTTGTTCTAGTTTTAAGTAGTTTATAGGTAGAATAGGTAGTTTTAGTTAGCTTTAAGTTTTATATTAAGGACCTTATTTTAAGTAGTTTTTAAGTAAAAATAAAAAAAGGATATTGACATTAGTTTTTTTTTCAAAATTTTCTAATGAATACAAAAATAAATAAAATGAATTGAAGTTAAATAGATCTTAGGGCCGAAAGGCATTAGCATTAAGTATTATTGTTTAACTTAGAGTGTCCGTATGGGACCAGTAAGTTAGTTGTAAGTTATGGTTAATTAGGCTAGTTTTATGAATTTTTGTCTAGCTTTAAGATAGATTTAAGATTGAATTAATAAAAATGAATTGAAAAAAAAAAAAAAAAAAAAAAAAAAGTGGCGTCCGAAGACAGATCGAAGGGTCGTGGGTTCGAGTCCCAGCCGGAGTCAACCAAAAAATTAATAGCTTTTTTTCACAACCGAAGTTGGGAACAAAAACAAATGGTAAAGGAGAAAAGAGCAGGGGTATCGAAAGATACCTCTGCTGACACATCGGGTGATGCCAAAACAGTTCCAGCAGCGGTAACACAGATGACTGTAATATCAGGTTACACATCGGATCCGCAATGGCAAACATCAATTAAAAGGAAAAGGCAGACGCCTAACCTAGTTAAGCGACCCAATGCAGCTAAGCGAGCAGCCATGAAAGGAAAGCTGCAGCTGCCACTAAATAATACAGGGATGACGTCAGAGAGTGAAGTCTCTGAGGGTGACGATATGGAGACCCCCGTGTACGTCTCTGACGGAGGAGAAGGGGAGTATAGATCGCCGAAAAACAGATCTAAGAGCTCAAAAAAGCCAGAGCCGTCTACAAAAAAGGATTTGGAGGTGGATGTTGCCCAAATCCTCCAAGAAGAAAATTCACTGATGCAGGCCCTGCAATCTAAACAGGCAACCATCAGTGAATATGAAGAATATCTAAAGAAACTGAAGGAGGAAATGCAGCCGCTCCTCAGTGAACTTAAGCAGAAGCAAGAGGCGCGCCGGCAGCAAGAGGCAGCGCAACGGCTACTGCACCAAAAACAGAAACCACAAAAACAACAGCAACAACAACCACAGCAGCAACATCTACAAAGCAAGCCCGCTTCCAAAATCCCAGGAGTGGAGCAATTTAAAAAAGCACCGCCAGCAACAGCAGGCCCAAGTGTTGAGGGCCCAACAACCTCAACAAAATCCAAACAACGGCTACAAGAAGAAGCAAAACAACCGCAGCAACAACAAATACTGCAGCAGCAGCAACAGCAGCAGAAACAGCAGCAGCAGAAACAGCAGCAGCAGAAACAGCAACAGCAGAAACAGCAGCAACAGCAGAAACAGCAGCAACAGCAGCAACACCAGAAACAACCACAGCCCAAGAAGGAGAAGGTGCCACCAATTAGGACCTACCGGGTTGACCTGCAGGACTTGAAACAGGTATGTAAGTCGGCCACTAAGGGCAATTTTGTTATAAATATATTAAATGAAAAAGAAAAGCGGTATTCGGTGCAGTGCTTCTCACTGGCCGAATACAACATAGTTAAAGAAGTGCTTAAGGAGGCCACCGCTGAGTTCTTCAGCTTCACGCCGAAAAGCGAAAAATATAAGACGGTCCTACTGAAGGGCATAAGTTCCTGCACGGAACCGGAGGCGCTCTTAGCTGAGCTCCGCCAAAAAGCCATCGACGATCTCGATTTCATCGGGGTCAAGCCTTTCACTACGGTGAAGTCCAGGCGAGGGGGTTACAGGCTGCCAATGTTCCTCGTAACATTATCGCCCCAAAGTAGGCTTGAGAGTCTGAGGGAAATAAAGTGTCTCGACTATCAAGCCATACACTGGGAGACATTAAAAAGGCACGACGACATTTTACAATGTACGAAGTGCCAGAGGTTCGGCCATGCCGGAGCCAACTGCAATATGCAGTTGCGCTGCGTCAGGTGCTCCGAAACCCACATCAAGGGAGAGTGCAAGCTGGGGAATGAGCGGGTTGAGGATTTGACCCAGCTCAAGTGTGTCCTTTGTGGAAACCAAGGGCACCCTGCTAGCTATAGGGGTTGCCCTAAGGTCCAAATAATGAAACAAAAACAGGCCAGTCAAAAAGCCGAAGAAAGTCGAACAGTTCGACAGGCTCCTACACAAAAATTCGTGGATCCCAAATTTTCCTACGCCCAAATGGTGTCAGGGAATGGGAACACGAGACAGGCTCCACCAACGGTTGCCCCAAAGGCCCCTGTGCCTAAGGCACCAGAGGTGCAGCCTGACATTGTAGCCTTGTTGTTGAGCATTCAAGGTCAACTAACAGGACTGCAAAGTCAGATAAAGGAGCAAGGCAAAAGGGTAGACCATCTCTACTCTTTGTTGCCTGGCCTGGCGCAATTTAGACCATAATGGGCGCGCTGCCGGAGACGCGCCTAAAAGTCCTAGCTGTGAATGTAAATTCACTGATTAGGATTGAACGAAGAGCCAATATGTTCCAATTGTTGAAAGACTACAGTTCCGATGTGTTTATGGCTAGCGAAACTAAGCTAAACCACAAACACAAATTGACTCATAAAAATTACAATATCGTAAGAAGAGACCGGCCCGACTCCACTCAAGGGGGCGGTGTCGCTCTCTTTATACGAAAAGGCATCAATTATAAAGTCATATACAACAATGAATTGCGAAAGCTCAAGACGCTAGAAGTTTGCGTTGTATGCATCTCTCTCACTCAAGGGAAGCGGATGTATATGATTGCGGCTTATGCGGCTGGAGCTCCGCAGGTTACTTACTTTGCTTCAGAACTCGAGATTCTTTTTAGGGAACTGAAACTGAGCTTGGAAGAAAACTATTTCATCTTGGCCGGTGATTTGAACGCAAAACATGAAGATTGGGGAAATCAACATAGTAATCTCAGAGGTAACCATCTTTTTAATTTGATGAATCTTTACAGCGTTGAATATGGCGTCGACCTGCTGGCTACTGAAAAGCCATCGTATCCAAGAAGCGGCTCCTTTCTGGATCTTTTGCTGTACGACACAAGACTGACAGTTACGGACAAAGTGGGTAATCACCCTCGAAACTGCTTACAGACAGTCGAGTACGACAGTGATCACTGCGGACTGGCTGCTGTAATGCAGATTCCGAACGAACGCGTGGAGTTGGAGGAATACGTTGCAACGCATTCTTACAATTACAGTAAGATGCGCTGGCCTCGTTTCACCAACGCCCTAGCGAGAGAACTTCGTTCGAGTGACATAGCCCCACCAAACAACAGAAACCTGACAAATACAGAAATTGACCAACATTTACAACAGATGGACGAAACAATAAAACGAACAATGGAACAGACAATACCAAAGTACAAAGAACGGGACCAAATGGACGCTTACAGAAACGCGACTATTGACGCACTACGTAAGCACAAAAGTGGCTTACTGACAAGACTCAAAAACTTGTACAGACGACTCACAGACCCACACGACTTGGAGGTTAGGACACTGAAGTCGTCAATAAAAAATGTCAATCTGTTGATTAAGGAGAACTACAGGTTATCGATTAACAAGTACTGGGACCGCAAGATCCGGTCAGTTAATTCCAGTGACCCTAGTATGTTCCCTAAAATCAACAAGATATTCAGGAAAAAGAACGACAATGACCTTCCGTGTCTGAAACTTCAAAGAACTGACGAGAACACAGACGTACTCAGGACAGCGCAAATAGATCCAGAAGAAGCCATCTTTGACGATGACTTTTATATAATTGAAGATCCGAAGGAAAAAGTGGAGGCGGTGGGAGCTGCTTTCCAGCAAGTGTACAAGGTGAATGCTAGCATTCGCGTCAACCACGACCTGGAAAACAGAGCCCTACTTAATCATTTTTACCTTTGAAATGATATAACACAATGGCGATCTGAGAACCGCGGTTTCATTCGGTTCAATGACGATTCCTTGGCAAATGCCATAATCGCCGAGCAAACGGGTCCAAGTCCCCTGTTAGTGACGAAGGTTGAGCTTCAGCTCATCTTCAACTCAATAAAAAATAAAAAGTCAGCAGGTGTCGATGGTATATCCAACGTTGTACTAAGACATTTACCGATGGAGGCAATTGACATTTACACCACACTCTTCAATAATGCACTGAATAATGCATATTATCCAGTGCATTGGAAGACCGCTGTGGTTCATCCTCTCCCGAAAAAGGGAAAGGACAACTCCAACCCGTCAAATCTTCGGTCGATAAGTCTTCTTCCGAGCATCAGCAAAGTTTTCGAAAAGATCATCAATAGGGCTCTGACTAAGTGGGCTGCGGACAACAAAATAATTCCGGATAAACAGTTCGGGTTCAAGGCGGGTCATGACACAATTCATGCTGCGTCTAAACTCGTTTCTGATATCCAATGGAATAAAACAAAACAACAATGCACAGGTGCTGTTCTAGTTGATTTGGAAAAGGCCTTTGACACCGTATGGTTAGAGGGTCTTTACCTAAAACTGAGCAGGCTTGGCATAAGCAAGCCATTGTTGTATATACTTTATGATATGCTTAACGGTAGAAAGTTTGTTGTCAAAAGTGGCAATGTAACTTCTACCACAACATTCTCAATTAAAAATGGTCTTCAACAGGGAGCGGTGAATTCGCCGATTCTCTTCAGCATTTACACCAGCGATCTGATAGGTAGTCTTACAAAGGCAATTGCGTACGCCGACGATCTTATTGCGTACAGAACGGCCCGAAAGGTTGAGGTTATTAGAATTCTCTTGCAGCGTGATTTCGACAAGATTCAGCGATATTGCGACGACTGGAAACTGAAAATAAATGTCCAGAAGTCGGAGACAATTCTGTTCCGGACTCCGTTGGCTAGGGCCACGAGGGATACGTGCAGGAATTGGCGCAAGATGGTTATCGTTGATCTTCACGGGCAGCGATTAGCGAGCAAAAGTGTAGTGAAGTACCTCGGTATCTGGTTAGATCAGTATTTATATTTCGACAGACATATAAATGCTGCTCTGACCAGGGCCAGAGGAGCCTTCGCTCTGACGAAACGGCTGTTTTTTAGCAGTCGGCTTGACCCCAGAGTGAAGGTAATTTGCTACATGGCCCTCATACGGCCGATGATCGTTTATGGTTGTCCTGTGTGGTTCAACGTTGCCCCTTCCCAGATGGAGAAGTTTCGGGTGTTCGAGCGGCAGTGTTTACGACGCTGTACCGGCTTATATCGAACAGCCGAATCTTCTTACGTGCATTACTATTCCAACGAGGTCCTATACAACGGGGCTCGAATCAACAGAATTGACAATTTCGTGATAAAACTCGTTCGAGGTCACATTGCAAGAGCTATGTCTTCGACCAACAATTTAATTTTCGGGGCGTTCTATCCGAACGACGAGTATTTTGAAAGTGCACGCTTGAGCGGCTTCATTCCACCAGAGGCATTCCTCTTTTTAGATAGATGCGGTCTGATACAGGATAGATTGGCAGTTCCGTTAATCTACCACGTCAGACGACGAACCGTGGATAGGCGACTCCTGTACAATCGGGACGTCATGGCACAAGGCGGAGCAGAGCTCCTTCGGTTCAGTAGGGCTGTGTCCGAACGGGACCGAATTGATAGGGTGAAGCAGGAGAACCAGTTTTGGTGGCTTCAATCGGCACTTGATAGTGGGTAGTCGGGATGGGGTTTAAAGCCTTGGCCGGCTTACACACTTGTTTTATAGTTTTAGGGTTTAGTTTTAAGTAGAATAGGCATGGTGGCACAAAAAAAAATATAAAAGAAAAAAAATACAAAAAATACAAAAAAGAAAAATACAAAAAAATACAAAAAAAGAAAATAAAAAAAAATGGAATAATAAAAAAAAATATACAAAAAAAAGACAAAATATGAAAAACAAAAAACGTTAGATAGTTAGATTTGCTGCTGTGGTTGTTCTAGTTTTAAGTAGTTTATAGGTAGAATAGGTAGTTTAAGTTAGTTTAAGTTTTATTTTAAGGACCTTATTTTAAGTAGTTTTAAGTAAAAATAAAAAAGGATATTGATATTAGTTTTTTTAAATTTTCTAATGAATACAAAAATAAACAAAATTGAATTGAAGATAAATAGATCTTAGGGCCGAAAGGCATTAGCATTAAGTATTATTGTTTAACTTAGAGTGTCCGTATGGGACCAGTAAGTTAGTTGTAAGTTATGGTTAATTAGGCTAGTTTTATGAATTTTTGTCTAGCTTTAAGATAGATTTAAGATGGAATAAATAAAAATGAATTTAAAAAAAAAAATAAAAAAAAAAAAAAAGTGCACACGACTTCTAAGACTGAGCAAATCTGATATGCGTGGGTTCGAATCCTATGTTGTGTATAAAGTTTTTCAAATAAAATTGGATTAAAGCTCAGCACAACAAACAAAGGAGACTAAATTTTATTTATTTTGTATTTATTAGAAAATTTGAAAAAACTAATATCAATATCCTTTTTTATATTTACTTAAAACTACTTAAACTAAGGTCCTTAAAATAAAACATAAACTAAATTAAACTACCTATTCTACCTATAAACTACTTAAAACTAGAACAACCACAGCAGCAAATCTAACTGTTGCAAAAAAAGAAAAAAAAAAAGACGACCGTTCGGTTTAAAGCCTCGAGAGGAACTATATATTTCATAATAAGAATAGTTGTTACAAAAAAACTGTGATGTATGTACTTAACTTAGTTTAAAGTGGGTCATTGGAATGATACAGTACAACATCAGTATATAGGTACATAATAAGTTAAGCAAAGAGCGAAGTAAATTCAGGGATGACAATTATTCAAAAACATTACTATAAAAAATTAATTCTTAACACTCCCACTTTTTACAATGTTTTAAGATAAAAAAAAATATTTCATTTTAAGTTCAAAAAAAAATTTAAAAAAAATTAATTTCAGTTTACAAAATTACAATTTAATTAGCAAAAGGAGGAGCTACTCCCATCATAAATCTAAAACGTTGAAACTTGTCTTTTGGTAAAGCCTTTGTGAAAACATCTCCAACTTGGTTCTGGGTTGAAACGTATTCCAATTCAAATAGCCCATCTTCGTATTTTTCACGTATGAAATTGAATCGAACATCAATATGCTTCGTACGCTTATGGAATTCGGGATTCTTAATGAGTCTGATGGCACCCTGGTTGTCAACAAACAATACTGGTTTAGCACTTTGATCCCTGATCAAATCTTTTAAGAGTTGTTGAATCCAAACCAATTCCTTTACCGCCTGACAAGCAGCTACAAACTCAGCTTCGGTTGTCGATAGGGCCACACATTGTTGTCTTTGTGAAGCCCATGCAATGCAGCTAGTACCCATCATGAATACAAAGCCACTGGTAGAACGCCTTGTAACTACGTCTCCAGCATAGTCTGCATCGCTAAAACAAGAGAATTTAAATTTAGTACTTTTAAAAAATATACCATATTCGTCCGTTCCCTTGAGGTAGCGCAAGATTCGCTTCACCATGTTGACGTGAACTTGAGTTGGATTGTCCAAATAACGACTGACACATCCAACAGCATACGATATGTCTGGCCTTGTTGCCACCATAAGATACATCAAGCTACCCACTGCTTGACGAAAAGGGAACTTTGTTGTCTCAGCTGCCTCACAAAAACCACCAACTGAATTGATCGAAGTATCCGCAGGAGTTGCCATAGGAGCAGCATCATCCATATTAAATTTAGATACCAATCTTCGAGTATATTTCGATTGATTCAGATGAATAGAACCGTCGGAAAACCTTCTTATTTCCAAACCAAGAAAGTGTCTTGCAGGAAAAATTTTAACCTCCAAATTTTGCTCCAGATTTTTACATAGCTTAAAAATGTCATCTTTAGAAGTTGCTGCTACAAGACCATCATCAATGTAAATACCAAGGATCATTTTTCTTCCATTTTGATGAGTAACGTAAACACATGAATCAGCATCACAAGGAACTAAACTAAAATCTTTTAAAAGCTTAGAAAAAGTTTTATTCCAACACCTAGAAGCCTGTCGTAGTCCATACAAACTTTTTTGTAGCTTACAAACTCGACCTGTTCCGTCTTCATACCCCTTTGGCTGATGAACGAAAATTTCTTCTTTAATATCTCCATTTAAGAAGGCTGTTTTAATGTCAAATTGCTTAAGGTGTAATTTTTCTGACGCTGCAATACTCAAAATAGCTCGAATTGATGAAAACTTAGCTACGGGACTAAAAGTTTCAGAGTAGTCCACACCAAACTTTTGACTGAATCCACGAGCCACTAATCTGGCCTTAAATCGTTTGTCTTCATTTTCGGTTGCATTTTTAATTTGATACACCCACTTTGTGTCAACAATCTTACGATCCTTAGGTAGATGCACCAATTTCCAAGTTCCGTTTTTGTCTAGCGAATTAATTTCCTCGTCCATAGATGCTCTCCACTCTTCCGAGTTTTCACAATTAATTGCTTCCTCAAAAGTCATTGGTATAAAAGATTCAGCTAGAAATGCAAAACTTTCTTCAATGCAACAATGAACTTCACCTTGTACATTATTCGATTTACTTCTCAAGCGATCTTTCACAGTTAAAGTTGATTCTCCTAGGCCTTTACTTTTGTCGACTTTTTCTTTTCTAGCTTGTTCACCATTTTTATCGTTTTCATCAACACAAATAGCTTCTTCAAAAACATCATCAAAGTCACTATCACCACCACCAGCATCACCCACAGCATCACCACCATTATCACCAGCATCACCTCCAGCGTCACCACCAGTATCGCCACCAGTACCGCCTCCAGCATCACCACCAGCATCACCTCCAGCGTCACCACCAGTATCGCCACCAGTACCGCCTCCAGCATCACCACCAGCCTCAATTTGTCCTTGATCATCATTGGAATCTATGCCTCGCAATATAAATTGTGTACTTTCAGGACAATTCGACTTTGAGATGGAACACTCTGTATGTTTTGAAAGGCCATTGCCATTAAAAACAACATCTCTACAGATTTCTATACTATTAGTTCCTGGAAAATGAACTCTAAAACCTTTCACACCCTCTTCGTATCCGACAAATACTCCTTTCCTCGACTTCTTATCCCATTTGCGACGTTTTTGATGTGGAACGTGAGCAAAAACATCTTCACCAAAAACTCTGAAGCTTCTTATTTCAGCCTGTTTCCCAAACCAAAGCTCGAAGGGAGTTTTACCTTTCACTGGACTTGTGCCAGTACAATTGAGAACAAAAACAGCTGTGTTAACTGCCTCAGCCCATAGATTAAGGTCCAGGTTCCTGCCATGAATCATAGTCCTTGCAGCCTCAACTATGGTCCTCATTTCTCTTTCTGCGCGACCATTTTGCTCTGGTGTGTACGGCACTGTCTTTTGATGTAGTACACAATTCTGGGACAAAATGCTTTGAACCTCTTTATTGGTAAATTCAAGGCCATTATCTGTTCGTATGACCTTAACTTTCACTCCAGTCTCAGCTTCAACTAAACTCAAAAATTTTCTTATCAAGCCTTGCACTTCAGTCTTTTCTTTGATGAAGAAAACTTTTCTGAAGTGCGAAAAGTCATCCTTAAAAAGCAAAAAATATTTTGAACCACCAATGGAATTCTTTTGCATTGGACCGCATAGATCTGAATGCACCAACTCTCCAACACAGCTCGCTTTATTTTGACTTTGTTTAAAAACTGCCCGATGCTGCTTTCCAATGACGCAGTCCTCGCAAAAAAATGACTCATCATCTCCAAAAGGAATGTCTCTAACCTTAAGAACATTTCTTACGTGAGCTATACTTTGGTGCCCTAGTCTTTCATGCCAAATACGCAAAGGTGTTTTGTCTCTAGCAACCACATTTGCACACACTTCATTTTCAGAACCTTTTATCACCTTCATAAGCAACTTGAATAGTTTTGCCTGTCGAACTCCCACTACAAGCAATGTATTACCTCGATAAATCTCACATTTTGAGCTATCCGAAAATAGTTTTAAGCCTTTGTCTAGCGCACAATTAAGGGAAAATAAGTTAAGACGAATTTCGGGAACATATAAGACATCTGCTAAATAATTTTCTTCCCAAGTAGAGTTATTATAGGACAGAACATTAATATTCCCTTTCCCAAAAGCATTAATCGTGTTTCCATCCCCTAATCTAACGACAACTGGTTTCTCAAACTGTTTATAATTTTCAAACCACTCTTTTCTGCTGGTCATATGATCACTCGCACCTGAATCTAGGAACCATGCTTCATCTCCAGAAACTCCTTGAGCCAGAAGAACCTCGCAAATAAACGCATTACCTCGCTTAGCACTAGAGCCCTCACTTTCTTTCATTCTCTTAGGACAGTCCTTCTTCCAGTGCCCCCTTTCCTTGCATATGAAACACTTCCCTGGCTTTGTCTGCGACTTGCCTTTATTAGATGGCTTCTTCCACGAACTTTGCTTGTTCGCAACAAAAGCATTAGAACCCCCTGCACTAGAACCATTATTGGAGCTCATACGAGCCTCTTCCATTACAAGCCTAGTGGTTAGATTCTCGAGTGTCTGCTGATCGGAAGCTGTCGATTCCCATGCACTATAAAAATGACTATACGAAGGTGGAAGAGTCATAAGTATTTTAGTGATTACCATGGAAGACGAAACACTTTCCCCTACATCAGCTAACTGCTGCACAATAGTCTGCAACTTTGATATGTGCATCGCAATATCATCTTGAGGGTCTTTAATGAAGCTGTAAAACTGCTGCTGCAGCATGTGTATACTGGTCTTAGATTTTAGTTCGTATACATTGTGAAGTTTATCCCACATGTCTTTGGCGGTCTTGCAATTGATAATGTGAAGAAGTGGCTGCTGACCCACCGATGTCACAATTACCCGTTGCGCCTTGCTGTCTAAAAGAGACCACAAATTTAATTTAGCGGGAAGTTCTTCCACCTTCACCCCTTGAGTATCAGCGGTTGGCCTTGATTCTTCCCCCGTTACATATTTTAGTAGGTCAGAAGAACATAGGATGATTTTTATTTGGAATTTCCAAATATTCCACTGGTCACCATTTATGAGCTTCTCAATTTTAATTTCATCATTACTGTTCGACATGATAAAAAAATTTGCCAAGGCTATGTAAAATAATATACACAATTCTGTAGTCCGCACACTAATCGTCGGCAAAACTTACTATATAAAATAATGTTTGCGTCTCAGTATACCTAGGTTTAGTTATTTTACTAATTTTAATTTATTTAAAATAATAACTAAATTCTACCATTCAAACTACACATGTGCATAACCTACCGAACAAAACCTTTTTTTTTTTTTATGTGCACGCAACTGGGCCCATAACCTGTTGCAAAAAAAGAAAAAAAAAAAGACGACCGTTCGGTTTAAAGCCTCGAGAGGAACTATATATTTCATAATAAGAATAGTTGTTACAAAAAAACTGTGATGTATGTACTTAACTTAGTTTAAAGTGGGTCATTGGAATGATACAGTACAACATCAGTATATAGGTACATAATAAGTTAAGCAAAGAGCGAAGTAAATTCAGGGATGACAATTATTCAAAAACATTACTATAAAAAATTAATTCTTAACACTAACTAACATTTTTTGTTTTTCATATTTTGGTCTTTTTTTTTTTATTCCATGTTTTTTATTTTTTTTTATTAGTTTTTTGTGTGTTTTTTTTGTGTTTTTTTTTTGTATTTTATTTTGTGCCACCATGCCTATTCTACTTAAAACTAAACCCTAAAACTATAAAACAAGTATGTAAGCCGGCCACGGCTTAAAACCCGTGGTAGATTAACGGAACTGCCAATCTATCCTGTATCAGACCGCATCTATCTAAAAAAAGGAATGCTTCTGGTGGAATGAAGCCGCTCAAGCGTGCACTTTCAAAATACTCGTCGTTCGGATAGAACGCCCCGAAAATTAAATTGTTGGTCGAAGACATAGCTCTTGCAATGTGACCTCGAACGAGTTTTATCACGAAATTGTTGATTCTGTTGATTCGAGCCCCGTTGTTTAGGACCTCGTTGGAATAGTAATGCACGTAAGAAGATTCGGCTGTTCGATATAAGCCGGTACAGCATCGTAAACACTGCCGCTCGAACACCCGAAACTTCTCCATCTGGGAAGGGGCAACGTTGAACCACACAGGACAACCATAAACGATCATCGGCCGTATGAGGGCCATGTAGCAAATTACCTTCATTCTGGGGTCAAGCCGAATGCTAAAAAATAGCCGTTTCGTCAGAGCGAAGGCTCCTCTGGCCCTGGTCAGAGCAGCATTTATATGTCTGTCGAAATATAAATACTGATCTAACCAGATACCGAGGTACTTCACTACACTTTTGCTCGCTAATGGCTGCCCGTGAAGATCAACGATGACCATCTTGCGCCAATTCTTGCACGTATCCCTCGTGGCCCTAGCCAACGGAGTCCGGAACAGAATTGTCTCCGACTTCTGGACATTTATTTTCAGTTTCCAGTCGTCGCAATATCGCTGAATCTTGTCGAAATCACGCTGCAAGATAATTCTAATAACCTCAACCTTTCGGGCCGTTCTGTACGCAATAAGATCGTCGGCGTACGCAATTGCCTTTGTAAGACTACCTATCAGATCGCTGGTGTAAATGCTGAAGAGAATCGGCGAATTCACCGCTCCCTGTTGAAGACCATTTTTAATTAAGAATGTTGTGGTAGAAGTTACATTGCCACTTTTGACAACAAACTTTCTACCGTTAAGCATATCATAAAGTATATACAACAATGGTTTGCATATGCCAAGCCTGCTCAGTTTTAGGTCAAGACCCTCTAACCATACGGTGTCAAAGGCCTTTTCCAAATCAACCAGAACAGCACCTGTGCATTGTTGTTTTGATTTATTCCATTGGATATCAGAAACGAGTTTAGACGCAGCATGAATTGTGTCATGACCCGCCTTGAACCCGAACTGTTTATCCGGAATTATTTTGTTGTCCGCAGCCCACTTAGTCAGAGCCCTATTGATGATCTTTTCGAAAACTTTGCTCATGCTCGGAAGAAGACTTATCGACCGAAGATTTGACGGGTTGAAGTTGTCCTTTCCCTTTTTCGGGAGAGGATGAACCACAGCGGTCTTCCAATGCACTGGATAATATGCATTATTCAGTGCATTATTAAAGAGTGTGGTGTAAATGTCAATTGCCTCCATCGGTAAATGTCTTAGTACAACGTTGGATATACAATCGACACCTGCTGACTTTTTGTTTTTTATTGAGTTGAAGATGAGCTGAAGCTCAACCTTCGTTACTAACAAGGGACTTGACCCTGTTTGCTCGGCGATTATGGCATTTGCTAAGGAATCGTCATTAAACCGCATGAAACCGCGGTTCTCAGATCGCCATTGTGTTATATCATTTCGAAGGTAAAAGTGATTAAATAGGGCTCTGTTTTCCAGGTTGTGGTTGGGGCGAATGCTAACATTCACCTTGTACACTTGCTGGAAAGCAGCTCCCACCGCCTCCACTTTTTCCTTCGGATCTTCAATTATAAAAAAGTCATCGTCAAAGATGGCTTCTTCTGGATCCATTTGCGCTGTCCTGAGTACGTCTGTGTTCTCTTCAGTTCTTAGAAGTTTCATACACGGAAGGTCATTGTCGTTCTTTTTCCTGAATATCTTGTTGATTTTAGGGAACATACTAGGGTCACTGGAATTAATTGACCGGATCTTGCGGTCCCAGTACTTGTTAATTGATAACATGTAGCTCTCCTTAATCAACAGAATGATATTTTTTATTGACGACTTCAGTGTCCGAACCTTCAAGTCGTGTGGGTCTGTAAGTCGTTTGTATAAGTTTTTGAGTCTTGTCAGTAAGCCACTCTTGTGCCTACGTGATGCGTCAATAGTCGCGTTTCTGTAAGCGTCCATTTGGTCCCGTTCTTTGTATTTTGGTATTGTCCGTTCCATCGTTTGTTTTATTGTTTCGTCCATCTGTTGTAAATGTTGGTCCATTTCTGTATTTGTCAGGTTTCTGTTGCTTGGTGGGGCTATGTCACTCGAACGAAGTTCTCTTGCTAAGGCGTTGGTGAAACGAGGCCAGCGCATCTTACTGTAATTGAAAGAGTGCATTGCAACCTATTCCTCCAACTCCACGCGTTCGTTCGGAATCTGCATTACAGCAGCCAGTCCGCAGTGATAACTGTCGTACTCGACTGTCTGTAAGCAGTTTCGAGGGTGATTACCCACTTTGGCTGTAAACATTCATATACATATGCATGTAAATGGTTCAAAGTGTGGGTAAACGGAAGTGCTCATAAAGAAGAAAAGAAAAAAGATATAGCTTCAAATTAAAAGGGGGGTTTTAACAAAAGGGGAGTTGTAATTTTAAAGAGAAGTAGCAAGCAAAAGAGATTTTAAATATCCGAAAATCGAAGACGGTTCTTATCAAATCAAATAGATTTCGGCATATGATTACCACACACGGTAAAATTTTTCGGTTGAGATAAATTAAATTTGTTTTAATTTAAATAAAATTTTCATTACATATATGCATCTTGTAAATTAAAATAAAAGCATTTATTATATAATATATTAATAAAACATTTTGTAATTTTTTTAAACGAATAGAATGGAATTTTTATGAAGTTTAAAACCATAAAGATGATGGTATACATTTTTTTTACATAAAAGGATGAGAGAGTGAAGGGGAAAATGGAGAAGAAAGGGCAAGGAGAAGAAGCCAAGTAATGGGGTTGTTTTTAGCGAGGAAGGGAGGGTCAAGCAAAATGTCTCGCGCATCACTACCACCGGGATGCTAGACTGGCTTCAGATATTTTTTTTTTTTGTGAGAAGTCCAGGGTCAAAGAACCTTTGCAACCGCTGAGCTACGGGTTTAATTAAACCAGTCAAGACCCCACACAGACAAAGCGGCTCGTTACATAGTCTTTGTTTTTTTCTACTTTTTCAAAAACTAGAAGACATGGAACCATGTGGTTTCTTGTGTTCGATTCAAAATTGATATTTACATGGTACACACATAAGTAAATTTACAATTTCACAACTTTGAAAACAATGGGCTTAAACTTTTTTCAAGTTTTTTTTTATCAAAATTTGGACTTTGAATGCAAATTTTTAAAAAACCATTGGCATGAGTAATTCAATTTTTATGCAGAACAAACTTCTGGCTTTCAAATGCAGTAAAGTACTTTATTGTAAGTGTTGCCATTGTTTTCTAATATTTTTTTTAAGGTGTTCTTTGTATAAAAGTGTTTTAATAAACTTGTTCTTTTCATTTTAAGAACTCAAATCCACTTTTATTCATTAAATCGCAAATAAATGGAATCGAATGTAACTATTTTATCAAAATTTAATATATTCGTTCTCGCGATTATTATATAGGTACTCTCATTTCCAAGTTTAATAAATTTGTACTATCATTGCCAAAAGATTTTCTTAGTGCAACTGTAAAATCAGATTGTTGAACGTGCGTCGTATTGCTTTTAATCGCAATAAGCTCACAACGAACGAACTTATTTTAAAGAAAGTTCTAATAAAAATTGAAGTCGAAGGATTTATATACCATTCAAATACATTTTCAATGTTTGCTTTTATTATGGTCTTTACAAACTAATTAAAATTCTTGCTAAGGAGCCAGTACAAGTTTTAAGTCAAGTTCAAAAGGGCGAAGAAACTAAGAGTGAGGCGGGAGTATGAAAATAAGAAAAACAAATTTTGAAGGTATTAGGTGAAAAAGAGAGAACTGATATCGGATACTAAAAAATTCTTTCTTAAAATTTTTAATTGATTAATAATTGGTTTGCTTACATTCTTCATAAACTAGCATGAAATATTTTTCATGTTTTTTTCCGTTTTAATTAATGAAAAACAGTTATTAGATGTTCAAATGGTAGACATGTGCATCCGAGAGGACACAAGCGTCCACAGGTTTTTTCTCAAAACCCACCTCTGTCTATCAACTCCTACTCTCACCTCCCCGCGGTGAACATCGGGTGCCTAGTACCTCAACTGGAGATTGGGTTCTAACCCCAGTGGAAAGTTGTTGGGGGCAGCAAACGAGAGAGGGGGGGAGAGGTGTTTCCACTAAGGCACCTCTCCTTATCCAGACGGCAGCGGACGGATTCTCGAAATGGAATCAACGGTGGCGTCTACAGTTCCAGTAAGGTTGAACTACTTAGTGAACACCTTATAGGGCTTCTACGACTTATTCGGTGCCTAGGCCTATAAGGAGCGGTTTATCCGGCTCCCTGTCCTTGGAGTTATATTAAGGATCTGGCCCTCCAGGTTGGGGGTTGTACCGTCGGGGTGACTTCCCGGCCACGTAAAAACCTTTCTTGTTGCGAAGCACCAACAAGCCTCGGATACGGACGGATTCACTGTTGACAACCCAAGCAAACGAAATAAGGACAACGAACTTCGGATCTGTACGAGGAATGTTAGGTCCCTTAACAGACCACGTGCAGCCGAACAATTAGCGGAAGCCCTAAACTGCTGCAAGGCAGATATTACCGCCATCCAAGAAGTGCGATGGGATGGACCGGGCAAACGCAAACTTAAAGACTGCGATATATACTACGGCGACTGCTACCGGGAACAAAGACAGCGTCTATTTGGGTGTGGATTTGTTGTTGGAACTAGACTCAGGCAAAAAGTCTTGAGTTTCAACAGTGTGAGCGAGCGCATCACGACAATCCGCATCAAGGCTAAATTCGCCAACATAAGCCTAATATGCGCGCATGCCCCAACAGAAGAGAAAGATGAAGACACCAAAGACATATTCTTCGAGCTCTTGGACAAGACATATGAGCAGTGCCCTGGCTATGACATTAAAATTGTCTTAGGAGATTTTAATGCCAAGCTAGGAAGAGAAGACATCTTTGGTGGCACAATCGGGAGATACAGCCTGCACGACACCACCTCCGACAACGGATTCAAGCTGATCGATTTCGCTGCGGGGCGAGACGTTCTGGTAGCTAGTACGCAGTTCACACATCCCAATATCCACAAGGGGACATGGAAATCTCCTGATCAATCAACCGTCAACCAGATTGACCACATTGCGATCGACGCACGACACTTCTCCAGTATACAGGATATCCGAACATTCCGAGGGGCCAACATTGACTCGGACCACTACCTCGTTGTAGCCAAGGTACGGCTACGGATATCCCGGTCCAAGCCAAAACAAGGAAGTACTGTGAGAAGTTTCGACGTTAGACGGCTACAATCGCAAGAGACTGCCATGTCCTTTTCCGATCGAGTCTTTAGTAACCTCTTAAGGAGTCCTATGCTGCCTGCATTAAGCATTGATAACCAGTGGCAACATTGCCTTGCAGCCATCAGAGATGCCGCCTCTGAAGTGCTAGGTTTCACACGGCCACCACAGCGAAACCCCTGGTTTGACGACGAATGCCGGCAAGCGCACGCAGCGAAACAACAGGCATACAAAACGGCGCTGCACAGGAGGACCAGAGCTGCTCGTGAGCTCTACGAGCAGAAGAGGAGAGAGGAACACCGGCTTCTTAGATGGAAAAAAAGAGAGCATGAGACACGCGCGATCGAGGAGATAGAGGGATGTCACAACAGGAATGAGGTTCGTAAATTTTACCAAAAGGTAAAAAAAACCTCCCAAGGGTACAAGCCACGAACCGAAGCCTGTAAGGACGATCAGGGGAGCATCGTAGTGGAACCGCAGTCTATGTTGGGAATATGGAAAGACCACTTCTCCAAATTATATAACGGCGATGACGAACCGAATTCCGCTGTAAGGGAGATAGAACCACTCAACCTCGGCGACGCAGATCAACAATTCCGCCTACCCGACCTTGACGAAGTGAAGATAGCTATATCTAAACTTAAGTCAAACAAAGCTGCTGGAGCTGACGGCATCGCTGCCGAACTATTCAAAGCAGCAGGTGATGACTTGGTAGGGAGCATGCACCAACTCATCTGCAAAATATGGTCGGAAGAAAGCATGCCCGATGAGTGGAATCTCAGCATAGTGTGCCCGATACATAAGAAAGGAGACCCTCTAAATTGCGCCAACTACAGAGGCATAAGTCTCCTTAACATTGCATATAAGATCCTCTCTGCCGTATTATGTGAACGTCTGAAGCCGTTCGTCAACAACCTGATAGGTCCTTATCAGTGTGGCTTCAGACCAGGAAAGTCCACTATCGACCAAATATTCACACTACGGCAGATCTTGGAAAAAACCCAGGAGCTTCAAATCGATACCCACCATCTCTTTATCGATTTTAAAGCCGCGTATGACAGCATCTATAGGGAAGAGCTCTACAGAGCAATGTCTAGTTTTGGCATCCCTGTCAAACTTATCCGTTTGTGCAGAATGACGATGGAGAATGCACGCTGCTCTATCAAGGTCGGAAAAGATCTCACCGATGCATTTGATGTCAAAAAAGGTTTTAGACAAGGCGATGCACTGTCATGCGACTTCTTCAACATCGTTCTGGAAAGAATTGTGCAAAACTCAACCGTAAACACTAGAGGCACAATCTTCCAAAGGTCCATCCAACTACTCGGATACGCAGATGATATTGACAAAATTGGAAGATCAAAGCGTGATGTCAGTGGAGCGTTTTTGAGCATTGCGACGGAAGCGAAGAAGATGGGTTTAGTGGTCAATGAGGGCAAGACCAAGTATATGCTGTCATCGAAAAAGGACATTGAACAACGACGTCTTGGACAAAACGTCACCATGGACAGCTATAACTTTGAGGTAGTTAAGGACTTTGTCTACCTAGGCACCGCTATAAACACAGACAACGACACAAGCGCTGAAATCAAACGAAGAATAACTCTTGCAAATCGCTGCTTCTTTGGACTTAGAAGGCAATTGAGAAGTAAAGTCCTCTCTCGAACATCTAAAATCACCATCTATAAGGCACTCATTATCCCGGTTCTCATTTATGGCGCTGAGGCCTGGACCCTGTCAAAGAAAGTTGAGAGCGTCTTAGGATGCTTCGAGAGAAAAATTCTTCGGGTGATTTTTGGTCCCGTACGCATAGATGGAGAATGGAGGAGAAGATATAACGACGAACTGTACGGGCTGTACAGCGACACTGACCTAGTTAACAGAATTAAAGTCCAACGGCTTAGATGGCTAGGTCATGTAGAGCGAATGGACATCAACGCTCCAGCCCGGAAGGTCTTCGAATCCAACCCCGAGGGACGGCCGGCGAAGCAGAGGAAGACCGCGACTCAGGTGGCGCACGCAGGTGGGTGAGGACCTCAATCAACTTGGCGTGCGAAACTGGAGACAGCTAGCTAGGGACCGAGCTGGCTGGAGACGCATGTTGTTTGAGGCCCAGGTCCGCCCCGGACTGTAGCGCCACCTTAAGTAAGTAAGTAAGTTATTATTCACCTGGGAAAATCTTAATCAACCTGAATATAATGCTGTGTTTTGCTTGAGTAAGAAAAACAAAATCTCGCGAATTTAAATTATTTTCGAGATTTTGTCTTTCAAGATTTTCATTCTAGATATATTTTCGAGATTTTTGTCATTTGTGTTATGTCATGAACCACTGTAACCACGCACAAAGTACTACCAATGTCTTTTGAATGATTCTCAGGAAGATAGAAATATTTGAAATGAATTTTTAATGAATCAATTAAATTTCTACATATTATTTTTGCAAACCTTGTTTTTCCATTTTGTTTTACCTACAAAAATATTTTTTGTTATCATAAAAATAAAACATAATATGTACTTATTTA
The DNA here is from genome assembly GCA_951509635.1 of Eupeodes luniger. NCBI lineage: Eukaryota > Metazoa > Arthropoda > Insecta > Diptera > Syrphidae > Eupeodes > Eupeodes luniger. The sequence continues at coordinate 179,224,844 of OX608073.1, read as the reverse complement.
CGAAAGAATTCTATAGGCGTTAATTAAATTTAAAATGGGAAATAAACAAGTTCTTCATAATTGGATAAGGAAATATCAGTACAATCTTATTTATAAACATTTTCAGAAATATTAAGGTTAATAGTTCATTTGGGTGAGTTATTGCCAACGATAGTCATTCTACCCTAGTAAGACGGTTCTTATCAAATCTATCCATTATAATTTATGTTGTAAAATTCTTCAAATGTTCAATAATACAATGATTGTTAATAAGATCTATTTAGATATGATTACCTTCTCATTTAGACACTCAACCAAGTTCTCGACGTATCCATTAATTTCCTGATAAAAGCGATATTTTGCTGCAGCAGTTGGAGCTTTTTGTGAACAGTTTATTTCATTCACTCTTAAAGCCTTCATTTCTGTTGATATTCTATTGATATTTAATTTATGGCTTCTATTAAGTTCCTTTATTTTCATTAATCTAAACAAATAAAACTGTATTCAGTCAAAGTAGCAAATCCATTTAAAATACATTCTTAACCTTGTTTGTATTGAAGCTGTGATTTCTGGGGGTGTTCTTAACGCGGATATATTTTTATCATTATCAATATTTGAACTTAATTGAAGTGATTTGTCAAATGAGTTCAATGTATAGGCCTCATCTAAAAGCGCAATAGTTGACTGTGGTGAAGTAGATTCTAACTGAGTGTTTGATGACTTTATTATAAATTTGGATATGACTGAACCATGTTGTGCTGTTAAGAGCTGCAGCAAAATTAGCTGAAGAAATTCAAACAGTTAAAACTTAAATAAAAAAATGTGTACCTGTGCTCCTGTTACACCTTTTCGAATTTGTTGGTTCTCCCATTCATTGGTATCATGATCCGAATCATCATCGGAATCTACGGAAAAATTTCGTATAGCGAATATAACATTTTCTTTTTTATATTATATTTTATTGCAAGAAAATAAACGCAGCCTGTTTGATAGTTGACAACGTCCTTCAACACAATCATACAATCATAGATACATACAATAATTCTCAACAGAATAAAATTTTTCACGCCGTTCTTCGAGCTCTCTTTTCCCAGTAACCGCATTCATATTAATACGTTCTTCTTCACCAGAATTTTCAACTTCATCTTCATCTTCTCTATTGATTTGTTTTGCCTTTTTATTTTCTTCATTATTAGGATCTTCTACTGGAATAACAACGCCTAGAAATAAATCGAAAAAGAAGATTTGAATTAAACAATTGATAAAGAAATCGCCCGCTAACGGTTTGTAATACAAGAACTTTTCATATTGGTTAGAAAATGGCAGTAGTTTAAGGGTTTTTCCACCTTGCATTTGGCACTCTTGAGGTCGAAAATTTCTATTATTAAAAAACTTGTATTTTTTTGTTTTAAGTATTTTTTTTTTAGAAAATTGCCATTCCCCCCTGAACGGTAGGAATTAGGCCCCACTTACTATACGATTTTTTATTGTCTTAACTCAACCTACTCTTGCTCATCATATGTCAATATCTACAAATGGGGGAAGTACAGATAGAGAGAGAAAAGTATTTATTTTTTCGTAGAACCTGAAATTGACAATTAACAATAATAATAATAATAATCATAAAAATAATAATAATAATAATAATAATAAGAACAATAATAGTAATAATAATACTAATAACAATAATAATAATAATAATAAAAGTAATAATAATAATAATAATAATAATAATAATAATAATAATAATAATAATAATGATAATAATAATAATAATAATAATAATAATAATAATAATAATAATAATAAAAATAATAATAATAATAATAATAATAATAATAATAATAATAATAATAATAATAATAATAATAATAATAATAATAATAATAATAATAATAATAACAATAATAATAATAATAATAATAATAATAATAATAATAATAATAATTATGATAATAATAATAGTTATTATTATAATAATTATTGTGTTTATTATTATTATTAACATTATAATAATAATAATTATTGTTGCAGTTAGGTTGAACTACTTTGTGAAAACTTTATATAGCTACTACGACATATTCGGAGCTCAGGCATGTAAGGAATGGTTTTGCTGGCTCTCGCTCAGGAAGACTTCCTGTACACGTAAAGAAAAGCTGGTTGCGAAGCACCAACAAGCCTCGGATACGGATGGATTTACTTATGACAACCCACGCAAACGATTTAAGGACAACGAACTTCGGATATGCACGTGGAATGTTAGGTCCCTTAAGAGATAACGTGCAGCCCAAAAATTAACGGAGGCCCTAGACTGCTATAAAGCAGATATCACCGCCATCCAGAAAATGCGTTGGGATGGGCAAAAAGAGGATGAAAAACTTCGATATTTGCTATAGTGGCTGCTACCGAGAAAAGCAGCAAAGCTTATTTGGACTCGGCTTTATCATTGGAGCCAGACTAAGGCAACAAGTATTAAGCTATAGGTGCATCAACGAGAGCCTCTTGACCATCCGAATCAAGGCTAAATTCGGCAACATTAGCCTTATATGCTCACACGCCCCACAGAAGAAAAGGATGACAACACCAAGGATATTTTCTTCGAGCTCTTGGACAAAGCATATAGGCAGTGCCCTAGCTACGATATTAAAACTGTACTATGCAATTTTAATGCCAAGCTAGGAAGGGAAGACATCTTTGGTGGAATAATCGGGAAAAACATCCTGCACGACAACACTTCCTATAAGGGATTCAGGCGCATCGATTTTGCTGCGGAGCGAAACGTCATGGTAGCCAGAACGTTTTTCTTACACCTCAACATCCACAAAGGAACTTGGAGTTCTCCAGATAAATCTACCGTCAACCAGATTGACCATACCCAAGGGAAAACAGAGGGATGCGGGAAGAAGATACAACGTCAAACGGCTACAACCGCAATACATAGCCAAATTCTTCTCCGACCGAGTTACAAGTAACCTCTCTCGAAGCTCTCTGCCGCCAACACAATGTATCGAGAACCAGTGGCAACATTGCTAAGAAGCAATCAGTGAAGCCGGCTCTGACGTGCTGGGTTTCAAGCAGCCACCAACAAGGAACCCCTGGTTTGATGAGGAATGTCGGCAGGCGAATGCAGCCAAACAACAGGCATGCAAAGCGGCGCTGCATAGAAGGACGAGAGCTGCTCACGAGCTCTATGAGCTGTAACGAGCCGCTTTGCCTGTGTGGGGTCGTGACTGGCATAATTGAACCCGTAGCTCAGCGGTTTCGAAGGTTCTTCGACCCAGGACTCATCAAAAAATAAAATAAAACCAGTCTAGCATCCCGGTGTTGATGATGCGCGAGGCATCGCCTCTACCCTCCCTTCCTTGGTTGACTCCCTGGTTAGAGCAACCCCTGAATTGGTCTTTCCGTCACGATCTGCTTGGTGATGGGTGGACGAAGAACCTTATTCGGTGCCTTTACCATTTTACAAGTATCGCAGTCACTCACGAACGCTTTAATGTCTTTAGCCATTTTTGGGCAGTAGTACTTATTTTTTAAACGACAATAAGTTTCCGTAAAACCACTATGACAACTGAGTTTAGATTCATGGACTGATTTAATACATTCGTGAGTGAGAGCATCTGGCAACCAAAGACGACACAATGAATCCTCCTCCACCACATCACCAGTCCTGCACCTTACTCTTTTGTATATATATTTTCCCGATACAACAAGGTCAGGAAGAGCAGACTGATTGGAAAGGATGCTCTTTCTCAACTGAGAATATTGTTCCGAATCGAATTCAACGGAATCAAGATCGATCTCTTTACCTATTGCCAAAGAATCAAGCTCTTCATAGTCGGTTTTTGAAACGGTTAACTCTGCAGAAATTTCTTCCATCTCTATTCGCGACAGGACATCCGGCACCACGTTGAGGGATCTCTTTCAATGTTCAATTTTGAAATCATAGCCTTGCAATTCCAGGCTCCATCTAGCCAGTCGTCCGGATAACTCCTTCATCGACATCAGCCATTTTAAGCTAGAATGATCTGTTATTATTTTGAAAGGTAATCCATCAACATAGGGCCTAAACTTTCTGACCCTTAATACAGCTGCAAGACATTCCTGCTCAGTAACCGTGTAATTTTGCGCTTTATTGAACTTTTTTGACATATAGGCAATAGGTGATTCGTTGTCGTTCTCATCCAATTGGAAAAGAACACCACCCACTCCGTCGGAAGACGCGTCGCACTGAATGACAAATTCTTTCGAAAAATCAGGTTGTTTTAACACTGGTGACGAGGAAAATTGACCATTGCCTCCACCTTGTCAGGATTAGTCTTCAAAGTTCCTTGACCGACAATATACCCAAGGAATTTTATCTCCCGCATGCAGAACTTGCTTTTGTCTAAGTTGATGGTAAGGTTTGCTCGACGTAGGCAAGCAGCCACTTCGGTAAGAATGCGCATATGAGACTCGAAGTCTGCAGTACAAATAAGCAAATCGTCTAGGTAAACAAACACATTATCACGGAGATGACTGGGCACCACTTGGTCGACAACTCGACACATTGTCTGACCCGCGTTACTAAGACCAAAAGGCATAACTCTGAACTGGTAGAGTGGCCTACCCGGAACTGCGGACGTGGTTTTCTCTCGAGACTTCTCGTCAAGGGGTATTTGCCAGTACGCGTCCTTTAAGTCGATCCCCGTGATAAAGTGAGTGTCTCTTATGCGACTCAACAAGCCTTCAACGTGAGGCAACGGATACGCATCCTTTACCAGGCTTTCGCACCGACTTCAATAACTCGAAGCTCTAACATGCGGTCCAATTCCTTGTACGCCTCTTCCTGACGCACTGGAGATAGTGGATAATGTCGAGATTTAATCGGTACAGCGTTACCCGTATCGACTGTATGACATTCTAGACTCGTTTTCCCTGAACCTAACACCCTAAAGTTGGGAAACAGATTTTTCACTTTCTCTAACTGAAGTTTTTGTTCTGGAAGAAGATCTATCAGTTCCGCGTCAGCTTTAAAATTTACCTCCTCTTCACCATTGTCAACATTCCCTTCAATTTCACTGATTTCAGGCATTAAATGAAAATTTCGCTAAAAGTTCATCCAAAGGTAAAGCTTTTGAGTGAGGTTGAGAATTAAGTAATAAGTAATTGGTTTGGTAACTCCGTTGTACGTCGTTGGAACTTCACAATATCCCACGATATTATGCGATTTCCCATCCGCAGTCCGCACTTCGTTTTTATATGGAGTTACTTCCGCCCCAATTTCCTTTACCAATGCCAAACCATCTTTTCCAATAACGGAGATTGAAGCTCCACTATCTAACAACCCACAGACAGATTTATCGTAAAGCTTTACGTTGGCATACATCCAACCATCTGAATTAGATGAAATTATGGTTTCGACAATTTGTTTACGAATTTTTTTTCGTTGGCGAAACCTTCGACGACACTTTTGAATATGAACGCCTGATGAATTATAGCCATGCCCAAAAATACGAGCACGAACTTTGGCATAATTCATCTTGCGATCATGTCATGTCTGAAGGTTAAACGATTTTAATGTATGGGATGCAACTTCAGAATCTTCGACGTGACTTCGTTCCAAGATCTTGATTGGAACATTTTTATCAAGAGCTTTACTTAAATTGTTGTCGGATGGAAATGATTTTATTGTTGAGAGGGGTTGGGAGCATTCCTGGTGGAACGAAGATCCCCACTCCTCCTCTCGTTCCCGTACAGGTTTCCCGAGTGTTTACCGCATTCCACAGTACTCACACCTTTTGCTCCACAAAGAAAGCAAAACAAATTTCTGGTTCTCGATGGACATATGATAAGCATGGCCTTTTCGGTCGCAATTCCAGCAAAACACAGTTTGCCGTTGAAGTTGCTTTTCGAGCACCTGAAAAAGCTGCAACTTCCTCACCCTCGAAAGGTTCAACTTCTTGGTTTTCCGCAATGGCAATTTCATGTACTACTTTTGGTACTAAGGATCTTTTAGCTAAAAATCCCTCAGCCTCTCGGGCTTTATTTCTGAGCTCTTTAAGGCTATTTACATTCGCAGCCAACAGGATTACACCGAGTTTATCCTTAGTGTTGTTCCGAATAACGTTGACCATCTTCGACATCACTTTCGAGTCTGCCGAACTCTTTGTTCATTGCCGTTTTGGATGTCACTAAACTTTGCATTAGGGTTTCTTTTAAGATATGCCCAAAACCATTTGCTTGGCCTACTTCCGGATGAGAGCAAAATTTGAAAATTTGCAATCATCTGTTCGTCTGTATAACCAGAGGATTTTTGCATACGTTTGACTTTGAACAAAAATTCAGAAACATTTTCAGACCCATCAAAGTTGATATGCCAAGCCAACATCTATCTGACGTGCTAGGCGAAGATGATGCTGCAATTGATTCCCTTGGCTCCGAGGTAAGAACTTCCGGCCCTCTATCAGCGTTAATCGAAAACGGATTAATATTTCTTGAATTATTTCTTTCCTGTTGATTGATACCAATCGACTCCAACTTTGCTATGACGTTATTCATAAAAACATTTAAGTCTGCATAAGCCTCACCTGATTACCAGTTATCGATGACTCTATGCGATCCAACAATTCGTTTGTTTCATGGACTCTAATTGAATTATGGTTAGTGCCACCGCTTTCAGGGGCTTCACCTTCGGCTGTACTTTGTACCCTACCGTCAATGTCAACATTTTCGTTTTTGCTAGCCATGGTAGATGCTAAATCAGAAACAATTAAACTAATATCTTCAGAAAAACTAAACGTATTATAAAGATCAAAACGATCGATCGTATTTCTAAATCTTTGATGGAACTCTTCAAATTTAGCTTCGGTATACAAACTAACTTCTTGTAGTTTCTCTTGGAACGACTTTCTTCTCTGCTTGCTCATACTTCAACCAGAATCTACCGAGTATACCCCTTCACTACGAAAAAAGACTTCCGCTACTGATTCTTGAATCCGAGAAAAAAATCAAGATCAATGAATTGATCTCAACAGAACAGGACACTCGAACTCTATTATAGTCCTAATGCAGGTTGAACTAAGAATTTCAAGAAATAAAAACTATCTATTTGAAAGTCTAAACCAAAGAAAATGCAAATTTACTATGTGTGCTCAAAAAGATAAATAAAAAAATGTACCTAATATTTAAAGTATTAAACTGAAAGAAAAAAAATTTAATTCGAAAACTTGATTATCTAAGAACGTTCAAAATTATTTTCAAAGATAAAAAAATGTATGTATGTTGCAACGAGGCAGGGTAGAGGAAAAGGTGTCGGGAGCCATTGGTATAGAAGTAGGGTAGAGGAAAAGGTATCGGGATCGGGAAAGGAAAAGGGAGCCATTTGTAAGATGGAACACCCTTTAAGAACGTTGGGTGTCATCTCATAATGCGGTCGGGTGTAAGTTGTCACTAGGCAAATGGGAGAGGTATATGTAGGATAGGTTAGGTCGAAGAAGGTAAATCTAGGAGGGGAAATAGGATAGGGATTGGGCCGGGGAAGGAATGTCCGTTACGGTAGCTGCGGCATGCTTGCGGTGCTGAGCTCGTCGGATGTTGGGGGGGTCTTGCTACCGTGACCGGAACTCACCTCTTTACAAAAAAACATAAATCATCCCGGATATTTTGAAATTAGGTGTGCACTACCACCACTTCGTTCACTTTTCTCGGCGGTCGCTGATGACGTCACGGCCTGGCCTTTACCCACCCTTCCTGGAATCCACTCGGCCTGGTTTTCGGATTCCCCAAAAGCGGAACCAGGAAAGGTCACTGCCGTGGAATTACATTTCCGCCAAACCTAAAATTAGCTACCCCATACCGCACCCCCTGAAATATCACCACTATTCCATCTTTAAATTCAAATCACAACCCAAAAAAAATGAAAAACACACTTGAATTCATATCATCGCATATACAAAAAGTCTTAACTATTTTATTCACTGAAATTTATCACTACAAATACGTATAAACTATGAGAAAGAACAAGACTACTAGGGAAATTTCTTCGACGGTTCCACACAACAAAAAAAAACAACAACAACGGGAGCTTTAATCGCCGGAGCCATGCGGCGAGTCTTAGCTTCTGCAGCGTCCCGTATCTGGATTGTTTCTTATACGAGTTTTTTTGTTGTCCCTAATCGGACCCTAATTTCCTGCCTATAAAGAGCTCGTTGTGGGTGGATAAAAAAGGGGGGATGCAAAATATTGCGTCGCGAGGGACGTAAGAGGAACCCCTCTTCGCTCTGGCGACGTCGGCGACTTCTTCCCTAATCGGAATGAACCAAAGAAAAACCCAAAATCGCTGAAGTTTCCCTATTACAATAAGAATCAGGAATAACAAAAAAAAATCTAACGCAAATGAATATAAATTTGAAAAAAAAACGAAAAGTAACAAAAAAAATGAATAAATAAATATAATATGAAAACCAAAAAGTAACGGAAAAATTTAAATAAATGAATGTAATAAAAAAACAGAATGTATAGAAAAATTTAAATAAATAAATAAACATATAACAAATAAATATTAGAAATGAAATGAAATATAAAATAATAATTTAAAACGAAAAAAAGCAAAAAAAAAGATTTAGGGCGACAAATCCTATTATCGTAGTGTAGTGTCGGGTATGTTGCGAAGGCATAGTATGTATGTATGTATGTATATATGTATATCAGTAGCGTCTTGTGCGCCGTACGCCTCGAGGTCCAGACAGGATCCTCTGGCTCTTGCGTAATCTTTTTTTTGTTTCACTGCGCGGGCGGATTTTTCACAGAAATACTGAATAAATATTTGTTACTTGGTAGCCCGGGTACTTTCACAGGCCTTTTTTCCGTATTAGGAATTCCTTTGCTCTTCTTGTCGGGTATGTCCCGCGGTTGAAATAGCTTTCCTCGAACTTATTCACCTTTTTTTATTTAAGAAAAAAACACTTTTTTAACACTTTTTTCTGCTATCAATAGAAAGCAAACTCACCCGCGCAGTTTGCACCTCAATAACACAGTTTCCCAATAATATTTAAAAATTAAATTTGATTCTAACTTCCTTCTTTTTTGTTTGATTTAGTAATTTCTTTATTTTAACACGGCTTCCTTTTTTTTATTTAAATTACTTTGTGGCAACAAGACTTCACTTTTCTTTGTTTGTTCACTCGGCCGTCTTTACTCGGCGATGCCTCCGAACTGATTGTCATTGCCACCCACTATTACTTAAAGATTGGCGACAGTCATCCGAGGCACTACTGTACGGACCGAGTGTACATAGCCTCATCATCACCATCACCTCATCCGATATTATATTCATACCCATCCTATGTAATTTAAATACCGTCAGCTGTTGGGTTCAACGGTTTCTACTTTTATATACACACGGTTCCTATTTACCGACGTCGGTTGTGTATTAAGATAGAGTGAGATACTCCCTCTATCAGTTAGCATTAGACATGGATTGGGTTTGGACCCTCGCTAACTTGTCAACCAGCAATGACAGACGTCATATCGCAATGAAAAATTATTTCATTTCGATTTATATTGTGCGCAAGTGCCTCCGGGTAACATTTTTAATCCAAATAAACAAAAAAACGATAAACACAAGCACCAGCGCGGACCAAAACATAAAAAAAAGGATCTACAGGAGGAAGGAAGAGGAGGAAACCTAAATGCCCATACCTCCAACCTGGGAGTGCCAGGAATCCCCGACGCCAAAGCTAAGTAGAATTTTTGTTTCCTTCTTCTTTACATTATTAGCCTTAAATCTTTTTCAACAGGTTAGGATCTATCAACACTGGGACGAGCTAACGAAGGACTTGGGGTCAGAAAACCACACAAAAAAAAACAGACGTATCGTATGAAGGACGAGGAATCTAATACATACATATATATAGTTTTTCTAACCACATTTTTCTCTTCCAGGAGCAGCCACAACAAAACTCCGGATCTGGCAGTTCTCTCGGATACAACAGAGATGGTGAAGGCTGCTGAACTTCTAAATTAAAACGTAGGGAAAAACTCACGCCCACAAGCCGGGCATATGCAAGACAAATCAACACAAAGTATGGATTACTATGGAGGTGAGGTACATAAGGTTAAGATTTAGGATAAGGTATTATATGAAGGTGCAATAACATTAGTTTTAAGATTTAAGGCGTATTACTTTTTCTTTATATAGTAAATTCGCAGCTTAAAGTATCGGGCGATTTTTTAAGAGCTTGAGAACTTTTAAAAAAAAAAAAAACGCATAAAATTTGCAAAATCTCATCGATTCTTTATTTGAAACGTTAGATTGGTCCATGACATTTACTTTTTTCATTTAAATGTTGACCGCGGCTGCGTCTTAGGTGGTCCATTCGGAAAGTCCAATTTTGGGTAACTTTTTCGAGCATTCCGGCCGGAATAGCCCGAATGTCTTCGGAAATGTTGTCTTCCAAAGCTGGAATAGTTGCTGGCTTATTTGTGTAGACTTTAGACTTGACGTAGCCCCACAAAAAATAGTCTAAAGGCGTCAAATCGCATGATCTTGGTGGCCAACTTACCGGTCCATTCCTTGAGATGAATTGTTCTCCGAAGTTTTCCCTCAAAATGGCCATAGAATCGCGAGCTGTGTGGCATGTAGCGCCATCTTGTTGAAACCACATGTCAACCAAGTTCAGTTCTTCCATTTTTGGCAACAAAAAGTTTGTTAGCATTGAACAATAGCGATCGCCATTCACCGTAACGTTGCGTCCAACAGCATCTTTGAAAAAATACGGTCCAATGATTCCACCAGCGTACAAACCACACCAAACAGTGCATTTTTCGGGATGCATGGGCAGTTCTTGAACGGCTTCTGGTTGCTCTTCACTCCAAATGCGGCAATTTTGCTTATTTACGTAGCCATTCAACCAGAAATGAGCCTCATCGCTGAACAAAATTTGTCGATAAAAAAGCGGATTTTCTGCCAACTTTTCTAGGGCCCATTCACTGAAAATTCGACGTTGTGGCAGATCGTTCGGCTTCAAAATGTCAAATGTCAAAGCATACTGAGCATCTTTCTCTTTGACACCATGTCTGAAATCCCGCGTGATCTGTCAAATACTAATGCATGAAAATCCTAACCTCAAAAAAATCACCCATTAAATAAAAGGCAAAAGTAGGAAACTTTTGATCAGTTGTTGTCGATAAAATCATTCGGTGTTGTTGTTAAGGTCAATGATATTTTTCTTTCCTTCTCGTAGAATAAGCTTACTACATTCGCGCTTGGATAGTACCTTTTTCTTTGGCCTTAGCGAAATGATGAAAATTAGCACAAGTGATACAAAAATGGGTTCATAGGGACGGTTATTTTTGACTAAATTAACAAACGTTAATAAATAATATGAATATGGGACGATACTTGTTTTGAACTATTCTATATCACAGTTTGATGGGAGGATTTGAAATAAATAATGAAAACGTACACACAAACAAAAAAAAATCAGTCTCGAAAAGATATCACAGATGGGCATGGCATTAGATTCCAATAAATAGGAGATGTAGGTTATACCAAATATCACAGGTTGCTTATGGGTTCCTAGTTCAGTCTTTAGGTTCGAATTTCATTTATCACAGGATTAATAGGATTGCATATGAAATTCGATGTCTCTCTAACTTGCTGCAACCAACAACCTCGAAATTGGTGGTGCCAAATGCAATCGCCTATGATTTCCATTAAGAGACGATTTGCACTGGAAATCAAAGAGTTTGTGTGTATCACAGATTCAGATTAATTTCGTTATTGCTTCAGATCTTTGGCATGGAAGATTCCAATTGCCTTCCCTGCTAAGTTTTCCAATTCGTACATGTTCTTACCCACGGGTTTGACTATTCTGCATTTAACGTATTTAGGACACAACTTCGCGGATGACCTTTTCGATGCGTCACTTAAAATAAAATTTCGTTTATAAACCTCTTGACCGGGCAAAAACCGAATTTTTCGAGTACGGGTATTGTACACTTTTGCACTCTTTTCGTTTGCTTCTTGGATCGACTCTTTGAGTTTGGTCCGAAGAAGTTGTAACCGGTTATGTCTAGGAAGAGTTGCGATCTCACCATTTTCAAGGACGTTAAGTCTCCTTGCCAAGTCGTAACCGCTGCTATGGGTCAACATATTGACTCCGAATAACGCGAAATAAGGTGAAACGCCTATAGAAGTATGAACTGAGCTTCGCAATGCCGCTGCTATTTCATGTAGGTGGGCATCCCAGTCACGTTGGTCTTCTTTTAGGTATAACCTAATGGCTGCCAGTAAAGTCCTATTGACTCGTTCTGACGCATTGGATTGGGGCGCATAGTTGGCTGTCTTGAAGTGCCGTACACCGAAGTGCCTCAAGAAGTTCTGGAATTCCTTGGAAATGAATTGCTTTCCATTGTCTGAATGAAGGACTTGCGGAACTCCGAAAGTATTAAAAATTTCTTCCTTTAGATACTTTATGATGCTATCCGTTTTCGCGGCTCGTAGGGCTTTAAGAAATACAAATTTTGACATATGATCAAGGGCAACAAAAACACAGGTGTTACCATTTTTGGATCTCGGATACGGACCTATAAAATCAACATAGTTTTTGAAACGGACGTTCTGACAAATAGCTGGTACAGATAGGTGGTCGGGAAACTTGGTTTGATGATTTGGACATTTTACAAACATCGCAGTTAGCAATATACTGACGAACATGAACGGACATATTTGGCCAATAAAAATGTTGTCTTATGCGGCTTAAAGTTTTGGCTATTCCACCATGAGCGGAATTTGGTGGATCATGGGCCTTCTTGATCAGATCTTCTGTTAGGGTCGATGGTATCCACAGACACCAGGAGTGTTCGGACGAAGGTATCTCCAATGTTTGAGGAATCGTTCGCTTATACACGAAATTATCTTCTGTTTTAAAGTCTGGAAGTGATTTGGGGTGCTTCCGACAGGTTTCTAAGAGTTCCGTATATTCTTTTGATTTGAATTCTTCAGAGTCTAGATCGATGAGAGGTGCTATTAGATCTAATTCATTGAGTGATCCTTTTCGATGCTCTATGTCGAAGGCATAGGACTGTAGCTCCGGGCTCTACCGTGCCAGCCAGCCACTTAAGTCTTTCATGGACATAAGCCATTTAAGACTCGAATGATCGGTTATGACGGTGAATTCCATGCCTTCAACGTAGGCCCGACATTTTTTATAGCCATAACCGCTGCCATACACTCCCTCTCAGTGACGCTATAGTTTCGCTGAGTGGAATTAAGTTTCTGCAAAAGGTATGATATAGGTAGCTCTTGGTCATCGTCATGTTTCTGAAATAAGACCGCGCCGATTCCCGTATCGGACGCGTCGCATTGAATATAAAACCTTTTGGTGAATATCGGGCGAACTAAGATCGGGGAAGCTGTTAAAGCTCTTTTTAGTTCTTCGAAAGCGGCTTTAGCTTCATCGGTCATTACAAATGTTGAATGTTTATTCTTCAGCGTATCCGTAAGCGGTGCTGTCAGGCTGGAAAAGTTCTTTATAAATCTTCTGTACCACCCTGCTAAACCAAGCAGTCGCCTGACCTGTCTTGGGTTTTTAGGTATTGGAAAATTGACAACAGCTTCTATTTTCTCTGGGTCGGTCATTAACTTTCCCCCTCCAACTATATATCCTAGGTATTTTAATTGTTTAAAAAAAAACTTTGACTTTTTAACGTTTATTGTTAGATTTGCCTTCCTCAGGCAATCAGCTACTTCTTCTAGCAGGGCGATATGAGTATCGAAATCTGGAGAGACTACCAGCAGGTCATCTAGATATACGAAGACCCGCTCCCGTAGTCGTCCCGGGACACCTTGTCCATTAAACGACACAACCTCTGGGCTGCGTTACACAAACCAAAAGGCATGACCGTAAACTGGTACAAGGGTCTCCCTACTCTCTCTCTCTCTCTCTCCAGCGGTATTTGCCAAAAAGCCTCTTTTAAATCCACACTACTAATGTAAAAAGTGTCGGATAGCCGGCTGAGAAGTCCGTCAATATGGGGTAGAGGATAAGCGTTGGTGACTTCATTGACCCTACGAGAATCCAGGCAGAAACGATACTTCACGGTATTGTTTGGACCTGGTTTCTTGATAAGGACAACTGGGGAACACCAAGGACTCTCACTCTCCTCGATGACGCCGAGCTTCAACATCCGGTCTACTTCTCCATATAAGTTGACTTGCACCGCCGGAGATACAGGATAATGTCTCTGTTTAATTGGAACAGAATCACCTGTATCTATGCTGTGCTCTGCCAGCGAAGTTTTTCCTAGGCCATGTCTATCAAAGTCTAGAAACCTCAACTTAACCGCCTCCAACGCGGATCGCTGGTCAAAAGTTAAGTCGTGCGTGTTTTTTAAATCGGCTTCTAACGTTACCGATAATGAACTTATTATGTTTGGAGCGATCTGAAACGTCTTCCAAAAATCTATACCTAGATACAATTCTTGATCAAGATTAGGAACTAAAAATAGAGTTATGGTATATTCTTGATTTCTATAACGAATCTTAGTTTGTACTTTACCGGCTATATCCTGGTTCTTACCATCTGCTGTTCTAACGCCGGATTTATATGGTTGAACTAACAAACACAAATCCTCAACTAATTGCATGCAGCCCTTACCCAATATGCTCACGCTGGCTCCGCTATCGAGAAGACCCAACACTTCCTTGCCAGTTATGGTCACCTTGGCGTAAGGCCGAGGAATTCGTGTCTACTATGGTTGACGCAATGTTTTTCCAAGTAGCTTTCTATATTTGTATCTTTCTCTAGCTTTTACTATTCTTTTTGATGGTCCTCCTACTTTCGTACCAAAAATTCTATCCCTAGCTTCTTTATATTCTCTTATTCTGATGTGTAAAGGTTTTATTTTTTTTCGTGATTTTTTTTTGTAACAATGTTTTTGTTTTCCTGTAAATTTGACTTATCCCGAGCTAATATTTGAATCTGAGACCCACTTTCAATCTTCCATTCTATTGGCTTTTGGGCTTCGCGGGGGTTATTTCGGACGAACGCGGGTCCCCCGGACTGCTCGCGTTCTTCTTGAAGTTTTCCGGTTTGCACCTTGGACAGTTCGGAGTTATTACTCCCTCTAGGCCGCACTTGAAACAAAATACGTGCCAAGTTAAAGAAGGACAATCCATATAGGAATGACCTCGGACTTTGCAATTCCAGCATTCCCACGTCTTAGTTGCATCGTATCCTCGATTCGAATTGAAACGAGAACCCTGATAATGTACCGCTTCTATATGTTCTTCCTGGGGTAGGTCAGCTTCCAGTTCGTTGGCGAACCGAACCTGTGGCCTCGGGAACCTTTTTCCCTCTCTATCCTCTTTGAAGATTACATATTCAACCTCTTTACAGGCTAATCTTAATTGGTCCATATCGTTTCAATGGCTTGAGGATACACTAGATTCCTAATCCGTTCACATAAATTGCCTTTAACAACCCTGACAAGTTCAGATTCCTTCACCGGATTGCTAAGTTGGTATCGTAATTTGTTAATGGCTGCAAAGAAGTCATCACTTGATTTCTTCAAACCTTGCTGCCGAGCTCTCATTTCTCTTTGTATGTCCCAGTCAGTTTTAGGATTTCGAAATTGTCGCTTCTTTCAACATAGGCCAATCGGGACGGCGGGATGAGTTTTCCATCTGGTATTGCCAATACCATTGCTTCGTATCACGGGCTAAGAAAAGATGGAAGTCTCGCAAAATTTCTGACCAAGCGCAATTATGGCTCGACTGCAGAAACTCTACTCGGCCAATGAAATCTTCGACCGTCAAAGATTCTGACTTCCTATCAAAAATTATGCCCCATTTGTTGATCCATACCGTCTGCCGATTGGACCATGTTGAAAGATTATTTGGTGAATACCAATTCGGTGGAGCGTATACCTGAAAAGGCATCGGCCCACCCCAAAAAGAACTTCCCGGTTGGCTATCAGCCATCCTTGCTCCTAAACTGTGGTTTCCCATTGGAACGAAGGACCTTGCTTGAGGATCAAACCTGGGAGGTTGCTCCTGGATCGGTGGCGGTGGATGGCTAAACATTGGGTTAGGTTGAGGACGAGGAAGAGGTGTAGGTTGAACCACGGGTGGAGTTCTATCTTCAGCTGGCTGGTCGGCTTGCTGCGGAATGTTTAGTTCCTTGAAGAACTCTGCCAGTCCGTTCTGGATTTCGGTTTTCACCGAATCGGCTACAGCTTCATCGCAGACTTGATTTCTGGAGTAATCGCGGACGCTCCAGCTGTATGCTGGTTTCTTCCTATCCCCACACTTGACTCGACCATAACCTGATCGGTTTGCGGTAAGGTTTGCACCCCGATTATTTCCAAAATATCTCGGAGTGGACTTTTGCTTAATTTCCCTGCACCAGTTTGTGCAGGAAGACTCACATTACTGTAAGGAGGAGTGTCAACTGAAGAAAGTCAACTTCCCGCCGAACTACCACTTGCAGATTGGTCAGTACCTGTGCCTTCTTCTTTACTCGCTGCATGTACCTGTTCGGGATTTGAAGGAACCGATTCTGGTGGAACCTTCTCAGTCTCCTTCGATGGTGAATGTGTGACTGGCATATTGTCTCTTAGGATTTTGCTATCTTTTAACAAGGACCGTGTAACTACTCTATCTCCGATTTTGGCGAAACCATTTAAAGTTTGTTACCTTTTAGAAAGTATCGGCTCATCCACTCACAAAAGACAGATCAGAATATTGACTCGGACAATGGTGCTGGATTAAGATGATGGACCAAGTAATGTATTCTTGCCAAAAATAAAACAATCAAACACTAGTATAGCCTAAGCTGTTTTCAATTCTTCTTTTATATCGCACCTCCGGTGGTACAATGACGTAAATGCAAAAAAGTCGGTTCTTCGGAAAACACGATTTAACATTTTGAAAACGGGTTTTATTAAAAAAAAAAGCATACATTTTTTTTTAATGAAAAAAAAACTATTTATTCAAGGGTAATTAAACACAGTTTTTGGAAGTTCAGTCATTTTTGTCTGCTTCTAGCAGTGTTAATAATAATTTTAGTACAAATAAACAAAAAAGATGATTTGTAATAAATAAACTTAACACTTGTGTCGATGTCTCACTGAAATATTAGGAAAATATTTAAAAAATTCAACAGAAAACTGTCATAACGTGCACTTACGACTTTGTTCGACCGAAAATAATAAAACAATTATACAAAAAGTTTTGGAACTCATACAAATAGGTCATTGTCT